>CM031241.1:344111434-344856434 GCA_018340775.1 Taxus wallichiana var. yunnanensis | reverse complement strand
TTGATCTCGAGTTCGTGCTAATTATATGCAAGCTTAGTTTTTCTGTAAATGGTCAAAGTGAAAAACACAAACTTAAGACAAGCTGCCATTTCGACAAACAACTGTCGTTCTCCGATAGATCGCTACCAAATACATAGCCCTAATTTCCAACATTAAATGGGTAGAATTTCTGATGCATCTAATTTTTGTGAAAAATTAATCGCCATGGTAACAAGTGGAACCTCTAGCCCCACAACCACGCCTTTTCCTCTTCATGCACAAAGTGACTTTCATTAAGGCAAGGTAGGACAAATTTCTTTTTCCATCTATAGTGCCAAATAAAGGGGTAGACCAATAGAATGAAAGATAAGTGATATTTATAACTTGTAAAAAAATATTATTTTTCTAAAACTATAGTCTACTAATGAAATATTCCACATGTCAAAAGTTGATTGGAAAAAATGAAAAAGTTATTAGGTTTCTTTGAAGCCAATATCCTTGTCTTCAGCAGGATACTAAATACTTAGGTAAAATGGTTTCATATAGACATTGCCACTAAAATTAAAAGAAAAGACAGAAATAACTATCCCACTCCAGCTCTTCACAACAATAATGGTATTTTATTTTGTGCAACTATATGATATTATGTACGTTCAACACATTGTTCCAATGTGCTATATGTATATTGAAATCAAATTCAATGACATAGTCACTATAATTATATTCTACCCTCTCCATTAGGTGCCTCATCCCCTTTACTAAAAATATGTTAGAATAGTATCACTTTTATCTTATTACCATTTTCCAACCTTATTATTTCTGTTTTACCAACTTTACTACTCAAATTTAGTAGGGGGTAATGATGTGGATTTGTTGGCTTATTTTGCACAGTACTAAATTTTTATTTGGGAGTCGATTTTAATGCCATGTTAAACTAGAATAGTCACAGAAAATCCATCCTAACAATTTTGGAAGGCCAAAACCATTCATCTTGGTTCCAAAAATGGGGTTTAATGTTTAAAAATATCTTTTAAATTCAAAAGATTATATCTTTGTATAACCATGAGTCAAATCGAGTTAAAACTATAGAAATAAGTTAATTTAGGAACTTGGGTAATGTGTGTAAATTTTATATTATATAATACATGTTTGGAATAGGTGTAGTGCCTACTAGATGGAATCCAAAACCATAATACATATAGATACTGGAAGGAATATTAAGATCTGGACAAAGCAATCCATCAAAACAAGAGATATCAAGAATCATCACTGAGCTACAACAATTTGGAGAGGTAAGAGATGCTAATGTGTTCTAGTGGTTTCAAAACAGAAAGTCCAAAACCAAACAAAGACAAGGATATCGTAAGGATATCCAAGAAAAACCGAAAGGTATTGTGGACTTGTCTTCTTCTACGGTGGGATCTGGCCTCAACCTAATTTTAATAAAGGGAACATACCTTCCAAGGATTGAACTCGAGTGGCTATCATGGAAAAAGTTCCGACCTTATCACTATTCTATACATAATTGCATGTGCCTCTTTTATGTAACTAACCATCTATTCTTCTTTATCAATTTGTAAGTACATGCAAACCTTGTGGAAAATCCTTCTACAACTTGCAATATTCAAACAAATGAAACATTACCTTTGTGGCGGACATCAAGAATTCAAGATCTAATTCCATAATCACAAAAACAATTCTTAATCCTAGTTTCCCCAAAATTTTATTATTATTGTGTAAAATGTTTACTAATTAAAAAAATTCACATCGAGAATCGCATATGAGCATTGGATGCGCAGTGTACGTGAAATTTGTTGATATTTCTCTACTATGAAATTTCTTATAGTTAATCATGTCAAAATCCTTCAAGAAAACAACATTTTGAGGGTAAGCCAACAAAACATTAATCGTGGGCTTTGACATATATGTCACCATTTATCACTCAAAATAGTGCAACTTATATTTTAACCTTTGTAAAAGAGTTTCTTTGAAAGTATTTGAAGAAGAAGGTGTATCCTTTTCCAAATTAATGAAAATTTTAAATGTCATTCGAAATTATGGATTCTTGTATACATTGAATGGAATGAAAATATATTTAAAAAATCAACTGATTTTCTTCCTCCACATATTTTTTCTATTAGTTTCCACAACTTGTTAAATGTTTCACGCCCTATTGATCCACTGGCCTTGACCTTTGGTTTATTGCAAAAAGAAGGGCATAAAATATGTTGTTAACCTAGACATATCTAGTCACCGATCCACAATGAGTAACAAATCCCCTATGACCTAGTGTAACATAAATCAAATAGTGATAGTTTAAGGAAAGAAAATTTGAAATAGGACTAACTAGGATGACAAACAAGGAAGCGTGGACTATGAATAAGAGACACGTGAAGGAAAAAAAAGCAACCAAACAAGATCAAGGTGAATAAGGAAGAGAATGAAAAGTTAGAAATGTTTTACAAGTAATTTTAAAATACGGTTGAAAAGAGAATTATGATGGGATGGACTATAATTTTGCATAGATATGGAAAAATAATGTTACATTTAAGCATTAATACATGATTCTTATAGGTAAGAAGTATAATACTTGTAGTGCCACTTTAAAAATTAATAAAATGTGATCATTGAAAAAAAAAAGAAGAATAAGGGGAATCATAATAAATGAAGTTGGTGAGGATTTGATAAAGGTCTCTGTATGAAGTGAAGGGAAAAGTGACGATTTTGGTGGTGGCATGAGTGGGGGTGGTGTGTGGCAACATCCCGATAGCGCATGGCTGCCCCAAATGTAACGCCCACATTTTTTGCACAAAACCTAAGATAATCCCAATAATTAATTAGGAAAAATTGTGGAATACTATTTTTTTGTTTAAAGGTTTGCATCTAGATAACCACCAACTAGGTTAAATATGTTATGATTAATAAATTCTACATGTTCGTAAGGTTGACATAATTAGTTTAATGATTAATTATGATTACTTTATTTCAATCTTTTGATTTGAAACTACTTCTAGGGTTTCCGTTAATTCCCATTTAAAATAGTTGGCCAATTTAATTTCATTAATGTTTCCTCATTTAAAATTACACTTAAAACATTAAGGTCGAATGTTCCCTAGTTTGATTAAACCTAATTTCTTCGTATAGTTTTCTATCATATATTTGAGTTCCCATTAATTTATCTCTTATAAGTCATTATCTAGGTTACCCTTTTCACCAAATTAATTAAGTTATCCTTACTAGACCAATACTATATGTTTATTTATAATTCTAACCAAGGGTCTCAACTTATCCTAGGCTATTAAGTGGCCCAATTAAAAATATTACCCATACTTTATTAAATACCTAAACCCATAAAAATGCTACAACTTGAAATGTGTAGGGTTTATTCTCAACCCTTAGATTAGGGTATTTTCAAAAGAACCCTAAATATCCTTAAGAGATCTTTTGTATTCATTTTCACTTACCTATTCTCTCATTTTTATTTTGCAGGTTGAAGGAAGAGTCATGGAGGCCATGGGAGCTATGGAGGATTGTTGATTTGTTTGAGGGATGGATACACATAGTTTGTGTGTATATTATGTTGTTTTTCTTTTGTTATAGATAGCTTTCCCTACGTGGGTATATGGGCATTTTTCCCCATTTAATATTTGATTTTTAGATGCGGTATATACATAAATTTGGTGTGTGTGTGTGTGTGTGTGTGTGTGTGTGTGTATCTATATACATACCCATATTTATATTACATTGGGTTTAAACTATATTTGGAATGTATCCGAATTAAAATGTAGATTTTAATCATTTTATGACGATTGAATATATAAAAATAACACACACACACACACACACACATTCTAAGTATCGGTGTGACTGGGTAAAGAGAAAGACAAAACATTGTAGAACCGAGCCATGGCCTAAATCCTTTGTTACATGTTTAAATGGTAAAACGACCACATTGTATGTAATAGGTTTATAAGAATTGCGGGGTGGGGAGGGCCTTTGAATCTACCCCACCCCATATATATTATATAGGTTGGGGGTGGGGTGCGCGCCTCCCCAACCTTTAATTGTTTTTGTTTTATTATCCAAAGGTAGGTCGTGGTCACTTGGCCACTCAAAACTTCATTTAATTTTTTTTGTTTATTTTTGTTCTATATATATAACTTAACTTATAATCCATCTCCGTCGAGATAGGTTTGTTTTTGTTTTTGTTTAATTATCCAAAGGTAGGTCCTGGTCGAGACGTCCTCCTCGACTCATCCATCTTTGTCTCCGTATCCCCGGAGGATGATGTTGTTTTAGCGGCCCAAACAAAGCTTCTCACAAATAGAGCAATTTTTACAAAATTCGTTGGTCGCGGTTTCGTTGAAGGCATTCAAAATTTGTGTGAAGTGCAGTGGGGTAGCAGCTTGAGTATTCACTTCCTTGAAAGAGGCTTTTTCCTGGTTATCTTTCATAGTGCTGCTCAAAAGGATGACACCATGGTGAGGAAAGACTTTCTTCTAGTTGATTCAGCTTGGAGATTCGCGAATGGGAGCCTCACTTCGACATGGCTAGAGTAGAAATGGAAGGATTACAAGTATGGGTTAGACTCTATTCACTACCAAGTGAGTTTTGTACCACTCCCACTCTCAAAAAATTTTTCTCTAGTCTGGGACATGTATTCCGCATTGACCCTGTCACCCTGGAAGGTACCCTCTCATCCTTTGCTAGGATTTGTATTTCCATCGATTATAAATAGAAGCTTCAGGATCTTATAATCATCTCCACCCAGTCCAGGCTCTGGGAGAAAAAGGTGGAATATGAAGGTGTCTCCAACACACTGCTTTAAATGCAAAAATAGGCCACTTTCAAAATACTACAAAAATCCCCCTGCTTTTGGCAAAATGGAATGGAGAAAGAAATCCTCCCCCCTCCTCCCACTCATGTAAACACGTCTCAACCCATAGGCGAGGATTTTATTGACCCCACCCCTGCTCTTGAGCCCATAACTCTGGACCCTGGTACCATCTCTTTGGTAAAAGAAACAACAACAATGGTTAAGGACTCTACAAGGATTTTATCCCTTTTTCACGATGGTATCTCTCTTGGCCTGGGAGGGAACGCCATCTCTCTGGAAAAATGGGTGAATGAAAAGGACAAACTAATCCTGTCTAATGATGGTGACTCCATTGGTTCACAGGAGATTGTCCCTGAGGATCACTCTTCAGATAACTTGTAGCTATGTGTCGATTCTCCCGACACCAACACTTCTCAACATGGATCTAGGTCTAAAAAGCATTTTGGGTCACCCTTCTAAGAGTAAAATCTCCCAAAATGAGGTTGCAGCAGGGAAGCAACTTCAACTCCATTCCTTCTTTCCCTCTATGAGTAGGAGAGGCGAGTCCTCTCTGAAGATCAAATGATCCTCTTTTCATGGAATGTTAGGGGCCTCAACGCCCCTAACAAACAACGTCTGTTAAGACGCTATGCTACCAATGCTACAGTTGATATTTGCCTTCTTCAGAAACTAAGATGTTAGTGGAAGGTTGCAAGAAAGGATGGTTTCGAAGATGGAAAGGTTGGGAAGGATGCTTTTCTGATTCTTTAGGTGCCTCGGGAGGCCTAGGAATTTTGTGGAAATCCAGCTGTTGCACTCTAGAGCCTCTTCTCATTGATTCGAATTTCATGTGGTGTAAGGTTTATATTAAACACTTTGACGAGTCATTTTTCTTATGCAATGTTTATGGTCCCTTTAATCGATCAGAAAAAGAGATCTATGGTCTAAAATTCATCTAGTCCTTGATTCAGTTGTCAACTCCAAGATTGTTGTCTGGTGATTTCAATGCTACTCTTTCCGATCTTGATAAGCACAGAGGTATTCAATGGCAGCCACGTTCACAAGTGGACTTTACCTCATTTGTTTCTTCCACCAATTTGGTTGATGTGGAACCAAGCCAAGGTTGGTTCACGTGGAATAATCAGAGCCTAGGTTTAGTTCCATGGCAGTGCATCTTGACAGATTTCTTGTTTCTAAATTTTGGCTGCAAAATAATTTCCTTCTCAAATGCTCTGTTCTTCCACTTTTAGGCTCGATCATTTCTTGATTTCTCTTAATATTTCCTTCGACCTACCCCCGCCGCTCGCCCTTCAAATTTGAAAACATGTGGTTGCAGGATCCTTCACTCAGGCCCCTGATTAAATTCTGGTGGGACTCCTTCAAAGTTAATGGGACCTGGATGTTCCAACTTTCCAAAAAGTTATCCTTACTTGAAAGATAATCTACGAAGCTGGAATATTTCATGCTTTAAAAATATTTTTAGGAAAAATAGAGAGTTGATAAGGAGCTCCATAATTTGAATGAATCTATCCTCTCTAATGGGATGCTTCAGGCTGATTTCTTCAAAGAAAAATCACTTCTCAAGGAACCAGGGAGATCTACTTCTAAAAGAAGAAACTTATTGGCGACAAAAATCTAGGGAAGTCTGGCTGGCAGATGGTGATAAAAATACTAAGTTCTTCCATGCTTCAGTAAAATCCAGAAGAAATTTCAATTACATTTCATCCCTCCAGTTGGATGATTTATCTATTGCGTCCACTCAATCTTAGATCAAATCTGAAGCAGTGTCTTTCTTCAATAATCTCCGAATGGAAACTCGGCAACCCCCATTGGTGATCAGTCTTCCTTCTTCCATCAGATCCCAGCCTCGGTCACGGATGTTGATAACGAAATGCTTCTCTCTCCATTCTCCAAGGAGGAGGTTCGAAAAATTGTTTTCTCAATGAAGAGAGATAAAGCGCCCGGTCCTGATGGTTTCCCTGCCTCTTTCTTTTAGGACTTCTGGGATGTCATTGGGAATTCAGTTTGGAATGTGGTGGAGGAATCACAACAAACGGGAAAGATTTTAGGTGCTCTCAACCACACCCTCATCTGTATGTTTCCCAAAAAATCTCCTACCGAGTCTCTGGATGATTTTAGACCTATTTCCCTTTGCAATACGACATACAAAATCATCTCCAAAGCTATTACAAATAGATTGAGTCGATTTTGTCAAAATTGGTTGCTCATGAACAAAGCGGCTTCATCCTAGGTAGGTCTATTACTCGTGGGTCATTATCTCTCACGAACTGATTCACACTCTCCATTCCTCCTCCCGGGCTGGCATGATGCTGAAACTAGATTTTAGCAAAGCCTACGATCATGTCAATTGGAGGTTCCTCATCAAGTCTCTTCAAGCCATGGGTTTCAGTTGGCAATTTTGTAATTGGATTTTCAACTACATTACCACCCCTTGATTCTCTGTCCTGGTTAACGGTTCGGCTGAAGGCTTCTTCCACAGCAACAGGGGTTTGAGACAAGGCGATCCCCTCTCCTCTTTTCTTTTTATTTTGGTCGCTGAGGCTCTTAGCTGAAGTATCAAGTCTGCCATTCTGGATGGATCCCTCAAAGGCATTCCAATCACCTCCAATCTTCCAGCCCTTTCACACCAACAATTCGCGGATGATACTTTCCTTTTTGGTCAAGGTTCTATCCCTGAAGCAAGGCGCCTCTCTTCTATTCTTGATTCTTATTCTTCCATGGTGGGACAAGTTATTAACTTTCATAAATCTGTCATTTTTTTCTTTAATGTTGCCCCTAGACTACAATGCAAGATAAAATTGATTCTCGGCTTCACTGTGGGAGCTCTCCCACACAAATATCTGGGTATCCCAATTTTTCATGGGAATGGTAGAGCGCATCTTTGGGACGGGATTATAAACTCCATTTCTACCAGACTTCTCTCATGGAAAGGAAAATGGCTATCCTTGGCTGGTCGAGCCCTTTTAATTAATTCAGTTCTCCTAGCCATTCCGATTTATATGATTTCTATCCTGCAGATCCCAAAATCTGTTCTGCTTAAGATTGAAAAGATAGTCAGAACCTTCTTATGGCAAGGAAATAATGAAGAGTGCAAATTTCACCTTGCAAATTGGGAAATGGTCAAACTTCCTAAACACCTCGGAGGGTTGGGAATTCTGGATCTTGCTCTTCAGAATTCTTCCCTTGGAGAAAAACTTGTTTGGAACTTCATCTCTGACACCAAACGGCTTGCTTTCCAAGTTCTTTCACATAAGTATCTCGGGGGGTTGCCCCGAGTTATTGTTATCCAAAGACAGGGCTCCCCAAAGGTTCACATATTTGGAATTTCTTCTATAAGTCCAAATCCTTGATTGCTGAGTTAGTCTCTTGGAACATCAATAACGGACAACTCGCCACCTTCTGGGAAGAAAGTTGGAATGGTTCCCCTCCCCTTAATCTCACGTCTGAACTAAACAGAGTCATGAATTTGACCAAGTTGTCTTGGGGATCTTTGGTTGCAGACTATGGCTGTCAAAATCTCGATGGCTCACCGTCCTGGCTCGGAAAGATGTCTCCACTATCGGGGCTAATGCACAGGAGTCCAATCTCCTAAAGGATGCCATTCAGGATAGAAATGCGCACTTTCTTAATGATGATGATTGTTTGATTTGGCTTGGGGATGCAACAGGATCTTTCTCTGTGAAAGCAGGTTATAATATTCTCATCTCTCGATCTTGGCCAAGGTCTTCCATGTTCCTACGGCTGTTGGCATCCCAGTATCTCTCCTAAGGTGGAAATTTTTGGTTGGTTGGTTATGAAAAAGAAGGTTCTAACTCAAGTTAGGCAGAGATCATGGGGTTACGCCGGTCCTTCCATGTGTTTGCTTTGTGGTGCTGCGGAGGAAGATCTTGATCACCTCTTTTTATTTTTCCCATTTGCGTCTAGCTGTTGGGGTTGGCTCCTGAGCAAATTAAATCTAGCTTGGGTACCTTGTAATAATATTGGTGAGACTCTTCTCTCTTGGCCGAGCTTTAATATTAACAGCTCCCTCAGCTCTATTTGGTACATAGCCCCCTACTTCCTCCTCTGGCATATATGGTGGGAATGCAATCTTCGTCTCTTTAGGGAACAATCTGTGCCGAGTGTAAGCTTTTTTTCAACAAGTGAAAGCTGGCCATCTCGAGAGAGAGTTAGTGTTAATTTTTATCACATTCTAATTTCTCCTCCATGGATTGCTCAATAGTCATAAAAAAAGGCCTCTCACAAGTTGAAAAATTAATTCATAGAAAAAGGGCAAGATGGCGACCCCCTTTGAAGGGCACATGGAAACTCAATTTTGATGTGCCTCTAGAGGAAATCTAGGTAAATCAGGTGTAGGTTGTATTCTCAGGGATGAATTTGGTATTCTTATCAGAGCTGGCTCCTACCCACTCAGAGATGGTTCGTGTAAATGCTGCCGAAGCCAAGCACTCCTGGAAGGAGTCAAGATGGCAGCCCAGTTAGGTTGTCCTCATTTATTTATCGAAGGGGACTCCCAAATTATCATATGTGCAGTTTCTAGAGGCACATCCCCTTGTGGAAAATCAACATCTTTATCCCTCAAATTCTTTATTGGTTAGATAAAATCGGCTCCTGGAACATTACTCATAACTATAGAGAAACTAATCAAGCGGCTGATTTTCTTGCAAATTATGCTATTGATCACCCTGCCGCCATCGTCACTTTAGGTACCAATCAAGATTGGATTGGGCTGACAAACTTAATTTCCCATGAGTGGGCCATCTCGTCTCCATAGTTGGGATGTGGCCTCTCACGTGTGCAACGCTCCTTTTAAGTGTGGCGATGGCTCCCCTGTTGCTTTGTATTTCGAACTCTGTTTTCATGCCTGTTCCTCGAGTCTTCCAATGGCTTTTCTTGGCTTTCCTTTCATTACTCTCCACAGCTCGAGCTAGATGTCGCCTCTACACTGGAAATCAATCGTACCCATCTGTCTGGTGTCTTTCCAGTATTTTTCAAACTAGGAAGCCGAAGCTATAGAGACCATTTTGGGCAACTCCTACCTTTTTCGATCTCGTCAGGCATACACCAACACAGATATCGCCATCACCTTCATCTCCTTCTGTGTGCTTCTGGAGGAGGATTTGATCATCATGGAATTCCTCACCAACTCGTTGTCCACCCTACCTTCCGTGTGGCCGGCCTCCATGAAGAACCGAGTGACTTTTCCCCTGCTGGACCCCTTCTCTGGGTTGAGGAGGTTGATGACCTTGCTATTGGTTTGGGGCGAGACATCAAATGGATATGCGGCTAGTACAGGGAGCTTCTCCATCATACTAAGCGTCAACACACTCTTCATGTCGAGGAGACTCGATCACCATTTTTACTGAAATTGACATTGACACCATGCAAGATTTCCAGTTTACTCCGCCATCGATCAGTGGAATGCTCTTAGGGATTGGGCTTGGGATGCGTATAGGTTTCTTCTCCAAGAGTCCAATCGATGTGTTGGCACCAACTTTGGCTGATTCGGTGGATCCTACACCTTGCCTTATTGCGTCTGCTCTGTTTTGTTTCCGTTTGGGTTTTTTTCTTCGGCTCTCTCGCCACGTCGTTGGCTTCAGCTCCTCCTTCCTCTTTTCTCTTCTTTTCTTCTCTTGTCCCCTCCCCCTTTCTTTCCTTCTTCCCCTCTTTCTTCCTTCCCGCTTGTAATTTTGGGGTCCTCCCCCCGGTTCATAGCTCCAGTCAAAAGCGTTTAAATATAAATAAAATAAATTATAATATAGATTATATATATATATATATATACATATATACACATACACATACACATACACATACACATACACATACACATACACATACACATACACATACACATACACATACACATACACATACACATACACATACACATACACATACACATACACATACACATACACATACACATACACATACACATACACATACACATACACATACACATACACATACACATACACATACACATACACATACACATACACATACACATACACATACACATACACATACACATACACATACACATACACATACATACACATACACATATTAGGGTATAATACTTTTATTTAATATGTTTTTAATTATAAAATATATGTAAATATATAAATTTATATAATAAATTTAAAAAACATATATAACAGTAGTTTTACATTAATTTAAACATTCTAACGAGTTCATTTATATAGTTTAATATAAGGGCAAAAAGTTGTAGATTTCTACCTATTCATCCATGAGTAAAACTAGGAAACTAATAGATTTTCTCATTCAACCCAATACAATTACTAAGGAAGTTATTTCATTGTTTTACAACTCTAAGTATCTATCTTGTTTTCTTATAACTTATTATGAGATTTGACTAAAATTTCATCACATTAAAAGTGCTAAATTTTATGATAAAAAGAAAACATTTCCTTTCTTTTCACAACAAAAATTATATCTATTTCAATAAGGAAAATCAAGTATTACTTGCATACATTCTTCTATTACCAACTCAACCATTTCACTAAAGTAAAGCACACGCAACTACAGATTCTATTTTCATTTTTGAAATCAATACATTTCCCTTTTGATTACAACTTTCAATTCCTTCTTTCCAACCATTACACTATTACAATTTTAACTAGAGAACAATACAATCTTTTCTTAAGGAGCTTAGTTCATTCATTCACAATATAGTAGTTCTTCCTTTCACCAATTTGAACAAAATAAGTTTAGAAGAATGTTTCCCAAAAATACAAGATTGAATATTTAACTTTACAACAAAGGGAATATCATCCCAAGGGTTATCTCTTGACTCAAAATAAGGATAAATCCTCCAATTTTCAACTCCACAACTTTCTTTGTTTTTCAAATCAAAAACAAAAGAGAGGGTGTAGGCTACACACACCTCCCAACCTTTATTCTAATAAAGAGAAGAATCCATTCCCTCATTGGTCCAGAACTGAGCCCCAACCATATTAGAATAAACAATGTTTGCAACCAATGACAACTTAAAAACTTGCTTCCATATTACAACAGACATGCCAACATTTCAAGAAATACATTCAACACCAAAATACAAAAATACATTGCATACATTTCAAAACATAGGATTATAGATCAAGCCAGTGGAGAATAAAAAAATGGGAACCATCTCCTTGTAACTCCAAAATGAGATAGGAATTGCACCCAACAAGCCTCCAAATGCACAACTTATCAACAAATCCCTTTTCCCTCCCAATGAAAATACACAAGTATAGAAAGTGTTCCCCCTTCTCTCCTTAAAGGTGGAACTCCCACTCATACTCCCTCCACTATGCAACCCAATTTCCTTTTCCCTCCACTATGCAACACAATTTCATTTTCCCTCCCAAAATGGTCCCATTTTCCATCTCTTACACATTTTATTAAGGCCAAAATCTACCCAACCCAACATAAATTACAACAATATTACCATTTTATTTGTACAAACACATAAATGTAAGTAAATGAAAACAAAGGCACAAGCCCTACCTTACCATCACAAGCTTCCAAAATCTTCAACAAGATTTTCCCTATTCTAAAACCAAGCAAGTCTTCCCAAATTAATATCCAAAAATTTCCAAGTAAAAACTCCAAGAAATTTCCAAAAAGAGAAAGATCCAATCCAAAATGAGTAACCCCCAATACATCAAATAAACAAGAATAAATAGAAAAAGGAAAAGAGGAGTGTGAGGTTGCTACATGTAGGGTGCCACATCACTTCTCCCCAACGCCACATCCCCTAAGTCAAACATGAAACCCAAGGTTAATCATTAGGTGGTTGAGGATATACCAAGCCTCTTACACACTAATCCTTACTCCATACCACAAAAGGACACCATTAAAAATCATGTAAGAAAAGTGCAATAAAATCCACCTTTTTCCAACCAAATCACATAATGGGGTCTAATTTTAACCCCTTACCCCATAGGTATAGTTGGTAGATGAATTTAAGAGGTGTGGGACAAGCTTAACTTGTCCCACAAGCCTCCAAAATTGGCTTGAAAGTTAAATTTCGAGTTTGGGGAGATGGGTTGAGTACACACCAAGTAAAATAATTAAATCCAACTTCAAATCACAAGATCAAAAGTACTATCTACCCAAATAAATGCCCCCTTATGGTCACATCTAAAAATCAACTTAATTAACATACTTAACTAATAACAAGGGTACATTTAATCAATAATACAAAAGTGAAATACAATGCAATAATAAAATACATACACACAAATTAATCAAAATAAAAGTGACAATAACAACACATATCCCATGGTCACTATTTGAGGTTACTCCCCCATGGGGACCTCCTAACATCCTAACCACAAACAACAATAACATAACACAAAGTTGCCATGGTGACCAATGTTGCAACCATAAGATATTATGCTACGGTTGGTCTCCTACCCCACTTTGTTTGTTGTGATACAATCACCTATAAAATCAAACAATACATCCTTCGAACTTGTGGCCACATTCATAAATCAATAATAAAATATATGCACATCCATCAAAAACATCATCATAACATGAAATCATCATTAAAGCTAAGCAATGCTATTTTTTTACAATTTCTTAAAATTTTTAACTCTACCATTACATACATATTAGTAAGATCAAAAGATTAGTTCGAACACCAAAACATGGTCAATATGATGAGAATATTATATATATATATATATATATATATATATATATATATAACTAACAACACAACACCATCATCAATGCAAAATGTCTTTCATGCCTTTACGAATCCATACAAACCATAATATGAATCACAATATATCAATATTCATAATATTTATACCACCTAACATCATGCTAATCCAAAATAACATAATAAGTTCCATCTATATAATCCATGATAAATCAAAATCAGATTGTGTAATATGTGTCGAAGATGATTGGGAACTACACTCCCCTCCCCATAGACTCAAATTCCTCCTAGAAGTAAATGGAACAAGTGTGGTAACTATGCTCTCAAAGGTGTGGCATACTATCGAGTAGCTATTGTCTCATTTTATCGATCCCACTAGACACGAACATGATCAATCTATTGGCCTCAAAGGCCCATGGTATTGCACTCTAAAATGCATACGGGATCCACCATCTCCTTCCCTTGCTCTTGCACTTACAATGTGGTACAATCCAATACATGAGAAGGATCTAGAATGTATCTCCTCAAAATGGAAACATGAAACACATCATGGATGTAAGACAATTTGGGTGGTAACACTAGATGGTAGGCTAAGGTACCAATCCACTCCAAGATCTCAAAGGGACCCATGAATCTAGGAGATAGCTTAGAGCCTTTTCCGTAATGGATAGGGATCTTATGAGGCCTGACACAAAGACACATGTTCACTCCAACCTCAAAAATGTGGGTTTTCCTCATCAGATCTGCATACTTCTTCTGTCTATCATGAGCCTCATGTAATCTCTTCCTAATCATGATAACCTGCTACTCCATATCTTGTAATAAAGCTGGCCCAATAGATACTCGATCCTCTAACCTATCCTAACTCAATGGTTTCCTACACTCTCTACCATATAATTCCTGAAAAGAAGCCATACCAATAAAATCTAGAAGTTGTTGTTGTGTACAAACTCAACAAAGTACAATTACTCCTCCCATCTCGAATTATGATCCATGACATACATCCAAAGCACATCCTCTAAAATATAATTCACCTACTCGGTCTATCAATCTATCTTAGCGTGATAGGATGTGATGACATTAATTCTCATACCTAGAGAATGTTGTATGGTAATCCAAAAATATGAGGTGTACAAAGGGTCACGATCACAAATGATCTTCCACGGAATCTTGTGTAGCCTTACAATATCATCTAGATATACTCATGCCACTACACTAGCTCTATAGGTGGTATTAACCATAGAAAAATGAGCCACTTTCATCAATCTATCCACCATGACCATGATGGCATCATGGTGGTATCTTGACGTAGGTAGTCCTATAATAAAATCCATAGAAATAGTGTCTTATTTCCACTTAGGTATGGCATGAGGATATAGAAGGCAAGCTTGATGCTGATGCTTGGACTTCATCTTTTGACACTCTAAACAACAAGACACAAAACAAGATATATCTCTTTGAAGCCCTCTCTAATGATACAACTATCTCAAAGTGGTGTGAATCTTCCTAACCCCAGGATGGGTTGAATAAGGTGCATGATGAGCCTCTATCAATATATCTCATCTTAAACCTCCATCTCTCGGGTATGTAAATTTGAACTCTATGCTGAGAAGGCCATCAGACTCTAGTTTAAATCCATCAAACTTCCCCTCAAGGGGTCTCTAAGACTCGATCTCTGCTCTAGCTAAAAGGTAGAAGATGTCATGTGGAATATGTTGCAAGATCTTGGTCCTCAAGTCCGTACTCAATTTTTGTAGCCATAAATAAATACCTTTGACAACTCAAGGTGTGTGTAACAAAATTATGCTTCCCCTTCATATGTTCAATATCTATGTTATACTCACAAAGAATATTTATCAAATGCCATTGATGGGCGTTGAGATTAGGCTGTGTGAAGAGATGTCAAAGGCTCAGTGATCTGTCCTAGGAATGAACCTTCTACCTAATAGGAAGTATCACCAATGCACTAAAGCATGTACAACTACCACAAGATCAAGGTCATGAGTTAGATAATTGAGCTCATAATACTTGAGTTTGCGAGACTTAAAGGATACTACTTGGCCATCCTGCATTAATACACCTCCTATCCTTGCCAGTGAAGCATCTGTACATACAAAGAAATATCTTTTTGGATCTAGCACTGCTAGAATAGGTGTTTTAAAATGCATTCCTTCCACATCTTGAAGGCCTTCTCACATCTATTTGACTAAACAAACTTCTTCCCTTTCTGCTAAAGGGAAGTGATGGGGTACACAATACGAGAGAAATCCTGAATAAACCTCTTGTAATAACCTAATAATCCCATGAAACTATGCACCTTGGCCACATTGGTTGAAACTTTCAAATCCATGATATATTTGACCTGGAAGGATCGATTACGATAATTTCCCTAGAAACAATGTGATCTAAATACCGTACCTCTGACTGGAAAAATGCACACTTCTCCAGGTTCCTGTATAGCTGCTACTCTCGAAGACACTAAAAAACCTATCAAAGGAGCCCTCGTGCTCCTCAAATGTGCATGAGTATGTTGATATGTCATCAAGGAATATGAGCATGAAGTGATACAAGAATGTCCTGAACACCCCATTCATCAAATTCATGAATATTATGGGGGAATTCATCGGAATGAGTGACACACATGTGAACTCATAGTGGCCATATCAAGTGCAAAAGGCTGTCTTGTGGATATCTACCTATGCAATCCTCAACTAATGATACCGTGACTTAAGATATATATTTGGAAAATAATGTGCCCCCTTCATCTAATAAAATAAATTATCTATACGTAAAAGGGGTAACAATTCTTGATCGTTACTTTGTTTAATTATCTCTAGTCCACACATAAATGTAAAGATTCATCCTTATTCTTCACAAAAATCCTTTGGTGCACCCCAAGGATATACCTTAGGATGGATTAGGCCTTTCTTAAGAAGGCCCTCTAATTGTAACTTGAACTCACATAGCTCAGGGGTGGTCATCCTATATAACATGCTTGAGATAGGCTCTGCTCTAGGAACCAAATCAATATGAAATTTTATCTTACGTGGGGATGTAACCTTGGTAGGTAATTGGAAAAACATATGAAAACTTGTGCAAAATGGGGTGATCATCTAGTGATAGTCCACGAGTCGCATCCTATGATATGTCACTAATAGTGATGGCATTCAAATGACATCCTCACACCAATTTAGTTTCATGGCGCAGATATGGTGCGAATAAAAACGGGTCTCCTAACTCCAATTATCACCGAATCAAACCCCAAATTATCTACACAAGATATAACCTTGCTATAACAATCAACTCTAGCTCTATGTGCAGATAACCAATCCATGCCCAAGATAACTCCATATGAACCCAAGGGAAGGATACGAATATCCAAGGTCATGGTGAAGGGTCCTAGGTCCACTACAAAATCCTTAACTCAGGAGTCACGTGAGAGCTTGGATTTAGAAGCCATTTGAACATCCCAACTAAGGCCCTACCTAATCTGTCACTTGTCTCGCATCACTCTACTTATGATGGTGTAATAAATGAATTAGAAGAGCCAGAATCTAACAATATAGATGTAGGGATCCTACCAATACTACATTTAGTCTTAACCACTATACCCTGATGCTCTTCCTGTAGGTTGTCAACCGCTACACAAATATGATGGATATGTTCCATATCACCAAATGTAGGCTCTGAAATAGGTACCTTACCCCGATTAACAAGTTTATGTGGGAACTCTCTTTATTGATGTCCATGTAAACCATACCCAAAGCAACTACCTAATCCCCTCCAATGTGTTGATACCTGTGCTGTAGAACTCGATGATCCTGCCATGGACTACTGTGAGTATTGCAGATGTGCTCCTGCTGATTGAGCCCTGGGTGGAACCTTTTTCCCAACTGGTCCTCTAGGTGGGGGTCCCATGCTACTTCCTCTCTGTGCATCCCATCTTTGTGGAGGCCTAAATAGTTGATGAGGCTGCTTCTGTTGCAAAGGTGGTTGTTGTGGTGGATTAAAAGAACACTACGTTGAACCATTTCCATCATGAGGAGAAGGAAATTACCCCCTCGACTTACTATCATGCATCTGATGAATATGGCTCCTCACTCTATCTCTATCTTGTTGTGTTTTACCCCTGGTTTCCTCTGCAATATAGGCCTTCTCGAAGGCCTCTACTAAATTCTGTGGATAATGAATGCACACTGGACCTCCCAAATCTAAGTTCAGGCCCCTAATGATCCTATGAATACTAACCTACTCATCCTGCATGTAGTCAACATACTGAAGCAAGTCCATAAAATGAATCTCATACTCAGATATTATCATGGATTCTTGACGTAGGTCATGAAAATCATCTATCGTCTATTGAATAAACCTCATGGATATGTATCTACTCTTGAACTAATCCTCAAAGAGATCCCATGTAATTTTCTTTGAATCCACATGGAGCTTCTAATCCCGAGGCCTCCACCAAAATCTTGTTCCATCCCTAAGAAGATGGATCACAACACGAGCCTCCGTGTTGTTAGTACATGGGTAAAGCTTGAATCACTTGTTCAAGCTCACTAACCAAACCTCTACCTAAAAACCTCCTACATAACCAATATAATGAGATGGGCGTAGCTTCAAGATCTGCTTGATATGATATGCAATCGATGTCTATTGACTCCAAGGTCTTTCTACATGATCATCCCTCGGCCTAGGGCTCCTAGATCTATCTTTGTGTCCTGTATCCCTATCTCCATGTCCCCTCTATGGTGAATCTAGTCTAGCTGACTCCGCATGGGAGTTCTCTTCTCTATACTCCTCACTATGTCGTGATGGATATGAGCCTCTACTTATGGCTCTCTATCATGCTGACTAGCTCATCCCCCCACTGCTCCACCTTGTACAGATGCATTAACATTTTGTAATGTCTGTAGTATATGTGGCAATATAGCAACAACCACCTACTTTAGGGGTGGTATATCTAAATTGAAGTGTAATAATTCATCATCCAATCCATGCCTCCTACACAAATTGGGACGAGAGTTAGTTCATCATCATCTAGGTTTTGTTTCAGTTTTTTAGGTTTTCTACATTTTAAAATATCATGCAATGTTATGTGATCTAGTTGTAGGTTGTACTAGGTTAATTGTTTATGTTTCCAAGTGTGCCCAAGGGTCCAAGAGTTGAACCCATAGCTTTGATACCAAGTGTAACACCCACATTTTCACTACAAAAACCTAAGCTAATCCCAATAATTAATTAGGAATAATTATGAAATAATTTTTTTGTTTAAAAGGTTTGGATCTAGATAACCACCCACTAAGTCAAAGATATTAGGATTAATAAATTCTACATGTTCGTAATGTTGAGGTAATTAATTTAACGATTAATTATGATTTCTTTATTCTAATGTTTTCACTTTTGAAAATCCTTCTAGGGTTTCCATTAATTCCCATTTAAAATAATTGGCCAATTTAATTTTGTTAATGTTTCCTTATTTCAAATTCTACTTTAAAACATTAAGGTCCAATGTTCCTAATTTGATTAAACCTAATTTCTTCATATGGTTTTCTATCATATATTTGAGTTCCAATTAATTTATCTCTTATAATTCATTATCTAGGTTACCTTTTCACCAAATCAATTATGTTATCCTTCCTAGCTCAATACTATATTTTTATTTATAATTCTAACCAAGGGTCTCAATTAATCCTAGGCCATTAAGTGGCCCTATTAAAACTATTACCCATACTTTATTAAATACCCAACCCCATAAATATGCTACAACTTGAAATGTGTTAGGTTTATTCTAAACCCTTAAATTAAATGGATATGAACCCTTAGATTAGGATATTTTCAAAAGAAACCTAAATATCCTTAAGATATATCTTTTATTCGTTTTCACTTACCCATTCTCTCATTTTTAGTTTGCAGGTTAAAGGGAGAGCCATGGAGGCCATGGGAGCTATGTAGAATTATGGATTTTTTTTAGGGATGGATACACACAATTTGTGTGTATATTATGTTGTTTTTCCTTTATTATAGATGTAATATATACACATATTTAGGGTGTATATATAACTATATATACATATATATGTATATATATACATACACACACACACATACATATGTATGTATATATAAACATACCCATATTGATATTACATTGGGTTTAAACTGTATTTGGAATATACCCAAATTAAAATGTTGGTTTTAATCATTTATCGTGGCTGGATATAAAAAAAAATATATATATATATATATATATATATATATATATATATATATATATATATATATATATATATTGGTGTAACGAGTAAATAAAAGGAAAACAAATTGTAGAACCGAGCCACGACCTAAATCTTTGGTTGTAGGTTTAAATGGTGAGGTTGTCACATGGTATGTAACATGGTTTATAAACATTGGGGGTGAGGCGCCGACCCCACCCCTACCTATATATATTATATGGGTTGGGGTGGGGTCAGCGCCTCCCCTCAACCTTCGATTTTTTGTTTTATTATCCAAAGGTGGGTCGTGGCCATTTGGCCACTTCAAAATTCATTAATTTTTTTGTTTTATATATATAACTTGACTTATAAGCAATATGACTTTAATTTATTTTTTAAATTACACACACACACATTGTTGTTCTTTTCTTAATTTAAACATTATAACAAGTTCATTTCTATAGTTTAATATAAGGGCAAAAATTTGTAGATTTCTACATATTCATCCATGAGTAAAACTAAGAAACTAATAGATTTTCTCATTTAACCCAATATAATTACTAAGGAAGATATTTCATTGTTTTACAACTCTAAGTATCTATCTTCTCTTCTTATAACTATATATATATATTTCATCATTTATATATATATATATATATTATAGGGTATAATAATTTTATTTAATATGTTTTAATTATAAAATATATGTAAATATTTAAATTTATATAATAAAATTATATAAACATATATAAATGTAGTTGGACATTGTTGTTGTTTTCTTAATTTCAACATTCTAACAAGTTCATTTCTATAGTTTAATATAAGGGAAAAAAGTTGTAGATTTCTACCTATTTATCCATGAGTAAAACTAGGAAACTAATAGATTTTCTCATTCAACCCAATATAAATAATGTTAGTGCCGAATCATAGCACCCTACGGTTTGCAAAAGTGTGTGTGCTTGAGCTCACGATGTGATTGGATAACATGGGTAATATCTCTAAGTTGTGGGACTTACTACTTGACATAGACCTCCAGAGAAAGTTGGTTCTTGCTCCTAAACTACCTGCCACAATCTACTCTAATGCAGGAAAACTATCTAGTCCTAAGCTATCTTTCCAAGGTACCAGGGAGAGAGAGTGCATGAAAATAAATCCTACACTAAAGCGGTGATACACTAGAAAATGAGGGTGTGAGAACATTCTTCTAGTGTGTGAAAAGGAGAAGTAAAGTGCATACTAGAAGGGGTGATAACAGTTCTCCACATTCTAACAAATGCATTCACAATAATATTTCATACATACACAATGATAATGAATCCCTACAAAATCATAAGATAGACACAATATATTTTCATGAGATTGAAGAGGAAGAAGAATGAAAACAAACATAGCAAGGGAAGAGGCATCCACAAACTTGTATTTATTGATTCATTGATATGCACAGTTCAATCTATTACAAAATAAGGGCTTAGATTACCATGCAAGGAGTCCACTACAAGGGCCTGTAGCACATTTTCTTCACAAAAAAAATTTGATATATTTTTTCAGCTCAAAACTATCCCCCTTTACAATGAGGCCATGACTCTAATTTATAGAATTCAGAGAGAGAGAGAGAGAGAGAGAGAGAGAGATCTAAATCTATCTTTCAACTACTTTCAAGAGGTCATAAATGGATTGAAATGATGTTATGTTTCTTGCAAAAGGCCCTCCATACTTTCCCATAACTTGTAGCAGTGAGAAATGTCTGCCCATTAATTATTGAATGCATCCCAACTACCAAATAAAACACTGTTATGAACCTAGCCACATTTTCAAAAAACTATCAATTAATTCTTCATCAAATTCAATATTTTTGTATTTTTATGCGTTGGGCTTAGATCCATGATTCCAACGGTACCAATTTTTGCATTTTCGTTGGGAATTGCAAAAGATATGGTATTTTGAGTGTAGGTAGTTGTTTTGGGTCTGCCAGACATTTCTGTCGTTTAACAAGAATAAGAATTTGATTGACTGAAGCTAAATATGTTTCATTTATTTTAATATACCTACCCTCATTAAATAGAATAAATCTAATTTTTGTGGTGTAGAGGATGTCGTGCCCATTTTGAAAAGTCAATTTTTGTGAAAACGGACCTCTGGGTCAAAAGTTATGACTGTTTGAAGTTTGGAGGTTGAGCATTGAATTTTCTGTTTTTGTGCGATTATTGTGGGTTTTCGGGGAACTCATGTCCCACGCATACTCGTATGGTCCAAGCCTCCTTTCTCCGCATCACCCAATTCGGGCTTCCCTGTCCCAATTGTCCGTAGATTGGGGCCGTCGGGTCCGTTGACCTCCGCTTTTGCTACATCCCACTTACCTATGGTGATTTTTGGTTTTCAGGTCCAACGCATCCCAATGTCCCAACTATATTGCCGACCACCGGGATAAAAACTTCTACACTTTTCTATTCATTTGTTGTGCGGCGATTTGAGATTTTCGCATCCCGACTATTAGGTTGAACTTGTGTGGTTCGACACGCTTTTTCTGAAAAACCCACAATACATGGTTTCCTTTGCGTTTGCCCCAAACTCGGTACAAAAACCTTGGTACAATTTGCACTAGTACCATCCACGGTGCTGACCCACAATGCATTAAAACAAGCCCTTGACTTCATTTTTTCAGATTTTTGCAAATTTTACTAACTCCTTGGATTTTTTCTTGGACAAGGAAGTTAGAGGAAAGCAAAGAGGTACCCAAAAATTCAAAATTTTGCCCTTCACCATTTCTTCTTTCTCCAGCCTAAAGGAATTTGTGCAAGTTATCCAAAATTACCCTGGGGGGTGAATTTTGGATAACAATTACTAAGGAAGATATTTCATTGTTTTACAACTCTAAGTATCTATCTTCTTTTCCTACAACTTAGTATGAGATTTGACGACAATTTTATCACATTCAAAGTGCTAACTTTTACAATAAAAGAGAAAATATTTCCTTTATTTTCACAACAAGAAATGATATCTATTTCAACAAGGAAAATCAAGTGTTACTTACATACATTCTTCTATTACTAACTCAACCATTTCACCAAAGTAAAGCAAAAACAACTATAGTTCTATTTTTAGTTTTGAAAGCAATACATTTCCCTTTTGAATACAAATTTCAAGTCCTTCTTTCTAACCATTACAATATTACAATTATAACTATATAAAAATACAACATTATTCTTAAGACGCTTAGTTCATTCATTTACTGAGTATAGTAGTTCCTCCTTTCATCAATTTGAACAAAATAAGTTTAGAAGAATGTTTCCCAAAAATACAAGATTGAATATTTAACTTTACAACAAAGGGAATATCATCCCAAGGGTGATCTCTTTGACTCCAAATAAGGATAACTCCTCCAATATTCAACTCCACAGCTTTTATTTTTCTTCAAATCACAAAAAAAGAGGGGGTGTAGACAAAAATCACCTCCCACCCTTTATTCCATTGAGGAGAAGAATCCATTCCCCTCATTGACCACAGAGCCCCAACCATAACAGAATAAACAATGTTTACAATGAATGACAACTTAAAAAATTTGCTTCCACATTACAACACACATGCCAACATTTCAAGTAATACATTCAACACCAAAATAAAACAATACAATGCATATATTTCAACACATAGGCTTATAGATCAATCCAAGGGAGAATAAAAAAATGGGAAGCATCTCCTTGTAACTCCCAAATGAGATAGGAATTTCACCCAACAAGCCTCCAAATGTACAAAAACTTCTCAACACATCCCTTTTCCCTCCCATTACAAATACACAAGTATAGACAATTTTCCCTTTTATCTCCCCAAAGGTGGAAATCCCACTCATACTCCCTCCACTATACGCAACCCAATTTCCTTTTCCTCCACTATGCAACACAATTTCCTTTTCCCTCCCAAAATGGTCCCATTTTCCATCTCCTACACCTTTGTTGAAGGCTATAATCTACTCAACCTAACAAAAATACAACCATATAACCATTTTCTTTGTACACACACATAAAAAAGTAAATGAAAAACAAAGGCAAAGGCCCTACCTTGCCATCACAAGCTTCCATAATCTTCAACAAGATTTTCCCTCTTCCAAAACCAAGAAAGTCTTCCCAAAGAAATCTCCAAAAAGTTCCGAGTAAAAACTCCAAGCAATTTCCAAAGAGAAAGAGTGCCACTCGAAAATGAGTAACCCTCAATATATCAAATAAACAAGAATAAATAGAAAAAGGAGAAGAGGGTGAGGTGGATTCATGTAGGATGCCACATCAATTCTCCTCAACTCCACATCCCCAAGTCAAACATCAAACCCAAGGTTAGTAATTAGGTGGTTGAGGATATGAAAAGCCTCTTACACACACTAATCCTTACTCCATACCACAAAAGTACACCATTAAAACTCATGTAAGAAAAGTGCAATAAAATCCACCAATTTCCAACCAATTCACATAATCAGGTCTAATTTTAACCCCTTACCCCATATGTATAGTTAGTAGATGAATTTAAGAGGTGTGGGACAAGATTAACTTGTCCCACAAGCCTCCAAAATTGGTTTGAAATTCAAATTTCGAGTTTGGGGAGATGGGTTGAATACACACCAAGGAAAATAATTAAATCCATTTGTAAATCACAAGATCAAAAGGAATATCTAACCAAATAAATTCCCTTTATGGTCACATCTAAAAATAAACTTAATTAACATACTTAACTAATAACAAGGGTACATTTAATCAATAATACAAAAGTGAAATACAATGCAATAATAAAATACATACACACAAATTCATCAAAATAAAAGTGATAATAACAACACATATCACATGGTCACTATTTAAGGTTACTCCCCATGGGGACCTCATAACATCCTAACCACAAAAAACAATAACATAACACAAATTTGCTAAGGTGACCAATGTTGTAACCATCGGATATTCTCGCTACGGTAGGTTTCCTACCCCCTTTGTTTTGTTGTGATACCATCACCTGAAAATTCAAACAATACCTCTTTCAGCCTCGTGAATGCATTAATATATCAATTATAAAATATATGCACATCCATAAAAAGCATCGTCATAACACAAAATCCTCATCAAAGCTAAGCAATGTTATCATTTATTTAAAATTTCATAAACATTTAAATTCTACCATTACATCAATATTAATAAGATCACAAGATTAGTTCGAACACCAAAACATGGTCAATACAACAAGAATTTAGACTGTCAACACGCACACACACACACACACACACACACACTAACAACACAACATCATCATCAATACAGAATGTCTATCATGCCTCTACGAATCCATACAAACCATAGTATGAATCACAATATATCAATAGTAAGAATATCTCTACCATATAACATCATGCTAATGTAAAATAACACAATAAGATCCATGTATATAATCCATGATAAATCAAAACCAATTTGTAATATGTGTCGAAGAGGAGTGGGCACTATACCAAAGGATTTTTCAGACCTATCAGGTTCTCCTTGCATAATAAGGCATGCACTTTATTTTGACCCAAGCGATTTTACCACATTGAAACCTAGGTCTACATTGTAAATTTAGAAGTATTTGGATAGTTTTAGTGCACATAGGTCATGGGTTTCCTCATGAGACGATCTCACTATTTCACTTATGCAACGAATGTGTCTCTAATGGAGCGGTTTACATTTGTTGTGCACTCCCAACTTGTGACAAAATGTGATCGCTGAAATAGGGTATGGACATCGAACAAGGCATAAAGATAGAGGAATTTTTTTAGGTGTTATTGTTGTAAGTGCCTTGCTAGATATGTATGCAAAATATGGAAGCATGCACTTGACATATGAACTATTTCGACTAAATGCTTGAAAGAAATGTGGCATGAACTACAATGATTGTAGGAAATCAAAGCATAATGAAGAAGGGACAAGATTTTGTCGGGACGCTATTTTTGATAGTGCTTGAAAGCCATTTGGGAGGCCCAACAGACATGAGAAATGGTTGGGAAAGCACCTATCTATATATAATTGATTTATATGGATCTAGAGTTGGATTGAATTTGGTTCAATTTATGAGAGTAAATGTCGCCCACCCTTACTTCCTTTCTTGTACAAAAGAAGAAAAGGATTGAGGTTTAGGGGATTTGATTCAGGCATGGTGTCTAAATTTGTATTGATTTTTTTAATTCTTATTCTGAGTTGAGTTGCATGAAATGCAACCTCGATTCATCATTATTATTTTCCCCTACCTTTACCTTTTTATTTTGAGGATATGTTGTATTGTTGAGGTGTTGAAACTATCTCTCTTTCTATTCCACATTTTCCTCTTCAAAATTTTGTCCCTTTCAATCTTCCTCGGCGAATCCCTTTGGATTTCCTTCTTATCCCTCTTTCCATCTCTATGTAGTGGCTTTAAAAAATAGTTTCTTCTATCTATTATGGCAGAATTTGAGGCATCCTCCCAAATGAATAAGTTTAAAAATTATGGACGTGATAGGGGCAAATGGAATTTTGAGAAATGGCTTGAGGATTGGTTTTATTATTATATGTTTGTTTTCAAGGGATTCCTAAGGGAAGAATAACATGCCCCGCACCAAGTATGCGAGGAGTTAAAAAGCTAGGAAGAAATGGTCTCCGAGATAGCAAGCATTACATGGTCTACACCCATCAAATTGTAATGGAAAGTGATATTTCCAAATGTTGTAGTTTTCAGTACCATGGTAGAATTGTTTGTAAAATGGATAGAAGTTTTCAAACACAAAATGGATGGGTTGTGGATACAAACAATTGTTTGATAGAATGTTGAAAGAGTGTGAGAGTCTTTTGGAATACAAGTGAACCCGCTTGCAGCACCACTTACTTATGCTGCAAACGCTAATGTTATCCAGGCATGGTCTCCTTACCTTAATATTTTATAATTTTCGTATAATTTGATTATTCATTTGAAATAAAATAAAAATATTAAACCATTAGATATGATACAATTGGATATTAAAATCAGGCTACTATCTCGAAACAATAAACCCCCTTCTTATAATTACATTACCGTCTTGCAATTCGATTGAAATCCATGTTGATACCACAACTTTATACGATGTTATAGGGTAAAAAAATTTGGTGCTTGTGTCCATTGGTTTTGGTGAGACCTAGATGAGTCGTCAACTAAAACAACCTTTTCTATCCACCTTGCAAAGTTAGAAAAATGCAATTTCCAGAGACTTGTAAAATAACACTTTGATCCTTGTAAAAGAGATGTCAAATGTTGTATGTATTCCTTGTTATGTAGAGAGTCACATAAATCATTAGCTTGACCTCATTTGACCATTTTCGCTCTCTTCGCCGCTCCTCTAGGAGCCCTGTTACTCTGTTTCACACTTTCAAGAAGCTACCAAGAATCTGAAAAGTTGACATTCATGTTGAACCACCATTCGAACCATGAGCAATGAAATTATCATCCACTTTCACAAACATCTAGTATTTTTACTAGAAAATTTCTTGTAACCTTTAGTTTGGGGAAAAACACTCTTCTAGATAGTTTGGCGAAGGCATTTTGTAGGCCTCGGGTTATTGTTTGACTAGGTCAAACTGGCTCAACTATGATTGGTGGCTCCAGAAAACTCATCGCCATTTACAACCCATTTTCTAGTTCTCAGTTCCATCAACTCTAGTGGATTATTCATATATAGGAGATCATGTAGAAAATTTTTGATTGCACGTTCAACTATTGAATGATAGTTTTGGTTGAGGTTTTCCTAGTCGTTGAGTGTAGTCAAATTTACTCCCATTATAAAAGGAAGGAATCCCATGCGCTGCCAGCCTATCACCCAACAAAAACCAAGTGCTCACCCGAGGCATGCATGGGTACCGAGTCTCTCTTTTATGTGAGTTTAGCAGAAGCATCATCTATGATTAGTGTAAGAGTTTTTAGGAGGGAAGTTAAGACAAACAAGAACCATAGGGCTCAGAACGGCCTCTAGATCCTTGCAGTCACTTCAGACCGAGTGCTTTAACAAAATCCAGAACATATATTATAACAGAAAGAATTATACAAGCATTCATACATAGCATGAAAGGAAAGAGAACTCATATGAGAGAAATATGCATTAAAACCATTGATATCCATGTCTATTTATAATAGGTAACCTCATTATATTCATTGATTCATTACAGAGTGTCACAAAGAGCTAGACCATAGTCATGCATATCACTAGACTTATGTAACTAAGCTAAAAGAAAAAGAAAAATTAAAATCCCATGCTTAGTACATTCTTTCTGAATCAAAGATCTACTCGTAGTAATTCTGTAGAGCTCTATGTATCTTATCTCTCAAACATGCTATGTATACCAAAACCCCTTCTCTCAAGGTGATCATATTTCAAGATGCTCCTATTACTCGAAAAACACTTGTATTTTTAATTCTCCTACACTTCCAACTCATCTTCTAGCACTCTCGGATCTCGGCGCCAAGTGTCAAATGTGGTCCTTTATGCAAGCATGCTCCTCCAGGCCTGAGCTTGTCACTCCATCTCATGATGATCTTCTAGAAGATTCCATCGGGCATGCTCCTTCCTGGGCCAACTTGTCGCCATGTTGGTATCTTATCCGTGTGTAACCGATCACGCTTTTTACATGTTCTTCCTTGGGTGCCCAAATTGACTAAGTCCCGAGCCTCCTTTCGCACGTCGCGTGAGCTATGTGCTTCCTTAACTCTTTCTTTTGTGTGCTTTTATCCTGTGCACCTTTTCATAACCGGGACCCTACGCACCCACACGCCTTCATACTTGGTTAAGATTATAGGGGTCCAACATTGAGCTAAAATTGGTTGTTGCAACTTGATTGATTATGACTGATGGTTCCAGAAAACCCTCCACCAATTATACACCATTCACTAGTTATGGATTCCAATAGTCCTCGTGGATTCATGGTATATAGGTGGACACATAGGAATTCACCAGTCATGAATTTTATTATTGGAAGATAGTTTTTGAATCTACTTTCTTAGCCTCTGAGCCAAAATTGGTCATTTTTACAACAAGCAAGATCCACGAGAACCATAGGGAAGTTAAGACAAATAAGAACCATAGGGCTCAGAATGGCCTCTAGATCCTTGCAGTCACTTCAGATCGAGTGCTTTAACAGAATCCAGAACATATATTATAATAGAAATAATTATAAAAGCATTCATACATAGCATGAAAGGAAAGAGAACTCATATGAGAGAAACGTGCATTAAAACCATTGATATCCATGTCTATTTATAACAGTAACCTCATTATATTCATTGATTCATTACGAGTATCATAGGAGCAATTTGCAATCATGCATATCACTAGACTTATGTAACTAAGGTTAAAGAAAAGAAAAATTACAATCCCATTCTTAGTACATTCTTTCTTGAATCAAATATCTACTGCATGATAATTCTGCGAGCTTTGCACATGATATCTCTTAAACCCGCTATGTATACAAAACCCCTTCTCTTGAGGTGATCATATTTCAAGATGCTCCTCTTACTCGAAAGGAACTTGTATTTATAATTCTCCTACACACCGCCAACGTGCCTTCCATCGTCCTCGAGATCTAGTGCAAAGTGTCGAATGTGGTCCTTCATGCGAGCATGCTCCTCCATGCCTGAGCTTTCCACTCCATCTCATGATGATCTTCTAGAAGATTCCATCATAGGAATTCTCCTCCCAGGCCAACTGACTGTCACTAGACTGGCATCTTATCCACGTGCAACCGATCACGCTTTTCACGTGTTTTGCCTTGGGTGCCCAAATTAACTAAGTCTTAAGCTTCCTTTCGTGCGTCACGCTAGCTTAGCTATGTGCTTCCTTGACTCTTTCTTTTACACAATTTTATCCGCATGCCTTTTCATAATCGGGACCTGCGCATGACCAGCCGTGCCTTCATACATGGTTAAGATTATAGGGGTCCAACATCACCCCACACTACACTGTTCTCTGTCCTCGGAAACACTTAACCAAGATGCATGCTGTCCAAGGAACCAATGAATAGCCTTATACTTTACAAAGAAAAGAATAAGGAATGAAAGAATTGGGAAAATAATGAAGAATGGGGGAAACATCAACTCAACAAGCTATGAAAATCTTTCTAGAGGTTTGCCTCTAGCTTATTCCATACTTTGACCTTGCTCTATGCCTTCTGGTAGAGGTCACCCACCGGGGTGCTCACTTCATCAAAACTCAGGCCAACTCCCTGGGTGCCCAAAATATCCACAATCTACTCCATCTCTTTTCCTAGGTCCTCAAGTTTATCGATCCTTCTAGTGATTTGGGGGTATAGTTCCTTTAGCCGAGCCTTAATTGAGCTCCTTAAGGCCTCAATTGCCTCTGATTTCTTCTCTTTTTCAGCCAGAACATTGTCTCTCTCCGCCTTGTTCCCCTTGTTATTTTCTTGGAATTCTTTTAGTTCCATTTCAAAGTGTGACGAAAAGGAGCTCGCCACCTTATCTCTGTCTGCACATGTATCATATGCAGCTTTTGTAGACTAGGTAGAAACCTTAACCTCTATGAGTACTTGGTGTACTCGTAATGAGTGCTACCACATTCAACTGGTCTTCCTATTTTAAGTGCACGACCACTTCTTCAGTAGATTCTAGGGCCAAGGGTCATCTCTCCATAGTGAGGGCACGCGTTAGATCTTGTATACACTCCAGGAGGGATGAGTATTTCTGTGTGGTGGCGCTAAGTCCAGGTGCTTCAGGAGGATGACGCCTTTGATAGACTCCATTTTCTTGTAAAATTCCTTCACCTTTACTTTATCTTCCTTCAACTTGCACCTTAAGCGTGCGTTGATTAGTTCTTCCTCTTTCAAACTCGTAGGCCTTGTCGCTAGTTCTTCCTCCTTCCCAAACTTCACCTCCAACATTCTAATCCTGTCAGTTGTGAGTGAATAATCTAGACTCGGTCTCGACCGCGACCTTTTTCATTGCATTACACACTTGCTCGTCTGAGAGCCCCTAAGCATTCACTAAGGGATTGAACCCCTTAGATTCTAGCAGTGTGATGAGTGCTTCATGGCAGAATTTGAAGTCTAGCTCATCAACATGAGACTCGAATGCCCAAGAGAGCATCTTCTTGGTTTGAGGGTACGCGTTGTCCTTCTCAAAAGACCCCATGGCTATGAGCCTTTCCATGGGTATGGTGCTCTGGAATTGTGCGTGTAACACCTTCCTTATGTCATCAACATAGCTCATTACAGGTCTTTGTTCTGCATCAAGAGTTCTTTTGCCCGAGCGCGCCCTTGGGGAAGATTACTGTCATAAGGCAGCGGGGCCTCTAGGCTATCGTGATATTTTTGATGTTCTCCTCCTTCCCTTCCCTTAACACTATGTCTGCGTCGTGCTCCAACTCTTGGTCTACCAGGACCTCGAGAATCCTCTGTGCTTCTCTTTTTGCCACCTCAGTGATTTTCTCCTTTGTAAAACTTATGGCTCCCTCCTTTTTCCTGGCGTCGTTCTCATTCCCCTCTATGTCTCCGAAGTCTTCCTCTTCATGTGTGCCCTTGTTGTATGAATACAAACTCCTGCTTCTCATCTCCAATCTCCTCTTCCGACTCATAAATGCTAACCACATGGGGCTCTTGGTCTTTCTCTATTTCTTCTTCTTTGCCACTGTCTTCTTCACTCTTATCCCCTCTTTCACCCATGTATTTTTCCAAGCTTTCGGTCACCTCCGAGTTAGCTTCCTCATCCACCCTCTACTTCTTCCTGAGATGTGGCTCCTGATCAGGGGATTTGGCCTTATCTTCTTCCTCAGGTGATTCTTCCTTAGAGACGGGTTGCTTAGGTGCCTCTATCTCTGGTGTCTTCTCCTTCACCGGAGACTTCTTTCTCCACATGTAAGTGCTTGGCTTGGTGCTCATGGATGGCATGCTCACTGTCTGAGAAGTCGACACACTTGGTGCTTCTCCGTCTCTTCCTCTCTTCTTTGACATGGGCCCCTTCTTACCCAAGGGATCTTTAGGTATGGAGACTTCATTCTCCAGATACGTGCCCTTCTCGAACTTCAGCCTTATGCACAAGTACACACGTGCCACGGATCCTCCAGCGATGGGAAGCATCATCGGCCTAGTCATCTGAGTCTTGTGTGACACGTACTTCTCCACGTACGTACGCTTGCCGCCCGGTAGTTCAGCTTCTTTCTCATCTCCCTATGTTCCTGGTCTAGCCTACCTAGTTCAAGCCTTAGCTTCTTTAAACTGTTCACTGTGCTTGGAAGTATTGAGCAGTAAATGTGAAGGGGAGCTTGCACCAAGGGATCCATGAATCATCTATCAGCTTGAATCTACCCAAGAAGAAGTGTTGATAGACCACGAATTCAACCTCTCCCTCAATGGATGCTGGGAGTTGCTCAAGGATTCTCCACTTTGCCCGAAAGCATTCCTCGGGAACATGTACCATTTTTCCATTTGTGATTTTTGGGGTGCTATCATTATATCACAAGCATATTTTTCGAACCTCTTCATGGGTGAAGGATCCTCGGCTAGGTACTCCCACACGAACTTGTCTGGTGTGTCGGGCACTCCAATATCCATGAATATAATGGTGAGTAAGACGTTGCCAAAGAGGATCTGTCCCCTTCCCTCGTGCACTTAACAATTTCTTTAGCGATGTACGTGGATAGGTTTTATATAGTTCCCTCTATAATCTTCCTGCAGACATATAGCCAAGGTTTGTTGACCTGTGTCCACCTTTCTTGGCCATTCAAACTTAGTCACCATATGTGCAGCCATTTTCATTATGGGGTCCTTAATGTCTAAAATGTCATAGTACTGCGACCCTTTCTTACAGGCATACTCGGTGATGGTTTCTTGAATGGCCTCCTTGTCACCAAGGTCATCTTCTAAGCTATCTCCCTCACATATGAGGCCTGTAAATTGTGAAATTAACTAGGGATTCACACGCATCTTGCACCCAGCAAAGTGGAAGTAATCTTCATGCACCTGTGACATCAACCACTGGTACAGGTGCTCTGGATTTCCAAAATAAGGCAACTCATAGAGTTACAACAACCTTTCCTTCTCCATTTTGACCTTCACATCATCATCGTATATAGAAAAACCCTCAAGTGTTCATTTTTTGGTGGGCGTACTAATTCAATGCCATTTCCTTTTCTATTGTGTTCGTGCGGTGATTATAGTCACTAACAGGTACACTTCTCAAGTGGGATTCCCATTCCTTCCCCATCATCACCCCATCTGGGTATTGCATCTCTGCATACCATTCTTCATTTGTGTCTACCACGGGTTCTGGTTGTTTAGCCTTGGCTTTGCCCTTTCCTTTCTTGGGTGCCATGGTCGGGGTATTTTTATCACTCCAATTCTCTCCTTGTTACTCTGTTTTACTTCCTCCAATCCTCCGATCTCAAATCCATGATATAACTCTTCTAAACTTGTGCCCTAGTTTTTCGAACCCTAACTGGGATAAAATCTTCACAAGACAAAGTGCCTCTTCAACTCTTTCCATGCCCATGTAACCCCTTCCTTCTGGTTTGCAATCTCAAACTAGTTGCTTCAATCTCACAGATCTTCCTTCACTCGATCAAATCTGAAAGCCCTAGTTTGTCGAACTCGCTTATATCTCCAACTCTTCTATTTCGCAAAGTAAAAATGAGAGTGCCCCGACCCTCTACTTATAGTTTTTCTCTTTTCTGAACATTAAATGCTACTTCACCTACCACTATACTTTGCTCATTTAATGTGGATTTTTCAAACAAATCTGTCTTGAGCACCTTCACTTGCACGTCCAACTTGCACGAAACTCCTCCAACCTTCTGGCGCGTAACCAATCCAACCTGACAAGAGACTCTTACGCGTAACCCACGCTGAAGGAACTTCTTATATCCTGATCCTTTCTCTTGCCTACCTCGTGTTGCTTTCAAATGCACTTTCTCCTCCTTAGTACGTGGGATCTACAAGTAGCTTTACCACTGGCACCAACCGTTCTTTTATCTTTTCATTTTTATTCCTCTTTCAACCGGCTACTCAATAAGGCTTTTCAACACAAATTCCTTGGTACTTTAATCATGCGCTTCTTCACTTTTCCCCACCCCACACTTTAAGCGATGCGTGGTCTCTCGTGCACTCACAAATTCTCCAAAAATAACAATAAGGTTACAGGTGCCCAAGGCACAAAAAAAAACAACAACGCGAGAGGAAAACACAAGAAAGGGAAAATGCAAAGGAAACTCCTAAACTAACTGGAAAAACTACCTTATTTACAAACACTAAGAAAACTTATTTATAGTAAGGATTGACCTCGCCATTGAAGTGTCTAGGCAATTTTTTTCCATCCAGCGCTTGTAATCGGCATGCGCCCGAATCAAGGATGTACGAGATTGTGTAAGGACCCAAACAATGGACTTTCAACTCCCAGGATGGCGCGAAACTTAGAATCATATAATAAAACCATCGCCCAACCTCAAACTTCTTGTTTCTAATATGAAAATCATGCTAAGCCTTTTGCTCTCGCCTTTTCCACTATTTGGCTCCATCAGGCAAGTGATCATCTCTCATCCAGTTTCATTAGCTCTTCAATTCTTTCTTCAAGTGCTTGTTCATCGGCTAACCCTCCTACGTGCATTATTTGCAGAGAAGGAAACATAAATTCAACCGGCAAAACAACTTCTGTGCCAAACACCAATTGAAAAGGTGTGGCTTTATTTAGTCTTTTATACGTTGTCTTGTAAGCCCATAGTACTTCCGATACTTTGTCATCCCAATCTTTTCTTCGACATCACAAATCTTGGTCAAGGTATGACTCAATATCTTGTTAAATGCTTCCATGGTTCCATTTTCTTGTGGGTGATAGGGCGTAGTCTTGTGATGAGCTACCATGAACTCTAATAATAGGATCTGATGGTCTTGTTCAAGAAATGCGTACTCCTATCACTGGTAAAACTCAATGGACATCCATACCTCGTGATAATGTTTTCCCATAAGAACCTTGCAATTGGGGTTGCCTCTACCCACCTTGTGAGATAATCTATGTAAGTGATGACATAACGTGACCCAGTCCTATGCATTGCCAGTGCAATAAGTCCTACAAAGTCTATCACCCACTTTTCAAAAGGCTCCGTGCTAGGAATAGGGTGTAAAGGCATTTCATCTCTCCTTCCCTGGTTTGCTAATGTGCTTGACAATGGTCACATGCTTCACAATAATCTCTGAAATCCTTGTACAAGGTTTCCCACCATAAACCTACCATTAATATCTTGTGCATGGTGGCATCACCTGTGTAATGCCCACCCACACTTCCTTTGTGTGCTTCCTCCATGATGGCCAGGCATTCATGTTCTAAGACACATATGCACAAAACTTCATCACGTCCCAAATTTTATAGGTCCCCACCGATTAACATGTAGGGCATGACGTGTATGGCCAACTGCTTCTTTTCCAATGTCTTCATTCCATCCGACGCCACACCTTCCTTTAAGAATACTGCAATCTCCTCTAAATCCGAGGGTGTGCGCCGCAACCTAAATAGTTGTGCATCTGGCATTGCTTCCTCAATACTCTACACATCCTCCCTGAATCAATTCTTGACAGATGATCAAGCCCATAGTTGCTTTTCCCAAGTTTTACTACAACGGTGAATTCAAACTCTTGAAACAACAACACCCATCAACAGATGCGCCCTTGTAGAACATGCTTGTTCACTAAATAATTCAATGCCATGTGGTCGGTGTAAAACAAAAAGGGTGTTTCCAGTAGATACTATCAAAACTTGAAGAGCACATAGATCATTGATAATGCCTCACCTTCGGTTGTGGTGTAATTCTGCTCTACTGGTGTCAGCTTCCTGCTTGTAAAATAGAGAGGATGATCAATAATCCCTTCACTTGGTTGTGCAAGCACTGTTCCAATGGTGGTCCCTGAGGCATCTACATGGACATAGAAGGGCTTGTCCCAAGAGGGAAAACATAAAATAGGCACGGTAATAAGCCTATATTTTAATGCATCAAATGCCCTCTATTACACCTCTCCCTAATGGAAGGCACTTTTGTGTCTAAGCAGCTCCTCTAAAGGCATGACGATCTTGGCATATCCTTTAATGAATTTTATATAATAACCTGTATGCCCAAGGAACCCACGCACTACGCTCTGGCTAGTAGGCTCCCTTAACCCCACAATAAATGCAACCTTAGTGGGCTCTACCAACAAGCCCTCCTTACATATGATATGCCCCAATAAAGTCCCAAAGGGTGTAGTAAACACACACTTCTTAATGTTGAGGGATATCCTCAACTGCCTACACCTTTCAAACATTAACCTCAAATTGTCACAATGGTCCTTAACCAGACCATATACTATCCAATCATCCAGATGGGCCTGAAGAAACTTATGGATGAAGTCTTGGAATGCTTGCAACACTATGCGCAAAAATACACAGTGGTGCATTCTTCAACCCAAAGGGCATGACTGTATATGCAAAACTTCCCCATTTGGTGGTGAAAGTTGTCTTCTCCTAGTCTTCCTTTGCAATCTGGACTTGGTGGTACCTTGAAAATCCATCCGTAAAGGAGTAGATTTCACGTCAAAGTGACTCCTAAAATTTCTTGATTAAGGGGGTGAGAAATGGATTAATGACACAAGCTGCGTTCAATTCCCTATAATCCACACAAATTATAATCTCCCCATCCTTTTTGATGATGATTACCATTAGACTTATCCATTCCGATTCTTCCACTGCCTCAATGATCCTAGAAGCTATCATTTTGTCTATCTCCTCATTAACCTTCACGTGAAAATTGGGATTCATCAATAGGGCCTTTTTCTAAGCGGGTGGGCACCGTCCTTAGCTTTATCTTCATTTCCTCCAAGGAGTGGTGAAAGCCTTTGAGCTCATGGTACCCATGCGGGAATAAATACTCAAATTCACACAATAGATCAATGATATTTGATACTTCCTTCTCTATCCAGTAATCTCCAATAATAGCTTCCTTAGGTTCTTCTCTTGAACCGATGTTAACTTTCTTTGTATTTAAAGGCTCATGGTAGGCAAGCGGACGAGCATCTGCACTGTCCACTACCTCACGCATCCCTATAAAATGGCTAACATCTAAGCTTTCGAATCCTCTCCATCAATCAAATATACCAAATTTCCCTTCTCCTTTTCCAAACTTGCACACTCAAGCTATAACTCTTGTTTCCTCAACTTCTTCAAAGTGCGCCTCTACACTGGTTCACCTAATAATTCTAATAACCTATCTTCTGTCTTGACACTATCCCCCATGGTAAGGAGCTTGATACTTACTGAGGCCTTATCAATTAATGGCTTGGTACTCCTATACTCAAAGGTTTGAGTAAGGTCAACCATAAACTCTTGCCAATTCCTTGTCTAGCGGCATGTATCCGAATGAATGTACCATGTGCGTGCACAACCCTGCAGTGTAGAATACAACTTGTGTACCTAGAGGGATGGTGGTAAAGCTTCTGTACCTTCTCTCTAGACCCGTTCACACTCCTAGATATGGAAAGAGGTGGGATCCTTCCCATGGTATTCCTTGATGATGGTGGGTACATTACTCCTAGAAAATCGGAGAGAGCAATTCTTGCCTCACGCCATTCTAAAAGGCTCTCTTGATGTGTGGCCCACCATCAAGTGTTGTGTCGAAAAAGACATAAATTAACATCTCCCTTTGTTCCTTCTCATTATTCCCTTTGAGCTTCTACCTCCTGCAAAAGATCTCACGGAAGGCTCCTCCCGAATACTTGGGCGAGTTCTTTTCCTCCAAGGGCCAAGCTGTGCATGCCTTTGTTACCTTGGTCACCGACCCTCTCAAATGCCGTCCCATTAATTCATAAGTTCCATGCACCTAATTATCACAAGCCAAACTAGTGGTATCACTTCTTGATTGAGCATCTTGGTGGATAACCCCATTAGTAGGGTGTATCATCTCAAGGTCTCGATTGAGCGCACATAAATCTTGTCTAAAACTTCTTCTCCCAACGGTTCAATATAGGGCATCGAATTCCCATTAACCAGGGGTATAATGACCCGATCCTCCTTGTTCTCGAAGCGGATGTACCCTTTGTTTGGGCGAAGGTCCGCATTATTCTTGTAACACCAAGCGCACCCAAGTAGTGTTAGGAAATTATCTACCTCGGTGAGCGCCAAGACTTCAAAGTTCCCTTTAAACTTGGCTGCTTGGATAGTAATAGCTGCATCCTTCAGAGACAACGATGGGAATTGCCTTAGTTTTGTTTTCCATATACAACACATTCAAAGATGGGTGTAATGCGGGTCTCCCCATCGATGCCATGCATATAAAGTTAGAACATTAACCTCCGCGCTGTGTGTCAATGAGGATATTTGCGAGGATCCATCCATCTACAAATGCATTCAATGTAATCTCCTTGTCGTAGTCAATTTGTGTGGGGAAGGTTCGCGATGCAAGACCTGTCTCTCACACTCTTCTTCAGCGCGTGGTATCTATCAACACCAATCCGGCACTATGATAATTCTTCACCAATAACTCCTCGTCTTTATGATTATTTACTAATGCACAACTTTTAGTTTGGTGGATGTAATCTGGAAACACAACAAAAACATAACACAACAATACCATAGACTATAATAAGAAGGAATGATGATAAATTTGAAATATCGGTGTAAATTATAATATTAACATGAAATTGTTACAATCTCACCCATGAGGTACTTCAAGTGTTCTTGACTTAACTTGCCTTCCACCAATACTATGGGAGAAACTTCACAATTAAACCTCTTAATGGCTTCTTTAACACACCTTCAAAAAGATGTCTTCCTTTACATACTTACTCATACAATATTTCTCACTACTTTCTTCTATGCTAAATGAGGGGGTGGCCTCTTTATTTATAGGAATTCAGGCTTATCCACCCTATCTTTAAGATAGGATAGGAAATCTCTTCCGGAAAATCATATTCCATGCCTAAACTCTTGCCTTTACATGTAGGCTTATCTTCTAAGATAAGATAAACCTTATCATCTCACATGGGTTCCACCTTTTTAGACTTTTCTACAAATAAAATACATAAAATATTTATGACATCACTCCTTGTCCTTATTACAAATATAATATTTCTAATTCCTAATCATGTAGACCCTACTTCTCTACTTACCCAAACTTTGACATTTTAACATTACCGGACCACTTACGACAAATATTTACTTTTTACAACATTCCTATTGTACTTTGACTATTACCGTACTCTACTTTATTGGCGGCACCGTACTGATGGCACCATTATCTTCTATTGGATGCCACTACTAATTATACTTAATAACATCCTATTCCTAATACATACATTAATAAAATAGAAATTACGGAGGAAAATTTTAATGTCGACATTTTCCCCCTTCCTAGCTTCTACTCCGTCCTTGGAGTAGACTCTTATGGACATTCTGAAGCTGGTGCCTAGAAAATATTCAACTTGTCATGGTTGACCCATTTTGTAATGGGAGTACCATCCAATTCCTCCAGTTGATATGTACCATTTTCATGCACAACTGCTATTTTGTAGGGCCCCATCCATTTTGGAAGAAATTTTCTCTGTCTTCTTTTTTTGTATCTTGAATCATATACTAGGACCAAGTCATTCATACGAAATGGAGACCAACTGATATTTTGATCAAAGTATTCCTTCTTCTTCATTTTCTTATTATAGCTTGTATCCTTCACTATTTCCCTCATTTCATCTAGCAAATGAAGATGTACCAACCTTTCTTTTATTGAATCACTTTCATCCATCGTTTCATTTTTCATAACTCTCACAGTGGGAATATCAAACTCAATAGGAAGAACTGGATCAATGCCATAAGCCAACTGAAATGGGGAGTATCATGTTGCTGACTTTGATGTTGCCCTATATGCCCACAATGCTGCATGAATCCTTTTATCCCACTTATGTACCTGCAAGGCTACATCTTTTGCTAGAATTTGACATAACACAAAATTTGTTCATTCCACCTATCCATTTGTGCTTGGCTTGTATGTTGTTGCCTTCCTGTGCTTAATATAAAACTTGTTGACTAGGGCTTCTACCACCTCATTAATGAAGTGGCTTCCTTGATCTATTACAATTTCTAATGGGCAACCAAATTTGGTGACAATGCATTCATATATGAACCTTGCCACTTCATCCATGGAAGTTGTTTTCAATGGCCTAGCTTCAACCCACTTGGTTAAATAATCTATGACAACTACAATATACTTATTTTGGCATGGGGTAGTTGGAAGTGGACCTACAATGTCTATTCCCCACTTTTCAAAGGGACCAAGTGGAAGAATAGGGCATAATGGAGCTGATGAAGTCTTACGGTTACCATGTGTTTGAAAATATCACATGTCTTACAATAATTATAACAATATCTAAAAAGAGTGGGCAGTGATAACTTGCATCCAAGATCCTTCTTCTTTGTAAGTTGTCAGAGAAGTTTTCTCCACATGTACCATTGTGGAATTCTTCTATCATCTCCTTCCTTGATCACGTCCAACTTCCTCTTTTACCTGTCCATCGAGGTCCTATTCGAAATAATACTCCATGCGAGAATAGAATATGGACGATTTGGATTTGAGTAATCTTCCTCTTATTCTTTGCATTGACATCATCAGAAACTTGAATTCATTCGAGATAATTTCAAATATCTATGTATTCACTAGGGATTGTGTCAAGGGATAACAATGTTGCATCTGGGAAATCATCATCATCACAAGATGAACCTAAACCATCATAGGCTCGAGAGAGTGCATCTGCATTGACATGCTTCTTTCCTGGCCTATCTATAATATCAAATTCAAATTCTTGTAGCAGAATTATCCATCTTGCTATCCTCCCTGATGGATTAGGCTTATTTACAATATATTTTAGAGCCTGATGATCTGTTACAATTATAAATTTCTACCTTAGCAAGTAATTTCTAAACTTCTTTACAACAAAAATGATAGCTAGAGCCTCTTTTTCAGTTACAGTATAATTTACCTCAGTACTTCTCATTTGTATGCTCCCAGAGTAAACTGGATGATCATTCCCATTTTCATCCTTTTGGCTCAGAGTACTTCCTAGTGCTGCATCAAAGGCATCAATATACATAATGAATGGCCTGCTCCAACTGGATTCTTTAAAAGCGGTGAAGGCACGGGCTTCCTTCAATTGTTCAAAATCTTCATGCGCCTTATTTCATAGTTCATAAGTAACATCCTTCTTCAAGAATTGGGTTAGTGGTTGTGTAATCTTTGAGAAATTCTTGATGAACCTTCTATAGTAACCCACATGGCCTAAAAATGATCTCAACTTACTTCTATTCATAAGAAATGGTAACTCTTTGATTTTTGAAACTTTATCAAGATCAGTACCAATACCATCTCTGGATACAAAATGCCCTAGAAAAATGCCTTTAGAACATCCAAAGACACACTTTGTAGGGTTTAGTGAGGTTGGTGCTTCATCTAACCTTTGAAATGTTGTCTCCATCAGTGCAGGTGGTCCATCTTGCTCCCAAAGATGCAAAAATCATCCAGAAATACTGGATGAAATTCCTAATGTAGGGTTCAAACACTCTATTCATCAAGCACTTTGAAATGTTGCTGGAGCATTACACAACCCAAAAGGCATAACTCTATAAGAAAACATTCCCAAAGGAGTGGTGAACGTGGTATTCAGATGATCTTTCTCCGCTATACGAACTTGGTTGTATCCGCTATATCCATCAGCAATACTATAGCACTCTGACTAGCTACTTCATCCAAGATCTGATCTCGAGAATGGAAGAGGGTAATGACCTTCTTTGTTTCCTTATTGAGCTTCCTATAATCAACACAAATGCATAGCTTCCCATTCTTTTTTATTGAGATCACAATGGGAGAAACCCATTATGAATTCTCCATAGCAAATATGAATCCTGAATCAAGCAACTTATCTATTTCTTCTTTTATAGTCTTGGAAAAATTAGGATTCATTCTATATGACATTTGCTTTATGGGCTTAACACCATCTACCAACTCAATAGAATGTTCTACCCAACTTACTTGACAAAGTTTCTTGTAATCAAAAGGAATATGTGTATGTACCTTCAAAAGAGTGGAGGTAGGATTCCTTCTCACTCTCTATCACAACATCACCAATCTTTATTTGTTGGAGATGATCATCAATTTCTTCTTTAGATAATTTTATGGGTTCATGATTCGGTGTGACTGGAAGGATATCCATGACTGAAACATCAACCTCACTTTCTTCATCTTCTGTGTCCACTTCACTAGTACTAGAGTAATCAGAGGATGTCCAATCATCAGTTTCATCACTTGAATCCACAGGTTCTACCTTATGATGCTAAGGGATCACATTTATCTTCACCCTCTCTCTGCCATGTCCAAGTGTCATGAAGCCTTCATTCTAGTAGTTTCTTGCATGAACTATCCTTAGCCATGGTCTTCCCAACAACATTGGGTACGCAATAGTACCATTTTTCATCACCTAAAAGTCTACCACACATACAACACCCATAACAAATATTGCCACATTTGAAACAACACCTTCTGGTTTAGTTTTTCCCTTATTTAATGACCTTAACATAAGTGTTGAGGGGCGATCAATTTTTAAACCCAACATATTCATTACAGACTTGGTCATTACATTAACTGCAGCACCTCCATCAACTAAGACATCATGAATTGAAATACCATTACATAATACCTCAGCTTGTGGAGCGTAGGGATCTGCCTCTGCCTCCAAAACAGGGACCTCAACCTCCTTAGTCGAGCATTGAGTCCACTTCGCAGCTCCGCCTCTTCTCAGAAGACATAGCCAAGAGTTGACCATATGTAATATTTGCAGGCCTTTTGGACAGATCTTCTAAGATGGAGTATGGTCCTTGTCCCTGTGAAATTAGAAAATCTTGCACACCCAACTTTCTTCTCCTATGTTTCTTACTAGTTTCTCCTTTCATCTTCTTAGGATCATTTCCATCTTGGTTATCTTTTTCTTTCTTTCTTTTTGTTACAAACACATCTACTTCATTATTTATGCTCTTATCTACTACATCAAAAGAATTCACAGGTGCTTTTCCTTTATCATTATCTCTTGTACCAGATGTAGAAGCTCTATCTGGACAATTATACTTATAATGACCCTTTTTATAACAACCATAACATACAACTTCAGAAATATTTCTTTTTGGACCTCTATCTCCTCCCTGAGAACTAAATTCTTTTCCTTGAAGAAGATTAATAGTTAACTAGCCCATCTTCTTGAGTAGATCTTCATACTCAGTAGATGTACTAGGAGAAAGATTTGTGCTCATTGAGAGTGGTTGTGGATTCTGGACCAAAGGTGTTGGTGTAGGCTCTACCTGAGCAGTAATTTCTTTGGGCTCCTCTTCCATGCTTTCTTCTTGCCTTCTTGCAATATCCTTTGCTTGTTCAATGGTAGCTGGGCGATCATAATTCACTCGTTGTCTGATATATGGATTCATCCCAAGAATGAAGTGCTTACAGAGGAGATTATCCATGCCATTCATCAACTCATCTGCTAATCCTTCCTTCTAGATCTAGGCATCGAGCTTCCTCCTTAGCTCTAGAACACGAGCATGATAATCTCTTATCTTCTCCTTCTCTCCTTGGGCTAGCTTTGTGATCTCAATTATGAGATCTGCATATTTCTGTTGTTCACCAAATTCTTTAAGAAAACTTTCAGTTAATAAATCCCATGAATTTTTCACATTATCAGCTATTGTTTCAAACCACTTAAGGGTTGAACCATCCAAAAAGGTAGGAAAAAATTTAGTCCATTGTTCCCTTCTTATGAGGCCATTACAAATGCAAGATCATTTAAACTCTTGAATGAAAGAGGAAGCATCTTCATTAGATTGGGCTGAAAAAATAGGAATCTTCCCCATTTTCAAAAGTAACCATAGTGAAATACCAACCCACAAGTACAATCAACAAGACTTATGTGCACAAATAATTGGAATCACTATAATAGAAAATAGAAATGACCACGGTAACTATGGTAAAACTTGACTTACTATGGTAAAAACTGACTTTACTGTGGTAAACACTATTCATGGTAAAAAGTGAAGTTACTGTAGTAAATACTATTCACGGTAAAAAGTGACTTTACTGCGGTAAATACTATTCACGGTAAAAAGTGACTTTACCATGGTAACTACTATGCACAGTAAAAACAAGGTTACCCTCCAAATGTTTTCTGAAAGTGGGAATATCTTTCCAGAAAATCCACCAACGAGGAATGGTCCCGGTAATGGAACCAAAATGTCAACACCAATCCAACACTATGATAATTCTTCACCGGGAACTCCTCATGCTATCATTATTTACTAATGCACAACTTTTAGTTTGGTGGATGTAATCTGGAAACAAAACAACAAACATAACACAAGAATACCATAGACTATAATAAGAAGGAATGATGATAAATATAAAATATCAGTGTAAATTATAATATTAACATGAAATTGTTACAATCTCACCCATGAGGTACTTCAAGTGTTACTGAATTCACTTGCCTTCGACCAATACTATGGGAGAAACTTCACAATTACACCTCTTAATGGATTCTTTAACACACCTTCAAAATGATGGCTTCCTTTACACACTTACTCATACAATATTTCTCACTACTTCCTTATATGCTAAATGAGGGGGGTGGCCTCTTTATTTATAGGAATTCAGGCTTATCCACCCTATCTCTAAGATAGGATAGGAAATCTCTTCCGGCCAATCATATTCCATGCCTAAACTCTTGCCTTTACATGTAGGCTTATCTTCTAAGATAAGATAAACCTTATCATCTCACATGGGTTCCACATTTTTAGAATTTTCTAGAATTAAAATACACAAAATATTTATGACATCACTCCTTGTCCTTATTACAAATATAATATTTCTAATTCCTAATCATGTAGACCCTACTTCTCTACTTACCCAAACTTTGAGATTTTAACATTGCAGGACCACTTACGACAAATATTTACTTTTTACAACATTCCTATTGTACTTTTGATTACCATACTCTACTTTATTGGCACCTTCTCGACGGCGCCATTATCTTCTATCGACGCCACTACTAATTATACTTAACAACATCCTATTCGAATACATACATTAATAAAATAGAAATTACGGAGGAAAATTTTAATATCGACAGTACCTTCTCTCTCAACTAGGATCCTAACAAAGGAATGATGTTCTCCTTCCTTAGAATTTTACACACCTCCTTGACCTCATCCAGTCATCTTTTGCGTCTCGACTCTCCTTCCTTGTTCCTCCTTCTTGGATTGCTCCTTTAGACATTGAATCTCCCTTGTAAGCTTCCAAATAACTTCCATGGTGTCCTGATATATCTCTTTTTGATGCCCGTGGTCTGGATACTTCCCATGAACAACCTCCTCCTCGTAACTAGGGTCTTATCTTGGTACCTCTCTCTTGCATGCACGGCTTCGCCTTGTTGTTGCAAGACAGTTCCAAACCTACATCCGTGTTACCCGAGGCATCCACTATATGTCTACCTTCTTGATGCTAACCATCGCAACACCCTTGTCCTTCTCGGTGTTGCTTGATTCATATGCTCAAATAATTTCGGGAACTCCTCATACTTATGCTTCTTTCCACACCATGAGCACTGTAATAAGTCTGGGCACTCACGCTTGTAATGTTTTGTAGATCCATAGTTGAAACATGTTCCACACGGGAACTCACTCCTTCCTCCGTGGTTACCTCAACCATGGAATCCTCCTCGAAAACCTCTTCCATGCGTGCCTCCATTTGTGCACTCCTCATAATGACGATCATCATTTTTAGAACCACTGGAAATGCTGGTCTGGTGCACCCCATGATCAATGGCCTCATGGATCTGATCAATGAGCCTACAATCCTTAGTATCATGGGTTGTGGAGGTGCAAATTTTGCAATAACAAGATACATTCTTCCTGATCGCGTGTTGCAGCAAGGGACATCTACTTGCATCATGGTCCCCATGATAGATCTCATAATCTACTGTCACAACACATACCATCCTTCGGGAGCAATTATCCTTAATGTGCCCCTCTATTTCACAATCTGTACACCACAAACCACTGCGAGTCTCATGGATTGAGTTTGCAGACAATTTTTCCAACTGTTTGGCTATAGTAGCAACTGGGCCTCTAAGATTGGGACTAAAGCTAGTATAGATACTACTAATAGGCTCGGCGCACAAGGTAGCTTCCAATGCTTTACGTGGTCTCGTAAAAATTTTATGAGACAAGGCCCTTCTAAAAGGGGTGATCAATCCTCCAACAAACCACTTTGTGCATGTTGTGAAGGGTGAATATCATATGATAATTTATACAAGAGAGTTTTAAAACACACATCATACTCCTGTACACTCTCTCGCCATTAATTCTTGAATCTCCTTCAAAGCGCTAATGCTCTTCTGCTCAAACTCAAGAATGTGGAACTCTACCAAGAATGTATTCTTTAAAGCAGTGTAGTCCACCACCGTTTGATGAGGGTCATAATTTCTATACCAGCTATGCACGCACCCTTGCAATGTGGTCACAAACTGACTAGCCTTTCATTCTAGTGTTGTGATACCCTTCACGCACCATAGCAGCTCACATTTGTGAACATGTTCCGCTTAGATCCTCAATGCCCCTGTAATTTGGAAAATGTAGAGACATTTCAAAGAATACTTGAGGTGGTGGTTGGGGTCCCTGTCCTCCCGATCTAGAGCCTTGGTTCCTCTCGGTGTTTCCCCCACCACGATGCACCAGGTCCACCAGGTCCTATGCCTCCAGAGCCACCATATCCACCAGAACAACTGGGTCTAATAGGGCCTATAGGAGCTGTGCCAAGTGCCCCCATGGTCCCACTGAACTGTGTGTCGATGGTCTGTGATAGCACCCCACTACCACTACTTTGTCCCACGCCACTCCCTGATGCGAGACCAAAAGCTTGTATACTTTCCCTTGTCTAAAGACTCCTCCAAATACTAGAATATGTGCAGCCATAGAAGAAGGAACCAAAAAATTATACCTCCTAGGTGCGGATCTGTCTCTTCCAATGATATCAACTGGGTCAATAACACTTCTTCCTGGATCGGGAAAACCAAGTGCCAGGGCTCGGTCACTAGGTGGGTCCAGATATGTACCAATGACTCTCCTCTCTTCGTGTGATGAAATATCACCAGAAGCTAAAGGAGTGTCCCTCATGCACTTTCCAAGATGGGGTAGCACAGATTGCTCAGGTTCCACATCCTCCACGTGAACCTAAACTCCTTCCCGCAATGTCTGTCTCCATAGATCCATCACATTAGTAGCCTCTCACCATATAACAATATCCCTTTCATGCGCTTCACTATACTTGAGCTGTCTTTCTTCTCTCTCCTTTTCTCGTCATGATATCTAACATCTTCCTCCACCCAAGCTCCCTTACCCAGGCGCTCGTAATGGTTTATCTCGGCCATTGGAAAATCCTCTAAACTCATGGTAACCATTAATATCTTCATAGCTAGGGGAATAACACGTAGAAACATTCCTCTAGGTTCTCATAGAAATTCAAACTCAAGTAACCTTGAGATAAGAATACATAGAAATGGCGTACTCTAGAGTGTAGCTAGCTAGTACTCCTCTCCACCAATGATCTTCAAAGCATGGCTCCAGTCGATCTGCATCCCGCAACCTTTGGTAGTCTTCTTCGGTCCATACATGTGATCCATAGCACCAAATTGATCTATACGCATAGGATGAAAGCCATTCATATAGTTTTACTTGGGAAGAAAGCAGAAGAAGGTCTCATAAAAATCATGGTAGAGGTTCTCTTCTACCCATCTACACACATTAAACTCGGTCTAGTGTTGTATCTCCAAGAAAATTCTTCCACCGTACTCTTAAACCATGATTTAACAATTTCAGTGTCAACCGCTCTGTCATTACTCATTACATAGATCATGATGTATGTTATATCCCTATGCAACTTCAAAAGAGGTCCCTTAAAGAAAGGAACCAAGATGTGGTAAATTTTACTCCCATTATAAAAGGAAGGAATCCCATGCACACCGGCCTATCACCCCAGGGCCGAGCGCTCACCCGAGGCACGCACGGGTACCGGGTCTCTCTTTTATGTGAATTTAGTGGGAATCATCATCTATGATTAGTGTAAGAGTTTTTAGGAGGGAAGTTAAGACAAATAAGAACCATAGGGCTCAGAATGGCCTCTAGATCCTTGTAGTCACTTTAGACCGAGTGCTTTAACAGAATCTAGAACATATATTATAACAGAAATAATTATACAAGCATTCATACATAGCATGAAAGGAAAGAGAACTCATATGAGAGAAACATGCATTAAAACCATTTATATCCATGTCTATTTATAACAGGTAACCTCATTATATTCATTGATTCATTACAGAGTGTCACAGAGAGAAGACCGTAGTCATGCATATCACTAGACTTATGTAACTAAGCTAAAAGAAAAAGAAAAATTACAATCCCATGCTTAGTACATTCTTTCCTGAATCAAAGATCCACTCGTAGTAATTCTGCAGAGCTCTGCAAGCTATCTCTCAAACCCTCTATGTATATCAAAACCCCTTCTCTCGAGGTGATCATATTTCAAGATGCTCCTCTTACATGGAAGGCACTTGTATTTATAATTCTCCTACACTGCCAACTTGCCTTCATCACCCTCAGATCCGGTGCCAAGTGTCGAATGTGTTCCTTCATGTGAGCATGCTCCTCTAGGCCTGAGATTTCCACTCCATCTCATGATGATCTTCTAGAAGATTCCATCGTAGGTAAGCTCCTCCTTGGGCCAACCTTTCGCCAGGCTGGCATCTTATCCACGCGCAACCGATCACGCTTTTCACGTGTTCTGCCTTGGGTGCCCAAATTGACTAAGTCCCGAGCCTCCTTTGGCGCGTCGCGCGAGCTATGTGCTTCATTGACTCTATCTTTGTGTGATTTTTTCCTGTGCACCTTTTCATAATTGGGACCTTGCGCGCCCACGCGCCTTCATACTTGGTTAAGCTTACGGGGTCCAACATTGAGCTGAAATTGGTTGTTTTGCAACTTGATTGATTATGACCGATGGCTCTAGAAAACCCTCCAATTATACACCATTCACAGATTATGGATTCCAGCGATCATCATGGATTCTTGGTATATGGGTGCACACATAGGAATTCACCGGTCATGACTTTTCTTATTAGAAGATACTTTTTAAACGCACTTTCTTAGTGGTTGAGCAAAAATTGGTCATTTTTACAACTAGCAGGAAAAATGTAAAAAGAAAGTTGTAGGAACCTAGTCAAGTTAGAGAACTATCGTGGAAAATTATTAGCACGTGTAAATAACTATTTATAAATCTATCTTGTGTCTTGTCATGTGAAGTTATACTTTTTGCAAATAGCGTTTCTCTCTCTTTCCTACTCTTTCTCTTTCCTTAGTTAAGAAATGAAGTGAAATGAAATGAAATGAATGTATGTATCTAACCCTATCCTTTGGAATGAAAAATATTATAATTACTTTGCAAATGGGAAACCAATAACATTAATTATGCTAGATTTAGGTGGATGTCATGCCAACAATTTATCGTTGATTTCTTTCTCACGTGGTTTTGCAAGATGTAAGTAAGACAACAAAACGACGTGATAGTAATTCGTTGTGTAACATTATAATTCATGTATGTTAATGGAAATAATTTTTTATGTATTTCTATGTTACAGTGAAGAATTATTATTTAAATTTGGTAATATGAATGAGATGCTAGATTTAGGGGTGCTTTGAGAAATGTGCATTTAACTATATGTGTTCTTTTTATTCATATTTACATATGGTAAAAAATGGGTTTGGATATATATGTTAAGAGATATTGTAAAGGATAAGCTCAAAATTTTCTAAGTATTGAAAGTTTTATTAATGAAGTTTTCGTAATATTTTTAAGATGCTAGTGTTTAAGGGAAACATTCATCTAAACATGGATGTTATTTGATTCCAAAATTTTTATTTTAAAAGTTGGATAAATGTGTTAAATGAAATTGAATTTAATGGTTTATAGTGCAATTCCAATGTGAAATTGATGATTAAATAATTAGTGTGTGGTGTTTCTTACTTTAAAAATGTAATAAATAAATCTAACCAAAACAGTTAGCCCTAGTATAAAATTCGTGCATAACTACCCTTCCTGTGTGTTTCCTTTCAACATAGAAAACTAAGACCTTAGAATGAACTTAATCTTTACACTCAATGACACCTTCTATCTTAGGTAAATAAGAGCCCAAGTATGAGTCTGTTGTCATAAACTATCTGACGCGTCATTGTGAACCCGATGGTTAGGAACCACATGGTAAAATGTTGTCTTAGGTATGTGGTCCCCTCACGGGATTGATAATTGTGTGTGTAGTAAGGAGAATGTGATTACCTTTAGGTAGTACTCTTTATTTAACAAAACCCCAACATAATGTAAGATCCTATTGGTTGAGTACACATGTAAAGTGAAGAATGTAGGTTGTGAAGATCGCTAACAAACCTTGAAAGTCACCTGTATGAGTTGGGATCATAAATGAACTCGATACCCAATTTATATTATCATTTGGCTTCTATGGTGCAATACTAAGAGTTAATTGAGAAACTTAACCACATTTTAATTTATTATTAGTTTGTGAAAATGTAACCATAATATGATGTGCTTGGAGAAAGGGGAAATGTATATCGTTCTTATAACGTGTTTATACTACCTTGTGGTGAGAACAAAATCCATTTTGTGTAAACTTTATTGTGAATCTTAACCTTTTAAATGAGGAACTAATTCCTCTTGTTATCCCCCTTTTCCTATTTTGTAATGTATGTATGATGTTAAACCATGTAATCTTGTTCTTGACATGAAACCATAGGGAAAAAACTAGTAGTCTCATGAGCATACCAATGTCCCTATTAATAAATGGGTTACACAATTTTTAAAAAAGTTAATTAAATAAAATTGAATAGAACCATTTTAAGATTAATGAAATGATGTGATTGGATTTGATGTTTTAGTTACTTACACGTGAGAATATCGAGCGTGAACCCCTTTAACCCCCTCTCAAGTGAGTGTGTCACCTTGGCAAGAAGTATCGAATGTACCTAGAGTCACAAGATGATTTTGGAGATAAGGGTGTTCAATCACCCTAGTTGTGACCTTAGTAAGGTGTGTAAAAATTATAATTGAATGTCTCCTCATAACACGCATCTAATACTTAATTTTCCTAGGAATTCATACTTGGATGAGTGTGAAATCATACTCCTTGGATCTTGATGACTAAAAATTAAGTGAAGTAGTTAGAAATATATGGTTAGATATTATAACCTAAAACCAAATGGAGTAACCTTAATAATAAAATGTTATTGTGAAAAGAACATGACCCTAAAATCCTTAAATAAATAAATAAATAAATGAACTTCACATCCTTTGGATTTACACTTGTTTCTATTATGTAATGGAAGTATGATATAGGATCAAGACACATGCCCTTAGATGTGAATCCTAAGTGTAAGACCTAATAACCTTGTGAGTAAATAAATAACCTATCATTGAGTGAACAAATTAAATAAGTCATGCCGATAATTGCGCATGAAGATCATGTGAACAAATTGCTCAAGTGGACATGAATGATCCTTATCATGCCACGACCATTGTGCTCTTCACCTCTCTCCAAAAATTAAGGTCAAGATTGACAGGCGGGCCAAGTGATGCGGTGCCCGGTTGTTGCTTTGTTGTTGTGATGATGTTGTTTTTGGCGTTTAGTTGTTGTTTTCTTGCTGGCATGCCTGTGTTGGATCCCTCTTTGCCATTTTTTGGCCCTTTTTTTCTTCTTCGGATCACTGTCTGGATTAATCATTTTGTTCTTTATCTCTGATGTATCTGGATTTTGAGCCTCCATGCTTAAGGCATTTAGCCTTTCTTGGATGGGTTTTCTCCTTCTGTTATCTGGCTTTTTGAGCCTTTTTGTACATAGGGTATAGTCCCTTCAAAACTATTTATCCTTAATAAAAAAACAAATTAAATAAGTAATTTAAATAATGTAGATAATCCTTATTTAATGAGACTCACCGTAATTCAAACGTTAAACTGTATAAAAGAAATCTAGAAAAGAAAAAGGGAAAAGAAATGTATGATTCACATATTATGAGTCTTCTAGAACATAAGTTAATGAATGAAACATGATTGTAATAAATATGTAAACCTAAAAATAATGTTCCATGGGAATACCCTAACTACAAGTTTATACTGTAGTTGAATCGTTATGTTGTGCCTTGTTATATGGGAAAAAAGTGGCCTTGATGTGCATAACATGTTTTCATGTTATATATATATATATATATATATATATATATATATATATATATATATATATATATATATATATATATATATATATATATATATATATATATTAATATTTGTGCAAATATATCATGTGTTGTGTATTTTCCTTAGTGATCTCATGTAGTTTCTTGTGTATCTGCAATCTAAGTCGAAAAAAAAATTATTCCAATATTTTTAGTCTTGTATTTGTGTGTGTAATTTTTGACATTACAATACTACCCTTTCTCTAGGAAACATGTCGCTTACACTAGTTTAGGTAGAAATTACAAAATATTGTTTGATGGATATGGCGAAAACTGAAATTAGAAGGAGATTTAAGACAGAGAAGAGAAACTAAGGTAAGTACAATAATGGTTGATTAGACCGTATCATGAATAGGAAGGTTTGATCCTAACTCAAATCATTCATTCAATAGGATTGCAAAAGAGGGTCCTTCATTCTTAATTTTCAAATCCTTTTGTTGTGTTTTGAAACCTAGATAAATCTTGTTTACTAATGACTAATCGTAAATGATTTTTTTACTCTAAACATACAATATTGGACCATTAACAACTCATTTCATTTTAATAATAATGATACTATCTTATTTAAAAATATCCTTACTAATATATTAATCTTACTTGAGTGACTAGATATGCATTAAATGTATAACAATAATAAATAAATGGTAGATCCATTTCTTTAAAAAGAGATATCATTATACATGTTTTCTCTTATAGTCAACAAATTGTTATCTAAACTTAGGACCTTTGAGATAGATTTGGAGAAACATATTTTTATGCCAATTTTTGAGATTGAGGAATACTAAAAGTAACTATGACATAATATACATACATACATACATACATACATACATACATACATACATACATACATACATACATACATACATACATACATACATACATACATATATATATATATATATATATATATATATATATATATATATATATATATATATATATATATATATGTATGTATGTATGTATGTATGTATGTATGTATGTATGTATGTATTCTTAACAGAGAAATGGACTAGTATTTATGAAAACTTGATATCAAAATAATTAACAATAAAATTATTAAATGTTATGAGTTTATATTATTAAATAATTATAATATAAGTGTTATAAATTGACGATGCAAATCATGTATCGAGTATTCCGTGAGCTTTCTATTTCTAGAGTAACACAAAAGATATTCACAAAAAAACTTTGATTATATTCACAACAACCATACAAAATCTACAATGGTCAATCATCTATGAGAATATTATAACTCTACAAATGACCAGGGTGAAGGTTCTCAAAGTTTCTAAATAACCCAAAAGGCTTCTTTTCAAAACTCTATAAAATACGTTAAAATAGATGTAATTTTTTTTTACTGAGATCCATGTTCCTTCCGAGATTTTTTTGAAATATCTTCTATAATCCTCTTATAATATCCACTTATTATTGAGTTTGAAATCATGTGCATTAATAGAGGTTACCTACCTTTGACTTTGTAACTAGAGAGTATATCTAGTGGCGGGCATTTGCACGTCATGGATGAGTTGACATTTTCCTTACGCTTGCCACTTTTCTTTTCTACCTTCAATTATTTTCCTTTTCGCATACTTTGATTCTTTATAAGTATCCATGTGTCTATTGTTTCACTTAATGCCTTCCAAAAATTTACATTCAATATTTGTCTTGTATTTTGTTTACATTCTTCCGTACTTTATTTTCTTAGCTGATCTTTTCCCAATTCTATTATTGGAACCACCTTTATATTAAATAAAATAATAAAAAGTGTTACATAGTAAGGGCAGTTGGTAGTGGACACAACCCAAGAAGAAACGAATCCCAAAGGGAAAAATAATACACCAAACACATCTAAAAAGGCTCTGTCTTAGGAATAAGCACAGATCCAAAATTAAATAAATAATCCAACACCATATCATATTGAGTGATAGGATTCTCAAGGCGCCCTCTCTTTTCCTTAGACCTCAAGAAAACTATCCAATTCCCGGGATGGGGATTTAAAGCTAATGAAAAATCAACACAAGGGCGATCTCGCTTTTAGGGTCCGAATCAGAAGATTCAGATACATGAGATCTCTTAACACAACCACTAGCGGGGAGTCTCATCTCTCATAGCCTCTAAAATATCTAGAGGAGGATGCTCTATAGTTATATTTGTTTCTTTGGGGTTGTCAAACTTTAGGTCATGAGGAAGCTAATTTTTTCTTTTTTGGATACTTATTGAGCAAACAAGCATCTTGAAGGTATCCAGTTTGATGACATAACCTACACTGGAAGGCCATATTCTCATAATCTAGAACTTGTATCCACTTGAAACCATTGTGAGTTAATTCCACTTTTTCTAGAAGACCTTTTGAGGTCCACTTCAATGCATAAACGAGCATATGTGAACAAACCATGCTTAGACCGCTCATCATCCATCTTGATGAAATGACCAATAGAGTTGCCAATAGCCGCACAAACCACATGGTGCCAAAAGGGGATCGAAATATTTGGGAGACGGATCCATACTAGCATTTTGGAAACAACCATGGTAGAAGGATCGAAATCCAAAAACTAGGGAGTAAGAAAGAGGCCAGCCCTACCCCAAAACCATAGACCCTCAGTAAGAGCTCGTTGATAATCAGTGGGAGAATAAAAATGAACAATAAAAAAACCCTTAGCACAAAGTTGAATCTCACATGCACTGGACCATGTGGAGTGAATCCATTTGTGTAAATTTGTTGTCTGAGGCCAAAATCCATTAAATCTACAAATAATTGCAGAAGCTTTAAGGGCAGAGATGGAAGAGGCTACCTCAGACATAGGAAGCGTAACCACCAGAATCTCCTCTATTTTGTCCACAATGTAGGGCATCCCAACAGGATCTATTGCCCTCGAAGATCCTTGGCCCCGATTTCCAATAAGATCCACCACCATAAAATATTCACCGGGAGAGAAAAAAACCTTGCTTTCTTTCCATTGTAAACAATAGGTGCGGGAGAATACAATCGGCCCCAAATGAGAGGTAAACCAGAAACCCTAGTAGAACCAATATCTCTTCGCTGCAAATATCTAATAATATCTTTTTTAATTCTCATGGGTGCTCCACTTAAGAATTATATGTAGTCACCTTAGTCTTCCGTGATGCTCCCACATAGAACACCTCGGGTAAAATAAATTGAGATCCATCTCATAAGATAATGTTCATATTATGGTTAGGATGAGAAATCTCCTTCACACTTATCCATCTAATATTCTCTTCACACTTATCCATGTAATATTCCTTTTATTCTTTCGCTCGCATATTCTTTATTACCCTAGAGTCTATAATATAACTTAAATTTATTTGGCCCTTTTCTCCGGTATCTTTCTTCTCCATTCTAGATCATTTTCTACTTTGTCATCTCCTACTTCCTCAATGCACTTCTCTTTCTCCTATTTTATACTAGTGTTTCCTTCATGAAACTCATATAAATATGAAGCATTTGGAAACTATAATGTACGGATTTGGCCCAATATTCGCACTATCTTATATGGTCCAATGTTCTTTAGTTTTATCTTACTATAAGTTCTTCCAGAAACATTTCCTTTCAAAAATGTCCCATTATTTCATCTCCTCATTCAAATTACGGCTTGATGTCCTAGATTTGTGTGATTTTTATAACCTTTGATTTCTCCTTTCCAACTTTTTGTGCACTTCCTCATATAGCTTAATCATGTACCTTTAATATTATTCGCTTTCGTGCTTTAGTTATCCATTACCCCATGCAACTCCTTGACTCCTCTTGGATTTTTCCCAAAGAAAATCATAAATGGAGTTTCCTTTTTGCTCCTATTAACTTAACTGTTGCAACAATATTATACTTGTGTCAATATTATATCATATTGGCTTAGTGTACCACCTATCAGTTGCCGAAAATTCCTAAGCTCATGTTCACTAATTCCACATGTCCATCAATTTTTAGATGGTAGGATAGACTATACATTAATCTTGTCCCTATCTTCCTCCATAAATTTCGCTAGAAATTTCCAAGGAACTTGGTATCTCTTTCTGACACATTTTTCATAGGTAACCCATGTAATCATACCACTTATTTGAAAATTAGATGCGCGATACCCGATAGATGCGTAATATTTCTTCATCCAATATAATGCACCATCTTTGAAAATCTAGTGACTACTATAAAATGGGAGTCATATCCTCTCTAAGTTATAGGAAACCATAAAAAAAAATATATGATGATATTATAACATGGTACTTTTAAATAGGTAAAGGTTGATATAAACCCAAGTTTTGTTTGTGTCCTTTTGCTAATCTGGAAAACCCTACATCTTTTCACATACTTGGGCACATCTATACTCATCTTCATCAATTATAGTATCAATCTTGTAGCTACACGAATTTTTGGTCACCTTGAAAATTTCCTCCAATTCCTCCATTTTTCTTTTCTCTAATCATATTCTCGTGCACTAATCCTTGTAGTATGCACAACTTTAATCCTTGGACCAATGTTATTTCCTAGATAAAATAGTCTAACTAAGTTATTTTATCCATGCAAGTTGGTTCCTAGTATGCTTCTCATGCTTCCCTAAAATCCTTGTCTAGTGCATATAACTCCTTTGAGGTTTCAAATCCCATATCTTCATTACACATTTCTATGACCAACACCACCACTCTCTTTCTTAACGCATATGTGACCTTATTAGAATTTCCACCGAGCTACTTCAATATGAATGAGTAACTCTTTAGGAACTCTACCCACATCATATGTGTTTTTTGTCTCAACTTGGCTTAACTATTGACAAAATATAGTTCCTAATAGTTAATGTAAAAGAAAAAATCATTTGGAAGCAAATAATGCCTCTATTTATTAAATGCCTAAATTATCGCATATAAATCTTGATCATATCTTTAGTATCTATTTTTGGTATCGTTTAAATTTCCATTGAAATAGGATGTGTATCCCTTATTGTATTAGTATTGCACCAATAGCTACCCCAATCACATGAAAATGCACATGAGATACCTTGTGAAAACTTGGTAACAATAATATTGGTTGTGTTGTAGTCCTTTACTTAATTTCTTGGAAGTTGTTCTCTAGTTTTTATTTCCACAAAAACTCCTTCCGATATCCCTTCATGGTTTCCTTGATCGTTTCACATATCTCATTGAAGTTGCTAATGAATCTCCTATAAAAACCTTACAAACAATGAACACGTGTACCTTAGTCACATTTATCGGTGAAGGCCACTCTATAATCACACCCACCTTTTCCGATCGATTCATAAAACTTCTTGGGATATTATAAAAACTATGTATACTAACTCCTGTCAATCAAACTACACTTATTTATTTGTTATTAATATTTTTCTTCTAAGTGCTTCATTACCTTGCATAGGTGTTTAATGTGTATTGATTTGTCTTTCTAAATACTAGTATATAATCCAGATATATAATCTCAAATTTTCCAAAAATGGCTTCAATACCCCATTCATCAATCTCATGAATCTACTTGGAGCTATAATGCCCACAATTTGACGTATCAAAACCACACTAAACTCCATTAACTACTTAGGAGAATTACAGATTTTTTTGTTTAAAATGGTTGAGGGTGATAAACATTAGATTACATTTAATTAATTCCTATCTAATAATTTCTATGCAGCCATATATTAATCAGACCAATTTAATAATTTAGTTATTATTATTTATTTCCCAAAATCTATTGGGGAATTTAATCTTTTCTAAGGTTTCCAATAATTGTTATTTAAATTATTGACTAATTTAGTCTAGTTATTTTATCCATTTAAAATCTTTGTTAAGTTTATCAAGGATCATTTCCTAAATTGGTTTAATATTTACTTCCCATATTAACTTAACATCCATGCCCATCATTTAGTTATTTAACCATATATTTTACCTTTAATTAAATTAATCCTTTTAGAACATTATCTAAAATACCGATGCACAATGTTTATTATTTAACCCATAGTCAAATTCCATTTATCTATCTATTAACCCATAGGGGAAAAGGGTCACAACTTATTTTATCCCACTAAGTCCATGCCCAAATACACTAGGTGGCCCCATTCACTTAATACCCATACCTTTTATTTAAAATCCATTCCCATAAAAATGTCAACAACTTAAAATGTATATAATAGCATTAATGCGGATAAATATGGGCAATCATGCATGGAGTAGGAATTATAATGAGATGGCATGGGCTTTAGCAGTGTGAAAGATCACACATGTGAGAAATATCATCCTAACTACGGCCATAATAACTCCCATGATTCTCGAACAAAGTCTTGGGTTCTTAAAAACTGGGACAAACATAAGGAAAGTAACGATTCAAATGAGGGTTTCAAGCAGAAAAATTGCAGGAGTAGCAGGGAGAAGGAGATGGGAGGTGCCCCGTGCCAACTGGAGCCCTGCAGTGATCCGGCTTGGAAGAAAAATGAGGAGCTATGGAACCTCCTTCAAAAGGGAGGCATTTCCAACTTCATAGAACGCATTCAAGGGCACAACAAAATATTTCGGTTCATTTTGCAATGGACTGGAAGGACAGAAAGGTGGAGTATGGTGGTCACTGAGTAATTATAAATGAAGAATTGATAGTTGAGGAAAAATCCTTGAGTTGGAGGGATATCATTTTTTCAACAAAAGGATTGATAGGACCACCGAGGCAAAGAAATTCTCTAACAATGGTGAGGAGCTCAAATTTGTTTGCAGGTGTTAGGGTAAGTTCTATCCCCAAGCCTTTTGATGAGGTTACAAAAATGATGGTTAGGTACATTTCTTTAGAAGGATGCTACAAAACAGTCCCTGTCAAGCACCTGGTCTTTCTTAACCACTTTAGAAGATAATTTGCGGTCTGCTTCCCGCATTACTTGCTAAATTCCCTTGAGCGCTCCATTTTAGAATTCTGAAGCACTCTCGTGCCATTCCTCTTCACCAAGGCCTTATTTTTTTGCTTCATAAGCTCTGTGTCTCTAAGTTCCCCAGCTTCCCACCCTCTCCCAGCGATCCGCACATCCCTACCATCACTGCTCCCACTTCCATCCTGAACACCTCTTCCAAACCTAAGACTAAGAACCCAAAACTTCCCAAAATTGACATCCCTCACTCTTCCTGGGTTCTTAGAAGCACCAAAGAGCTAGAAGTTGCACATAATTTTCGCATATTAGTAATGCTGGCTAGGATACGGCCCTACAACAGGAGGGGAATAATATTCCTCATAGGTTGGATTCTTTGGAAAATGAGATGATGAAGTTAAAGAAGGACCTATAACACATGGCCAAACAGAAGGGAAAAAGAAAGGTTGATGATGATACTGATAATGGGAATGATCAGATTGTAGACATCTACAAGAAATTGAACTCTTTGGACAATAGATTTGGGAGAGACAAAGACATGCATGATCATAACATGGCTATCTTCAATGCCATTAGTGACTTCTTGGAACAACATGTTCGCAACATTTCCATGCTTAGCGGGGTCCCTGAAACTATCTGGGGGACTGACAAGGAGAGAAGTCAGACCATATCGAATTTGAATGCAAGTGACCCCATGCACATCACCACTTTGGTATTGTTCACTTCGCTACAAACAATCAAATCCAAGATCGATAGAGCTTCCAAGAAATAATCTCCCTCGGGCTGGAGGGCTTCATTCTAGATGTTGCTATATTTCGGTCTTTTCACCGTTTTTTCTGCCGCTATTTTGTTGTCTTATTAGTTTCTGTTCTGTTTAGCTTTCTACTAGTAACTATCTTTTGGTTACTACTAGACATAATGCTTTATCTATATTTTGATCCTCTTTTTTGTCCCTCTATAGCTCTATTTGGTTGTTGATCCCTTATTGTAACAGGGTATAGTCCCTTCAAAACTATTTACCAATAATAAAAGAAAACTTAAAATGTGTAGGATCAAATCTCTATCCTAGGATTAAATCATTATGGTCCCTTATATTTTAGGTTTTTCCTAAAAACCTAAAAATCCTTATGTTATCTTTTTATTCTTTTCCTTTCCCTAATCTCTTCATTTGTCCATTTGTGTTTTTAGGTTGAAGGATGTGGAGACCATTCAAGCTTGAGGGGAAACCATGGAGGATTTTTGTTCTAGTTTTTTTCATAAATGGGAGGAAAATCTTCCTCCATTTTCTCTCCATTTTAGTTTAGTTGTACTTAGGGTTTGTAGTCGTAGTTATCTCTTTTTTTATTTTTTTTGTAAGGATCCTACTAGGATCTGGTAGGGGGTATTGTTTATTTATTTCTTTTGTCATAAAACAAGGTAAATCAGTTTAAAATCATATATAAATATTTATTTTATTATTTCTGTATACTGTGCTTATTTGCAAAGATAGATAGATAGAGAGAGAGAGAGTGTGTGTGTGTATATATATCCTATATAATAAGGGGCAGCTAGGAACATACAATGAATGCACAAGAAATAGGAGGCTGCCCACATTGAAATTGGTTTAGGGTTTGGAGATGGGTGGCCATGACCAACCCACCCCAATATTAAATATGGTGGGGTGGGTCGGCCATGGCCACCCTCCCCATTTATTATTTTATTAAATGATACATAGTAGGGTGGGGTTTGGCCCCCACCCAAGTCTATTAATTTTTTTATCATACCCTTTTCAACACGACTTCATAGAGGCTAATTTCTCTATTATTCACATTCTTTATTATATTTCCTTTGTTGCTTTACATTGCTTTTAATACCCATACATGGTGGATTAGTTTATAATTATTCATTATTAAATTTATTTAAAATTATAATATACACACACACACACACACAGATATATCCTCTTTTCTTTTGAGTTTTAGTATCAAAATAGTAAGTTTAGATAGATTTACTTGTATAAATAATATAAAAATTATATAAATATATATCGTATTTATAAAAAAACTATATACGTTTATATATGAAGAAGTTGAAAGTTTTCTCTTCCATTTAAAAAAAATGCAAAATTGGAGAAGATTATTATTATTATTTTATTTAAATATATGTAGATGTTTACATTGTTTAATTTGCAAGGTTGTACTCTTATAACCACCATACTAATATATCACTAATTTGCAATTCATTGAAAGAGGATATTAAATATAGACAAAAATTAAACGCAAGTTCATTCTTCCTTTTACTACCGAGATTGACATGAATACTTCAAAAGGGAACAAACCTATATTTCCAATACAAGAAAACCATTTTCAAAATGAAGTCACAATGTAACTTTTGATTAAATTCTAGATTTGAAAAGAGTTACATTTCCATTAAAATACAACTTACAACTTCCTTCATTCAACCATTACAATACATGGTTTGATAAGTAAATTTACAAGAAATCTCTTTAAAATACAAGTACATACAATCCTTCCACTCAAAGGTGGAAACAACATGATAACATTTACAAAAATAGGGTTCTTTCTTTGGTCTCAAATACATATGTCTTCATCCCATGAACATCTTGCAACTCCACAATATTTTCTCTATCTTCAAATAATAACAAAGGAAGGGAGTGTAGGAAACACTCACCTCCCAACCTTTATTCCAATGAGAAGGAGAAGCCATCCTTCTCATTGGCCCTCGAGCCCAAAAAATGAAGCAATAATGGATATTAAGCAAACATGACAACTCTTTACAAAGGATTAAACAATACATACACTCATGCCAACAAAAATTTCAACACAACAAGCACAATAACAAGATAGCAACAATATACAACTTTCCCAAGCACAAAGGCTTAAAATCTAAGCCAAGGGAGAAGAGAAATATGGGGAATCCCTTATACCTCCCAAGTGGGTTAAGTGTCCACCTTAAAATCCTCCAAAATATTCATCCACATAATAGAACTCTTATCCCTCCCTTAATCTATTATCTCTCCCTTAAAAATCTTATCACTACCTCAAATAGAACATATAAGGATAAGCAAGAAATATTCCATGTTATCACAAGGTGGGACACCCATCCCAAACTCCCTCCAAATAAATATACAAAAATTTAATCCCTACCTAAAAGGATCCCCATTTTCCTTCTCCCACACCATTCTTAAGGTCATACTACCCAAATCCAAAAAAACACATGTATTCATTCATTTTACACACGACACACAAAAATAAAAATAAATACAAGGGTATAGACCCTAATTTTCCATTGCAAGAAATTCAATCTTTATATAATAAGCTGTTATCAAATTTTTCCCCTTAGGAGAAATTGGATAAACATAACCTTGAACGCAGAGGAAATGAAGAGGTTAATTCAGTCATGGGAGCTCACATTTGGATTTCGAAAATCAGGTTGTAGGCGGGCTTGGAAATTAAAATGCAAGGTCAGAAAATGAATGGCCAAGAGAACATAGGAGGAGATTAGAGTTCAAGCGGAAGAATGGAGGAAAAGTTTTTTAGAATTTACGCATTCAAAATATTTGAGACAAGGTGAAGGGAAAAGGAAACAAGAAATCTCGAAATCCCGAAAGTCGAAGTTCGAATTTCAGACTTCAGATTTGAGTTTCAAAGATCTCGGTGAGTCTTTGCCGACAGTAAACAAAGTGCCTTAGGCCTAAAAGGAAAAATCCCAAAATCCGAAAGTCCAAAATTTGGACTTTTGGGTTTTGGAGTTTCGGAGATAGGAAGTGACCAGTTAGAAGTTGGATCAAAAAGTCCAAAATCCCAAAAGTCTTAAGTCTGAAAGGGTTGATTTTGGAGGTCAAAATTGGTGTCGAGGTCAATGTGGCAGCAATTTGGACTTTAAGAGTTTCAGAGTTTTGGAGTTTCGAAATCTTAAGGCAATTTGAATGATGAAAAATTTCAATGGTTTGAAAGGCGCAAATTTTGAAACACGAAGGCCAAATTTTAGACTTTGGTGTTTTAGAGTTTTGTGTTTGATTTTTGGAACTCTCAAGTAAATTTGAATGATGAAAAGTGTCATGGTTCGAAAGGCAAAATGTCCGACACCCGAAGCTTGAATTTCAGACTTTAGTCTTTCGAGTTATAGAGGTTTCACGTGCCTATGTGGATGAACACTAACCTAAAATCCGAATCAAAGTGTCAAAATTCCCAAATTCGAATGTTTGAATTTTTGGGATTTTAGAGGTTGCATTTATTTCGGACTTCAAAAAGGAAGATCGGCAGAGTTCACAATTTTTGCGAGAATGACACCGACCTTCGGATGGCAATAAATTTTGATTGGGAGCTCATATTTGCACAAGAAAGAAATTTTATGAAATGTCACAGGGTCCTCTACGATTCTTCATTGAAGGAAGTAGTTGAAGGTGAAATCTTATTAAACATCTAGGAAAAACATGCATATCTTTCAATGTACTTAAATATTTCTTACAAAACTACAGTCATTGGAAAGATAATTTCAGGGGCCATAGTATGGGATCATTAGATTTTGGATTTCAGGGTTCTAGACCTCCAAAAATGGAAGATATGATGTGGTAGGTGAGACCATTAATGAAGGTTGGTGAGAAGTATGGGGCATCATGAGTCTACAGGGTCTAGACTAGACATGAGGTGTAATCACAGTCAATTTCTTCAAGCACAAGGAAACCATTAATGAAGAGGGAGATTTTGAAGATCACAAGGCACTCATTACAGGATTAAACAATGATTTTTTGGAGGATTTTGGAGCATTTCGGTTTCTATTTTCTCTCTCCTCTCCTTCAAATATTCTTCTATAAATTGTAATGAGGGGCATTTTTCTAATGTTGGATAATTTTTTTTGCACCCTCCCTTCTTCTCTTGTTTGCAAGCGAATTTGAGGAGTAAAAACCTCCCATTCAAAATTTAATGATATTTTTGCCTCTTGGCCATTGTTAGGTATTGTATCGGATCTCGTGGAGCAATAAGATAAGTATGTGGATGATTTCAACCTCTCGTGTTCATTGCATTCTCCTAATCTCTTATTATAATCTCATTTATCCGTGCATGGTGGTTGTATTACATTTAAATGGTTTTTGTTTAATGGAAAAGAAGGAGTTCAACTTTCCTTTGGTGCATCACATCTTTTACATTAGGTTTAATTTCTGCATCTTCTTAACCTTGTCTCCTTGGCAAGTTAGAGTATATTTTAGGGTAGAACCTCTAAAATTTAAGTGTGTGTATTAGAATAGAGGAATAGGATTCGGTCTTCATCCGGAGGGTGATCCCGATTGAAAATTCCCACAATTTGGGATAACACGACAGCTTTTAATCGATCAAATTACAAAATTTCTAGGGGTGTTGCGATTTCACCATAAAAATCACCTTCAATCTTCTTCTAAGTCCAAACCAAATCCAAAATCAATCTTCCAAGATCCAAAATAAGCAACCAAACAAGAATCTCCAAAAATTTCTAGTATGAAGATAAAACCAAGTAACCCCCAAAATTCAAAATAGCTCACATAATTAGAAAATGAGGCGAGGAGGGTGAGGTGGCTCCATGTAGAATACCACATCACTTCTCCTCTAATCCATGTCACCAAGTCAAACACAATGACCAAGACTCATAAATGAGTAGGTGAGGATATGAAAATTTTTATTCCACACACAAACACCCTCTCCATACCTCTCAAGGAAATAATTAAAAGAATTTGTAAGAAAGTGAAATTAATTCCCACTTTTCTCCTTCAAAACACATAATGAGGGCTAAAATTAACCCCTCACATCATAGGTATGGTTAGTAAACTAGTTTAAGTTGTAGGGGACAATATTAACTTGTTCCACAAGCCTCTAAGAATGGATCCAAAGTCAAAATTAGAGATTTGAAGGATGGGGCTGATTACACAACTCAAAATCAATGAAATCCATCAAACATTAATAAGATAACAAGGATTTTCCACCACATTAAATAACCACATAGTCGAGATCTTAATTTTAATCAATCACATGATTAATTAACTAAACAAGGCACATTACTTAAGTAATAATAAAGTGAGCATACATTATAATAAATAAATCGGATACACACAATAATAAATAAAGTAAAGGAATTAAAACAAAAATTCAAACCCTTTGTCACACATGAGGTGAACCCCCTAATGGGAAGCTGTTGCAGCCTAGAATTTGCAAAATAACACCTAGTCGTGCTGGCACATCACTCAGCTTAGGCGAGCACTCACTGAAGCACGCAAAGGTACTGGTCCCTTTTAGGGTTCTTTAATGTGGATGATAACATGATTAAGGAAGAAACATATAGATTCATAACTAATCCATAATTCTACATAGATCTATGAGAGAATAAGTTTAAATAATAATCATGATTGAATCATTAAAATGCACTACTCAATTACACAAAATAACACTTAGATTCAGCCGATGTCTTCCATCTATTAATAAATATAGAAGCTCCTTACAATACTGTCAATTTATCTCAAGGTGTGCATGGATCGATACATACCTAAATCATCTCTACACACACACACACATATCTATGTATATCTATATCTCTCACTATGCACCTAATCATCATATATATAGGGTGGAGACTTTCCCTTCACCGCTTAACTACTCCAGAAATAGGTCACATGCTATTAATAGCCACACACCATTTACAATTATAGCCACACATGCAAGTGCACTATCTATAGTCCTCTTGTAGTTCAACTGAAGTGTTGATTCTATTCTTAGCTTTCCTCCATGCATAGACACTTTGAACTGCTCTTCCAAATATAGACAATGCATGGCACACACATCTCTGCATCGTTGATGTGTTCCGCATGCCATCTCCTAAAAATAGATCTTCATACTCAAAATTGGCTAAGTCCTGAAATCTGACTTGCCTTCCACGTGCGGGTCATTCTTGTCCTTCCACGCCTTTGATACTGGTCTTCTATCTCGCGGACCCCTTGTGTGATCTTTTCCAAGTATTCTTTGATCAACATTACCCCACACTAATCTCATTGTCATCCCAACAATGGTTATCTCCAAAATTTGAAGGAAAGAATAAGAATAAAAGAATAAGAATGAAGAATGTGGATGAATAAAGAATTTATATGAGGTTATCTAGGAAACCTCATCTGTATCGATTTGGAGTATCATCTTTGGATACTCTTCTTTATTGTAGCCTCAAAATATTTCCATTTCGTGAGTCCCTGTGCTTTCTCTGGGATGTCCACAACAATGGATTCTAACTCTTCCATGCAATTCCCCTTTCTCATTTTACTGAGAACCAAAAAACACTAGACATGGATGTCATCCTCCCTTCCAACAGGTCCATCTTCTGCGTAATTAGCTTCCTAAACTCTTCCGGCCGAGTCTTTTGCAAATTTGTCAGGGCCTCACACTTTTGTTTAACCATGGAAAACCTTTCTGTGTGGCCCAATGTCTCATATTTCATTACTCTTTGAACCTCATTATTCTTCTCCAAGGTCTTAATGTTGATGAGTGCCTTTGGAGCTGTGCATATATTCAAAGCTTGGTCTACTTTCTTTAGCACTTCTTGTAATGCCTGCAACATCCCTTCATATGATGTAATTTTTCTCATCACCGATGCTTTCTTCCATTGACATCCTTCTCTGATCATTTCGACTCTTGCATACATAGAGTTTCATCTTCGAGCACCAAGTCCATCAACTTCCCCACATAGTGTATTGCTAAAGGAAATGTTTGTGGTACCTTGGGTTCCAAGTACAACCTTGCTTTGATTACATTATTCCCAATCTCTTCGCAATGCTTATGAATACTTCATTGGTCTTCTAAAAAGTCCCTTTCCTACGTTATGCATGCTATCTCCATGTCCTTTGTCTTCAGCTCTTCGCGTAGCACTTTGATTGTGGTAAATTTATCCATGTTCCTTCTGGCCACCTCCACTGAAAATTTCACTAGCGCATTCTTGAGCTGCTTCACCGACATGACAAGAGGATTTCTTGTCATGTGTCTAGCCTCGAGGTGCCTTCTTCGATCACCTCAAAACACATGACTCTTTACATACATCAAAGTCAGGCTCATCCATGTGGGTGTGCATCGACCAGGATAGTTACTTTCTTGTGTGCATGGTCACCATATCCTCGTCCATCAACTCCCAGCCAAATAGATCATTTTGAGCTATTGTGATCTAGAAGCGGGCATGGGCAATCTTTCCTACATCCTCTACATACCCCATGGCCGGTGGAATGTGCTCTTCACTCATCCTTATAGACCTCTATTTCTTAGGGACTCTAGCCTCCAAATTTGGAGCTTGTGTCTCCATGTCCTGAGTATCTTTTGCATATTTTTCCTCTAGTCTTTTCTCTTCTTCGTCCTTCTTATTTGATGCCTTGCCCTTTTTTTGCATGTGCTCTAGGGGTGTAGGAGATGTAGGTCCACTCTCCTCAGAATATTCTGCCTCCTCACTCAACTTCAGATTTCTCCTCTCTCTGCACGGTCGCTTCCTTTTGTGGAGAGATTCGGGGTGATCGGCGCACAGAGATTAGGGTAGCACCTGGGTCTTGTTCTCCCGAATACCCTTTTAAACATATACTCCCCTTAAAAAAATTAAAGTGCTCTTCATCCCCCTCTTGTGGCTGAGGTGGTGTAATGGCACGCTCGGTTTCTCTCGACTTGTAGGATGTTTCCTACCACTATGTCTTTGCCACCACTATCTTTGTGCTCTTCCTCCTCATCCTGCACTTTGATTTGCTCGAGGGCTTAGCTAATGGGATATTCTCCATGGAATGCTTCCCTTTTGGTGGTCTTTGGAAGTGTAAAATCACCTTCCAAATCTTTGTTGTTCTCCATCTTTAGCTTCAACTAGAGATACACCAATGTTGCCCCCAAATTTGTGATAGCCAAGCTTATTGGCTTGATATTCAAACACCTCGAATTGATTCTATCTCGTGTAGGAACTTTTTCTAGGATATACATACTTCTTCCGTAATGTATGGTAGTCACATTCTACCTTGTCGAATTGAAGTTTATTCGCACGTGTCGATAAACCTATGAATAGATTCCTGAAAATACCTTATAGTGAATGCATAAGGTAACTAGCACCAAGGGCTCTAAGCTCCATCCTTCATTGGAAAATGCGCGATGCAAAAATGATGGTACACAACAAACTAAATTTTTTTCCTACCACTGTTGGTAGGTCCTTTGGAATGTGCCACTCTTCTCCAAATGCGCATGCGGAAGCTATCATACCACTTCTCCACCCTTTGTTTCACCTCATCTATCATAATCCCCTTACATAGGTAATTTATAAATCTTTCAGCCTAGAGACTTGTTCTCCATAGGGTATTCCATATTTTCTCCTTTGGTTTGTCTGGTACTCCAATCTCCATGAAGACTAGTGATAGGAGAACAACCCCAAAGCTGATCTTCCCTCCTATGCATGCTTCCTCTACTATTTTCTCTACAATATATCTTGCAATATTATAGATTGTCCCTTCTGACATCTTGCGTGCCACATGCAACCACATGGTTTTTACCTATGCCCACCACTCCTGATCATTTAACTTGGTAACTAGTGTGTCTGCAGACTTGTATAACTAGACAATTCTTAATTTTTTCTATGTCCATCCCGCATGGACCCTTCGCAGTGTATCTCAACTCTTGTTTGGTCTTTAAAATTGTGACTTTATCTGTGAGGTCACTTTTTATATCCTCTCTTGTGGCCTTCAGACCTGTCACTGATGAAACAAGTGTAGATAAAATTATAACTCTACGTCCTGCAAAGTAGAAGCAGTCTTCGTGAACCCTGCTCATGAGACACTAGTACAAGGGCTCATACTTCCCGAAATATGGTAGCTCATACAACTGATATACCCCGATTCTTTTCAAAATATTTTCACCTACATCATCATATACTGGCATGTCATCTGTCGTGCGTTTGTTTGTTCTAACCATGAGTAAGGAGTCAAGCTCCTTTTTGTTCTCCGATGTCCTATGATTATATTCACTCACTTTACTTTTTCTAATGGGTGAATCCCACTCTTGGCCAACAATAACTCCTTCTGGGTATTACATCTCGAAAAATGACTTTCGGGTGCCATCTCTTCTTCCTCAATGACCACCTTCTTATTTTCTTTTGCTGCTACTACAGATGCCTTCTTTGGTGCCATTTCTACCTTGCAAATGTCTCCTCTTCACCCCTGTAACTCTATAAATCAAACCCTAGCTTGATTCAACTATGCCCTAGGTGGAAACCTTGTAACCTAACTCTTTTCTATCTCCCTGCTTCACTCAAACCCTTCACCACTGGGGAAACAAGATTTGTATAGCAAAAATTTGGTTGTCACTATCGATTTCACACTCTTTTCACCTTAAATCAACCACTCGTCTCTTTGCACTTGGCTCTTCTCTCAAATACTCTTAGTTGTAACAGTAAAATTGAATCTGCATCCCTTATATAATTTTTTCAAATTTTGATGCATTTATTTCTCCTCACCTACCAAATATCCCTTCATTCATTGACCAAATCCATTCGTTCCATGCAGTACATCTCCACACCTAGCTATAACCTTCTAGTGCACCTTCCTACCCTCTGGTCACAGACTTCTCTTCAGTGCGTGCTCCTACACCCGAGTACCTCGTCACTGCACCTTCTCTGGTAGCTATCATGGCCTCTACTTACCTCATGTTATACTATTCCTTCATCCATCTTCATCCTTGGTCACCTTTTGAGAAGAAATCTTCTTTAAAGCACACCTATAACAGCTTATTCCTTTCACCTTTCAAGTCCCTCGGTCCTTTTCTTTCTTTCTTTCTCTTGGAGCACTACAACCACCCCACACTAAAAGTATGTGTAGTCCTCTGTGCATAAAATTATTCATATAGTAATTAGCTTCATGTGTGTAAGCACGCTTATTACACAAACAAAAACTAAATTGACAAAGCATAGCAACAATGAAGGAAATACATTTAAGGAAATATAGAATTGAAAACCTAAACTAAATGACAATTGCCTTATTACAAACACCAAGAAGACTTATTTATAGTAGGGCTTCAACCTACTCTTGTTAAAGTAATCGGGTAGCCATGTTCCATCAAGTGCTTCTAATTGGCATGCACCTGATTCAAGTATAGAAGTGATAACATATGGCCCCAACCAATGTACTTTGAGCTTGCCCTGGATGGCACAAAAACTTTGAGTCATAAAGAAGGACCATTTGTCCAATCTCAAACTTCATATCTCTGATGTTTCTGTCATGCCATGCCTTCTGCCTGGCCTTTTCCTGCTTCTAACTCCACCATGTGATGGCTCGGCACTTATCCAATTGAATCATATTTTCAATCCGTTCTTCTAAATCCTATTCATCGCTGAAGACCTCCAGTGCGTGTAATGCACAAGGAAGGTAACATAAATTCTATAGGAAGAATAGATTCTATGCCAAACACCAACTGAAATGGTGTGGCCTTGTTCAATCACTTGTAAGTTGTTCTATATGCCAAAAGAACAGTTGACACCTTGTCATCCTAATCCTTTCTTCCAACATCACATATTTTTTCAAAGTTTTTTCCAAAATTTTGTTGAAGGCCTCAGCAGTTCCATTTTCCTGGGGATGGTAAGGCGTAGTTTTGTGGTGTGCAACCATAAACTCATCTAATATGATCCTAATTGTCTCATTCAAAAAGTGTGTACCTCTATCACTTGTCAAGCTTAGAGGACATCCATATCATGTAAGAACATTCTCCCATAGAAACCTAGTTGTTGTAGCTGCCGTACAATATTTGGTAGCTGCTTCGCCCACTTGTGTGAGATAATATGTGCAAGTAATGATATAACATGATCCAGTCCTATGCGCGGCTGGAAAAATAGGCCCTATATAGTCAATGGCCCATTTCTCAAATGGTTCATCACTAGTAATTGGTCTCAAAGGAATCTCATCTCTTTGCCCTAGTTTTCCTAGGCGCTGACAATGATCACACGCCTTACAATAATATTTACAGTCTTTATACAATGTCTCCCACCATAATCCAACAATTAAGATCTTCCGGTGGTTGCATCACTTGTATAATGGCCTCTACGATACCACCATGAGCCTTTTCCATGATATCCTTATGCTCATGCTCTAACACACAACGACATAATAATTCATCTCTACCTAGCTTGTAAAGGTCACCATTGATTGACATAAATGGTGCCATGCGTATAGAAAGATACTTATTTTCTAATGATTTCATTCCTTCTAGTGCCATACCTATTCGTAGAAAGACAACAATTTATTATAATTCTATGGGTGCATTTTGTATCCTATATAACTATGCATCTGACATTGTTTCTTCAATTGTCTGTGCCTCCTCTCATGAATTGATTCTAGATAAATGGTCTAGTCTAGAGTTTCTTTTCCTTGGCTTCACCACAATTGTGAAGTCAAATTTTTGAAATAGGAGCACCCATCTGCATATGCTGCCCCTGTAAGACTGGCTTATTTACCAAGTAATTCAATGCCATATGGTCTGTATAAAACAAAAACGATGTTGCTAACATGTACTGTCGAAACTTGTACAATGCATAGATCATTGACAAAGCTTCGCGCTTTGTAGTTGTATAATTTCATTCAACAGGAGTCAGCTTCCTACTAGAAAAATAGATTGGATGATCAATAATACCTTCACCAGGTTGAGCTAACACATCACCAATGGCCATATAAGAAGCATCCACATGTACATGAAATGGTTTATCCCATGATGGAAAGCGCAGAATGGGTGCGGTAGTAAGTTTCTCTTTTAATATCTCAAATGTGCTCTTCTCGTAGTTCCCCTAATAAAATGTACCTTTTCCTTTAGTTATTCTTCCAATGGTGATGTAATTCTGGCATACCCTTTTATAAATTTTCTATAATATCCTATATGACCTAAGAATCCATGCACCTCACTTTGACTAGTAGGCACTTCTAGGCCTAAAATGACTGCAACCTTGGCTGGATCAACTAGCAAACCTTCCTTATAGATTATATGTCCTAACAATATCCCAAATGGCATAGCAAATATGCACTTCTTGATATTCAAAGAGATACTCAATTATCTGCATCGTTTAAACATCAAGCGAAAATTGCCATAATGGTCTTTCACAAGCCCATATCTTTGCCCAATCATCTAGGTAGACTTGTAAGAAGTTATGAATAAAATCCTTGAATGCACGAATAACTATGCACGAGAACACATCGGACACATTTTTAATCCAAAAGGCATCACAAGTATAGGAAAAAGCGCCCCATTCAAGACTAAATGTTGTCTTTTCTTGATCCTCTGAGTGATCCTAACTCGATGATACCCAAAAATCCGTCTGTGAAAGAATATATTTCATGCCCCTAACTCTGTTGGGAAATAAGAGATAAAATATGTGGAATAATCCCTTACAGAATCGCGCAGTGAGCAAAACTAATATGCGAGAAAATATTACAGATCTCAAATAAAATTACAGAATAAAATAACACAACACAAAGAGAGCACGATTTAACGTGGTTCACCCAATTTGGGCTACGTCCACCAAGAATCACTTGCTCGATTTTATTACAAGCCACCGCTCTCTCAATACAATACCAGATCCATTTGGAGCTATGCTCAAACAAAATCTACTGAAATTCACGGCCGAATTCAAAACACATCTGCAATACATTTGCTTGTACATCTATCATATGCATAAGTCCATATAAATAGAAATCGCTTGCAGGTTTGATACAAAACCAAGGAAAAAACCGTGGGTATCAAAACAATGGGCGAAAGACCGAAAAAACCATGGGCCCAAAAACAGCCCATAACGGTTACCCATTACCCATGGGTTAATAAACCACCCATGAAAATTTGCTTGGGGCTTCGCCCAAACCCTGACCCGCTCACCTTGCGAGCGGGACCATGTAAAAATACCCGAGTGTAACACATAGAAGGTGTACCACACTCTAACATGAAAATAAGCTCCACAAACATAACAATCTCCCACTTAGAGACTGATTTCCACTGAGCAAGCTTCTCAACCCTTCACTATCATCCACGACGGCCAACCAAAGCTGAACATAGCTTTAGTTTATCCCTTGTGACCACCTTGGTCATCATGTCTGCGAGGATTACGAGTGGTATGAATCTTCTCCAACTTCAACTTATCTTCCTCCAAATTTGTCTGATGAAGTGATATCTCAACTGTATATGCTTCGTCCTGGAGTGGAAAGCAGAGTTCTTAGCTAGGTGTATAACACTCTGACTATCACTATGCAGCTTACATTCCTCCTGCTTATGCCCCAACTCCTCAAGCAATTTTTGTAACCAAATCATCTCTTTGCTTGCCTCTGTGGCAGCAACATACTCAGCCTCCGTGGTTGACAAAGCCACCAACTTCTGTAGTCGTGAAATCCAGCTCACTGCTGTCCCACCTACAGTGTAAATATAACCTGTCGTGCTCCTCCTGCTGTCTACATCTCCAGCCATGTCTGAATCTACATAACCACGTAAAGTGGTGTCGATCCCTTGTAGCACAAAGCTGTCCCCATGGTCCTCTCAAATACCGAAGAATCCACTTTTTTGCTTGTTAATGCTCTTTACGGATCACTCATAAATCTACTCACGGCTCCCCTTGCATGGGCAATATCGGCCTAGTGCACACCATAGCATACATCAATCGCCAAGCTGTTGATGAGTAAGGTACCTTGGACATTTGGTTTCTTTCTGCTCTGTCATGGGACACTTTGCTCCTTTGATAACTTGAAATTGCACGCAAAGGAGTCCCAACCGGTTTAGCATCCTGCATGTTAAACTGTCCAATACCTTATTAAGGTACTCTTCCGAGATAAAGTCAACTTGTTCCTTCCTATCCCGAGTTATCCTCATGCCAAGGATTTTTCTGGCTGCCCCCAAATCCTTCATATCAAAGGATTCACTCAGCTGTTTCTTGAGTACTTTTATTTCCTACATGTTTTTACCTGCAACCAACATGTCATCAACATACAAACATAGGATAATATAACTTCCATCCTCAAATTTCTTTGTATACACGCAATGGTCAGAATGACATCTAATATAACCTTGCTCCATCATGAAGCTATCAAACTTCTTATACCATTGGCGTGGAGCTTGTTTGAGTGCCATACAGATCTTCTTCGGTTTACACACCAACTCCTCTTTACCTTTGACTTCATATCCTTACGGGCTTTGCATATATAACTCCTCCTCCAAATCACCATGGAGAAATGCGGTCTTTACATCTAAGCTGTTCTAAGTGCAAGTCTTCTACTTGCTACTATTCCAAGAACGATTCGATAGAAGTCATTTTTACTACGGGAGAAAAATCTCATCAAAATCTATACCTTGTTTCATGCAAACCCCTTGACCACCAACCTGAGCCTTATATATTTTCTTTCCTCCTTCTTCATCTTTAACTCTGTACACCCACTTGTTCTGCAATGCTCTTTTACCTTCCGGTAGCTTCACTAAATCCCAAGTCTGGTTCTCCATGAGAGACTTATGCTCCTCATCCATGGCTTGCTCCCACTTCTTACTGGCATCTACCTGCATTGCTTCATCAAAGCTCTCTGGCTCTCCACTATCAGTGAGTAATAAATAATAAAGAGAAGGAGAAAACCGTTCAGGTTCTTTTCTTACCCTAGAAGACCTCCTCACTGTAGGAGTTTGGGGTTCCTGTTGAGTAGGTTCCTGAACTGATTCATGGGTCACTTTCCCATCCAGGAAGATCCTCTACCACTGCATATTCTTTCTTGGATTCTTCCTGTTTTCTTGCAACTGTTGCTTATACATGACTTTCTCATTAAAGACCACATCCCTAGACCGAATGATTTTCTTGTCCTTAATACTCCAACATTTAAACCCAAAGTCATCACCACCATAACCAATGAAAGTACATTTTTCTGATTTAGCCTCTAGCTTGGTCCTATCATCCTTGTCTATATGAACAAACACTTCACATCCAAAGACTCTAAGAAATGAATAATCAAATTTCTTACCATACCATGCCTCCTCAGGTATGCCTCCATCCAAGGCACTTGAGGGTCCTCTGTTTATCAAGTACACAACTATGCTCACCGCTTATGCCCAAAAAGAAAGAGGTAGTCCTGCATGTAACCTCATGCTCCTAGCACGTTCCATTATTGTTCTGTTCATCCTTTCTGATACCCCATTCTGTTGTGGAGTTCCTGGAACCATCTTTTTCTGTGGATTCCATTCTTAGAACAGTAATCATTAAATTCATTGCTGCAATACTCCCCTCCATTATCTGACCTAAGACATTTTAGCTTAAGACTGTTTCATTCTCTACCAAGGCTTTCCATTTAACAAAAGTGTCAAATACATCAGATTTGTTTCTAATACAATAAACCCAAACTTTCCTTGTTGCATCATCAATAAAAGTGACATAATAACTTGAACCCCCAAGAGATGATACCTGAGCCGGTCCCCACACATCAGAATGTACCAGCTCTAACTTACTCTCTTTCTTCGTAGGTCCAACCTTGAGAAACCTTACTCGCATTTCCATATATGTAATTCTCACGAACTCCAAACTGTTTCGTATATCCAGGAAAATTCTTCTTTATGATGTCCATGCCCTTATGGCTCATATGACCGAGCCTATAGTGCCATAATGTTGTATCTGCATCTGAAGCCACAAGATTACAATCATTAGTACTATCAGTGGTTAAATACAAGGTTCCAACCTTCTTACCTCTTTCCACCACAAGAGCACCCTTAGTAACCTTCCAAGAGTTAGCTGTAAATATCACAGTATAACCATCACTTCTCAATTTCCCGCCGATATCAAATTTCTCCTTAATGTAGGCACATGTCTGACATCCTTCAATAGCCATGTATTCCCATTCTGCATCTTAACCTGAACAAAACCTTTTCCAACTATACATTGCAAGGCTCATCATCACCAAGAAAAACATTCCCAAAATCCCCTTGAACATAATCAACAAAATAATGCCTATGTGGAGTAGCATGAAAAGAAGCCCCTGAATCTAAAACCCAAGATTCAGTAATATTATGCAAAGAAAGAATCAAAGCATCCTGAAATACATTACCCGATGCCACATTTGCCTCCTTGTTTTCTTCTGTTGTTTCTTCTTATCCGAAGCTCCCCAGTCTTTCTTTGCATGCCAGAGCTTTCCACATTCTAGCATACAATCTTGTTCTTGGATTTTGACCTTGCCGATCTTTTGATTTTCCACGGTTTCCTCTATTCTTGTCTCCCTCTAGTTTCCATTGTCAAAGCATTCCTGAAGCGAGAAGATTCTCGGAGCTTTTTCTTCGCATTTCCTCACTTAGAATCACCCCTACAACATCCTCAAACTTCAACTTCGAGTTAGCTGGAACCGAGTTACTTACCGCCATTACCAGGCTATTCCAACTCTCAGGTAAAGAGCACAGAATTAATAAAGCCCTAACTTCTTCATCAAATTCTATTGTAACCAAAGCTAGCATATTCACAACCGTATTGAAATCATTTAAATGATCTGCTACTGAACTATTCTCAGACATCTTCATATTAAACAACTTTTTCATTAAAAATATCTTGTTAGAGGTAGAGGGTTTTTCATACAACTTCCCTAATGCATCCATTAGATCTTTTGTAGTCTTTTCCTTTGAAACATTAAATAATACCGAAGATGCAAGACACAGCCAGATTGTCCCAAGTGCCTTCCTATCCAAAGAAATCCCATTCCGCATCTGTCATACTCGAGGGTTTGTTCACCTTCTCAGACAACGGAGTATAAAGATCCTTTTGATAAAGGTAATCTTCCATCTGCATCTTCCAAAGACTGAAATTCTACCCATTGAATTTATCAACCCTAGATCTTCCTTCATCTGCCATAGCTCCCACTCAAGCTAAAACTTTCCCTGCGATTCAACACTTCAGCAAACCAAACCAGGCTCTGATACCAATTGTTAGGAAATAAGAGATAAAATATGCGGAATAATCCCTCACAGAATCGCAATAAGAGCAACTAATATGCGAGAAAATATTACGAGATCTCAAATAAAATTACAGAATAAAATAACAAAACACAAAGAGACAGTATTTAACGTGGTTCACCCAATTTGGGCTACGTCCACCAAGAATCACTTGCTCAGATTTTATTACAAGCCACCGCTCTCTCAATACAATACCCAGATCCGTTTGGAGCTATGCTCAACAAACTCTATAAATTCTGGCCGAATTCAAAACACATCTGCAATACATTTGCTTGTACATCTATCATATGCATAAGTCCATATAAATAGACAAGCGCTCAAGCGGTTTGATACAAAACCAAGGGCAAAAAACCGTGGGTATCAAAACAATGGGCGAAAAGATCGAAAAAACCATGGGCCCAAAAACAGCCCATAACGGTTGGTTACCCATTACCCATGGGTTAATAAACCACCCATGAAAATTTTCTTGGGGCTTCGCCCCGAACCCCCTGACCCACTCACCGTGAGCGGGACCGCCGTGTAAAAATACCCAGTGTAACACATAGAAGGTGTACCACACTCTAACATGAAAATAGGCTCCACAAACATAACAACTCCTTCTAGTATTTCCTCAATGAAATGTGTAGGAAAAGGGTCTATGAAGCGTGCAACATTCAGCTCCCTTTATTCCACACATATCCTAATCCATCTGTCCTTCTTTATACTTATCACCATTGGACTAATCCATTATGACTCATCAAGGGGCTTGATAATTCTAGATTTCAACATTTTATCAATTTTCTCTTTAAAATTTTCATGTAAATTAGGATTCATCCTATAAGGCCTCTTTTGAATGGGCCGTACACCATCCTTAAGTTTGATCCTCATTTCCCAAGTGATTCATGCATGCCTTTAAGTTCATGATATCCTCCAGGAAATAAGTCACGATAATCTCGAGTAGCTCGATGATCTTCTCTACTTCCGAGTCTAACCAATAATCTCCAATTATAGCCTCCTAGGCTTAGCCTCCGAACCTATATTTACCTTCTTTATCTTCATAGGTTCATGGTAGACACACGTATCCTTGTCTGCATTGTCCAAGACCTCACACACCCCATGTGAATGCTCAATATCCAAGTTCTCAACTTCCTCATCATCCACGATGTAGACCATCTTTCCTTTTTCTTTCTCAAGGAAAACGCGCTCAAGTTTGGAGTCCATTTCTTCTTCCTTTTCAAAACATACTCCAAACTCTATCTCACCAAATAATTCCTGAATATGCTCTCCTTCTTTTGCACTATCTTCCATAGTTAAGTGCTTGAAAAATCATAATGCCTCTCTACTGCGAGAGGTTGAGTTGAGAAGTAATCAAATGTCGGATCATACTTGTAGTCAAAGTTTTCCAGTTCCCATTTTCTCTATGTAGTTACTCGCATATACATACCAAGTGCATGTGCATCATTGGAGTGTGGAATATAATTTATGCACCTAGAGTTAAGGTGCTAATGCTTCTTTTCCTCTTGTCTAGAGTCTCTCACCTTTGTTGAATGTGATGTTGAGCAGGGTTGATTACCATGATAAGTGCAAATTTTCGTAGGTACATTTTTCTTTATAAACCTAGTAGACAAAGCTATTCTAATCTCTTCCCAGTGTATAAGGTTATCTATGTGGACTACCCCCAATGCACTTTGCTATCTTACACAGTGTATATGCTAACATATCCCTTCTCTTAACTTGATCTATCCACTATATTCCCATGGCCTTTAAAAATGTAGAAAGATCTTCTGTCCCTATATACCAAGCTTGTAATTCCTATCTGTTGAATTGAGAGAAATCTATTCTAGTGCACAACAATGCTTTTCACCTCACACCCTACCAATTCATATGTACCATGAGCCCAATTGTCACAAACAATACTCATCATGTCACTAATAGAATGAGAATCCTCCGACTATAGAATTCCTTCTTTTGATGGCTCGTTGACCTCACGGATATCTTGAATAGTGCATACATAAACTCTGTTTAAATCCTCTTCACTTACACGTTCAACATAGGGTGTAGACTTTCCATCTATCAAAGGTATCACAACTCTCTTCTCCTTGTTTTCAAAGCTGACATACCCCTTATTGAATCTCAAGTCAACATTATTTGCATAGCACCAAGGGCATCCAAGCAAGGCTAGAAAATTGTTTGCTTCTGTAAGTGCTAATACCTCAAAATCCCAGTGAAATTGGCCCCTTGTATAGTTATAAATGTATCCTTCAACACTCTATGGGAGTGTCCTTAGTCTAATTTTCCATGAAAAACACATTATATGATGGCTGCATGATGGAGGCCCTCCTATTTGTACCCAAACATCTAATGTCGGCACATTTACTTACGTGCATGTATCAATCAATATGTTTATCAACAACCACCCATCCACAAAAGAATCAAGAGTAATTTCTTTGTCATAATCAATGTTATCGGGGGAAGATTTGCATGCAAAATCTATCATCAGTACCAAGGCTTGCACATGGAGTGTTCCCTTTCAGCCAACTTCCTAATAGTGGAATAATATTCTCCTGGTGCAACATCTTGCACACCTCCCGCAGATCATCGATATCAGTTTGGACTATCTCCGATGCTTTATTTTGATCCTTTAGGTATTGTATCTCACCATGAAGATTCCTTAACATTCTCATGGTATCTGGTAAACTTCCTTCGATGAGCGGGATGCGGGTACCTCGCATGCAAAACCTCCTCCTTGGTAATCGTAGGCTTACGGTGTAATTCATCTCGTGCATGAGAAGTGATCTTTGCTATCAATGCCTCAGGTCCTTCTGTTATCTTGGGAATCCATTGGTCTTCTACCATGCACTGGATCCTAACCATCTTGGTGCCTTTGTTTTCTTGCTTATGTTGTTTACTCAGATGCTCATATAACTCTGGGAATTCTTCATAGCTATGGTTCTTCCCATATAAATAACATGCATTATTCTAAGGACATTCATGCCTATAGTGATCAGGGGATCCACACGTATAACATGTTCCATGAGGGAACTCTCCTCTTCCTCCACCTCGGCCTCGTCCTCTATATCCACCTCGATATCCACATCCTCTTCTGCGACCTCCCTCAAAACGCCCCTCATTCTTATCATATCATGTTTGATTATGATCCCGATCACAGTGCTCATTCGTACCCTTAGAATTATCTCATTAGACTTGTCTGTCATACTCCAATGTTTATAGCATCATGGATTCGACTAATTAACCAAAAGCCTTAGTATCATGGGTCATGGACTGCAAATCTTGTAAAAGAAAGATATATTCTTCCTTATCACATCTTTGTAACAAAGGGCGGTGATTAGAATCATGATTCAAATGGAAAATTTCACGATCAATAATAATGAACGTATAGATTTGTGAGGACAACTATCCTTGGTGTGACCTTCCACTTCACAATCATACACCAAATTCTGAGCTTTGTTACATGGACTGAATTTGCTGATAGATTTTCTAACTACTTTTCTATAGCCGCAATCTGTGCCTCTAGAAATGGACTAACGCTAGTGTCAATGCTCCCAACTGCCTCAGCACGTAAAGATGCTTCCATTTCTTCACACAGATCCATGTATGTCTTATGTGACAGTGCCCTCCTAAAAGGTGTAATCAATCCTCCAACGAACCACTGTGCATGCTGGCTAGCTTGGATATCATAAGATAACTTAGATAGAACTGTTTTAAAATGAGAATCATACTCACGTACACTCTCGGTAGTGCCTTACTTAATATCTTTGAGTGTAATGATACTCTTCTCCTCGAACTCGGGGATATGAAAATATTTTAAGAAAGCATCCCTTAGTGCCGCATAATCCACACAAGTTTGATCAAGGTCAAATTTCCTATACCAGCTGTGAGCGTGCCCCATAATGCGAGTAGAAAATTGACTAACCTTTCACTCCATGATTGTAATCCCTTTAGCACACCACAAGATTTCACATATATGCACATGTTCGGAAGCATCCTCTATACCTCTATATTCCAGGAGATAGAGAAACATCTCCATGTAGATATTCTATGGTTCTTTACATACCTTGACCACCTAATCCAGAACCCCTTGGGTTTCCTCTTCCTTTAGAACCACCCGGATCCATGAGAACTAGAACCACCTATACCTTTTGATCCTCCACCAATAGTTAGAGTAGGACCTATAGATGTACTCCCTGCGCTCGGCGGTAGTACTATAATAAACCTCTATAGTTTGTGAGGTAGCTCCACTTCTAAAGGTGAATCTAATATCCTGTGCACTCACATTCTATGTGGATGATGTACCTAAGAATGCTCCTCCATACAACATTGAAGCTATTTTTCATGCCATTGATGTACTTTCTCCCTGACTTACCCTTACTCTCGTACTTCCTAAGTTAGCTTGCTAATTACTTGTCGTACTAGATAATGAAAAACCAAGTGCAAAGGCTATGTCACCAGGTGGATTAAGATGCACACCTATGGCCCAAGTAGTCTCTACTGGCGCGCTTCTATGTGAGGATGAGAAGGGATTTTTATCATGATTTCCAAGATGGGGGAGTTCCTGATGCTCTGGCTCCACATCTTCTACATGAGTCGTAAATCCTTCACGAGCCATCTCTCTCATCAACGCCATAATTTCTTCAACAAAATGTTGCTTCTCTATTTCCCTCTCGCGCACCTCATTATACTTAAGCCACCTTTCCTCCCTCCGATTTTTCTAACTGCTTGAGGTCGCCATCTTAATACCAAACTTGTTCCTACCTTTACGCATGGTGAAATTTAGCTAGCCATTGGTTTACTCTCCAAGTTCAAGGTTACCATTAAGATCTTGATCGCTAGTGGAATACTTGTGTAAATATGTTCCTCTCGGATACCACAAAAATGGAATTCAGCTACCTCTAGGCAAGAGTACGTCAAAATTGAGTATTCTAGAATATAACTATTTAGAACACCACAAAACCACGTATCCACTACGCGAGTCCAAATTAGATTAGCATCATAAAGAGCCTAAAATTCTTCCTGTGTCCAAACAAGTGTGCAATATCTCCAATTCTGTTGAGATTCATAAGCCGTAAGCCACTCGTAAAGTTCTACTCGAAAGATAGCAAAAACTATCATATAAGTTGTTGTACAGGTTTTTTTCTACCCAAGTGCATGCGTTAAACTCAGATCCATTGTTGAACCATCATGCATATTCTTCCTCCAGATCATGTATCCATTCCTCAATACTTGCTAGAGTTAACCGGTATGTCTTCATCACAAACCATCCCGAAAACAATTGAAAAAGAGGTCTCGGCAACGAAATCAATGATGCAGCCTATAATTTGCAAGATAACACCTATTCGCCCTGGCACATCACTCAACTTAGACTAAGCGCTAACCCGAAGCACGCAAAGGTACTAGGTCCCTCTTTAGGGTTCTTTATAACAGGGATGATATCATGATGAAGGAAGAAACATATAGATTCATAACTAATCCATCATTCTACACGGATCTACGAGAGAATAAGTTTAAATAATAATAATGATTGAATCATTAACATGCACTACTCAATTACAGAATGACACTTATATTGAGTCGATGTCTTCCATTTATTAATAAATATAGAATCTTCTTACAGTACTGTCAATTTATCTCAAGGCGCGTATGGATCTGATACATACTTAAATCATCTCTACACATACACACACATATCTATGTATATCTATATCTATCACTTTGCACCTAATCATCATATATATAGGGTGGGGACTTTTCCTTCACCGCTTACCTACTCTAGAAATAGGTTGCATGCTATTAATAACCACATGCCATTTATAATTATAGCCACACATGCAAGTGTGTTATCTATAGTCCTCTTACAATTCAAATGAAGTGTTGATTCTATTCTTAGCTTGCCTCCATGCATAAATGATTTGAATCACTCTTCCAAAGATAGATAATTCATGGCACACACATCTCTCGCATCATTTTTATTTTCCACACACCATCTTATAAAAATAGATGTTCATACTCAAAATCGGCTAAGTCCTAAAATTTGACTTTCATACGTATGCACGGATCCTTCTTATCCTTCCACGCCTTTGATCTTGGCCTTCTATCCAGCATGGAACCCTTGTGTGAGGTTTTCCAAGTATTCTTTGGACAACAAGAACGTCCAAACAACATAAGAAGGCACATAACACAAAGTTTCCAAGGTGACCTTGTTGCCAACATCAATATTGTTCCATGGTTGGTCTTCTATCCTCTTTTTTATTCGGATATAATTTGTTTCAACCAATCAAATAGTACCCCTTTGGCCTCAATGCCATATCAAATACATCAAGAAATAAAAAAACATACATATCATCCAACAACATCATACACCTAGCTATATCATCATCATCACAATTAGGAATTTCTATCAATCATTTGCAATCAATGAGCACCTCAATTTTGATAAGTCAAAACATAAATAAGATCATAAGGTTAGTCCAAACATATAAATGTAATCATCAACGTGAAGAATCCTAAAATGTCAAGATACATAACATGAAATGATACTAGATCATCATTTATCAATATATACTAATAGTCCAAACTATTTATAATATGAGTCATAACATCTTTGGAAATCACAAGTGTTTGAACTATATAACAACATGCTACTCAAAATATTTTAATAATGTACATGTATTTAAACATATTAATCAAAATCATAGTAAAGTAAGTGTCAAAGAGGAGTGCGTATTACAAGAGTGTTGGCTAACCGAAAGGGTATAGCTAACCACTTATACAAACCCTTTATTGTTTTAAAAGTGGACTTCCACTCATCTCCTTCCATGATGTGTATATGGTGATAACCACCCTTTAAGTTGATCTTGGAAATGTATTGCACTCCGCTAAGGCTATCCATAAAGTCATCCATCCTAGGAAGCGATAATATATACTTAATAGTAATCTTATTGATGGATCTAGAATCAACACACATGCACCATTCTCCTCCTTTCTTTGGTGTTAGGACTACTCCCACAACACATGGGCTTAAAATTTCACACGATAGTCATGTATCAATTAAGTGTTGTATTTTTATGCACATTTTTTCCTTTTCCTCTAGGGTCATCCTATATGTGGCCTTGTTTGGAACAATTATTCATAGTATTAAGTCTATCTCGATGAATGATACTATGCACTTTGAAGAAAATTGTTGGGGAAATTATTCTATCGCAATGTATAAAATTTCTTCCAATACCTTGCCTATTTCTACGGGAACTTATTCTTTTCTTAAATCTTCACGTATTACTTTAGGAAACAATGTATAATATGCCTCCCCTTTATCCACTTCTCAAAATAATTCCTTTCACGATACTAGTAATATCCTTGCACAAACTCCAATGTAAATTTATACTTTCTCCTCATCCTTTAATTGTGCCAAATTAAACTTACACCCATCCTTATCGATGTGAATGATATTCGAGCATCCATAATGAAAAATATTCCTATCATAGTGTCGGGGTATTCCTAATAATAGGTGATAAAATCCATGGGTATCACATCACACAATTCTTCGTCACAATAATTCTCAATCTAAAATTTGACAATAATTTTATCGTTTACTAGAACACGGTGTCCTTTATAAAACAATTTTTTTTTAGGTATTTTAGTGTTTAGTATTCTTCATCCAAAACTTTTCTACCATCTAGTATGAAAAAGATTTCTCATCCTTCATTGTCCACATTTATTTTACAACATTTTCCACCTAAATTGCAAATGGTTCTAAAAAATTATTTCTCCATGAAAGTTCATATTCTCTTTGCGATGTCTTCAACAATATCTTTCTTATCATCAAAGATTCTCCACGCTCAAGTTTCTCAAAGTGTTATGTAGATCCCAATGATTCTACATCTCCATGTTTAAAATGTTCTCTAGTTTTTGTACACCTATTTATAACTTCACCTTATGTATTTGAGTATTCCAATGCATTATGTTCCATAAATCCACACTTGTAACATTTTTATTGGAATCCTCCTCCCCTTCCTTGAATAAATCTACCACATCATTTTGAAGAGTTCATTAATTAATTTTTCCATGCACTATTATGAGATTATGTCTCCACACCACTACACTCTTCTTTTGGTGGTTTATTATATCCTCGAGTTTATTCCTCATCTACCATGTAGATTTGGGGTTCCTCTTCTTTTTGTATTCTAATTTTTTTGCCATCTTCTCCCCACCTTCAAGTATAATTGATAAGCTATTTCTACTTTCTAGATACACAATAGGATGAGGTATTCCTAAATTCCAAACCTCAAGCCATTTATATTTTTACATGACCTTCTCCTAGTCAACTTATATATTCTTGGATCTTAACATGATATGGTGGAACTCCTTGGTGTAGCCCTTAATTGGCATATTTTCTTCCTCAAGTTTAAACAAGCTCATATGGTAATCACACAATAGAAACTTACCCTTTATTTTCACAACCATGCAATCCTATCACATTATCTTATCTATAACTCTTCATCATAACTTGTTTTACACATCCTTACACTATCACACAAAATGCTATATTATATTGGATTGATACTTATCTTAGTGTAATTTAGTTTCCTATTGTTAAAGTTGTTACTCATTTAGAGAGTAATAATGAGATTAATCCCATTCAACCTACGAAAAATTCAATTGATTCATTGATTAGTAATATTCCTAAACTTGATCATGTTTATGTGGATACTTTTAATGATTTATTTAACAATTTTTTTACAACATCATAATTCTAGAGTAAAGAATTTACAATATTATATGAAACTGATAAATACAATATGACACACAAGAAATAAGAAAACTAAGTACAAAACCATAACAAAGAGATATAAGAAAAATGAACTAGTTTTTAGCATTTGATCCTAGAGTGTTCTAAATTGAGAAAATTAATGTGAAAGAGGCAAACCTTGTCACCAATATCAAGGATAAATTATCGACTGGAAGAATATGGAGGGACACCAACGTGCATGTATGGTTAGCTGTGCCTAGGAAATGGAGACCTCTATTGGGTGCATGTGACTACGTAGATGGTCAAAATATGATTTTCACAATGTCACACAAGTGTCAAAAATATTCCATGTTGATCACCCGTGTGTCAATAATTGATTCGAGGGTAGCTATAACATGAAAAATAGATATCACCTATAAAACCCACAATAGCACATCAAATCCAAAAATGAAATATGCAATATGGGAGTCAAGATGACCTCGATGGTCACACTTGAGATTGAAATTATGGATGAGTGCTACACTACATCTCGAGAATCCATATAGTTTTAGTGAGTTTGTTAAAGAATCATGCCCTATGATTCCTCTTGCACAAGTGTAATTGATATCGAGTTGTAGCTATATGTAATAATGTGGATAGATGTGTGGAGTGGATAAAGAAACTTCCCCTTCCTATGTTGTGTATGGAGAAATTGTAGTCCCTTGTCCCTTGAGTGGATGCTAGATGGATTCTTTAAAGTGATTAAGGTGTTTTTGGATGAAATATTAAGTGATGATATTATATTATTAATGCTGATCCTAATTTTGAAAACATATCTATGTATTTATATGATTCCCTTATTTTAATTTCGTAATTGAAAAATAGAAACTTGACGCATAAGTGGAAAATATGCCGAAAACATAATATAGACCTAAACAAATAAAGTAAGGTGGAAAAGGGTCGGGGAGAAACTATAGGGGACATAGGTGTCTATGCTCTCCTCTCTAGGTGGGTCTTCTTATTTAGAGCCATAAAAGTGTATTTCCCACCTCTTCTTGCATCAATTCATTTGTTGACTCATTACTTTTACTAGATTATGGACATGGATTTTAGTACTATTTGGATACTATGTGGTTTCATTATGGATAATTTGGTGACACATGTGATGATTAGGGCACATAGTTCCAATCTAGCATTATGATCATTATCTTAGTTTCTTGCATTGTATGGTTTTGGATACTAGCAGGTTGTGATACAATTAGTTTTATTTCATATATGATGTTGTTGTATAATTTGATATGATTGGATTATAATAGTAAATTTAATGTTATCATGCAAGTGCCTAGGTGGATCTTATAGTATGAGTTATATATATATATATATATATATATATATATATATATATATATATATATATATTTAGTGCTTAGTCGTTCCATGCGAGACATTTATTGTTATATAGTTAGAGTGATTATCCATGATTGATTCTTTGATATTGTTTATTTAATTTATCTTATCGAGAAGGGATGTTTAATGTGTGAATTGAGTGTGTAGATTACAGGTCACACAAGAGAACATGGATTTTAGATTTACATTTCAAAAAGTGATTGAATGGATCAAGTCCTTTAGCCATTCATTATATTTGTGTAGACTTGTGTGTATATCGTGTATTCATGATTGGATGCCATATTCCTAATGTGTTAAGCTAGTTTAGGGACCTAATGGTACTTACATGCATTAGTAGTGTTTTACTTTTATTAATCTTGTTTTTCAGTGGTTTAGGGCCACCTAATCATTATTTGGGTGGGCCCTACCACCTCTTTCTTTGAGAAACTTTACCCAATCTCGAATTTCGGCTAAATGTGGTATTTGTAAGGGTCTCTTTTAATATTAGGGGTCTCCCTTACAATAAAATGAGCCCCTTAGACCCTACCTATGGGTAGGGGGGTCTCTTTTAAAGGTAAAATGGGATTTTACCTCCCACTTGACCCCTCTCTTATCACCATCTTATAAATGTGGTTTATTTTTTGTGATTTCTTAAAACTTGAAGTGTGTTGGCTTATTTATATTTTTGGAAATTTGGGAGATTACCTCCTAACTATGTTTTTGTTTTATGTATATTGAGTTTTTATGAATATTTGTTTAGATAATGAGATGGGTGATACATGTCAGCCCCTCATTTGTGAGGATTTTTGGTTGTTTATTCTTTTTTATACCTCCTCATGGAGAGGGGTAGGAAAATTTTCTACTCATTTTTTTACTATTGGAGTTGGAGAGAGCTTGGAGCTTGGAGCTTCTGAGAGATTGGTTTTTTCTATAATTTGGATAGCTATTTTTGAGGTAGGCCTTCATACCTTTTGGTTTTGTTCTTTGATATAATGTGCAAAATAAAATAATGGATGTTTTGTTTCTTGAATACTAGCATGTTTGTTGTGGGTGTCTTTCTAAATCTTGTTCTTATTTTTCTCCATCCATCCTAGTTTGTGGTGAATTTTGGAATAGTAGGGGAAGAGGGAGGAAACCCCCTCTTACACCACATGGCTTGATGGGAAAGCCATGATGGTCATTATTTTTATTCCTCTGTCTTACAATTTGATTTTGATGAAGGACTATTCATATGGTTTGAACCTTCTTCTCCATCCTTGGAAAAGAAACCATGTATGGTTTGACAATAATTCCAAGGAGGAGGAATGGTGTATGTGATTGAGTGATAAGGAGGGTATTTTTGATGGAGATATAAGGAGGGTAATATGGAGATTTTTAGTGTTCCTATGGTTGGTTCACAATATGGCTTGTTATGGGCTCCTTGTCACTCTTACCCTTTGAGAAAAGAATGGAGTTGTCCTCTTATGAATTTGGTGTTTATTTGGTTGTTTTTATTGTAATATTGTATGTGTGTTTTAACCCTTTTGTCTCCCCTTACTTGTGCCAACTTGAGGCATGATTTCTCTATCTCCATGGGATTGAGGGATTTTAGCATTTCCTTCATTTGGTGGAGATGACATGTGATGATTCCATTTGGTTGGGAGGAAACCATACCCATTTTATCTTGTGCATTGCATACCTTCTCATGGTGTGGAAGCTTGGACAAATATACTTGGAGCATAGAAGAAAAAGTTGGAAAATTTGGTATGTTGTTCCCCATTTTGAGGAGGCTTGTCCACTTGAATTTCTGAATTGTTTTATAATGATGTTGTAATATTGTTAAGTCTTCTTATATCTTGAGAGAAATGTTTAAACCTGTATACTTGTAAAATTGAGTCATTTTATCCTCTCTTTGAGAATAAGGATTGGAATGTTGAAAGCTTGTTACCAAATTTGTGGTAGACCAATATCCTTGTATTAAATTGTATTTTATATATTTGTTTAGTTAAAAATTGAAATGTATTTGTATCTTGAAAAAGTAAGAGTGAAGAAATGTTGTTGAAATTGGAAATAAATGAAAACTTTTTATCATTCTTTGGTTAAAAAATGTTGAATAATTAAAGCTCCAATGAATGCATTTTTGTTGTAATAAATACTCTTCTTGTAATACATTTTAGTTGAAATGCATTAGAAGCTTTGAAGTATGAAAATTTACCTAGTTTGATAGTTGTAAAGATGGTTTTGTGAAAGGAAATCTTTTGTTTTATTTATAAACCTCTTGTAGGGAAATGTTACTTCCATATTGTGGTTATTCATGGATAAAGAAAAGAAATTTCTAGCTATTCCTCATTAGTTGTATCGAAATGTATCTTTTATTATTTAAAATATCATAAGTTGTTAAAAAATATATATGAATATGTTTCTTTCACCATTAGTTATTTTACATTATCAAATATGAAAGGAAATACTTGTCTTTTAGGTGAAATGGATAGTTTCATTTATAGGAAGGAAAAAGTAAATTTAAGCTGTTATTTCATATGATCAATTTTGTTATTATTAGAGCTACATGTGAATAAATGAATGGCCAATTTTATAAATGTGAATAGACATATATGTATGTGTGTGTGTGTGTGTATAAAGTTTACAAATCTATGATAATGATTTTAAATAAGAAAGTGTTAAAAAGTGAAATATGTGTAAATAAATATCTATGTGTATGTATATATATAATATATTCAATAGAATTGTGAAATAGAAATATGTTTATATATATATATATATTATATATAATATATATATAGTATATATATAATGTATATATATATAAATATGTATGTATATAAATATAATATGTATGTGTATGTATATATATATATATATATATATATATATATATATGTGTATATATATATAATCGTATATATATATATATACTGTATATATATATATATATATATACATACATATATATATATATATATATATATATATATATATATATATATAATAAATGAAAATTGTAAAATTGTGATTTTGTTGGGGGCACTTTTTTAATTTTATTAATCTATGGAGTGGTACGTGGGTGGGGGGGTCGGGATAGGTCTCACCTATCCCAAACCCCACACACCTCTCCCATCTACTATGCCACAGTGTGGCCACCCCAAACCCCCGCTCAGCTATCCCACACCATAGTTTATGGGAAAAAGAAAATAAAAAAACAAAAACCCTCAAGAACCCCGCTTTGATTTCAAACCGAGAAAATATAAGAAGGGTTTCTCCGTTCTTTTAAAATTTAGAACAAAATGAATACGATGCTCTCCATGAAACAAGTAGAGATTTGTGTTGGGAAGGAAAGCCGCAACATTCCTCTATGAATCTCCCCTCTTTCTTCCTCCTTTTCCCTGCAAGATAAACTTGAAAAAATAAAAATAATAATAACCAAAAAAACAAAAGATATAATGCTTTCCTTAAGAAAATGTAGGGATTCTTAGAATCACCTAGGATCTAGGGCCCGTATTCATTCAATACAATGGTGGAGACTAAGTCATCTTAACTTTAGATTTGTGGGAAAACAAAAGAGAAGTACATGGGTGTGGGATAAATTTACTAAGTGGGAAGGCCTAATTGGGGCCATTTAAATATAGATTGTGACCTAGGGATTATTTGAAAACCTAGGTGGACATTATAGAAAAATGTTTAATTAAATAAACAATTGGCATGGGTCCATTAGGGACATGGAAAATTTAGATCATCAAAATAAAATTAAATGAAATGTTCTGATAAATAAATGTTCGGCACATGTTAGTCTAGCGGGCTACTTTGGGACACAATTTTGAATGCAATTTAAAATAGACATAGAGGTATGCTACCCAGGAAATAATAATGCGAAATAAAGTAGAATTAACTAAGTGTTGTCATTAGTTCCGATTATAATTAAATATTAATAGTATAATATTTATTTATTTTAGGATTTTTAGGTGTTTGTGTTTGTTTTTGAACATATCAAATATGGGAAGCGCATCTAGTATCGAGCTTGGGTTTACAACACTTGATGCTCGTGTAATTGTAAACAAAAATTAAATTAATAATGGTTAAATTAATAAACGTGACCCATTTAAATTGTTTCCACTACCTTATATAAATTTATAAAAGTTTACTTCCTTTTTATACATAGTCTTCCTACACGATGTATGAGGCACCAATCTATTAGGGGTTTGGGATGTATGTCACCTACGCCCAATCAACATACCCTTGAGTTAGGACCACATATATTAGAGGTGTTTGAGAAGATGATGGGGTTTTACAACATTGTCTTCCTACAACATGAGCCGCAGTAGAAGAGATTGACCATTCGGGAGAGGATATACCGCTAGACTAGGCAACACACTCATAGCCAAATTAGTAGGACACTCGGAGGAGAGACAAGTCCCGTAGCCCCTCGTGTTCACTTTGAGAGATGGCCTCTCTTCATTGGAGCTAATCTCACAACATCAATAGATCACTACATGGAGGACGACCAAATTTTATAGATGTGGAGATGGTTAGAAATTAGCGTCGGGATCGAGACATAGGTAGTGATATTAGAGATCTTATTCATTTACACCTTCCCACTTACAATGGAACTATGGATGGATTTGGGCCTGAATTATGCCTCCTAAGCCTTGATAGTTCCTTTGGACTACACTGATATGAGAGTAATGTCAAGGCTAGGTTCTTTATGCACCTCCTCCGTGACACAAAATGTGTATGATGGAGGAATGAGAAGTGAAAGCTTCGTTTAAATAGAGATTTGGTGACTTGGGAGATGTTTGAGGAGTGCTTTAGAGTCTGGTACATGTATGAGCACTCTATTCATAAGAGTATTGACAAGTTCTTTGATCTCTGACAGGGTTAAGGAATGGTTACATAGTATGAGAGCCAATTTAATGATTTATTGTAGTATGTGGAATATCTTCGGGATAAGAAATCACAAGTCAACATGATTATTTAGGGAATGAATATAGATATAGCCAGTTTGTCGGGATGGTATCTCTTACGAAACTTGAGAAGGCCGTGGAGAAGGCCTACCTAGTTGAGGAGAATAGGAATAAGGTCCACAACCATAGGGATAGGAATAGGAGTAAGTTTTAGGAGAGGTTACGGTCCTCATAGGATCGAGAGGACATGGGGTTCAACACCACCACTTAGAAGAGGATTCAAGCCCCCACAACCCTAAAGCTAGTTGATTTCATGCTAAGATCTAGTTGTGCTCTCCTTCATGGTATCGAGCTTGATGGTTGATGCATGTTATCTAGTCTCACTTTATTAGTGTATTTTTTTGTAGGAATAAGAGAGCTACTATTTTTTTTGCTGGAAAGAGTTTTTTGAGGCTTGTTTATCCTCTCGGCCCAACTTGGCCTACTTCGTGTTCTCCTTATACCCCCTTCTACAACTTAGCATTCTCGCATCTATAACTCCATCCACATCCTTAGTGATACGTCTAACCTCCTCTTTGACTCGGTTGACACATTTTGTCCCTTATTGGATAGATTTTCTTATTAAAAGGTGAGTTTTTGCATAGAGTGGATCGATTTGTTCTAGTCGAGTTTTATTGTGCATCGAATCTTAGCGTGTATTTGGATCTCGTGCGTCGATCGGCCCAACTCAGCCCTATTTTTTACCCGCTTGGCCTATCCATTTTTACCGGCACTAGACTAGGCAACGAATATGGGCGCTTAGCAATTTTTTTATGGCATGCATTTTTCTTTGTCTCTAAGGAAACCGATGTCTTTTCTTCTTGGTGAATAAAGGTACATTTTATTAGATGCAAGGTGAATCACCTTTTGAAGACATTGAAAGGTGTATTGTATTTCATACTTAGCGAGACATGGACATTTTCTTGTCTTGTGTTTTGCGTATGTACGTTTAAACACCGGTGGATTACCTTACATAATGTTGTTGCATGTATGGATTTTTTTTTAATTTTGTATTGTTTCTAAGTCTAAAGGAAATAATAAAAATAGTATTTACCATTGAAATATCAATTCACAGCTATTGGTGGAGTGGTTTGGGTGCTTGATTTGTGTTTGAGAGCTCTTAAGTTTAAACCCTAACACCTACATTTTGACACCAATATGGTGGAAGCCAACTTGCTTCTAATGAAAGAATAAAAATAATATTTTCCTTTCAAATTATATGTTGCAATTATGGTGTGTGGTGAAGGTATTTGGATCACATGAAGGAGGTCACAGTTCGACTAGTGGTAAGTGTCGTCCTTATTTTTTCAAAGGTGGCGGAGGTATTATTATTTTTATATTTCATTATGAGAGAGCTATTTTTTTGGAAGGTGGTTTTTTGGAAAATATTTACGAGCACCATTACAATTTGAATGTGGCATTCATTTTTGGTGAAAGATATAATTTTCTAGGAATCTTTTTTAATCCATTACTTGTTTGGGGGATTGTGTATTTTCCACCATGTCAAAGGAGTACCTTCTTATTTTATTCCCACAAACATTATTAATCTTCGCCTATTTTAATCATTGAATTCAACTAATTATCATGTTTAGAATCCAAAAATGGAACATTTAATTAATTCCCGTTATCTTTGGTGTGTTTTTCAATATTAAGTACCGCTTTTGCGGTGAAAAAGACAAGTATGGTTACTCATGCAAGAAAGATGAGGCTCGGGACTCATTTCACTCAATGTTGCGGACAACCTTAAGTTTCATAATTTAGCTACCAAATATCGTAAAGAGGTATGGGAGATTTTTGAAAAATTGTTTAGAAAAATTAAAGAGTTCAAGTTACTTGAACGGAAATGAAATTTGCAACATTGTCACTTTCTCGATTTTCCTCTCATAGAAGTATTCTTGACTAATTCAAAGAACTCGAAGTAAACTAAAGGATGGTGGTAAAGAGAAAAAGGCTCCTGAATGCTTTTTTGATTCTATCAATATTGAAAGGTCCATTTACTTTTTTCACTTCTAATTTATTTTCAACTTTAGATGCTCTAGGGGATGAGTTTAAAATTCCAACATTTGAGGTGTTTTGTGAGAGCTTATCTCATGAAAAATCTAAGTTAATTACACTTGATGCCTTTCCAACCTCCAACCATGCAATTTTAGCTAATTCTCCTAAGGGAAAAGGAAAACCTAAGTCAAATCTTGGACCTAAGATTTCATAATCTTCTAATCCCTCTTATACTAGCACTCGATAAAATTTCTGAAGTTCCTAAACCTTCTAGTCTTGGGAAAGGGAAAAATACTGTCATAAGAAAGGCGTATGATGCTTTTCCTTTTCGTAGAAAACAAACCATCTAGATTCATTGTACTTTTGAGAATTTAAGCACTTGAGAAGATGCTAAAACAACATAAGCTTTATGTTCTTGTACCTTCATCCTCTTCCATTCGGGTAAAGGGAAATATCTTTCATCTCAAGCCTTCTCCCTATTGAATGATAGATGGGTATTTGATTCAGAGTCACACATCATATTACACAATCAATAAATTTGCTAAGTTTAGTTTCTCCTGCAACATTTCTCAGATTATGGTGGGAAACTCTACTTCATTAAAATTCATGGGTGTAGGCATTATTGACATGCCAAATGGTTAAGTCTCGATGTTCCTAATGTTCCCAACATTTCTAACAATTTCTTATCCGTTTATCAAATCTGTAATCCCCAAAAAGGAAAGACTATTGAATTCTCACCTGATAAAGTTTTAATAAGAGAATTAAATGATCCTAATGATATTGTAGCCATAGGTGTTGTCGATACAAATTCTAGATTCTGTGTCTTTTACAATTTTGAGACTTATGTAGGATCTTCTCTTATTGCTCACTCATATTCTGTGAGCATGTTGTGGCATGAGAGATTTGGACATTTAAATTAAAGATATCCGCAACAACTAACTTCCCAGAACATGGTAATTGGACTTCCTAAAGTTTTTTCTAATGATGGTTTTTGTCCAGGTTGTATGTTAGGTAAACAACATTAGGATCCATTTTCCAAAGGATTGGATAAGAGAGCTAAGGATCCTTTGGAGTTGGTATATATTGTTTATATAACCCATCCTTATTCTTTTTCTAGTTCCATATATTTATTGACTTTTATTGATGATTTCACGAGGAAAACATGGGTGTATTTTCTTTAGTATAAGAGTGATGTTTTCAATGGTTTTAAAGAATTTAAGGATTTTCTTACAAAAATATCATTCCATCAAAAATCTTCACACCAATAATGGGGGAGTATATTAGTAATTCACTCAAATTTTTATTACCAACCATGTAATTCTACATCAGTATACAATGCCTTACACTCCTCAATAGAATAGTGTTGTGGAACAAAATAATAGGACACTCAAGGAGATATAAAACTGCATGATTATGTCAAAGAACCTTGCACCTGAGTTTTGGGATGAAGCCAAAAATTATGCTTACTATATTCAAAATCATATTCCCCATAAATAAGGTCAAGGTATCACACCTAAGGAAGCGAGGTTTGGAAAGAAGTTGGATGTGTCTAATTTTTGAGTCTTTAGAATTCCATCTTAGGCTTATGCTCCGATGAAAAAATAAAGTCCATGCAAGAAAGTAGTAAGGAACTCATATTTATTCGACATTATGAACACATGAAGGCATATCATCTTCTGGATCCTTCTACTATGGAAGTTCATTTCGAAGGGATGTTCATGTTGATGAGACCGATTCTATTGAGACTCCTAATGAAGATCAACATCTATCAACTATACTTCCTTCTCCTCACTTGGCTGACATACTTCTTGATGATTCCTCGAAGAGGAATTTGAAGAAGAAACTTATCCTCCATCTCCTCCTTCTCCTCTTCCAACACAACAAAATCCAAAATGGATTCAAAGTACTATACAAGCTGTTGGTAACTTGGTAGGAGATCTCGATTGATGCTTGATGCACAAGATATGAAAATTCATGTGGTGTTTCTTATCGTCGCACTCATTCTATGCCTTTTGGAATGGCTCTTGTAAGTGAATCTATCTCATATAATCATGTTAATTTTTATTAAGCTTGTGGTAATTTTGAATGGGATGAAGCTATGAAAGAATAGTACCCTTCTTTGATGAAAAATATACTTGATATTTGGTTCCTCTTCCTAAGGGAAGGAAAGATGTAAAATACAAGTGGGTATATAAGATTAAGTATGCAATTGATTGATCTATAGAAAAGTATGAGGCGCATCTAGTTGCTAAGGAATTTTCTCATTTCTAAGGGGTGGATTACTCGAGATTTTTATCTTGTAGAGAAAAGATGGATTTTGTTCGCCTGTTATTTCCCTTGCTATTTCTCATTAGTGCTCAAGTATATAAAATGGATGTGAAGAGTGATGTTTTGTATGGTGATATCCATGAGGAAATTTTTATAGAGCAACCCATGGTTTTGTACAGAATCTTCATTGGTTTTTAGACTTTTCGTTCTTTACATGATCTCAAAAAGTTCCTCGAGATTGGTATGAGAATATAGACGAATTTTATTTCTCTACTATATTTCATCGATGTGAAACTTACCATACTTTATCTGTTCTCAATCGTGATGATTATTTATTGATATTGGTTTTTATGTTGACAATCTCATCTTCCTTTGGAAGCTAAGTTTCCTTGATTCACAACATTCAAATAAAAATGAAACCGAACTTTGATTGAAATATTTGGGATTATTGTATTATTTCCTTAGTCTTTAGGTTCATCAATATTTTAAAGGAATCTCTATAGTAAAAAGGAATTATGCTTTTGATTTGTTGCAAAATTTCCACATGGATGATTGTAAGCAATCTCCCACTCCATTTCAGATTAGGTATTTAATTGACTGTTAATTGCAAATCTAGCCTTCACTTGATGCTTCTTTGTATAGGAAATTGGTTGGGAGTATTTTGTATCTAACACATACACGCCCGATATCACCTTTGATGTTAATATTGTGTATTGTTTTTCTCATGAGCCACATGAGACTCATTGAAAGCAACAAAGCATATTTTGTGTTATATCCGAGATAATTTAAATTTTGGCATCCATTATTCACCAAAGGGATCTTATGAAATTGAAGGCTACATAGATTGAGATTGGGGAGGTCTTTGTGACAAAATAAATTCTACTTATGGTTTATTTTTTCACCTTTGCTCTAGTCTACTTACATGGGCATGCAAAAATCAAAATGCATTTGATTTTTCATCCATTGAAAATGAGTACAGAGGTGCAATAAAATCAGGTCAAGAAGTTCTTTGGCTTCATCAGATACTTGATGAGTTTGGATTTCCACAGGGATATCCTTCTATTATATGGTGTGATAATAAAAGTACTATCCAAATAGCATCTAAGCCTATTGAAAGCATATAAAAACATTGAAATTCATATGCACTTCATCAAAAAATTGATTTAGGATGATGTTGTTGACATGAAGTTTGTATCTAGTGTTGATCAGATATCGGATATCTTCACTAAATACCTTGCTTCTCCTTGTTATCTTATTTTACGATAAAATCTTGGAGTCAAGTAAGTTATACTTGGGGGAATTCATGATGAAATTATCTCTTCCTTTTTTTGTAATGGGTAGTTGATTTGGCATAGTAGTTGAGACTCTTTCTTTATTTTCTTGTCCTTGGCATTCACTTATGGGAGGTTTTTGGGTTAAACATGTTTGAACTTGTCATTGTGAACTATTTATTTACACCTAAATAAGCTCATTTGTGGAGCATAGGTTAATTTTTATAGTTACATTATAGTTTGTCTCTTGTAAGTTATTGGAGATATTGATATATTTACTCCACTACTTGATTTATGGAGATAATTTAATATCCTTTGTTTAGTGTTTCATCCCTATTATTTGGGTATTGATTATTCTTGTAATACACTATATATTATGTGTTCCCGGATGTGAAAATAACGAGGAAGTTTGAATAATATTTCATTTGGCTTTTCCTCTGCAACTTGCATATATATTTTTAATATGTGTACTTCATTTTCATGCTAAGATCTGGTTGTTCTCTCCTTCAAAACCCACCACCATTTATTTGTAGAGATCCCTTATCTCACAAAATAAAATGGTAGATGTAGGATTTGCTCATCATCTATGTAGAAATAGGTAACCACTAGGAAAAGCATCATGACATGATTATCAAGACTATAGGTACTATCAAGGGTATTTATGTCTCATTCCTTTTTGATTTAGGACCATCAGATTCATTTATGTCACCATCTATAGTGGAACAGTGTGGGCTAGTGGTGGCTAGCAAGTCAGATAGTTAGTAGGTTTATTTAGCCTCTAGGGCCAAACTAGCAGTGGATACCTACATGGAGAGAGTTGTATACTCAATTTGGGAGTATTCTCCACTACCTTGGACCTTTGAGTGTTTCCATTAGGATCCTACAAGGTTGTTATGGGAATGGATTTCCTTGAATCTCATTAGACCAAAGTAGATTGTAGAATTAAGATCATTAAGTATCGGATGACCTTAGGAATTCAGTTACTAATGGGATAAAGAGGCCTATTTCCTTACATATGTCATCAACCAAGTAGTTCGGTGAAACATGCACAAGGGTTTTGATTGTTTACAATTACGATTAGTAATCTATCGAGAGTACTCAGATCTTTCACCTCTTGATGAGCATGTGGTATTGAGAGAGTGTGTAGATGTTTTTATGAGTGAGATTCCTATATTACCAACTCATAAAGAGGTGGATTTCACCATAGACCTAGTACCAGGAGAAACACAAGTTTCTATGGCACCTTATTGGATGATGACTCCAGAGCTTCATGAGCTCAAGATTCAGCTAGAGGAGTTGTTAGAGAAGGGCCTTATTCACCCTAGTATGTCTCCTTGGGGACACCAATTATATTTATTAAGAATAAGGATGGTTCTCTAAAGATTTGTGTTGATTTCAGGAATCTTAGTAAGGTCACAATTAAGAAACCGCTATCCACTTCCAAGGATTGACAACTTGTTTGATCAGATGAGGGTGCGAGTATTTTCCATGATTGATCTCAACTCTACCACTAGTTACACATTGCAGATGTAGACATTCACAAAATAAATTTATGCACTCATTATGGGCATTATGAGTTCATTGTTGTACATTTTGGTTTGATCAATTCCACAACTATTGTCATAAGCCTCATGAATGGGGTTTTTCAGGACCTTTTTGGACCATTTTGTCTTGGTATTTCTGGATGATATATTGATATATTATTATTCTGAGGAGGAATAAAAGGAGAATATGAGATAAGTAGTAAACGTTTTGAGGGATAAGAATCTTTTAAGGGACTTAGAGAAGTGTGATTTATTTCAATCAAATATTTAGTACTTTGGTCACATCATATCTAGTGATGGAATCTTAGTATACCCCTAATAGATATGAGCCATTCTAGATTGGCTTGCACACACATTAGTGAAAGGGGTTAGGAGTTTCATGGGATTAACATGTTATTACGGTAGGTTTATACATGAATTTTCTTGAATTTCGGATCCTATTAGTTCTCTTCAATGAAAAGCAAAGAAATTTGACTGGTTATAAAAATGTGAGCAGGATTTTAAGTTTACCGTTGTCTCCAAATCACTGTACCCCCCGAATGGCCTGAGAATGAATCATGACATTTGGTGTGATTGGGACACATGGGATCACCTCTCAAGCTATGGGACTTAGGCTCGAGGTGAACCTCCAGAGAAGGCCGGATTCCTCTTCCTAAACTAAACACAACACTACTTCTAATGGAGGAAAAATGGCTAACTAGTCTTGTGCTAACATTTGATGGGATTAGGGAGAGAGAATGAAAGGAAATAAAACCTATGATATAAGTAGTGATGCACCAAGAAAAGGGATGTTCAACTTCTAGAAGGGTTAATGTGGGTAGGATGCTTGCATCGTTGGCCACCTTCACCTATTACAACTTGGAAAGGGTACAAGGTACCACAGACTGGAAACATGCATTCCTTTTGTTAAAATGAACCAGAAAATAAGATACCAATCTCCCAGTGAAAAAGGATAAAATTGAGAAGGGCGAAAAAGCACCACAACTCAACCGCATGCCATATTTCACCACCCGATAAGCATAGAACTCCAAAACCTAGAATGGAAACAGAACTTGCACTATGCACTGAAAAACATGAGAGAGATAAATAGAAGTAGAAAAATCATGAAAGGAGATTCATATGATCACAAAGCATAACTTTCATTACTTCAAGCACTTCGCATTGAGCATCATTACATCGGTGAAAAGGGCATAAGCTGCCATTACATTTTGAGAAGAAAGGCTTGAGAGCCTCTGATTCACAAATTGTGAAGAGAAGGGGAAGCTTAGAAGTGTTTAATCCACCAAATTGTGTGACTGTTAGAATCCACTTGTTGGAACCTTTTGGAATGAACCTCCAATTTACATTTATAGAAGGAATTTAAGAGAGAGAAGAGAGGTGTCATAATTACACCTCCTAAATGGAAGGCACATGATGCATTATTTATTACATTTTATTGATCCACTTGAAAAAGGCTCCATCATGCACCCTTTATTGCTTGTTGACATAATCTTCACAATTAATTAAAATAATATTTAAATAATAATAATAAATATTATTATTTAAAATATTTAATTAAAAATATTAATTTAATTAAAATCTCCGTTGACTGCGCTCGATGGGAAAGGCCAAAAATGGCCCAACTCAATGGTTGGCTTACCGAACCAACTCACTGAGTTGGGTCTGAGATTCCTTGCATTGCATCCTTTCCGCTGAGTTCCAGACCACCACACAACTCCTACTGGGCTCTGTGTTGAATCCTCTCAACCAAGCTTCCATTCAACCGAGCTCCTTTGTTCTTCGTATAGTCGAGACACTCTGTCGAAACACCTCCACACTTGTGGGCTCACTCGAAATGACGACTTGCTCTAGTCAAGCTAATCCAATAATGCGAGAGACTGTACATGACTTTCCGAGCTATTCCGATCTGCCGAGTTGACTTCAATCCAACACAAATTCCGAGTCGAGCTCCTTCACAAAGTCATCGAGCTCAATCAAATTAACTAACCCTCCATCGATGATGCAACCTCGCACTAAGCTCTCCTTAAACAAGTTCTTCTACACTAGCGCGACCACAACAAATTATGAGCATCTTTTCACTTACCAAGTTCAATGAATTCACCGTGACCGAGTGAGCTCCTTCATTTTTCCATCTTGAGATATAATGTGTGAGTTCATTCAAACTTCTCGTTATGTCACCTTTGTATCTTGAAATCCCTTGGAAATGATTCCAAATGAACCTCCTCCTCACTTTTCTATGGGCTCACCATTGAACCATGTCGAGCTGCTGCGAGCCATCTCTCTGTCTAGTAGACTTGGCTAATCATTCGTGGATCTCAATCTTCTCCGCCTATATTCCAACTCATTCCATATCTACTTAGCTCAGGCACTTTCTTGATGAGCACTTTAATGTTGATCGATCTCTCCTTTTCTACCCATGCTCAATCATCCTTCACCATGCAAATGTAGAGCCAAGCTCCTCCTATACCTCACACATCTTCCCGGCTCAGATCGGGCTGAGTTATCAACCTATTTGATCCGTCCTCCCTTTGTGACACCAAGATGAGCTCCATCACATCGAGCTAAGCATTGAAACATTTTCCTCTAAATCCTTCTCAACTTGGCTTGAATGGTGAGTCACTCTCAGTAATCTTCTCATGTCTCGCACAACTTTCCTCCCTTTGGCTCGACTCCATGAGATCACCATGCATTAGCTTGCATTAGTGATCACCCTGTTGATTCCACAGATCCCCGACTTCTATGAGCTCATCCCTCGTTGATCTCAGTTGTTTGACCTAACCACGTGGAATACACCACGAGTTACTCGGTCTGGGCTTTCTCCATTGATTTTCTCAGTGATCAACGAATAATCCTCCACATATCGGCAAATGACTCCCTCGATCATGCTTTAATGCCCCCGATGACTCGCCTATTGAATTGAAACCCAACTTGGACTCCTCACAACTCTGCCAACTATCCCCGAACTCTGAATTCCATAATATACGAATCTTGAAAACCTGAAACTCTGAATTTCAGATTTTTGGGCTTCAGAGAAATTTAGCTCCTCAACATTTCTAACCCAAATAAAACTCCGAACTTTTGAAATAGTTAACTCCGAAAAGAATCTCTAAAATGCCACAAACACCTCCGCACGAGAAATCCATTCACATTTACCGATCCCTCTCTATTATGAATCATCTCACCGAACTCGCATTGAGCCATCTACTCAAACATACCTATTGTGATCTAGTTTGCATCGATGATTAGCTCCATGGCTCGGCCTCGAGCTTGGGATATCATTCATGTATGCATAAATGACTCAATTTGTGTGCAATGTATTATAATGGATTCAAACCCGGATGTTTCAATTGGCTGGTTTCTTCGTCCTACATTTTAAATTTGAGGATGCCAAGGATCTCCATTCTTTACTCAGTGTATATACACTGATCTTCAATATTTTGAGCATCAATCATGGCTTCATATGTGCTCAGAACCAAGATTTTTCCTATTATGCCGAATTAAATGTTTTCTTGACTAGACAAGTTCTCTAGGGTCTTGTATTTACTACTTCTCAGAACTCCACATGCAATCTCCTTTTTTACTAATACAAGCCCTTTGTAAGTTGATCCCACCAATCCACCGAGCTTGATCCTCTGAACTAAATTGTTGAGCTCGCAGAGTGATATTTTCAACGATCTTCAAGTTGATTATTGACTTAACTTGGGGACTTTATCGAGCCCAAATACGAGTTGAGTCAAACCCGAACGAGCTCCTCTCAATACACAACTCGGTGAGCTATTTTTACATAGTGTTAATTTTCCTTTATTCTATTTATTTTAAAACCTTGATTTTAATAGTCCAGGCTTCTCCTCAAACTAGAGGGTAGAAAAGATACAAAAAGGCATAATAAACACGATGTATTAATTCTGATAATTTTAGCATGTGGGCCCACCAGAGTTGATTTTCCCGTTCAAAGATCAATTCAAACCTCCAAGACATGGAAAAGAAAGAGCAATCTAGGAAGATCCGAAACCTTCCAGAATGACATACAAGACTTTAAATATTGAAATTATACTGATAACCCCGAAATCCTTATGGAAGAATTTTTGTCTCAAGGTATTATCCTTTTGTCCATTTTACCCTGTGGGGTAAAAATTCACAACATTTTGGTGACCTCACAAAGATGCTTGCTGCTAAGCATTAGGCTAGTAGCCTTGTCTATCCATTGGGCATGGAGTCATTGTTTGTCAATCTGCAACCAATCGATCCCGATTTCCCTGGAGCATTTCTAATCTTGGACCTCCCTCAAATGCAAAGCATGAGGTATACTAAAACCGATGAACATTTGGAACCTATGAAGCGTTTCAAAATTTTGGAAGAGGCGAGATCATGAATCTCTAATGGAAAATTTTGAGCTGTCCTTCTCCTTGACACCTTCCAATGATGCAACAATGTGCGTAACAACATAAGAGTGACTTTCCATCTATCAAAGGTATCATAACTCTCTTCTCCTTGTTTTCAAAGATGACATACCCCTTATTGAATCTCAAGTCAGCATTATTTTCATAACACCAAGGGCATCCAAGCAAGGCTAGAAAATTGTTTGCTTTTGTAAGTGCTAATACCTCAAAATCCCAGTGAACTTGGCCCCTTGTATAGTTATAGATGCATCCTTCAACACTCCTATGGGAGTTTCCTTAGTCTAATTTTCCATGAACAACACGTTAGATGATGGCTGCAATGGAGGCCTCACCATTTGTACCCAAGCATCTAATGTTAGCACATTTACTTCTATGCCTGTATCAATCAATATGTTTATCAACAACCACCCATCCACAACAGCATTAAGAGTAATTTATTTTTCATAATCAATGCTATCGGGGGAATATTTGCATGCACAATCTATTGTCCGGTACCAAGGCTTACACGTGGAGTGTTCCTTTCAACCAACTTACTAATAGTGGAATAATATTCTCTGGCGCAACATATTGCACACCTCCTGCAGATCATCGATATCAGTTTGGACTGTCTCTGATGCTTTATTTTGATCCTTTAGGTATTGTATCTCACCCTGAAGATTCCTTAGCATTTTCATGCTATCCTGGTAAACTTCCATCTGATGAGCAGGATCTGGGTACCTCACATCCAAAACCTCCTCCTTGGTAATCGTAGGCTTCTGGTGTAATTCATCTCATGCATGAGAAGCTTCAGCGTGTGTAGTGATCTTGCTATCAATGCCTTAGGTCCTTCTGTTATCTTGGGCATCCATTGGTCTTCTAATGCGCATGGATCCTAACCATCTCAAAGTGCCTTTATTTTCTTGCTTATGTTGTTTACTCAAATGATCATATAACTCGGGAATTATTCATAGTTATGGTTCTTCCCATAGAAATAACATGCATTATTATAAGGACATTCATGACTATAGTGATCAGGGGATCCACATGTATAACATGTTCCATGAGGGAACTCTCCTCTTCCTCCACCTCGGCCTCGTCCTCCATATCCACCCCGATATCCACGTCCTCTTCCGCAACCTCCCTCAAAATGCCCTCATTCTTATCATATCGCATTTGATTATGATCCTGATCCTGGTGCTCATTCGTACCCTTAGAATTATCTGTTAGACTTTTCTGTTATACTCCAATGTTTATAGCATCATGGATTCAACCAATCAACTGAAAATCCTTAGTATCATGGGTCACGGACCTGCAAATCTTATAAAAGTAAGATATATTCTTCCTTATCACATGCTATAACAAAGGAAATGACTAGAATCATGATTCAAATGGAAAACTTGATCTAGGAATAATGAATGTACAGATCTGTGAGGACAACTATCCTTAGTGTGACCTTCCACTTCACAATCTGTACACCAAATTCTGAGCCTATTACATGGGCTGAATTTTTGATAGCTTTTCTAATCGCTTTTCCATATCCACAATCCGTGCCTCTAGAAATGGACTAACGCTAGTGTTAATGCTCTAATCGCCTCAAAGCACGTAAAGATGCTTCCATTTCTTCACACAGATCCATGTATGTCTTATTTGACAGTGCTCTCTTAAAAGGTGTAATCAATCCTCCAACAAACTACACATGTGCATGCTGGATAGCTTGGATATCATAAGATAACTTAGATAGAACTGTCTTAAAATGAGAATCATACTTATGTACACTCTCGTAGTTCCTTACTTAATGTATTTGAGTGCACCGATACTCTTCTCCTCGAACTCGGGGATATGAAAATATTTTAAGAAAGCATACCTCGAGTGCCACATAATCCACACAAGTTTGATCAAGGTCAAATTTCCTATACCAGCTATGAGCATGCCCCCATAATGTAGTATCAAATTAACTCACCTTTCGCTCCCATGATTGTAATCCCTTTCGCACACCACAAGATTTCACATATGTGCACATGTTCGGAAGCATCCTCTATACCTCTATATTCCAGGAGATAGAGAAACATCTCCATGTAGATATTCTATGGTTCTACATACCTTGACCAATTGATCCGTAACCCCTTGGGTTTCCTCGCCTCTAGAACCACCGGATCCACCGAACTAGAACCACCTATACCTCCCGATCCTCCACCAATAGTTAGAGTAGGACCTGTAGATGTACTCCCTTGCACTCGATAGTATTACTATACTTAAACTCTAAAGTTTGTGAGGTAGCTCCACTTCCAAAGGTGAATCTAATATTCTATGCACTCACATTATATACAAATGATGCACCTAAGAATGCTCCTCCATATAACATTGAAGTTGTTTGTCCTGCCATTGATGTACTTTCTCCCTAACTTACCCCTGCTCTCCTACTTCCCAAGTTAGCTTGCTAATTACTTGTCGTACTAGATACTGAAAAACCAAGCGCAAAGGCTAGGTCACCAGGTGGATTAAGATGCACACCTGTGGCCCAAGTAGTCTCTATTGACACACTTCTATGTGAGGATGAGAAGGGATCTCTATCATGATTTCCAAGATGGGGGAGTTCTTGATGCTCTAGCTCCACATCTTCTACATGATTCGTAAATCCTTCATGAGCCATCTCTCTCATCAACGCCATAATTTCTTCAAAAAAACATTGCTTCTCTATTTCCCTCTCGCGCACCTCATTATACTTAAGCCACCTTTCCTCCCTCCGATTTTTTGCTGCTAGGTCTGCGCCATCTTAATAGCAAACTTGTTCCTACCTTTACACATGGTGAAATTTAGCTAGTCATCGGTTTACTCTCCGGTTCAAGGTTACCATTAATATCTTGATGGTGGAATACTATGTAAATATGTTCCTCTCGTATCTTTGGAAAAACTAGAATTCAGCTACCTCTAGGCAAGAGTACGTCAAAATTGAGTATTCTAGAATATAACTGTTTAGAACACCACAAAACCACGTATCCACTACGCGAGTCCAAATCAGATCAGCATCATAAAGATCCTGAAATTCTTCTGTTTCCAAACAAGCGTGTAATATCTCCAATTCTGCTGAGATGCATAAGCCGTAAGCCACTCGTAAAGTTCTACTAGAAAGATAGCAAAAAATATCATATAAGCTATTGTACAAGTTTTTTTCTACCCAAGTGCATGTGTTAAACTCAGATCCATTGTTGAACCGTCGTGCATATTCTTCCTCCAGATCATGTATCCATTCCTCAATACTTGCTAGAGTTAACCAGTACGTCTTCATCATGAACCATCCTAAAAACAATGAAAAAGAGGTCCCAACAATAGAACTAATGATACAACCTAGAATTTACAAGATAACACCTAGTTGCAGACTTTGGCACATCACTCGGTTTAGACTAAGCGCTAATCGAAGCACAAAAAGGTACCAGGTCCCTCTTTAGGGTTGTTGTAACAGGATGATATCATGATGAAGGAAGAAACATATAGATTCATAACTAATCCATCATTCTACAAAAATCTATGAGATAATAAGTTTAAACAATAATCATGATTGAATCATTAACATGCACTACTCAATTACACAGAATGACACTTAGATTCAGCCGATGTCTTCCATCTATTAATAAATATAGAAGCTCCTTACAGTACTATCAATTTATCTCAAGGCTCGTATGGATCGAAACATACCTAAATCATCTCTACACACACACACATATATATGTATATCTATATCTCTCACTATGCACCTAATCATCATATATAGGGTGGGGACTTGCCCTTCACCGCTTACCTACTCTAGAAATAGGTTCATGCTATTAATAACCACACGCCATTTATAATTATAGCCACACATGCAAGTGTGTTATCTATAGTACTCTTACGGTTCAAATGAAGTGTTGATTCTATTCTTATCTTGCCTCCATGCATAAATGATTTGAATCACTCTTCCAAAGATAGACAATTCATGTCACACACATCTCTGCATCATTGATGTGTTCCACACACCATCTCCTAAAAATAGATTTTCATACTCAAAATTGGCTAAGTCTTGAAATTTGACTTGCCTTCTATGCACGGATCCTTCCTGTCCTTCCACGCCTTTGATCTTTGCCTTCTATCCAGCATGGAACCCTTGTGTGATCTTTTCCAAGTATTCTTTGGACAAAAAGAACCTCCAAACAACATAAGAAGGAACATAACACAAATTTTCCAAGGTGACCTTGTTGCCAATATCCAATATTGTTCCATGGTTGGTCTTCTATCCTCTTTTTTATTGTGATATAATTTGTTTCAACTAATCAAATAGTACCCCTTTGGCCTCAATGCCATATCAAATACATCAAGAAATAAAAACACATAGATATCATCCAACAACATCATACACCTAGCTATATCATCATCATCACAATTAGGAATTTCTATTAATCATTTGCAATCAATGAGCACCTCAATTTTGATAAGTCGAAACATAAATAAGATCATAAGGTCAGTCCAAACATCTAAATGTAATCATCATCGTGAATAATCCTAAAATGTCAATACATAACATTAAACGATACTAGATCATCATTTATCAATATATACTAATGAGTCCAAACTATTTATAATATGAGTCATAACATATTGGAAATCACAAGTGTTTGTACTATCTAACAACATGCTACTCAAAATATCTTAATAATGTACACGTATTTAACCATATTAATCAAAATCATAGTAAAGTAAGTGTCAAAGAGGAGTGCGTATCACAAGAGTGTTGGTTAACCGAAAGGGTATAACTAACCACTTATACAAACCCTTTATTGTTTTAAAAGTGGACTTCAATCATCTCCTTCCATGATGTGTATATGGTGATAACCACCCTTTAAGTTGATCTTGGAAATGTATTGCACACCGCTAAGGCTATCCATAAAGTCATCCATCCTAGGAAACGATAATATATACTTAATATTAATATTATTGATAAATGTAAAATCAACACACATGATCCATTCTCCTCCTTTCTTTGGTGTTAGGACTACTCCCACAACACATGGGCTTAAAATTTCACACGCTAGTCATGTATCAATTAAGTGTTGTATTTTTATGCACATTTTTTCCTTTTCCTCTAGGGTCATCCTATATGTGGCCTTGTTTGGAATAATTATTCATAGTATTAAGTCTATTTGATGAATGATACTATGCACTAAATAAAATTGTTGGGGAAATTATTCTATCGCAATGTATAAAATTTCTTCCAATACCTTGCCTATTTCGTGGGAACTTATTCTTTTCTTAAATCTTCACGTATTACTTTAGGGAACAACGTATAATATGCCTCCCTTTATCCACTTCTCAAAATAATTCCTTTCACGATACTAGTAATATCCTTGCACAAACGCCAATGTAAATTTATACTTTCTCCTCATCCTTTAATTGTGCCAAATTAAACTTACAACTATCCTTATCGATGTGAATGATATTCGAGCATCCATAATGAAAAATATTCCTATCATAGTGCCGGGGTATTACTAATAATAGGTGATAAACATTCATGGGTATCACATCACACAATTCTTCGTCACAATAATTCTCAATCTGAAATTTGACAATAATTTTATCGTTTAGAACTAGAAACTGGTGTCCTTTATAAAACAAAATGAATTTCTAGGTATTTTAGTGTTTAGTATTCTTCATCCAAAACTTTTCTACCATCTATTATGAAAAAGATTGCTCATCCTTCTATTGTCCACATTTATTTTACAACATTTTCCACCTAAATTGCAAATGGTTCTCGAAAAATTATTTCTCCATGAAAGTTCATATTCTCTTTGCGATGTCTTCAACAATATCTTTCTCATCATCGAGAGATTCTCCATGCTCAAGTTTCTCAGTCGTATGAAGATCCCAATGATTCTACATCTCCATGTTTAAAATGTGCTCTAGTTTTCATACACCTATTTATAACTTCACCTTATGTATTTTAGTATTCCAATGCATTATGTTCCATGAATCCACACTTGTAACATTTTTATTGGAATCCTCCTCCCCTTCCTTGAATAAATATACCACATCATTTTGAAGAGTTCATTAATTAATTTTTCCATGCACTATTATGAGATTATGTCTCCACACCACTACACTCTTCTTTGGTGGTTTATTATATCCTCAGCTTATTCCTCATCTACCACGTAGATTTGGGGTTCCTCTTCTTATTGTATTCTAATTTTTTTGCCATCTTCTCCCCACCTTCAAGTATAATTGATAAGCTATTTCTACTTTCTAGATACACAATAGGATGAGTTATTCCTAAATTCCAAACCTCAAGCCATTTATATTTTTACATGACCTTCTCTTGGTCAACTTATATATTCTTGGATCTTATCATGATATGGTGGAACTCCTTGGTGTAGCCCTTAAGCGGCATATTTTTTTCCTCAAGTTTAAACAAGCTCATATGGTATTCACACAATGAAACTTACTCTTTATTTTCACAACCATGCAATCCTATCACATTATATTATCTATAACTCTTCATCATAACTTGTTTTACACATCCTTACACTATCACACAAAATTTATATTATCTTGGATTGATACTTATCTTAGTGTAATTTATTTTCCTATTGTTAAAGTTGTTACTCATTTAGAGAGTAATAATGAGATTAATCCCATTCAACCTACGAAAAATTCAATTGATTCATTGATTAGTAATATTCCTAAACTTGATAATGTTTATGTGGATACTATTAATGGTTTATTTAACAATTTTTTTATAACATCATAATTCCAGAGTAACTGAATTTACAATATTATATGAAATGATAAATACAATATGACACAAGAAATAAGAAAACTAAGTACAAAACCATAACAAAGAGATATAAGAAAAATGAACTAGTTTTTAGCATTTGATCCTGGAGTGTTCTAAATTGAGAAAATTAATGCAGAAGAGGTGAACCTTGTCACCAATATCAAGGATAAATTATCGACTAGAAGAATATGGAGGGACACCAATGCGCATGTATAGATAGGGGTGACTAGGAAATGGAGACCTCTATTGGGTGCATGTGACTACGTAGATGGTCAAAATATGATTTTCACAATGTCACACAAGTGTCAAAAATATTCCATGTTGATCACCCGTGTGTCACTAATTGATTCTTGAGGGTAGCTATAACATGAAAAATAGATATCACCTATAAAACCCACAATAGTACATCAAATCCAAAAATGAAATATGCAATATGGGGAGTTGAGATGACCCCGATGGTCACACTGAGATTGAAATTATGAATGAGTTCTACACTACATCTCAGAATCCATATAGTTTTAGTGATTTTGTTAAAGAATCATGCTCTATGATTCCTCTTGCACAAGTGTAATTGATATCGAGTTGTATCTATATGTAATAATGTGGATAGATGTGTGGATTGGATAAAGAAACTTCCCTTCCTATGTTGTGTATGGAGAAATTGTAGTCCCTTGTCCTTGAGTGGATGATAGATGGATGCTTTAAAGTGATTAAGGTGTTTTTGATGCAATATTAAGTGATGATATTATATTATTAATGCCTAATCCCTAATTTTGAAAACATATCTATGTATTTATATGATTCCCTTATTTTAATTTCGTAATTGAAAAATAGAAACTTGACGCATAAGTGGAAAATATGCTGAAAACATAATATAGACCTAAATAAATAAAGTAAGGTGGAAAATGGTCGGGAGAAACTATAGGGGACATAGGTGTCTATGCTCTCCTCTCCTAGGTGGGTGCTCTTGTTTAGAGCCATACAAGTGTATTTCCGCCTCTTCTTGCATCATTTCATTTGTTGACTCATTATTTTTACTAGATTATGGACATGGATTTTAGTATTATTTGGATACTATGTGGTTTCATTATGGATAATTTGGTGACACATGTGAGGATTAGGGAACATAGTTATAATCTAGCATTATGAACATTATCTTAGTTTCTTGGATTGTATGGATTTGGATACTAGCAGATTATGATAAAATTAGTTTTATTTCATATATGATGTTGTTGTATAATTTGATATGATTGGATTATAATAGTAAATTTAATGTTATCATGCAAGTGCCTAGGTGGATCTTATAGTATGAGTTATATATATATATATATATATATATATATATATATATATATATATATATATATATATATATATATATATGTTAGTGCTTAGTCGTTCCATGCATACATTTATTGTTATATAGTTAGAATAATTATCCATGATTGATTTATTGATATTATTTAATTAATTTATTTTATCGAGAAGGTATGTTTAATGTTTAAATTGAGTGTGTAGATTACAGGTCACACAAGAGAACATGGATTTTAGATTTAAATTTCAAAAAGTGATTGAATGGATCAAGTCCTTTAGCCATTCATTATATTTGTGTAGACTTGTGTGTATATCGTGTATTCATGATTGGATGCCATATTCCTAATGTGTTAAACTAGTTTAGGGACCTAATGGTACTTACATGCATTAGTAGTGTTTTACTTTTATTAATCTTGTTTTTAGTGGTTTGGGACCACCTAATCATTATTTGGGTGGGCCCTACCACCTCTTTCTTTGAGAAACTTTACCCAATCTCGAATTTCGGCTAAATGTGGTATTTGTAAGGGTCTCTTTTCACATTGGGGGTCTCCCTTACAATAAAATGAGCCCCTTAGACCCTACCTATGGGTAGGGGGGTCTATTTTAAAGGTAAAATGGGATTTTACCTCCCACTTGACTCCTCTCTTATCACCATCTTATAAGTGTGGTTGATTTTTGTGATTTCTTAAAATTTGAAGTGTGTTGGCTTATTAATTTTTTAGGAAATTTGGGAGATTACTTCCTAAATATGTTTTTGTTTTATGTATATTGAGTTTTTAGGAATATTTGTTTAGATAATGAGATGGGTGATACATGTCATCCCCTCATTTGTGAGGATTTTTGGTTGTTTATTGTTTTTTATACCTCCTCATGGAGAGGGGTAGGAAAATTTTCTACTCATTTTTTTACTATTGGAGTTGGAGAGAGCTTGGAGCTTGGAGCTTCGAGAGATTGGTTTTTTCTATAATTTGGATAGCTATTTTTGAGGTAGGCCTTCATGCCTTTTGGTTTTGTTCTTTGATATAATGTGAAAAATAAAATAATGGATGTTTTGTTTCTTGAATACTAGCATGTTTGTTGTGGGTGTCTTTCTAAATCTTGGTTGTTCTTATTTTTGTCCATCCATCCTAGTTTGTGGTGAATTTTGGAATTGTAAGGGAAGAGGGAGGAAACCCCTCTTACACCACATAGCTTGATGGGAAAGCCATGATGGTCATTATTTTTATTCCTCCTGTCTTACAATTTGATTTTGATGAAGGACTATTCATATGGTTTGAACCTCCTTCTCCATCCTTGGAAAGGAAACCATGTATGGTTTGAAAATCCTTCCAAGGAGGAGGCATGGTGTATGGGATGGAGTGATAAGGAGGGTATTTTGGATGGAGAGATAAGGAGGGTATTATGGAGATTATTTTAGTGTTCCTATGGTTGGTTCACAATATGGCTTGTTATGGGCTCCTTGTCACTCTTCCCCTTTGAGAAAAGAATGGAGTTGTCCTCTTATGAATTTGGTGTTTATTTGGTTGTTTTTATTGTAATATTGTATGTGTGTTTTAACCCTTTTGTCTCCCCTTACTTGTGCCAACTTGAGGCATGATTTCTCTATCTCCATGGGATTGGATGGAGGTTAGCATTTCCTTCATTTGGTGGAGATGACATGTGATGATTCCATTTGGTTGGGAGGAAACTGTACCCCTTTTCTCTTGTGCATTGCATACCTTCTCATGGTGTGGAAGCTTGGACAAATATACTTGGAGCATGGAAGAAAAAGTTGGAAAATTTGGTATGTTGTTCCACATTTTGAGGAGGCTTGTCCACTTGAATTTCTGAATTGTTTTATAATGATGTTGTAATATTGTTAAGTCTTCTTATATCTTGAGAGAAATGTTGAAACCTTGTATATTGTAAAATTGAGTCATTTTATCCTCTCTTTGAGAACAAGGATTGGAGTGTTTAAAGATTGTTTCCAAATTTGTGGTAGACCAATATCCTTGTATTAAATTGTATTTTATATATTTTCTTAGTTAAAAATTGAAATCTATTTGTATCTTGAAAAAGAAAGAGTGAAGAAATGTTGTTTAATTTGGAATTAAATGTAAAATTTTATATCATTCTTGGGTTAAAAATGTTGAATAATTAAAGCTCCAATGAATGCATTTTTGTTGTAATAAAGACTCTTCTTGTAATAAATTTTAGTTGAAATTCATTACAAGCTTTGAAGTATGAAAATTTACCTAGTTCAATAGTCGTAAAGATGGTTTTGTGAAAGGAAATCTTGTGTTTTTTTGATAAACCTCTTGTAGGGAAACATTACTTCCATATTATGGTTATTCATGGAAAAAGAAAAGAAATTTCTAGCTATTCCTCATTAGTTGTATATGAAATGTATCTTTTATTATTTAAAATATCGTAAGTTGTTAAAAAAATTATATGAATATGTTTCTTTCACCATTAGTTAGTTCTTTTATATTATCAAATATGAAAGGAAATACTTGTCTTTTAGGTGAAATGGATAGTTTCATTTATAGGAAGGAAAAAGTAAATTTAACTGTTATTTCATATGATCAATTTTGTTATTGTTAGAGCTACATGTGAATAAATGAATGGCCAATTTTATAAATGTGAATAGACATGTGTGTGTGTGTGTGTGTGTTTGTGTGTCTAAAGTTCACAAATATGTGATAATGATTTTAAATAAGAAAGTGTTAAAAAGTGGAAATATGTGTAAATAAATATCCATGTGTATGTATATATATAATATATTGCAATAGAATTGTGAAATAGAAATCGGTGTTTATATATATATATATATATATATAATAAATGAAAATTGTAACATTGTGATTTTGTTGGGGGCACTTTTTTAATTTTATTAATCTATGGAGTGGTCTGTGGGTGGGGGAGGGTTAGGATAGGTCTCAACCTATCCCAAACCCCACACACCTCCCCCATCTACTACACCACAAGTGTGGCCACCCCCAAACCCTGCTCATCTATCCCACGCCACGGTTTATGGGAAAAAGAAAATAAAACAAACAAAAACCCTCAAGAACCCTGGTTTGATTTCAAACCAGAAAATATAAGAAGGGTTTCTCCCTTATTTTAAAATTTAGAACAAAATGAATATGATGCTCTCCTTGAAATAAGAAAAGATTTGTGTTGGGAAGGAAAGTCCCAACATTCCTCCATGAACCTCCCCTCTTTCTTCCTCCCTTTCCCTACAAGATAAACTTGAAAAAATAAAAAAATAAAAACAAAAAACAAAAGATATAACGCTTTCCTTAAGAAAATGTAGGGATTCTTAGAATTACCTAGGATCTAGGGCCCATATTCATTCAATCCAATGGTGGAGATTAAGTCCTCTTAACTTTAGATTTGTGGGAAAAGAAAAGAGAAGTTACATGGGTGTGGAATAAAATTTATTAAGTGGGAAGGCCTAAGGGGGCCATTTAAATATAGATTGTGACCTAGGGATTATTTAAAAACCTAGGTGGACATTATAGGAAAATGTTTAATTAAATAAATAATTGGCATGGGTCCATTAGGGACATGGAAAATGTAGATCATCAAAATAAAATAAAATGAAATGTTTAGATAAATAAATGTTTGGTACGGTTTAGTCTAGCGGGCTACTTTGGGACACAATTTTGAATGTAATTTAAAATAGACATAGAGGTATGCTACCCAGAAATAATAATGCGAAATAAAGTAGAATTAACTAAGTGTTGTCATTAGTTCCGATTGTAATTAAATATTAATAATATGATATTTATTTATGTTTAGGATTTTTAGGTGTTTGTGTTTGTTTTTGAACATATCAAATATGGGGAATCGCATCTAGTATCGAGAGCTTGGGTTTACAACACTTGATGCTCTGTGTAATTGTAAACAAAAATTAAATTAATAATGGTTAAATTAATAAACGTGACCCATTTAAATTGTTTCCACTACCTTATATAAATTCATAAAAGTTTACTTCCTTTTTATACATAGTCTTCCTACACGATGTATGAGGCACCAATCTATTAGGGGTTTGGGATGTATGTCACCTACGCCCAATCAGCATACCCTTGAGTTAGGACCACATATATTAGAGGTGTTTGAGAAGATGATGGGGTTTTACAACATTGTCTTCCTACAACATGAGCCAAGCAGTAGAAGAGATTGACCATTCGGGAGAGGATATACCGCTAGACTAGGCAACACACTCATAGCCAAATCGGTAGGACACTCGGAGGAGAGACAAGTCCCGTAGCCCCTCTGTTCACTTTGAGAGATGGCCTCTCTTCATTGGAGCTAATCTCACAACATCAATAGATCGCTACATGGAGGACGACCAAATTTTATAGATGTGGAGATGGTTAGAAATTAGCGTCAGGATCGAGACATAGGTAGTGATATTAGAGATCTTATTCATTTACACCTTCCCACTTACAATGGAACTATGGATGGATTTGGGCCTGAATTATGCCTCCTAAGCCTTGATAGTTCCTTTGGACTACACTGATATGAGAGTAATGTCAAGGCTAGGTTCTTTATGCACCTCCTCCGTGACACAAAATGTGTATGATGGAGGAATGAGAAGTGAAAGCTTCGTTTAAATAGAGATTTGGTGACTTGGGAGATGTTTGAGGAGTGCTTTAGAGTCTCGGTACATGTATGAGCACTCTATTCATAAGAGTATTGACAAGTTCTTTGATCTCCGATGGGTTAAGGAATGGTTACATAGTATGAGAGCCAATTTAATGATTTATTGTAGTATGTGGAATATCTTCAGGATAAGAAATCACAAGTCAACATGATTATTTAGGGAATGAATATAGATATAGCCAGGTTTGTCAGGATGGTATCTCTTACGAAACTTGAGAAGGCCGTGGAGAAGGCCTACCTAGTTGAGGAGAATAGGAATAAGGTCCACAACCATAGGGATAGGAATAGGAGTAAGTTTTAGGAGAGGTTACAGTCCTCATAGGATCGGAGGACATGGGGTTCAACACCACCACTTAGAAGAGGATTCAAGCCCCCACAACCCTAAAGCTAGTCTCGAGACCTCCACCACACACCCAACAAGTCATAACATCATGCACATTAACAATGAGAGGACTAGGTAGACATAGAGTATACAAAGAGGTGAAGTTTGAGGAGGTTTTGGAGTGGGTAGAGACAGGAGATAGGGCACTCAATGGTTACAACCAACCCATATGCAACAATATGCTACTGAGCCGCACTAGTCGATTGATACACCCGTAATACATGAGGGACCCCTATGCGAGAGAGGATTAGTAGGATGTTTTATTTGTGGGTCCCCTGATCACTACGTGTGTATGTGTCAACAAAAATTTCTTAGTTTAAAAATGTCCACACTTATCATTGTGAAGCGGTTATTTTACACCTAATAAGCTCATTTGTGGAGCATAGGTTAATTTTTTATTTTTACATTATAGTTTGTGGGATATGGTTTGTCTCTTGTAACTTATTAGAGATGTTGATATATTTCCTCCACTCCTTGATTTATGGAGATAATTTAATCTCTTTTGTTTAGTGTTTCATCCCCATTATTTATGTATGAATTAGTCTTGTAAAGCACTATATATTGTGTGCTCCTTGATGTGAAATACACAAACAATTTTAATAATTATTATTTTGGATTTTCCTTTAAAATTTGCATAATTATTTTTAAGTGTGTACTTTGTTTTCATGCTAAGATCTAGTTGTGCTCTCCTTCATGGTATCGAGCTTGATGGTTGATGCATGTTATCTAGTCTCGGCTTTATCAGTGTAATTTTTTTGTAGGAATAAGAGAGCTATTATTTTTTTTTCTTTGGAAGAAGTTTGTTGAGGCTTGTTTATCCTCTCGGCCCCAACTTGGCCTACTTCGTGTTCTCCTTATACCCCTTTCGCAACTTAGCCTTCTCCATCTATAACTCCGTCCACCTCCTTAGTGATACGTCTTACCTCCTCTATGACTCAATTGACACATTTTGTCCCTTATTGGATAGATTTTCTTATTAAAAGGTGAGTTTTTGCTTAGAGTGGATCGATTTGTTCTAGCCGAGTTTTATTGTGCATCGAATCTCAGCTATGTGTTTGGATTTGTGCGTGGATCCGCCCAACTCAGCCCTATTTTTTACCTCGCTTGGCCTATCCATTTTTACTCGGCACTAGACTAGGCAACGAATATGGGCGCTTAGCAATGTTTTTTTATGGCATGCATTTTTTTCTTTGTCTCTAAGGAAAATCTTTGTTTTCTTCTTAGCGAATAAAGGAACATTTTATTGGATGCAAGGTGAATCACCTTTTTGAAGACCTTGAAAGGTGTATTATATTTCATACTTAGCGGACATGGAAATTTTCTTGTCTTGTGTTTTACATGTACGTTTAAACACCACGGTGGATTGCCTTACATAATGTTGTTGCATGTATGGATTTTTTTTTAATTGTTTCTAGGTCTAAAGGAAACAATAAAAATAGTATTTACCATTGAAATATTAATTCACAATTTGTTGGTGGAGTGGTTTGGGTGCTTGATTTGTGTTCGAGAGCTCTTAAGTTCAAACCCTAGACCTACAATTTGACACCAATATGGTGGCAACCAAATTGCTTCTAATGAAAGAATAAAAATAATATTTTCCTTTCAAATTATATGTTGCAATTGTGGTGTAACAGTGAAGGTATTTGGATCACATGAAGGAGGTCACATGTTCGATTCATGGTAAGCGTCGTCCTTATTTTTTTCAAAGGTGACGAAGGTATTATTATTTTTATATTTCATTATGAGAGAGCTATTTTTTTGGAAGGTGATTTTTTTGGAAAATATTTACGAGCACCATTACAATTTAAATGTGGCATTCATTTTTTGGTGAAAGATATAATTTTCTAGGAATATTTTTTTAATCCATTACCGTTTGGGGGGATTGTGTATTTTCCACCATGTCAAAGGGAGTACCTTCTTATTTTATTCCCACAAACATCATGGATCTTCACCTATTTTAATTAGCGAATTCAACTAATTATCATGTTTAGAATCCAAAAATGGAACAACTAATTAATTCCCATTATCTTTGGTGTATTTTTCAAGATTAAGTACCTGCCTTTAGCAGTGAAAAAGACAAGTATGGTTACTCATGCAAGAAAGATGAGGCTCTGGGACTCATTTCACTCAATTTTGTGGACAACTTTAAGTTTCATATTTTAGCTACCAAATATCGTAAAGAGGTATGGGATATTTTTTAAAAATTGTTTAGAAAAATTAAAGAGTTCAAGTTACTTTGATTGGAAATGGAATTTACAACATTGTCACTTTCTCGATTTTCTTCTCATAGAAGTATTCTTGACTAAATTAAAAGAACTCGAAAGTAAACTAAAGGATGGTGGTAAAGAGAAAAAGGATCCTAAATGCATTTTTTTATTCTATCAATATTGAAAGGTCCATTTACTTTTTCACTTCTAATTTATTTTCAACTTTAGATGCTCTAGGGGATGAGTTTAAAATTCCAACATTTGAGGTGTTTTGTGAGAGCTTATCTCGTGAACAAACTAAGTTAATTACACTTGATGCCTTTCCAACCTCCAACCATGCAATTTTATCTAATTCTCCTAAGGGAAAAGGAAAACCTAAGTCAAATCTTGGACCTAATATTTCATAATCTTCTAATCCCTTTTATACTAGCACCGATAAAATCTCGAAGTTTCTAAATCTTCTAGTCTTGGGAAAGTGAAAATCTTTGTCATAAGAAACACGTATGATGCTTTTCCTTTCGTAGAAAAAAAAACCATCTGGATTCATTGTACTTTTTGAGAATTTAAGCACTTGAGAAGATCTTTGAAAGAACATAAGCTTTATGTTCTTGTACCTTCATCCTCTTCCAATTCGGGTAAAGGGAAATATATTTCATCTCAAGCCTTATCCCTATTGAATTATAGATGGGTATTTGATTCAGGAGTCACACATCATATTACACATTCAATAAATTTGCTAATTTTAGTTTCTCCTTGCAACATTTCTCAGATTATGGTGGGAAACTCTACTTCATTAAAATTCATGGGTGTAGGGATTGTTGACATGCCAAATGGTTAAGTGCATGATGTTCTTAATGTTCCCAACATTTCTAACAATTTGTTATCTGTTTATCAAATCTGTAATTCCAAAAAAGGAAAGACTATTGAATTCTCACCTGATAAAGTTTTAATAAGAGAATTGAATGATCCTAATGATATTGTAGCCATAGGTGTTGTCGATACAAATTCTAGATTCGTGTCTTTTACAATTTTGAGGCTTCTATAGGATCTTCTCTTATTGCTCACTCATATTCTGTGAGTAAGTTGTGGCATGAGAGATTTGGACATTTAAATTAAAGATATCTACAAAAACTATCTTCGGAGAACATGGTAATTGGACTTCCTAAAGTTTCTTCTAATGATGGTGTTTGTCCATGTTGTATGTTAGGTAAACAACATTAGGATCCATTTCCCAAAGAATTGGATAAGAGAGCTAAGGATCCTTTGGAGTTGGTATATATTGTTTATATAACCCATCCTTCTCATTCTTTTTCTAGTTCCATATATTTATTGACTTTCATTGATGATTTCTTTAGTATAAGAGTGATGTTTTCAATGGTTTTAATGAATTTAAGGCTTTTGTTGCAAAAATATCATTCCATCAAAAATCTTCACACCAATAATGGGGGAGTATATTAGTAATTCACTCAAATATTTTTGTACCAACAATGTAATTCTACATCGTATACAAAGGCCTTACACTCCTCAATAGAATAGTGTTGTGGAACAAAATAATAGGACAATCAAGGAGATATAAAATAGCATGATTCAAATCAAAGAACTCTTGACTGAGTTTTGGGATGAAGCCAAAAATTATGCTTACTATATTCAAAATCATATTCCCCATGAATACGTTTAAGGGATCACACCTAAGGAAGTAGGTTTGGAGAGAAGTTGGATGTGTCTCGATTTTTGAGTCTTTGGAATTCCATCTTAGGCTTATGATCCCGATGAAAAAATAAAGTCCATGCAACCAAGTAGTAAGGAAATCATATTTATTGGACACTATGAACAAATGAAGGCATATCATCTTCTGGATCCTTCTACTATGAAAGTTCATTTTCGAAGGGATGTTCATGTTGATGAGACCGATTCTATTGAGACTCCTGATGAAGATCAACATCTATCAACTATACTTCCTTTTCCTCACTTGGTGACATACTTCTTGATGATTCCTCTAAAGAGGAATTTGAAGAAGAAACTTATCCTCCTTCTCCTCTTCCAACACAATAACATCCAAAATGGATTCAAAGTACTATACAAGCTATTGGTAACTTGGCAGGAGATCCGATTGATCCTTGATGCACAAGATATGAAAATTCGAGGTATCATCGCACTCATTCTATGCCTTTGGGAATGGCTCTTGTAAGTGAAGATATCTCATATAATCATATTAATTTTTATGAAGCTTGTGGTAATTTTGAATGGGATGAAGCTATGAAAGAATAGTACCCTTCTTTAACGAAAAATATACTTGACATTTGGTTCCTCTTCCTAAGGGAAGGAAAGTTGTAAAATGCAAGTGGGTATATAAGACTAAGTATGCAGCTGATTTATCTATAGAAAAGTATGAGGCGCATCTAGTTGCTAAGGAATTTTCTCATGTCTAAGGGGTGGATTAATCGAGATTTTTATCCTGTAGAAAGGATGGATTTTTTTTTCCTTGTTATTTCCCTTGCTACTTCTCATTAGTGCTCGGTATATAAAATGGATGTGAAGAGTGATTTTTGGATGGTGATATCCATGAGGAAATTTTTATAGAGAAACCCATGGTTTTGTACAGAATCTTCATTGGTTTTTAGAATTCATCGTTCTTTACATGATCTCAAAAATTTCCTCGAGATTGGTATGAGAAGATGGAAGAATTTTATTTCTCTACTAGATTTCATCGATGTGAAACTTACCATACTGTATCTGTTCTCAATCGTGATGATTATTTTTAAAGGAATCTCTATAGTAAAAAGGAATTATGCTTCTGATTTGTTGCAAAAGTTCCACATGGATGATTGTAAGCAATCTCCCACTCCATTTCAGTTAGGTATTTAATTGATTTGTTAATTGCAAATCTAGCCTTGCTTTGCTTGCTTCTTTGTATAGGAAATTGGTTGGGAGTATTTTGTATCTAACACATACACGCCCGATATCACCTTTGCTGTTAATATTGTGTATTGTTTTTCTCATGAGCCTCATGAGACTCATTGGAAAGCAACAAAGCGTATTTTGTGATATATCCGAGGGACTTTAAATTTTGGCATCCATTATTCACCAAAGGGATCTTGTGAAATTGAAGGCTACATAGATTGAGATTGGGGAGGTCTTTGTGACAAAATAAATTCTACTTATGGTTTATTTTTTCACCTTTGCTCTAGTCTACTTACATGGGCATGCAAAAATCAAAATGCATTTGATTTTTCATCCATTGAAAATGAGTACGAGGTGCAATAAAATCAGGTCAAGAAGTTCTTTGGCTTCGTCAGATACTTGATGAGTTTGGATTTCCACAGGGATATCCTTCTATTATATGGTGTGATAATAAAATTGCTATCCAAATAGCATCTAAGCCTATTGAAAGCATATAAAAACATTGAAATTCATATGCACTTCATCAAAAAATTGATTTAGGATGATGTTGTTGACATGAAGTTTGTATCTAGTGTTGATCAGATATCGGATATCTTCACTAAATACCTTGCTTCTCCTTGGTATCTTATTTTATGATAAAATCTTGGAGTCAAGTAAGTTATACTTGGGGAATTCATGATGAAATTATCTCTTCCTTTTTTGTAATGGGTAGTTGATTTGGCATAGTAGTTTGAGACTCTTTCTTTATTTTCTTGTCCTGGCATTCACTTATGGGAGGTTTTTGGGTTAAACATGTTTGAACTTGTCATTGTGAACTATTTATTTTACACCTAAATAAGCTCATTTGTGGAGCATAGGTTAATTTTTTATAGTTACATTATAGTTTGTCTCTTGTAAGTTATTGGGGATATTGATATATTTACTCCACTACTTGATTTATGGAGATAATTTAATATCCTTTGTTTAGTGTTTCATCCCTATTATTTGGGTATTGATTATTCTTGTAATACACTATATATTATGTGTTCCGGATGTGAAAATAACAGGAAGTTTGAATAATATTTATTTTGGATTTTCCTCTCGCAACTTGCATATATATTTTTAATATGTGTACTTCATTTTCATGCTAAGATCTCTGGTTGTGCTCTCCTTCAAAACCCACCACCATTGATAGGTAGAGATCCATTATCTCACAAAATAAAATTGTAGATGTAGGATTTGCTCATTGTCTACGTAGAAATAGGGAACCACTAGGACAAGCATCATGACACGATTATCAAGAATATAGGTACTATCGTGTGTATTTATGTCTCATTCCTTTTGACTTAGGACCATCGATTCATTTATATCACCATCTATAGTGGACCAATGTGGGCTAGTGGTGGCTAGCAAGTCAGATAGTTAGTAGGTTTATTTAGCCTCTAGGGCCAAACTAGCAGTGGATACCTACATGGAGAGAGTTGTTTACTCAATTTGGGAGTATTCTCCAATACCTTGGAACTTTGAGTGTTTCCATTAGGATCCTACAAGGTTGTTATGAGAATGGATTTCCTTGAATCTCATTAGACCAAAGTAGACTGTAGAATTAAGATCATTAAGTATCAGGATGACCTTAGGAATTCAGATTACTAATGGGATAAAGAGGCCAATTTCATGCGTATGACATCAACCAAGTAGTTCGGGTGAAACATGCACAAGGGTTTTCGATTGTTTACAATGACGATTAGTAATCTATCGAGAGAGTACTCCAGATCTTTCACCTCTTGATGAGCATGTGGTATTGAGAGAGTGTGTAGATGTTTTTATGAGCGAGATTCCTATATTACTAACTCATAAAGATGTGGATTTCACCATAGACCTAGTACAAGGAGAAACACCAATTTCTAGGGCACCTTATCGGATGATGACTCAGAGCTTCATGAGCTCAAGATTCAGCTAGAGGAGTTGTTAGAGAAGGGCCTTATTCACCTAGCATGTCTCCTTGGGGACACCAATTATATTTATTAAGAATAAGGATGGTTCTCTCAAGATTTGTGTTGATTTCAGGAATCTTAATAAGGTCACAATTAAGAACCGTTATCCACTTCCAAGGATTGACAACTTGTTTGATCAGATGAGGGTGCCAGAGTATTTTCCAAGATTGATCTCAAGTCTACCACTAGTTACACATTGCAGATGTAGACATTCACAAAATAAATTTATGCACTCATTATGGGCATTATGAGTTCATTTTTGTACCTTTTGGTTTGACCAATGCCCTAGCTATTTTCATGAGCCTCATGAATGGGGTTTTTCAGGACCTTGTTGGACCATTTTGTCTTAGTATTTCTGGATGATATATTGATATATTATTATTCGAGGAGGAATAAAAGAAGCATCCGAGATAAGTAGTAAAAGTTTTGAGGGATAAGAATATTTTAAGGGACTTAGAGAAGTGTGATTTCTTTCAATCAAAGATTTAGTACTTTGGTCACATCATATCTAGTGATGGAATCTTAGTATACCCCTAATAGATATGAGCCAATCTAGATTGGCTTGCACACACATTAGTGAAAGGGGTTAGGAGTTTCATGGGATTAACATGCTATTACAGTAGGTTTATACATGATTTTTTTGAATTTTGGATCCTATTAGTTCTCTTTAATGAAAAGAAAAGAAATTTGATGGTTATAAAAATGTGAGCAGGATTTTAAGTTATTGTTGTCTCCAAATCACTGCACCTGAATGGCCTGAGAATGAATCATGACATTTGGTGTGATTGGGACACATGGGATCACCTCTCAAGCTGTGGGACTTGGGCTTGAGGTAAACCTCTAGAGAAGGTTAGCTTCCTCTTCCTAAACTAAACAGAACATACTTCTAATGGAGGAAAAATGGCTAACTAGTCCTATGCTAACATTTCATGGGATTAGGGAGAGAGAATGAAAGGAAATAAAACCTATGATATAAGTAGTGATGCACCAAGAAAAGGGATGTTCAACTTCTAGAAGGGTTAATGTGGGTAGGATGCTTACATCGGTGGCCACCTTAACCTATTGCAACTTGGAAAGGGTACAAGGTACCACAGACTGGAAACACGCATTCCTTTTGTTAAAATCGACCAGACAATAAGATACCAATCTCCCTGTGAAAAAGGATAAACTTGAGAAGGGTGAACAAGCACCAGAACTCAACTGCATGCCATATTTCACCACCTGATAAGCATAGAACTCCACAAACTTGCAATGGAAACAAGAACTTACACTATGCACCTGAAAAACATGAGAGAGATAAATAGAAGTAGAAAAATCATGAAAGGACATTCATATGATCACAAAGCATAATTATCATTACTTCAAGCACTTGCAAAGTGCATCATTACATCGGTGAAAAGGGCATAACCTACCATTACATTTTGAGAAGAAAGGCTTGAGAGCCTCACTGATTCACAAATTGTGAAGAGAAGGGGAAGCTTAGAAGTGTTTAATCCACCAAATTGTGTGACTGTTAGAATCCACTTGTTGGAACCTTTTGGAATGAACCTCCAATTTACATTTATAGATGGAATTTAAGAGAGAGAGAAGAGAGGTTTCATAATTACACCTCATAAATGGAAGGCACATGATGTATTATTTATTACATTTTGTTGAACCACCTAAAAAGGCTCCATCATGCATCCTTTATTACTTGTTGACATAGTCTTCACAATTAATTAAAATAATATTTAAATAATAATAATAAATATTATTATTTAAAATATTTAAATAAAAATATTAATTTAATTAAAATCTCTCGTTGGTCGGTTTGCTCGATGGAAAATGCCAAAAATGGCCCAACTCGGTGGTTGGCTTGCCGAGCCAACTCACCGAGTTGGGTCCGAGCTTCCTGCATTACATCCTTCCCGCCTGAGTTCTAGACCACCACACAACTCCTACCTGGGCTCGTGTTGAATCCTCTCGACCAAGCTTCCACTCAACCGAGCTTCTTTGTTCTTCGTATAGTTTGAGCCACTGTCGAAACACCTCACACACTGTGGCTCACTCTGAAATGATGAATTGCTCTAGTTGAGCTAATCCAATAATGTGAGAGACTGTACATGACTTGTCGAGCTATCCCGATGCTTTGAGTTGACTTCAATCCACCACAAATTCCCGAGTCGAGCTCCTTCACAAAGTCACCAAGTTCACTCAAATTAACTAACCCTCCATCTACGATGCGACTCTCCGCACTAAGCTCTCCTTAAACAAGCTCTTCTACACTAGCGACCACAACAAATTATGAGCATCTTTTCACTTACCAAGTTCTGTGAATTCACCGTGACCGAGTGAGCTCCTTCATTTTTCCATCTTGAGATACAATGTGTGAGTTCATTCAAACTTCTCGTTATGTAATCGTATGTTGAAATCCCTTGGGAATGATTCCAAATGAACCTCCTCCTCACTTTTCTATGGGCTCACCATTAAACCATGTCAGGCCTATGAGCCATCTTCTCTATCTAGCAGACTTGGCCAATCATTCGTGCATCTAAATATTCTCCGCTTATATTCCAACTCATTCCATATCTACTTAGCTCAGGCACTTTCTTCAAATGAGCACTTTAATGTTGATCGATCTCTCCTTTTCTACCCATGCTCAATCATCCTTCACCATGCAAATGTAGAGCCAAGCTCCTCCTATACCTCACACATCTTCCGGCTCGGATCGAGTGAGTTATCAACCTATTTGATCTGTCCTCCACCGTGACACCAAGATGAGCTCCATCACATCGAGCTAAGCATCGAAACATTTTCCTCTAAATCCTTCTCAACTTGGCTTGAATGGTGAGTCACTCTCGAGAATCTTCTCATGTCCGCACATCTTTCCTCCCTTTGGCTCGACTCCATGAGATCACCATGCATTAGCTTGCATTAGTGATCACCCTGTTGATTCCACGAGATCCTGAATTTTATGAGCTGATCACTCGCCGATCTCAGTTGTTTGACTTAACCACGTGGAATACACGACGAGTTACTCGGTCCGGGATTTCTCCATTGATTTTCTTGGTGATCAACCAATAATCCTCCACATATCCGGCAAATGACTCGGTTGATCATGCTTTAATTCCCTTGATGACTCACCTATTGAATTGAAACCCAACTTGGACTCCTCATAACCTTTGCCAAATATCCCGAACTCTTAATTCCATAATCTATGAATCTTGAAAACTCAAACTCTAAATTTCGAGTTTTGGGCTTCCAAGAAATTTAATTGCCTCAACATTTCGATCCAAGAAAAGACTCGAACTTCCAAAATATTTAACTTCGAAAAGAATCTCGAAATGCCACAAACACCTCCACACCAGAAATCCATTCACATTTACTAATCCCTCTCTGTTATGAATCATTTCACCAAACTCTGACCGAGCCATCTACTAAAACATACCTATTGTGATCTAATTTGCATCGATGATTAGTTCCATGGCTCGGCCTTTGAGCTCAGATCTCATTCGTGTATGCACAAATGACTTGGCTGTGTGCAAAGTCTTATAATGGATTCAAACTAAACGTTTCAAATGGCTGGTTTCTTCCTCCTACATTTTACATTTGAGGATGCCAAGGATCTCTATTATTTACCCAGTGTATATACACTGATCTTCAATATGTTGAGCATCAATCATGGTTTCATATGTGCTCAGAACCAAGATTTTTCCTATTATGCCTAATTAAATGTTTGCTCGACTAGACAAGTTCTCCAGGGTCTGGTATTTATTACTTCTCAGAACTCCACATGCGATCTCCTTTTTTATTGATACGAGCCCTCAGTAAGTTGATCCCACCAATCCACCGAGCTTGATCCTCTGAACTAAATTATCAAGCTCACAAAGTGATATTTTCAACGATCTTCAAGTTGACTATTGATTAAACTTGGGGCCTTTATCGAGCCCAAATACAAGCTGAGTCAAACCTGAGTGAGATCCTCTCAATACACAACTCAGTGAGCTATTTTTACATAGTGTTAATTTTCCTTTATTCTATTTATTTTAAAACCCTGATTTTAATAGTTTGGGGCTTCTCCTCAAACTAGAGGGTAGAAAAGATACAAAAAGGCATAATGATAATTTTAGCATGTGGGCCCACCGGAGTTGATTTTCCCATTCAAAGATCAATTCAAACCTCCAAGACATGGAAAAGAAAGAGAAATCTAGGAAGATTTGAAACCTTCTAGAATGACATACAAGACTTTCAAATCTTGAAATTATACTGATAACCCCGAAATCCTTATGGAAGAATTTTTGGTCTCAAGGTATTATCCTATTGTCCATTTTCCCCAGGGGGTAAAAATTGACAACATTTTTGGTGACCTCTCGGAGATACTTGCCTGCTAAGCATTAGGCTAGTAGCCTTGTCTATCCATTGGGCATGGAGTCATTATTTGTCAATCTGAAACCAATCTGATCCTAAAATCCCCTTGAGCATTGCTGATCTTGGACCTCCCTCGAATGCAAAGCATGAGGTATACTGAAACTGATGAACATGTGGAACCTATGGAACGTTGCATAATTTTGGAAGAGGCAGATCATGAATCTCTAATGGAAAATTTTGAACTTTCCTTCTCCTTGACACCTTCCAATGATGCAACAGTGTGCATAACAACATAAGAGTGATAACAGAAAATGAAAACACACAACAACTGAAAACCATACATACCCCAAGTGGATCATGTAGGGTGTGCATTGCACTTATTCTGCTGAAAACAAACCTATACTACCCTACACTAACCAGAGCACATGTGAGCTAAACAAACCCTGCAATTGGTTGTGTAAAATAACTTCCTTTCCTCACAATGGATTTCCATGCAAATGATGTGACAATGGACATTGTTGAGAATGAGAGTGCAAAACTAAAACATGCCCAATCCTCCACTTGGTTTACTAAGAAATCAACTGGAAAGAGAAATAATTCCTCTTTTAGTTGCTCTACATTTGTCCTGTAGAAGCATTACAACTGATCCTCATAATTTTGAAACTCATCCTCACACTCTGAAGTGAATGTGACTAGTTCTAGCTTCTCTTCTGGCTTCAATGAAGCTAGGTACCTGATAGGACATGGTCTAAACCATTGAATATTTCTGCTTGTCTGAACTTCAATTTTAACAAAAAAGTCTTGTTGAAGACATCCTTAAAAAAATATGGTTATTCACAACCTGATTTTCCTCGTGTTTCCCTATATGAATGAATGGCTTCTCTTTCTCCTATGTGAATGGTATGAAAGGGATATCTTCTTCATTCCTTTTCCTTCTTTGATAACAAGAAGTTCCTCCATGACATGCAGCTACTTTGGACCACTTACAACCTCAAATGAAGTTACTGGAAAGTCACTGCAAGTGTTTGAAGCATATTGATCATATAGGAGTTCCACTTTCATCTAAATGCAGCGTTTTTCAACATCTCTAACCTCTTCATCCCACATGAAACCTACAAGATCAAATCCTTTCACCTATTGTTTTTGGGACAATTAAGGGAAGAAAGACCTCCTTGATTTCCTTCCATCATCACTTGTTCATCAAACAAGTCTGACTTCACAATTAAAAGCAAGGAACTTTCAATGATGTCATTTTGCCCAAAACCTTTAAAGTTGACTTAGTTCCTCCCGCATGCTCTTCTCTTTCTTCATTCAATGAATGTTGTAGAAGATCTAACTCTTCAAATTCAAATTCAAAAGGATAACTTGAAACTACAGTAGTTACAGAAATGGGTATTTCTATAGGCTCTTCTACATCCAAATACTCCTCCAAATCTGACAGAAAATATGCTTCCTCATCCTCTGACTGTATCAAAATATCTTCTTCAATCCGAGTATCCTCCGAACTAGAACCTCCTTCACCTTGATATTCTTCATTTTCAAACATGAAATTAGAAAGATCAAATTCATCTAAAAAATCACATTTTTGAGAAGGAAGAGAGGGAAAAGGTTTAGAAAGCTTCCGCATGATCTCATCATCATTCTTGATCTTTGAATCCTTCTTCGTCTCTTGAAACCTTATGTGACTGATTGTAGCATCTAATGATGATATTGGAAATTTGTTACCTTCTTCCAAAAGTGATGTAAGTTCTTGAAATGCATGGAAATTAGGATCATTTCTTTCTTTAGAATCATCTCGTACATTTGAAATTCATTCTTCTTCAACTTACACTGCTCTCTATTACTGATTTTTCCACCTTTGGTTATTCAAACTCCTCTAGATGGAATTGAGCCAAAATGAATACTAAATTATGAACAATTAGAATACTGGTCCTCTTTATTCAACTCTGGATTTTTTAGTGTACAAAACTAGTTTGTTCACTTGTTCTTGAGCCTTAACTTCGCAAAGGTTTAGTTAGGAACAAAGTTTTCTTAATGTTAAGTTTTGGAGCCCAATTCTCTAGATCATTTGCATGCTCTCCTTATTTATTCTCTTCAATCCTATACTCCTCCATTTTCCTCATTTCTTGACAATGATCCTCCCAAAATGGATTTGGCACTACAAGAGGAGGGGCGGATTGGGATTCAACCAATCCCCTCACTATTTGAGGAAGTGATTCATTCTCTTGTCTTGATGGCTCTTGTAGAAAAGATGGAACTTTAGAAGTACAAGGCATGGAAGATTTGTGATTGAATGGAGGAATAGAAAACAAAGGAGTGAATTCCATCGAAGGGGTAACAATGCTGGAAAGTTAGGATCATGGGGCTCAAATTGCAACTACATGGATGGAAACACAAGAAGAGGGTTGTAAGGTGGTAATGTAGGGACCTTCCCTTGATATTATTGGCTGACATTACATTCATGAACATCTATTTTCTTGATCCATTCTCCAAACCGAGTCATAGTATTGATTATGAATTGAAGCTTTTGTTGAGGGATAAGCTCACATGGTATATGACCAGTCCATGGGTATGGAATTCTGAAGCCAATCTGGGCTACCTTTTTCATTTCATTGATCCTTATTCATACCATGTTATGATCAAACTCTCCAGCCTCCTTCCGTAAGTGATCCTCTTCAAGTGTGGAATAGATTCCAAAATTTGTATTGCATTGTTTGTCAGTAACCCCCATGTTTGGTGGATAACCAAATTGACTTGCATCTTGCTTATGTGAACATGCATGCTCAAACTGATATTCTTCATGAAATTGGTTTGGAGGTGAATTGTAATAGCCTAAAGATGGAAAGAACCACTGCTACTACAAGTGGGAGTCCCACTGTGGAGATGAAGCCATGATTGCACAACCTCATGAATGAGAGAAAATGGAAAGATATGGAAAAAAACTAGATGGAAAATTTATAAAATGAAAGTCTGCAACATAGAGAGTAAGGTACTTAGACCAATGTAGTCGCTATTTGTGCTTGGGTATACCTCCTAAGGCTAAAATTTCACTAAGATCACAATAATGTAATGAAATTAAATGAACACAATACACATACCTATGAAAGATGTGCCCCTTGTCCCCTTTGGGCTTGCCAAAACTGTTGTCTCCAAATCACCGCACTTCGAATGGCCTAAGAATGAATCATGACATTTGGTGTGATTGGGAGACATGGGATCACCGATCAAGATGTGGAACTTGGGATCAAGGTGAACCCGGAGAAGGTTGGAAACATCTTCCTAAACTAAACACAATAGTACTTCTAATATAGGAAAAATGGCTAACTAGTCCTTTGCTAACATTTCATGGGATTAGGGAGACAAAATGTAATGAAATAAAACCTATGCTAGAAGTGGTGATGCACCAAGAAAAGGTATGTTCAACTTCCATAAGGGTTAATGTGGGTAAGATGCTTACATCATTGGCCACCTTCACCTATTGCAACTTGGAAAGGGTACAAGGTACCACAGACTGGAAGTATGTGTTCCATTTGTTAAACTTGACCAAATAATAAGATACCAATCTCCCAGTGAAAAAGGATAAACTTGAGAAGGGTGAACAAGCACCACAACTCAACTGCATGCCATATTTCACCACCTGATAAGCACATAACTCCACGAACCTGCAATGGAAACCAAAACTTGCACTATGCACCTGAAAAACATGAGAGAGGTAAATAGAAGCAGAAAAATCATGAAAGGAGATTCATATGATCACAAAACATAATTCTCATTACTTCAAGAACTTGCACAAAGTGCATCATTACATTAGGTGAAAAGGGCATAAGATGCCATTAAATTTCGATAAGAAAGGATTGAGAGCCTATAGATTCAAAAAATGTGAAGAGAAGGGGAAGCTTGGAAGTGTCTAATCCACCAACTTGCATGACTTGTTAGAGTCCACTTGTTGGAACCTTTTAGAATGAACCTCCAATTTAAATTTATAGAAGGAATTTAAGAGAGAGAGGAGATATGTCATAATTACACCTCCTAAAAGGAAGGCACATGATGTATTATTTATTACATTTTTTTGAACCAATTGAAAAGGCTCCATCATGCATCATTTATTACTTTTTGACGTAGTCTTCACAATTAATTAATATAATATTTAAATAAGAATAATAAATTTAATTTTTTTAAATATTTAAATAAATATATTAATTTAATTAAAAAATTAATTAAAATCTCTGTTGATCTGGTCTTTTCGAGGAAAATCAAAAATGGCCCAACTCGATTGTTGGCTCACCAAGCTAACTCATCGAGTTGGGTCTTAGATCCTCTTGCATTGTATCCTTCCCACTTTGAAGTTCCACCGCCACACAACTCCTAACAGGATCTCGTGTTGAATCCTCTGACCGAGCTCCCACTCAATCGAGCACCTTTTTTTCTTCATATAGACTAAGCCACACTGTCAAACACCTCTACACACTGTGGGCTCACTCACGAAATGATGAATTTCTCTAGTCGAGCTCATTGAACAATGCAAGAGACTATACATAACTTGCCGAGCTATCTTGATGCCGAGTTCACTTCTATCCACCACAAATGCTGAGTTGAGATCCTTCATGAAGTCACTGAGATCACTCAAATTCACCAACCCTCCATCGACGATGTGATCTCTGTACTGATCTCTCCCTAAATGAGTTCTTCCACACTGGCATGACCACAACGAATTCTAAGTACCTTTTCACTTACCAAGTTTTGCGAATTCACCAAGCCAAGCTCCTTTGCTTTTCCATCTTGAGTTATAATGTGCGAGTTCATTCCAACTTCTCGTTATGTAATTGTATTTCATGAGCCCTAGGGGATGATTCCAAATGAACCTCCTCCTCAATTTTCTACGGGATCACCATTGAACCATGTCAGGCCTACGATCCATCTTCTCTATCTCGTGAAATCATTCAATCATTCACGCATCTACTTGTTCTCTATGTGTATTCTAAATCATCCCATCTCTCGCTTAGCTCGGGCACTTTCTTTAGTGGGAATTTCAATGTTGATCGAGCTCTCCTTATCTACCCATGCTCAATCATCCTTCACCATGAAAATAAAGATCCAAGCTCCTCCTATACCTCACACATCTTCGGCTTAGATCGGATTGAGTTCTCAACCTATTCGATCTATCCTCCATCGCGACACCAAGACGAGCTCCATTGCATCGAGTTAAGCATCGAAACATTTTCCCGCAAATCGTACTCGACTTGGCTTGAATGGTGAGTCACTCTCGGTGATCTTCTCATGTCTTCATGACTCTCCTCCCTTTGGCTCAAATCCATGAGATAACCATATTGATTCCACAGATCCCCAAGTTCTATGAGCTCATCACTCGCTGATCTCACTTATTTGACCTAACCACATGGAATACACCCCGAGTTACTCGGTTTGGGATTTCTCCATTGATTTTCTCGATGATCAACCAAAAATCCTCCACATATCTTAGTGAATGACTCACTCGATCGTGCTTTAACGCCCCTGATGACTCGCCTGGTGAATCGACACCCAACTCAGACTCCTCACGACTCTGCCATCTATCCCCAAACTCCAAATTCCCTAATCTTTGAATCCTGAAAACCTGAAACTCTAAATTTTAGAGTTTTGGGCTTCAGAGAAATTTAGCTCCCTCAATGTTTTTGACAAGATAAAAACTTTGAAATTCGAAATAGTTAACTCCGAAAAGAATCTCTAAAATTCCATGAACACCTCCACACCAAAAATCCATTCACATTTGCTTTGATCCCTCTCTGTTATGACTCATTTCACAAAAATCTACACTGAGCCATCTACTCAAACATACCTATTGTGATCTAATTTGCATCAATGATTAGTTCCATGGCTCGGCCTCGAGCTCGGGATCTCATTCGTGTATGCACAAATGACTTGACTGTGTGCAAAGTCTTATAATGGATTCAAACCAGACGTTTCAATTGGCTCGTTTCTTCCTCCTACATTTTACATTCAGGATGCCGAGGATCTCCATTCCTTACCCAGTGTATATACACTCGATCTTCAACATGTTGAGCATCAATCATGGCTTCATATGTGCTCAGAACCAAGATTTTTCCTATTATGCCTAATTAAATGTTTGCTCGACTAGACAAGTTCTCCAAGGACTGGTATTTACAACTTCTTGGAACTCCACATGCAATCTGAATTTTTTGCTGATACGAGCCCTGTGTAAGTTGATCCCACCATCAACCGAACCTCGAACCGAATTGTTGAGCTCACAAAGTGAGCTTTCCACCGATCTTTAAACTGATTGTTGACTAAACTTGGGGCCTTTTTCGAGCCCAAATACGAGCTAAGTTAGACCCGAGTGAGCTCCTATCAATACACAATTTGGCAAGCTATTTTTACATATTGTTAATTTTCCTTTATTCTATTTATTTTTAAACCCTGATTTTAATAGTCTGGGGATTCTCCTCAAACCAGAGGGTAGAAAAGATTAAAAAAGGCATAATAAACATGATGTATTAATTTTGATCATTTTAGCATGTGGGCCCACCGGAGTTGATTTTCCGTTCAGAGATCAATTCAAACCTCCAAGACATGGAAAAGAAAGAGAAATCCAGGAAGATCCGAAACCTTCCGGAATGACATACAAGACTTTCAAATCTTGAAATTATATTGATAACCCTGAAATCCTTATGGAAGAATTTTTGGTCTCAGGGTATTATCCTATTGTCCATTTTTTCCACGGGAAAAAATTGACAATAGTTACTTAACGAGTAATCGAATATGACACCTATCTTAGCAAGCGAGTTCCAAATCCATTTGGATATTTGTTTGTTTGCACCAATTCTTTATTAGAGTTTATAGGATCATTTCTCATGTAGGAGAATTAGGTAATTTATTTTGAGTCGCGTAAGCTCAAGGATTATGAGCTTAACTTCCATACCCATAACTTGGAGCTTGGAGCAAGTAGTTCATGCTCTAGTGCATTGATAACATTTCCATTTGTGCATGCCTTTTATTTTGAGGACTGATTATTGTATCTTTCGGCACATCTTGTCATGAAGCTAAAACTCAACACTCATCAAATGCATTGGATGGAGTTGTTATGTGAGTATGACATGAAACTCCAGTATATCATGGGAAAAGAAAATGTCATTACTGATTCCTTGAGTACACGATTAAATGTGATTTCCACCATGACAATATAGTCAAATCTCCAAGGCAGGATTATTCAACATCTTCCAAGGGACATATTTTATGAGGATTCTAATCATATGTTTGAGTCTCGGAATTATTTAGAGGCTAGTATACGGGGTGTATTTTAGAGGAAGATGATCTATTTTGGTTTCGAGAGGCATATTTATATGCCTAAGGAAGGTGATCATCACAACTTTATTCTTTCAAAGGCTCATTGAGCCCCTTATGCAACACATCTAGGAGTGAAGAATATGCACCTTAAGCTTAGAGAGTTGTATTATTCTCCCAATATTTGACGAGATATAACAAACTTTGTAGCTCATTACCTTGACTATTAGAGGGTCAAGACCGAGCATTCCCATTCTATAGGACTTTAATATCCTCATGATATTCCCGAGTGGAAATGGGATGTCATCTCCATGGATTTCATTGTCGGTCTCCTATGTCTTCTTATCACCATGATGCCATTATGGTCACTATTCACTAACCAACATCACCTACAATGTATGTGCCACCGCAAAAGTATTTATGGAGGATTTTTTTTAGGTTACACAGGATTCCAAAGATCATTACTAATGATAGAGACAACATCTACACTTCAGACTTATTGAGTTCCTTTCAGGCTTCTCTGGGATTACAAATCAACTTCAGTTCAACATACCACCTAGAGATAGAGGTACTTGAGGACATGTTGAGGATGTATGTTATAGATCAAAAAAATAAGTGGGAGGATTACTTGCACCTTGTCCAGCTTTTATTACAACAACAATTATCACAGTTCTATTGTTATGGCTCATTATTAGGATTTGTATAAGTGACCTTGCAGGACACCTTTAGGATGTGATAGGTTAGATGACAAGGCTATACTTAGGTCAAGCTAGAGTACAGTGGGACTGACATAATGAGATAATAACTACTTGGGAGGATGATACACGATTGAGGGGTCAATATTTTTATCTCTTCTAGTGACTTCTAGGAGGAAGTCTAATTTTAGGAGGGGGATGTAGTGCTCAAATCTTCTTATATCAGTTCATTTGTTGACTCATTTATTTTACTAGATTATGAACATGGATTTTAGTACTATTTGGATACTATGTGGTTTCATTATAGATCATTTTGTGACATATGTCATGATTAGGGTGCATAGTTCCAATATAACATTATGATCATTATCTTAGTTTCTTGGATTATATGGTTTTGGATAATAGAAGGTTGTGATAAAGTTAGTTTTATTTCATAAACAATGTATTGATATATGATGTTTTCATATACTTTGTATCATTGGTTTATAATGGTAAATTGAATGTTATCATGCAAGTGCTTAGATGGATCTTATAGTTTGAGTTATTATAGATGTATGTTGTTAGTGCTTAGTTATTCCATACAGACATTGATTGTTGTATAGTTAGAATGATTATCCATGATTGATTTATTGATATTATAAATTTAATTTATTGTATTAAGAAGGTATGTTAATGTGTGAATTGAGTGTGCATATTATAGGTCACACATGAGAATGTGGGTTTTAGAGTTGCACCTCAAGTTGCAGAATCAACCGACCGGGCCGATTCCTTTAGCCATGTATGATATTTCTGTAGCCTTGTTTGTACATGACATATTCATGATTTGACACCATTGGTGATTCCTAATGTATCTATGTTAATTTTAATTTGTTTTAGCCCTATGATAAGCTAGTTTAGGGACTTAATGTTCCCTACATGCATTAGTAGGGTTTACGGTTAATTAATCTTTTTGTTAGTGGTTTGGGACCACCTAATCATCATTTGGGTGGGCCCCACTACTTGTTTCATTTTGCAACTTTACCCCATCTCGAATGTGGGCTAAATGTGGTATTTGTAAGGACCTCTTTTCATATTGGGGTTTCCCTTAAATTCAAATGAGCCCCTTGGACCCTACTAAGGTTAGGGGGTCTCTTTTCAAGGTCAAATGGGATTTTCCCTCCCATATGACACCTCTCTTATCACCATCTTGTAAATGTGGTGGTTTTTATTTATTTATTAAAATTTGAAGTGTGTTGGATTATTGGTTTTTAGGAAATTTCGGAGATTACTTCCCAAATGTGTTTTTGTTTTATATCTCTTGATTTTTGGGAATGTTGTATTGGAGGATGAGATGGATGACACATGTCACCCTCTTATTCGTGAACATTTTTGGTTGTTTCTTATTTTTTATACCTCCTCATGGAGAGGGGTAGGAACTTTTTCTTCTCATTTTTTACTATTATAGTTGAAGAGAGCTTGGAGCTTGAAGCTTGGGAGAGCTTGGTTTGTTCTTGAAGTTGGATAGATATTTTTAAGGTAGACCTTTATACCTATTGGTTTTGTGCTTTGATATAACATGTAAAATAATAGAATGGTTTTTGGTTTCTTGAATTCATGCATATTTTGTGTGGGTATCTTTGTTAATATTGTTCTTATTTTTCTCCGGCCATCCTATTTTGTGTTGGATTTTGGAATTGTAGGGGAAGAGGGAGGACACCCCTTGTTATACCACATGGCTTGAAGGGAAATCCATGTTAGAGTAGGTATTTACCTTAGCTCATGTTCACCTAGGTACATTATTTACCTTTATTGTATTTATCCTCACCCACTTATGTGTGCGGATATTTCTTTTATCTTATTTAGATATTAGGAGATATTATCTAGTTGTTAGGTATAGTTCTTTCCTTGATCTATGGTATTGACTAGGTCTTTCCTTGATCTATAGTATTGACTAGATCCTTGATGTCTAGTTCTCTCCTAAATCTATGGCCTGACTAGTTCTTTGATGACTAGTTATTTCCTTGATTTATGGCTTGATCTATGACCTTGATTGGTTCTTAGATTGTTATTCCTTGCCTATTTAAGCAAGGCCCATTCTCATTGTATTGCATTGAGTTCCATAATAATATATGATATTGCTTCTCATTTGTTTGCAAAGGTTTATGTAAATTTATTTTGGCGAATTGCTTTCATCTTATAGATCATGGTGTTTGATTAGCATCTATGTTCTTGGCTTGGTATGATCTAGTTATCATTCCTTTCATGGTATCAGAGCAGGAGATTCTTTGTTAGCATCCGTCTGTAAGTTTTATTTTGCAAATAAATTATTTGTGTATTCATATATTTGGGATTTGGTCGTATTTTGTTGCTGCATGAATTTTTATGGAAAACAGAGGCTTCCATTGGATCCAAAAGGTGTGAAAACCCTAAGATCGACTGTAAACTCGGCCGTTTCTTTAGACAGTCATTTTTTGTTTTTTGTTGGTGCGCAGAGAAGCACGATGTAGTTCACCTCGGGATTCACATCCACGGAAAATAAATCGCGGGATTTTGTTTGGATCATTGGATTTTTTGAGATTTTTGTAGTTCGTTGCGGTGTTCCTACTATTAGGTGCTTAACTTTAGCCCCCTTTAATTTTATTTGTGTGGTGAAGGCAACAACATTTTACTTCGTTTTAGTGGCACCTAAAAATAAATAATAGAGAAAAATATTAAAAAGCTTGTAACTTTTGATCGGTAACTTGGTTTTGAGTGCCATTTTTGTAAAAGTGCTTGTTTTTTTGTGCTCTTTCTATTGGAGTTATTTATTTTGATACTTGCACTATAATTATAAAGTGCCAAATATGGAGGAGTGTTGTAAGCCTAAACCTGCTTTTGATGCTTCTAAATCTGCGAGGCTTGTTACTGCATGCTCTTCCACATCTGTGCCTATTACAGTACCACATGTTGTGTATCCTACTTCTGCTCAGCTGCATGGATTTTTTAAGAAGCATACCACTGCATTCAGTTCTCACATGCTCGCTCTATGGGTCTCACTAGCGGAGTCATTGACAAACATTTACAGGGTATTGTTTCCTATATTCCACATGTTAAGTGGAATTCTCGTCATGACATTGGTTTTCGAGCAGATAATTCATTGGGATCACACATTGATAGAGATCCTTTTTTTGTTTGCTCGACTCTTTCTGAGGATCCTGAGCAACACATGAGTTCTACATCTTCACTCAGGCTTGAGAAACCTGAGATTTTAGTTGTCAAACATGATCAACCTGACACACATTCTGATGTTCTTTTGCATGCACCCATTGTGCATTTTGCACCAAGTCATATGCAGGCATCTTCTTCATCCATCTGTGTTAATTTGGGGTGGATATCTGATCACTCGTGGAGGCGATATAGGAATTTTTGAGAGGACTCTACAGGCATGGATCCTCCACCATTCGGCCTCTTGCTCCACTTTCTATACCTTCTGCATTGTGATGCTTCTTGTTTTGAGCATTTTTCTTTAACAGGTGTAGTGTATCTCTCTTGTTTGTTGAGAGATTTGATATCTATATTTTTATACTTTTGGCATGTTGATAGTATCTCTTATGGGGGATCTATTCTGGTGCATTCTAGTGTTAGTTTTTCAGTGTTCGAGTAGTTGTTTTGATAACTCATACAGATTTTTAGTGTCACTCCACCCATTCAGCAGTATGGGAGGGTGTGGTGTTGATCTGCTTCTTCGAGTTTCGTGTCCTTGCCTTGTTACCTTGGCTTTTCTTGGATCATGACACTCTGGAGTTTGTGTCCTTGCCTTGTTGCTTTGGTTATTGTTCTTGGATCGTGGCACACCTATTTGCAGCAGTTGGTCGAATTATGTTTGGTGTTTTTGCACTTTCGACATCACTCCGTTGATAGTCTCCTTGTATGGAGCTATTCTGGTGAAGCCTAGTGTCAGTTGTTTTTGAGTTCTATGATCGAGTAGTGGATTCAGACCAAACTTCTTCAACATTGTATAAGTTTTTTGAGCCAAGCTTCTTGGGATGCCTTGGAGCGGGTCTTTACTCTCTTTACTTTGTTATTATTGGTTTTGGGTACCTTACGGTGTCCCTTTTTCCAGTTATTGTACATGAGTACCTCATCAGGCCTAGTTTTTGGGACTCATACTGTGGACATGCCACTTCTATTTTGGCCCCTAGCTTCACTTGAGGGGGTGTTAGAGTAGGTATTTACCTTAGCTCATGTTCACCTAGGTACATTATTTACCTTTATTGTATTTATCCTCACCCACTTATGTGTGTGGATATTTCTTTTATCTTATTTAGATATTAGGAGATATTATCTAGTTGTTAGGTATAGTTCTTTCCTTGATCTATGGTATTGACTAGTTCTTTCCTTGATCTATGGTATTGACTAGATCCTTGATGTCTAGTTCTCTCCTAAATCTATGGTCTTGAATAGTTCTTTGATGACTAGTTATTTCCTTGATTTATGGCTTGATCTATGACCTTGACTGGTTCTTAGATTGTTATTCCTTACCTATTTAAGCAAGGCCCATTCTCATTGTATTGCATTGAGTTCCATAATAATATATGATATTGCTTCTCATTTGTTTGCAAAGGTTTATGTAAATTTATTTTGGTGAATTGCTTTCATCTTATAGATCGTGGTGTTTGATTAGCATCTGTGTTCTTGGCTTGAGTACGATCGGTTATCGTTCCTTTCAAGCCATGATGGTATTTATTTTTATTCCTCCCCTCATATGGTTTTATGTGGATGAAGGATTGTTCATATGGTTTAAAACTCCTTCTCCATCCTTGGCAATGAAACCATACTTGGTTTGGAAATCCTTCCAAGGAGGAGGCTTGGTATTTGGGATGGAGTGATAAGGAGGGTATTTTGGATGAAGAGATATAGAGGCTATTATCGATATTTGTTTAGTGTTCATATGGTTGGTTCAAAATATGGCTTGTTATGGGCTCCTTGCCACTCTTCCCCTTTGAGGAAAACATGGAGTTATTTTTTTATGAATTTGGTGTTATTTTAGTTATTTGTATTGTAATATTGTGTGTGTGTTGTCAACCTTTTGTCTCCCCTTTTAGACACCTAAAATTAGTATATATACCCCTTGTTCACATGAGTGCACATAATTAAATTGAAAATAACCCATCCCCTTCTATCTATTTTAAAATATCCCTATTTATCACATCCCTATTGAATTTAATTATTTAATTATTATCAATCAATTAATATCCTATCCCTTACCCTAATGGAATTTCTATTTCCCGTCCCTACAATTTTTATAACCCATTTCTATTACCAACTCATCCACACATCATCCTAAAAAAAAATAATCATGCCTAATGCTTTAAAGCAATCAATCCTATCTGAAAAACTTGAAATCACGCCAAAATCAGAAAAGATAGCTTGTTGGGTAAACTTCCCCATAGTTGGTGGCGACCTAGCCCATGAGTCATCAAACCTATAAAGCTAGGAGCTTTATTTATATTCTTGAATCATATGGATATGAATACTTATAATTTCTTGTGAGCTGCAAACTCCCGCTAATGCATATGCATTTGAAGTAATTACAAAACTTTTAGACCTCTTTCGAATGTGCTTACATATCTCATGATAATCCCTCATGAGCGTGTCACTAACTTTGAATTTCCTTCTTTCATTATTATTGTTTTATCATTTATTTGTTGGTATATAACCTTTGGTAGGAGTAGGTAATCCATAAAAATGTTCACATCTTCATCATCAAACTCCTTTTTCAGATCCATAATTATAGGTTGCTCTTATGCCTTACCTTTCCTTAGCTTTATCCAACTCTTTCATAATCATTGTTGACCCTAATAGGTCGCCATCGAATTGGCCTTCAGCAGATTTAGCTTTATGTTCCAGAACCTTCTCTCTTATTTGCATGATTTCGTGTCTTCCCTGACTTGTCAAAAATTTCTTCTAATCCCTTTGTGGCATTAAAATTAGCGCACTTGCACCTAGGTTGATATTGACCAGGTATTGATTCCCAACTTATCCTTATTAGCCTTTGCTTTATATCATTTTATTGGTTTCTACTTTCTCAAACTCCCTCTGCAGTTGATCCCAACATTCGAAGTTTTTTTTTTACATTTATATTATATCAAGATATTGTAGGATCTGCATATTTAACTAATTTTATAGATTTGTCTCTAGGTCACCATCGACTTGCCTTTACATAGTATAGGTCATCATCGACCTAGACAAGGCAATATTTAATTTTTAGTTGTTTTAATCATATTATCTTCTAGATCATTTTTAATCATTTGTCAAATTAAATGTTGTTTCATTTTTCGCATGACTATCTGTTCTTCTTTCTTTATTTCACTCTTTCTAAACAACGGGGTTGACATCTGCAAAAGGAAGCCAAAATCTTATTGGAGCCAACATTTTCTCGGGAAGCCCCTATATAAATCAATCTAATAAATATAATTTATAGTCTATTTACATGTCTTCTTCATCTCGTAATAAGGATCAATCAATTACTTAGTGCACATATCACATCACATCCAAGGTAACATAAACCCTCCATCATTTTTGAGTTTTCTAGTTTCTTTAGTAGTTAGTGCATTAACTTCATTAAGAACAAGAAACTTGGTAAACATTCTGGAATGCCCAATTATACCACCCTTTAGGTGATCCCTTTTTATTTATATATCTTTCTTTTTCTATCTTCTACTAACATTGCGGCAGCCTGACAAGGCCTCACTTTATTACTTGTTTGTGTTGGGTTCACATGCTTGGATCACTCATCACTCAATAGTGCAGATAAAAAGGAAAATATTAATCCAAGTATTTCTCATTTTTCCATATTTACTCCATTCGCATTATACATCATGTTATCCAATGTTGTATGTCAAGAAAAATTGGACAAACATGACCTCACATCAAGAAAATGGAGGGATAGATTCAAAGCGAGATCACACTTCAAGATTGGTGAATAGGTTAAAGAGGACCAAAACCATAGCAGAGGAGCTTGGAATTTTGAGCTAGTTCAGGGTATGAAGGAGCTTTGAAGTCTGAAATTCAGAACTTAGAGGTGAGGTCATTCGGAGGTAGGCCAAAGTAAAAATGGTGAAACCCGAAGACAAGGAGCACGAAGCTCCGAAATTAGAAGGTCAATGCATAAAATGTAGGTCAATTTTGGGGATTTGGAGTCTTGCAAGCTCACGGTGAATAATGCCTCGGGCTCGAAGACATAAAGTTATAAAACCTAAAGTCCAAAATTCACATGTCGGGCTTTTGAGATTTCAGAGGTTTCATGTGTTAAGTGGATAAATAGTACCCCAAACCCAAACCCCTAAAATCCTGAAACCCGAGCTTGAAGATACAAAGATCTTAAACCCAAAGTCCAAATTTTGAATTTTGGGGTTTGAATTTTAGAACATTATAAATCTAGTGCACACAAATCACAACAAAGCTCCAAAACTTGAAGTCTGAATTTTAGACTTTGGGGTTTCAAAGCATTTTGGAGGTTTCACGAACTAAGGTAGATGAACAATAACAATGATCTCTGAAGTCAAAACGCCGAAGATCTAAATTTGAAAAGTTTGAAATTTCAGGTTTTAGAGGGTGCGATGCAGGGTCAAGCTCTAAAAAGGTAGATCAACCACTCACATTTATTTTAGTATGGCACCCCCATCTTTAGACGGCCACAACGTTTTACTAGAAGCTCATATTTACACAAAATAAGACTTTTTGGAAAGCACTAAGTATTTCAATATGAGGAAATACGTTCTGTCATTTCAGAGGATATTTATAGATTTCTCACCTACCAAAATGATGAAGGTATGGGATTCCTTCCTTCCCCAACAAGGAAAATTACATGGAGCTATGGGTTTTGCAGTGGCACCCATCATTGTTGTAGGTGATTTTAATGCATTTTTGGATGGTTAAAGAAAAAATTCAAATTAATTCTCTCTCTCTTTCTCTCATTCTTCCTATATATTGTAAGGAGGGGATCATTTCAAAAGTTTGGACACCTTGTACATGCCACAGGTGATTTTAATGCATTTTTGGGTGGTTGAAGAAAGCATTTGAATTCCTTCTCTCTCCCTTTCTCTCATTCTTCCTATATGTTGTAATGAGGGGATCATTTCAAAAGGTTGGACACCTTGTACATGCCCCTCCCTTCTTCTTGAGATTTTGTGGAGATTTCAAACCTCCCTACTACACATTGTAATCCAAATTTTGTTCCTTTGAGCTTGAATGTGATGTATTATATCAACTTTGAGAGCAATAAAATTAGATATGTGGGTGTTTCAAACCCTATCATGTGTTTTCTCGAATCTTTATGATCTTTCATTACATGCAAGGTTATTTTGAATTGTGTTTGTTTTCATTTCAATGTTCCGGTAGTGTTGTGTTTCTTGTGTAGGATGTTCAACATCCTTCTTTGTGCATCACCTTCCCTTAGACTATATTTTTATTTTCATGCATTTTCTCTATCTTTGTCTCCTTGGAAATATTAGATGAAGGTTAGATCTACAACTCAGTATACTTTGAAATACTTGTCACTAGGATACAATAGGAAGTAGACCTTCTTCGGAGAGTTATCTCGATCGTAGAGTCCCACACTTTGGGATAACCCCATGTTTTACAAATCAAAATGACTGCCCCAACCATTCAATTGTGAGAAATCGGGGTGCTGTGATTTTTCCATAACACTTCGCTTTCCTAAGTGTGTCCTTATTGAAAGATCACACCTCATTTTTTTAAAAAGGAACATTTCTTTTCGCATCCTACTTGCTCACATAGTCTAATTAGGGGTTCAACCTTGTTGCATATCACATATTATCACACAAAACCTAAACCTCACACATTTAAATTAACACATCAAAACATTCCTTTACCCACTATACTTATTGGGATTTGATCACCCAATAGGAGGCCTCCCCATAATTCCCTAGCCATAACTTACCCGAAAGAAGACATAGTTTGCCTTTTCCTAGGCACATTTTTGTCCATCCCCTTTTTATTTTTTCATAATTTAGTAATCTAAGAACATAAGAATCTTCTACTTTAATTTCTTGGGTAACCCTATTTGATTCACATAGTTACTCATTTAGCAGCCAAAAGAATGGAACAAAACGTTGCTTCATCGTCTTATGAGACATTTACCACAACAACTACCTCATCCGTGCTCTTAATTACTTCTTTCATGAGCACTAAACCTCTTATCGATGTTTCTCACCTAGAGCCCCTTGTTCATACTACAACCTTATATGAGACTAATCCATTATTATACCACCAACCTATCCCATCTAAACCAGCCACCCCACCATCCACTATATTGGATCCTTCGGACCTCCCAAAATCCCTCTCGGTGATACCATGTTCCAAGAGCTTATAGATACCAATCCAGTGGAACTCTAGGACTATCTCCTTAGGATACCAACTCTGCTTTCCCAAAATGGTTCACCACTTCAAAATATTCACTCTTATTAGACCAACCCCGCAAATCACCCAAATTATAGTAAATGAACTTTCTACATCCCATCTTGCTTCCTCTTTTACCAATCCCTCATCTCATCAAACTACCTAGATAGTCACACTTATTCCTCATAATTTCCATCTAATCAACATGACAATGAATACGCCCTTCCTATAACCTCTTTGATCATTATTTTTACTAGTATCCCTAACCAACATATCTAAACATCATATCCCCTATTTGGATAGCATGATCTTATCACATTGAGTATGCTCATCAATACTTCTCAACCCCCTTTTACAAGTAATTTGTATCATTCAATGATGATTCCATTCCAACAACAATTCCAACTTGTTCATACCCACATTCCTACTCAACCTATCCAATTTCAACAATCCTATCATGTCCCCATTTCCCAACAATTCTTTCAAGAACCACCCCTTCAATCACAGCTTATGATTTACCCTCACCCCTATCAAATTCCTCATACATCTACACATCCACAAAATCACCAACAAAATCACATGGCTACTTCTTACAAACAGTTCTATCACTTATAAACCTCCAATAATTTTTTTAATGATCCCATACATGCCCTCATGAATAGGCGGGTCAACCTCGAGGCTGCTTACTTTAGGATCCAAAGTCTCACTCTCATATAAGAAAATATGTAACAAGAATATTCTCCTATCTATACCAAATAAACTATATCCTCTACACTAGGAATTACCAAAGTTCACCAAGTTTAAAAACATAGAGGATCCACAAAAGAACCTTCATGTATTTAAACATACATGTTATCTTATTGCATGTGATTAATACTTAATGCTTCATACTTTCCTCATATCTTGGCTGGTCTCACGTTGGAATGGCATAGTAGTACATATTCAATACTCTCCTTCTCCCAACTCACACAATTATTTTTAATACAATTTTTCATTAACATTGCGCGTAAAATAACTATCAATTATCTATATGCCATCTAAAAGTTTGAAGATGAATCTATTATAGATTTCATCACATGATGTCACATCATTATAAACCAACTATCCTTCCCTCTCTCAAGCTGATCTCATAAAAATCTTGTCACATTCATGTGTGAAACATATATATTCTACTTTACAAATGCAATCATTTCGAACCTATTGGTGCTCAAATTAGTCTCGCCTCGTTTGTCATTGAAATTATTCAGTTTGTGGGCTTTGTTGTGTTTTCTATCTCCTGTATTGATGCATAAAAATCTGTCCTCCATTTGGTTTCCATGATCAGTCCCTTCCTTGGTCGAGGATCACTTAAAAGTATAGAATTTGTTTTTCATTCCTCTGTCCATGTGAAAGAGTCTGTAACTTGGGCGTAAAACTTAGGTTTTTCCTTTCCTTCCATTTTCCACAGTCACATTTTGTTGTCCCTATCATTTGTGTCTAAAATATCTATGGAAATGTGATTAGATGTGGCTTGGAGGATCAAATTTTGGCCTTATATAATTTCCAAACTCTCTTCGTGAAGAAAGATTCATTTCGGCTCAAATGGTGATTTTCCTACATTTTACGGTTTGACGGGTGTATTTTTCCTGGTCAAATTCATATCTCAACATCTATGGAAATGTGGCCCTTTGGTTGGATGTGGCTTGGTGGGGCACTTTGAAAACTCTAAGGCTCGCTTCAACTCAAAACTTGTCCACATGGAGGGCCGACGCTCATCTGAAAATTCACCTTTTGGTTTGGCCTTGGAGTTGTGCGAGGAGACACGTGGAGGTTTTTGCTGCCTTGCCCAGAGACTTAGACAAAAATTTCATGTGGCGGTAAATTTTGGTGGACCATGGACACATGGAGGGCAAGCACTCATTTGAGGATCCACCTCAGGGTCCCACCTTAACAATTGCGACAGGAGACATGTGGAGGCTTCCGCCGGCTCCGCTCTATACTTAAAATTTTCAAAGAAATTTTGAAAGGCTTGGGACACATGGAGGGACCATGCATGTTTGGGGACCGGCCCCTAAGTTTTATTTTAAAGAAGCACCAGGAGGACACTTGGAGGCTTCCTCTCACTGCCCTTTGCTTGGACTTTTCAATGGCCAAAGAAAAATGTCTCGGACCCTAGACACATGGCGCCGCCTTCCATTGAACCTTCAAATTTTTTAACAACTTTCAGGATCGAGACACATTGTGAGCCCGCACTTGTTTGGGGTCTCTACTTTTTGGGACCATCTCAAAATGCGCCATTAAGACACATGGAGGCTTCCGCTAGCTCCTTTTTGCTGAGACTTTTCAAAGGCAAAAAGGCATTTTTCTTGGGCCCATGGCATGTGGAAGGCCCACGCTTGTTTGGAAACTTACCCATGTACTTCTCCTTTGTAGTTGTGCCAAATAAACATGTGGACAATTATAATATAAAGTAGAAAAGGGGTAGGATCAATGGTTGTTGTGCATTTCATCTGTTTTTCCACCATTTTTCTCCAAGACACTTGGAGATGCAAATACACACTATTTTTCATCATTTTTTGATGAAATTCCTTTTCGTCTCTGTCTGTAAAGTGCCATTGAATGGATTTAGAACTTAATTTTTGAGTCCAAGGATTGTTAAGATTGATATTTTGAAGTTGGAATTGCTCGAGAACTTGCAAAAAGGAATTACTAGAGAAGATGGATGCGGGGCAGAGTTGTAGAGGAAAGAAAGGGAAAAGGATGAAATGATGAAATTTGTAGGCATAAAAGATGAAAAAGGTGTTTCCTCGAGAGAGAAAAAGGATTACCTGTCAGATCCAGCTATGTAGAGCCTCCGAAAATTATTAAAAGGGGATTTCTCACATGACATAATCAGAATGATTAGAAGGATTTCCAAAAAGTTGTGGCATGGCATCCTAGTCATTATTCGAGGGCCCAAGAAATGTGATCAGTTCACAATTGGTCCACTTGGTAGCTTTTGGATCTAAATTTGTTAAATGTTCACTTTTGAAACAAATTGGTAATAAGCAAAGGTCCCTTGAATATTCTTCTTTTTGGGGAAAATTTGAGTGATTGAAATGTATAAATGCAATGAGAATACTCTTGCAAAAGGTCGGGGGTTGAATTCTTAAGAGAAAATTTGAGAAAGCCATCTTACCTAGGAGAGACCAACTGAGATAACCTGTTATTTTTTCTATGTTAGATTTTCTATCATGTCAAGTTGGTTGTAGATGTATAGCCATTGATGAGAACTAAGATTCTCTAGAAGATTTCCCCTGCTGATGAATCTAAGCAATTTTGAAATTAATTTGTGTTCAATCTCTAGAAATTTGTGTCTGCTTTGTTTCAGAATGTCTGTAAATGGTTTATTTTGTTCCTATTGCAATCTTACATTGAAATATTTGTGAAATCACACAGGATCTCATCCCTGTGACAGTTTAGTGGTATTTACAATTTCATTTCAAGAAGATCCTTCATCTGTGATGAGATAAACAAATTTAAAATCACTCCACTGTCATTTGTTGATAAAGATTGTCTATAAGAATTTGGGTGTACCTTAGGCATGATTGATCAGAGATTTTGGTGTTTAATTGAGTCTTTTAACTCAAGCCTTTTGTTAGAGTCTCAAAGATTGTGTGAAAACGTGTTGATCTGGGCCTCCATTGAAGCACACCTTCTAGTTGAAGGAACATCTTAACTATTCTGAAGCTTTTTATGTTGTTGAGTTTTCCATTGTTGTGAAGTTTCTCAAAGACCTAGTATAATCAACTTTATCCTGCTTGATCTCCCACCAAAATCATTTAAAAACCATGAATCCATCCTGAAATACCCTTGTTTTCCCTGTATATAAACAAAGGAACAAAATCTATTTACTAAAATATGCAAAACAATCAGATTTAATAATGTCTTTAGTAACCTTAGCCTTGTGTTGAAAGTATCTCCATCTTTTAGAAGTGACAAACTCTTAAGAGTTAAATTATGGAGTATTGACCGTATTTTCCCAAGGTTTTCTTCATAAAGTTTTGTGCAAAAGAAGGATATCTCCATCTCCTTCATCAAACAGAGGTTACACTATGGGTCCTCTCACCCTAGTCAAAAGGCACAACCTAAAGTAGTGAGGATAGGTCAAATCCTCTTGAAGGTGTTATCCATCTCTCCACAAATCTAAGTGACAAAGGGCCAGTTAGATCTCATCCCCGCTACAAAATGACACACATCATGATCTATCTATCTCTAAGCCCCGTTCCCAATCTGTGATGTTCCTCAGCTTGAAAGGGAGAAAAAATTTGGCTAGCAACACTCATGGCACCACTGCCGGGGAGTATTTGAACAAAGGTGTACATGTACAGATCTTGGTAATGTTTCTTACATGATCTAAGTGTAAATACATTGCTGAAACATCATTACCTATTCAAATCTTTAAGAATTGTTCAAATTTGTAAGTTCTGAGTGCAATATTTCTAGCTTATACAATTATTACACTAAATTTTGTATCATCATTGATAAATTTGGGTAAAAGAAGAGAAGATCTTGTAATATTTTCATGAATCTGGTATTGACAGACATTTGATAGATCTTTCATAGTGCATTTGCACAAACTAAGGTGAAAATCCTTAGTGGTGACTCGTGTTGTTTAAATTCTTTATAAATACCAATGTCTTAACATATATCAAGTAATATTTGTCACTAATATCTATAAAGATGGAAGGAAGAAGATCTTTCTTCACCAAGGACCCTAGTAGAAGGTTGTTTTAAGAGCTGGGAAAGTATAATTTAGAAGGAAGAAGAATTTGGAAGGTTGTTGAAGATCAAGCATCAAGAAAAGAGATCTCCATTGGTGAAATTGATCAGCTTGTGATTGAAGATTGCAATACTTCCTCAAGTGCTTCTGAATCAGGTAGTAATCTCTTTGTTGAATTGAATTCTCCATTTGGAGAGGGTCCTTTTTTGTATTTGAAACATTTGCCTCTCAATATAGCCCCAGTATTTTCCAAATCTAATAGAGTTTTCCAAGAAATAGAGCCTTTAGAGGGTAGTCATTCTGAAAATTGTATCCCTATACCACACAAACCCTCACTCCTCATCATTCTATTTCTCTTAAGATCACCTCCTTAGAATAATATGGCTCAGCCTCCACCTAGACCTCCATTTGTTGTTAATACTTTTGGTCCCATCAGTTTTAGAGGTATGGCTAGCTATCCAAATGCTATGCCATAAGATGTAAGAAATAGATTACCTAAGTTTCAAGGAAATAATGCAATCACTGGTGATCAACACTTGAAACTCTTTTTCAATATGATGGAGGACTTCAAAATAGAATTTGAGGATGTATACATTAAATTATTTATCCATACTCTAGAAGAAGATGCAAGGGACTGGTATAAATCTCTACCAGATAATTCCATTGACTCCTGGACAGAGATGAAGAATGCTTTTAGAATGTAGTATGGTGATAAAATAGACCCTAGGTTTCTTTTATCAGAGTTTGAAAATATAAAAAAGAATCCTAATGAATTAGTGCATGATTTCAATACTAGATTTAACAAAACATTGAGAAGATTACTGTTAATTTGAGGCCATGTGATGAATCATGTCTAATAAAGTATTTAGATGCATTTGATAAGAAATTTTCTTACTATTTGAGGGATAAGAACCCTAGGACTTTGAGGTAGGCCTTTACCATGGCTCAAAATTGAGAACAACATTAAAGTAGTTGGAAAACCTCCTAAGAGGGAGGGTGTTAAAATGATCAACCTTGAGAAGCCTCAATCAAGTAAGGTTGTGGATCTTGAGGAAGTTGTAAAGACTTTGGCCGGAGTTGTCAAAGAAATATCTTATAAGCTAGCCAAGGTAGAGAAAGGAATTGGACAAGGTTCTCAAGGTCAACATAGGAAAAAAGGACAAGATAGATTTACAAATCATCCTAGAAATGATCAGAGGTTTGATGACAGAGGTAAAGGACCCATGGGAGCTAGACAACCCCAAGCTAGGGAAAATAGAGTAGTGCCTGATCCTCTAAATGCCAGAGTTGTTGTTTTGAAGAGACAAATAAAATTGATTAGTGTGACAAATGTTTCTTACCCCACCTGCCATGTGAAGTAGATCAGCAAGTTGAAGAAGTTGATGATGATGACAACACTGATGATGATGCATGCATGGTGGAATGCTCTACAAGCTCACAACAAGGAGAAACTTCAACTGAAGTAATAAGTGCAAGAACTGCTGCAAGTTTTTGGGACTACATTCACCGGGTACCTCTTCTTCCTCCCTCTCATGCTTTAGAAATAGATATGGTACAAGCATTTGAACTTCCTAATAATGATTTTGAGTACCTAAGAGCTCTAATGATTAAGAAGTATGATGGAGGAATCCCATCAGAAGAGGATAGATAGTTGTTAATGAATGTTTTTGTTGCCCAAGAAAAAGAGTATAACACAAGAAGTAAAGTTGTCAAAGGGGCAGGGCCTCAAGCCAAACCAAAGACCCCAGTTCTCACCAATGTCCCAAAAGAAACTCCAAAGAAAGATGCATCTAGAAAAGGCCTTGTTGTCTCAAGTAGAACTGGTGTTCCCACCCATGCCCAAAATGTGAAAAATCTTGTGCCATCCGATGAGTTTGTCAATCTTTCTCCAAATGTTACTTTGCCCAAATACATTCCCTATGACATTTCCCAAGTCTTGAGTCAGATCAAGATTTCTATCCCAATTGTTGAACTGCTTAGGATTCCTGAGCACAAGAAGAGGGATTTTGAGTATTTGGGATTGGAAGAAGATAGGAGTACCCAAGGTAGAAATATAAATAATGTAAACACTCCTCCTCCAACCATTGCAGACCTAGAAAAACCACCAAGCATTGGAGGAGATAGGTGAACCACTTGAAGTTTACTTGGGAACATCTTTGGTTGAGTCTCAATTAAATGTTGATCCATTTTTACAACATTGATTATTAAAGACAAATTGCTGCACAATTGTATGTTTGATTTCGGAGCATCATGCAATGTTATGCCTCTAGAAGTCATGAATGAATTGAACATTAAAGTGACAAAACTTATGACAAGTGTACTGTAATGGATTCTAGAGAGGTGCTAGTTGTAGGATGTGTAAAAGGTTTGGTGGTACAAATTACAGCTTATCCGGGTAAGAACTTGAAACTTGATGTTGTTATTATTGATTGCCCTGCCAAATGGGGCATGATTTTATCAAGAAAGTGGGTTGCAAGTGTTGGTGGAAGTGTTAAGATGGATATGTCTTTTTCCACCATTCAATTGAAGGCAGCCTTGTAAATTTGTATGGAGAGAAGAAGATGTTGCACCTCATTGAAGATCCCAATAATGCTTCTTATGAAGTGTTGTATGCTGATGTAGATGTTGATAAATTTATTGGGTTTTCTGATGGATAAAGAGCATAAGATTGATCAATGTAAATTTCTTGAACAAGTAGGTTTACCTTGGACCTTGTTATTTGATGGAGCTTGTTCCAAGTTTGGAAATGGTGTTGGCATTGTTCTGATTTCTCCAGGCCAAGAAGAGTTTTGTTTTTTATTTCAAACTCAACTTTGAATGCACTAAAAACATTTTGAATATGAAGCACTATTATTAGGCTTGAGAATTGCATGGAAATATGGTATAAAGGATATCATTGTCAAAGGGGATTCAAAATTGATTGTCAAGCAAATTAGAAAACTATATGCTACTAAAAATAAGAGAATGAAACAATACAAGCATGCAGTCTGGGATTTGATTGAAATGTTTGACTCTTTTAATATTATGCACCATGATAGAAAGTTTAATGTTGTTGTAGACAAGTTAGTAGTGCTAGGATCTAGATTTGGGAATTATACAAAGTGTCTCCATTTTGTGAGTATGATGTTGAAATACTAACAAGGCCATCTATCCTTGATAACGTTAAAAATTGGAAAGTGTTTGATGATGATGCCTAGGTGAAATAGTTTCTACAGAACCAAGGTAAGTTTTCTGACCAAAATATAGATTGGGAACCAATGGTGTGTGTTATCTGAAGGAAAGGAAACTTTATTTGGAAAAGACATCATCCAACTGAAGACAAACATGATTCCTAGAGGTTTGGTGGCTCTTGAATCAAACTTTGATAATGTTGATTGCATTATTAAAAGAAGTATGTTGGTTTCAAGAGATGTGGAAGAGCACGACTGGCACAAAGGAAAAACCATGTAAAATCTGGTTAGGAAGCAATCTCAAGCAAGGAAGAGAAGCAATCCTATGTTCAATTGCTGAAGAAATATCAAGACTACCTAGCTTGGTCTTACTCTGAGTTGAAGGCATATAGGGAAGATTTGTTCCAACATGAAATTCCTCTTGAATCTAATGCCAAGCCTTTCAGAAAAAATAGAGGCCCATCAATCCACTCCTTTCTTTGAAGATGCAAGAAGAACTGAAGAAGTTGAGGGATGGAGGGATCATTCAGCCCACAAGGTACTCATCTTGGGTTGCAAACCTAGTGCCTGTTAGAAAAAGAATGGTGATATAAGGTTATGTGTAGACTTCAAGAACTTGAATAAAGCATCATTGAAAGATAATTACCCTCTGCCAAACATGGAGAATATGCTACAATTGGTAACTAGTTTTGAATTGTTATCCACTCTGGATGGTTTCTCTGGCTATAATCAAGTTGTTGTGAAGGAGTCAAAAAGAATAAAGACTACCTTTACCACTCCTTGGGGAACTTATGTCTATGTTAGGATGCCTTTTGGCTTAATGAATGTTGGAGAAACTTTCCAAAGAGAAATGGATGTAGCATTTTTTGGTTATATTAATGATTTCATTGTTTTTTATCAAGATGATGTAACTGTGTTTTCCAGAAAAATAAATGATCACTTGCAACACTTGGAGAGAATGTTGTTAAGGTGTAGAGAGTATGGCATATCATTGAATCCCAAGAAGTGCCATTTTGGAGTGCAAAAGGAAAAGCTTGCTTGGTCACATTGTATCAAAGGAAGGGGTCATGATTGATCCCGAGAGAGTGGAAGCCATCAAGCAAGGTTCCAATTCCAAGAACTAAGAAGGGAGTTCAATCCTTCTTTGGACAAATAAACTTTATCAGAAGATTTGTGTCTAACTTTGCTGAGCTGACCATCCCCATTACTAGCATGCTGAAGAAGGACCAAGTTATCAAATGGGAAGAAGCTTCCATTCAAGCTTTCAATGGGATCAAGGAAGCACTAAAGCATGCCCCTGTTTTGGCAGCTCCAAATTACAAGAAGCCTTTTCAAGTGTTTTTTTTTCTTTAGAAAACACCATTGCATCTATTTTGTTGTAGAAGGATGATGAAGGGGATGAGAGACCAATTGCCCTTTTTTAGTAAGGCATTGTAAGGAGTGAGTTGAAGTACACCATCATGGAGAAGCAAGCATTTTCCTTGGTGAAAGAAACAAAGGTTTTCAGACCCTACATCTTGAGCTCTAAAGTTGTTGCTTATGTTCCCCACACCATGGTGAAAGACATCTTATCAGAGATGGAGGTCTCAAGCAAAAGATGCAGATGGGTGAACAAGTTGCAGGAATATGACATGGATATCCAAACCATGAAATTGGTAAGAGGTTTGGGCCTAGCTAAGCTTATGGCTGAGAGAAACTTGCAAACTATTGAGGTGAATGAAGTAGAAGGAGAAAGGGTGGATGTCCTTGAAAATTTGGTAAGCTCTTGAATGGTACAAGGATATAATATTTTATCTCAGACATCTATGCTTCCTTGAATATTTGAGTAAAAATCAGAAAAGAGCTCTTAAGTTAGCCTCTCAAAAATATGTCATTACTGATTTTGGGTTAGCTTGGAAGAACCTGAGGGAGTGCTCTTGAGATGCATTACTGAAGATGAGGCCCCCAAAATAATTGTTGATCTCCATGGAGGTTTGTGGGGGACATTTGTTGGAAGAGTTACAACACATAAAATCTTGAGGGTTGGTTATTGGTGGCCAACTCTCTTCAAAGATACAACTCTATTGGTTAGGAAATGTGAAAGTTGCCAGCATTTTTTTGGAAGAATGAAAGCTTCAAGCTCCCTTCCTTTGCAGCTCTGTGTCAGTTGAAGCCCCATTTAAGCAATGGGGAATGGATTTCATTGGGAAATTTTTGATCCTTTCAGATTGCTGGTCATAAATGGATTCTTGTAGCCACTGATTATTTCACTAAGTGGGTGGAAGCAATCCCCACCAAGAAGGCAACACACCAAGTTATCATGGACTTCATGTTGAATCAAATCATATGTAGATTTGGAGTGCTAGCTAAAATTGTTTGTTGATAATGCCATGAGTTTCAGAGCCAAACCTTTGGTGGCAATGTGCAAAGAGTATGGAATCAATTTGACATATGCTTCTAACTACAATCCCAAGGAAATGGACAAGATGAGTCTAGCAATAAAAACTTGTTGAAGATCATTAGAAGAACCTTGGAGCTGAACAAAAAGAAGTGGGGTGAGCAACTGAAGTTTGTTGTTTGGGCTGACAGAATCACTGTCAAAAGAGCTACTGGTAAAAGCCCATTTGAGTTGGTATATGGAACTCAAGCTTTGCTTCCCCTTCATTTGCAATTGTCTTCATTTCAGTTTGTTCAACAAATTAAAGATCAAGAAGTTAGTCCATATGATGCTTGAATCAATCAGATTATTGAGTTAGATGAAGAAAGAAGGGCATCCCATTAGTGGCATGTGAAGTTCAAAGAAAAGTTGAAGAAGTTATTTGACAAGAAGGTGACTCCAAGAGCTTTCAACATTGGGGATCTTGTGCTTTTATGGGATAGTAGGCATGAAGATAAGGGCAAGCATGGTAAATTTGATGCATTGTGGATGGGCCCTTATTCAATTGATATTCGAATTGGTGAAAATACCTTCTTCCTAAAAGACTTAGATGGGGAACTACTTGAATTGCCTGTTAATGGTAGGAATTTGAAACATTTCCTTGATTGATTTCTCATAATCAAGGTATACTCCATTGTATAGTGTATAGTTCTTTGTTTTTTTTCGATTTTGTGTTTTTGTTCATTCTGGTCCTTGGTGACCTGGTTTTGCTGGTTTCTTGGTTTGTTTTTTGGAGGATGGTTATGGTTTTCTCTACTCTGCAAGCTTATTCTTTGACTCCATTGCCCAATGGTCTATTTTTGGCACTTGGTCTACTATTTGTTCTTGTGGCACTCACAGGAGTGCCCATCCCCGAGTCGGAGCTAATGTTGGTGCTCAAATTAGTCTCACCCATTTATCATTGAAATTCTTCAGTTTATGGGCTCTCGTGTTTTCTATCTCCCGTATTGATGCATAAAAAAATGTCCTCCATTTGGTTGCCATGATCAGTCCCTTCCTTGGTCGAGGATCACTTAAAAGTCTAGAATTTTTTTTTTTTCATTCCTCTATCCATGTGAAAGAGTCTGTAACTTGGGCATAAAACTCGGGTTTTTCCTTTCCTTTCATTTTCCATAGTCACATTTTGTTGTCCCTATCATTTTGTCCCAAATATCTATGGAAATATGATTGGATGTGGCTTAGAGGATCACATTTGGGCCTTATATCATTTCCAAAACTCTCTGTTTGTGAAGAAAGATTCATTTCCGGCTCAAATGGTGATTTTCCTACATTTTATGGTTTGCGAGTGTATTTTTCCCCATCAAATTTACATCTCAAAGCATCAGTGGAAATGTGGCCCTTTTTGGTTGGATGCGGCTCGGTGGGGCACTTTAAAAACTCTAAGGCTCACTTCAACTCAAAAATTGTCCACGTGGAGGGCCGGTGCTCATTTGAAAATTCACCTTTTGTTTGGCCTTGGAGTTGCGCTGGGAGACACATGGAGGTTTTCATTGCCTTGCCTAGACTTAGACAAATTTTTCATGTGGCCATTATCAGTTTTGATGGACCATGGACACGTGGAGGGTAGGTGCTCATTTGAGGATCCCTTTAGGGTCCCACCTTAACAATTGCGATAGGAGACATGTGGAGGCTTCCACGGCTCCGCTCTATACTTAAAATTTTCAAAGTAATTTTGAAAGGCCTGGGACACGTGGAGGGATCATGCTGCTATTTGGGGACTGGCCCCTAAGTTTTATTTTGAAGAAGCACTAGGAGGACACTTGGAGGCTTCACTCACTCTGCCCTTTTCTTAGACTTTTCAATGGCCAAAGAAAAATGTCTCTGACCCTAGACACATGGTGCCTTCCCAAACCTTCAAATTTTTTAAACAACTCTACCGAATGAGACACGTGGTGAGCCCGTGCTTGTTTGGGGTCTCTGCTTTTGGGACCATCTCAAATGTGCCATTAAGACACGTGGAGGCTTCCACTGGCTCCTTTTTTGCTAAGACTTTTTCAAAGGCCAAAAGGCATTTTTCTTGGGCTCCTGAGGCACGTGGAAGGCCCGCGCTTGTTTGGAAACTTTCCCCTGTACTTCTCCTTTGTAGTTGTGCCAAGGAAACACATGGATAATTATAATATAAAGTAGAAAAGGGGAAAAATCAATGGTTTTGTGCATTTCACCTATTTTTCCACCATTTTTCTCCAAGACTCTTGGAGATGCAAATATGCACTATTTTTCATCATTTTTGATGAAATTCCTTGTCATCTCTATCTGTAAAGTGCCATTGAATGGATTCAGAACTTAATTTGTGAGTCCAAGGATTTTTAAGATCGATATTTTGAAGTTGGAATTACTCGGGCACTTGCAAAAATGGGAATTACCAGAGAAGATGGATGGGGCAAAGTTGCAGAGGAAAGAAAGGAAAAGGATGAAATGATGAAAGTTGTAGGTGTAAAAGATGAAAAAGGTGTTGCCTCGAGAGAGAAAAAGGATTACCTGTCAGATCTAGTTGTGTAGAGCCTTCAAAAATGATTAAAAGGGGATTTCTCACATGACATAATCATAATGATTAGAAGGATTTCCAAAAATTTGTGGCATGACATCCTAGTCATTAGTCGAGGGCCCAAGAAATGTGATCAATTCACAATTGGTCCACCAGGCAACTTTCAGATCTAAATTTGTTAAATGTCGTTTTTAAAACAAATTGGTAACAAGAAAAGGTCCCTCAAATATTCTTCTCTTTTGGGGGAAAATTTGAGTGAGTGAAATGTATAAATGCAATGAGAATACTCTTGCAAAAGGTTGGGGTTGAATTCTTAAGAGAAAATTTGAGAAAGCCATCTTCTTGAGAGACCAATCCGAGATAACTTGTTATTTTATTATGTGTTAGATTTTCTATCATGTCAAGTTGGTTGTAGATGTATAGCCATTGATGAGCACTGAGATTTCTCTGGAAGCTTTCCCCTGCTGATGAATCTAAGCAATTTTGAAATTAATTTGTGTCAATCTCTAGAAATTTGTGTCTGCTTTGTTTCAGAATGTCTACAAATGGTTTCTTTTGTTCCTATTGCAATCTTACATTGAAATCTTTGTGAAATCACACAGGATCTCATCCTGTGACAGTTTAGTGGTATTTGTAATTTCATTTCAAGAAGAGCCTTCATCCTGTGATGAGATAAACAAATTTAAAATCACTCCATTGTCATTTGTTGATAAAGATTGTCTATAAGTCTTTGGGTGTACCTTAGGTGTGATTGATAAGAGATTTTGGTGTTTAATTGAGTCTTTTAACTCGATCCTTCGTGTTAGAGTCTCAAAGATTATGTGAAAATGTGCTGATCTGGGCCTCCATTAAAGCACACCTTCTGGTTGAAGGAATGTCTTAACTATTATGAAGCTTTCTGTTGTTGAGTTGTCCATTTTTGTGAAGTCCTCTGAGACATGGTATAATCAACTTTATCCTGCTTAATATCCCACCAAAATCATTCAAAAACCATGAATCCATCCTGAAATACCCTTGTTTGCCCTGTATATCAACAAAGGAACAAAATCTATTTACTAAAATATGCAAAACAATCAGGATTTATTAATGTCTTCAATAACCTTAGCCTTGTGTTGAAAGTATCTCCATCTTTTAGAAGTGACAACTCTTAAGAGTTAAATTATGGAGTATTGACCATATTTTCCCAAGTTTTTCTTCATAAAATTTTCCCAAAAGAAGGATATCTCCATCTCCTTCATCAAACAAAGGTTACACTACGGGTCCTCTCACCTTGGTTGAAAGGCACGGCCTAAAGTAGTGAGGATAGGTCAAATCCTCTTGAAGGTGCTATCCATCTCTCCATAAATTTGAGTGACAAAGGGCCAGTTAGATCTCATCCCCAACTACAAAATGACACACATCATGATCTATATGTCTCTAAGCTCCATGCCAAATCTGTGATGCTTCTCAACTTGAAAGGGAGAACAAATTTAGGAGAATCATATAGTACAATATTTGACAACTTGATTGCAGTAAACCTTATCACACTTCATCCTATTCGACCCGGTTGATGAGTCAGGACTGAAAACTATGTGGTATCAAGAGGACCATTCTTGTATGTACCACAAGTACGAGGCCATGACATAGAGAGATGTCAAAATTTCAAAGATTTGGTCCAAAGACTCATTGATTAGGGAGATCTTCAAGTGGACTATAAAATTGTCTCACATAACCAAAAACTTAACATCTTCAAGCAATCATTCCCAAATCATACACCAACTCACCAAGTTACCACTTCTACTACAACCCAAGCACCCAACGCTCACACTATAAATACTCATAACACTCTTGTTGATAAGAACCTGATCCCATCTACAACTTCCTCTCCTTGACCATCGAGTCACATCTACTCCCTTTGATATATTTCCCACATATATCATACCTATATTTATCTTGACATCCACTCCTACATCTACAACTACTAGAACCCCATTTGTAAATATATCATTTATGCCCCTAGAGACATTCATGAAGCAACCATTCCAACCTATTTCCAGATCTAACATTGGTCCTTCATCAACTCCCTTACCTATTACATCCACTTCATAATTTAATTCACCCATTTTAAAATGTTTGACCACTTCACCTATGGATATTCCCTCTCTTTCTCGTCATATCATCCTTAGAACCTAGGGACGGTCCCTCCTCCCATTCTTCTACCCACATTAGCTGCCATGGTTAAATCTTTACCACTTTCTTCCTTTACACCAATAACATCATTTGAGGAATTATTAAATGAAATTCAGCTTGTAATGACCTCAAATTGTCCTTTTATGATATCAACATAATCTAATCAATCTCATCCTTCCTTAGATTACATCAAACAAATGTTTCTTCCTACATATGTGCCAGCCATGACATCACCATCTGATCCTCTAGCTAAAATTATTGTCGCTCCTCCCAGGGGTACATCCCTACATACAAAATTTATGACCAATTTTAGAGACAAACAATCTAATGAAAATCATCCACTTCAAAATCCAAAACATTTCATCTCACCAATCCAAGACCATTCAACACTAAAGAACCAACCAACATCTAAACTAAATTCAAATAAGAAAAAAATCAACATATTTAGAATTCATCCCAATCATCTCGGGAATCTCACGAGGCATCTTTTAGAACTTTAATTGGATCATATACAGAAATATTCCAACACTTTGTAAAAACCTCTACAATCACACTTCTACCTATGAAGGCCTTTGACATATATGGAAAGAAACATTTATGGTTTAATTCCAACCTTATGTATGCATTTTATTGCACCTTAAGGCATGATTCTAAGCATTTGAGAGAATTACACGCCATTATCTGTAATTGATGAAGAAAGCATTCTCCTGGGATTGAGTCAGTCCCTTCCTTCCACATCTAGTCCAATATCTGTCATTTTGCTTTTGGGAGATGACTCTTCCAAGGGTGGTCCCCCATTTTTTATTAATTTCATTTGGGTAACCACTCAATCTATACCACATGATTAAAAATCAACCTCTAAACCATATTATAATCCCTTCATTGCCATTCTTCCTCCTAAGGAGTTAACTATATCATCAAAACCAAAGGCTTCGTCTTAACAACTCCTAGACCCATTGAGCAGTATCATTAAACGACTTCATTAGGCACTGTTAAGATGTCGCTTTATGAGCACATCCAAAGCTCACCATATCATAGACATGCTATTGTTGAAGCCTTAAAGCACATTTTTAAATCAAGTGACAAAGCTCAACCCTTTGCATCTCTCATAGGAGCACTACTTTTTTGTTGCTATCATTTGATGATACTAAAATTCTAGATATCCCACCTAAAGAACATGACCTTCCCCTTTTTATTATAATCAGGATCAATGATACATTCATTAGGAAATCCATGATCGACAATGCGGAAAGCATTAATATCCTTCCATCACATACTTTTGATCAACTCAAGTGATTAACAAAAATGAGGTCCTAGAGGCCTAAAAGGGGAAACTAGGGTATTAATGTTAATCTAATTAGGACTAAAATGTTGTAGTAAATAGACTAAAATAGTATGAAATAATTGTAAAAAAACTATTCTAAATGAAATGAAACCCTAATATGTAAGAGAAGAGTAAGGAACAGACTTAGTTGATTAAAGGTGACTATCATCTTTGGTTGTCGTAGATTTTGAAATGAAATTAGGCAAGTATAAGTGAACACTCGGGGACCTGTGAAGGGTAGATCTGGAAGATCTAAGATGATTGGGGTGCCGGGAGTGTATTGAGGCACCTCAAGGTTCCCTGGTTTGAAATATAGGTTCTCTAATCACTCTAAATGATAAAAAAATTAGTTTTAGTAGGGTTATGATGTGTCTCACGAATGCTTCCTTCTACCACGTTGGATTCGATGGATGAATTGGATAATACTTGTAATGTAAAAAGAAATATCAAACCCTAGAAAAATAAATATGTAAATAAATGTGTCGGACTAACCTTTGCTTCAAAACTAGTGGTCTTATCAATTAGCACTCGCACTACATTTATGACTCAGATTTAGTTCTAGTGTATGTGTGCATGTCATGCCTTAGGTTCTCTTGTGCCACTCACACTTTGTGAAGTAGCAAGAAATACTAACTATAGAAAATGTAATAATAGGTGTGCATGGAATATATTGGAATCCCTCCCCTATGTAGTTTTTGTGATGTAGATATCTTAACCTTGATGCATGGCACTATGTGGATGGTTTTGATATAATGGATGCAACTCTAGATTGAGTGATAGTAGTGATATGATGCTAGGACCTAGGACCCTCATTATGGTCTTATAACTTTATATTTATAGGGATCTCAAGTTTAATTTCATAATTAATCTCGACAAGGACAACCGGGAAAATATAAAAATGACCAACAACTAGAAAGGACCCAAAATGGAGTGGGAAAAAATGTGCATAGAACATGGTGCACAAAAGCCGGATTAGGGCACCCCGGGCCCTAGTAGTATAGGTCTGGGTGCCTTGATTTTTGGATAGAATGATTTGGAAGTTGAAATTTAGGTGGATAAGTGCAATAAAATATGTGGGAATGACGAAATAAAATATAAAATAAATATGTCCAAAATATGGGATTAATTAGTACTTTGTATACTTGAGAACCTTCTAAATAGTAGTATAAGACCGGGCTAAATAATGTCTAATTTACAATATTTTTGTCTAGTTGAGTGAAATATTAGTAACATAAAGTAGATAGAGATGCATACCTAATATCTATGTAGGGTCTAGAATACGATGTGTCGATGGACTAGACTGAAGTGTGGAATGACAAAAAGAAAAATGTGGAGGAGCGTGTGTGATGAGAGTGAACCTAGGGCATAACACGTGTGTACTTGCTCTTGTGTGTAGTTTACTTTCATGGTTAGTAAAGGAAAGTGCATGTAGCGGTGTGTTTTCTTTTTCATTTTCTCTATCTTCGTCATCGTTGTTGTTTTTGTTTCCCTAATTTAACTGCTTGTTTCTCATACACCGCACACCTATAAGGAAAAAATGATCAAGTAGTCAAATATGTATGTATGTGAAAAAACTATGTAAAATACTAAATGTAAAGTATGTAGATGTAAAATATGATAGGAAAACTATAAATGGAATGTGTGCACCGGATCCATGTCGAGAAAAAAAGGGTATAGAAGGGTATTATGTATTGTCGTGAGTTTTTGGGCAATCTCAAGCCACCGTAGTTGAAAAAGTGTAGCGAGGAGCTTACGCTCTATCCTCCAAGTCTAACTACTTCTATTGAAATGTGAATAGATCTTTGTCTTGTTCTAATTTTTTGGATGATCCGATGTTACTAGATATAGAAGTGTAGAGAGGCACACCCACTATAACCCCCAATCCTATAACCACTCCACAAAATTAGCGAAGGACACCACGTCCCGTTAATGGTGATTTCTATGGAGTTTGTATCTGAGTCCGAACTCACTTATTGTGTCTAAATAAAGTGTAAATACATTGTGTTAATAGAAAAACCCTCAATGATTCCCCCTATTTGGGGGTGCATGCAATGACCCTGGAAGGAGAATGTGGCCCCAAAAGATAACCAACCACACTCTGACCTATAGAACTCTACCCTGTAGGGGGGAAGGGAAAGCACTTGGTAGATACCAAGGCGTGAACAAAAGGGATGACTAGCCAAAATAAGTGCTAGTCGAAAACACATACATGTAATAAGACAAGTGTAGAATATGCAGACAATGTAGTAACTTCCAAACAAAGTAGTGTAAAAATGCAAGAAAACAAGCGGTGCACAAAGTGGGTTTCAAACATGGGACATCAATCATGTTTTTACAAGACATGTAAGGCCATCATGACCGTAAAAAATATACAAGTGTGAACACAATCAAAGGGAAAATCACACATACAATGGAAAACAACGCAAACAAGTAGAAAAATACAAGTAGTTATGGAAACATGTAATTCTAAAAACAAGTGTTGAACATGGAACACTTGTTAGCATGTTAGAGTGATAATAAATATGTCACAATGTGGATGATTAAATATTATAACATGCTAAGTACAAAATGAAATGATAACACTGGATAAGATGAATGTGTATGCCCCCAACCACCAATATAGGAAGGGTAGAAGGATAGCATCCGTGTTGTATGTAGATTCATGTGTCTGTAATAACACTAAAAAAAGGCGTGAACACGCATGTGTGTATGATAATGACATAGAAAAAAGAAATCTAACATGTATAGTAAAGTGATCATGCAAATCACAAGTAAGCAAAAGTAAATTCCTCTAAGATAATGCAATATGTTGTGGATGGATGGAATGGAATGCAAGATGGAATGATAGGAGCAACATGCCCTCCAAGTGGATGGAAGTGTATGTAGTGAGGTTCATTTTTCTTCCCCCTCAACAGTCAAGAATGAACCGTAAATGAGAGTGTGTCATCGGGAAATGGTCGAGTAGTGTAGGTTATGTCTAACACGTTGTGATGAGTGTGTATAAGTAGTGGTGATGAAATGTGACATGTGGAGAGATGTGCATGGACCTTATAGCCTAAGTGTATACAAAGACTAGTTGAATGGATAAGTGATGATTTAGCCCTAAGTGTATATCACTATATGATGAGTGAAGGTGTGCAAATGGGTGACAATTTATCTTAAAGTGTATGTCACTATAGGATGAATGAATGGATAGAAAGGGATGATTATTTAGCCTAAAGCATATGTCAATATAAGATGAAAGGAGGAGTGGTGATGTAACCTAATGATTTATATCACTACTAAATAAGAGAATGGAGGTGGTGATTTAGCCTAAAGCATATACCACTATAATATAAGAAAAAGGGGTGAATATTTAACCTAAGATGTATGTCACAAACACAAGAAATGTTGTGTGGGAAGTATTATGTAATAGATAATGTCACATGATGAGTGTAAGGTCCATTTGATTGGTAAACCCTCGGCAATTAAGTATGGATCAAGGAACTAAAGTGTGTCATAGGGTGATGTAAGTGCAATGCGTAAAAGAAAACATAGTATTAATGACCAAGATATGTGAATGCACGGTGTAATGTAATGTAGGATATTTAGTGGGCATGGAATGTGTGATGTGTGAAATGTAATAATTGTGTAAATGAAGTGGAATATACAATGATATAGGTACAAATAGACCCATGTATAATGAAATCTAGTGTAGCATGTAGAATAGGTAGGATGTATGAATGTAATGTGGGTGTGTAGGATGTATATGTAATGTGTAAGATACAATGATAGGGATTGGTAGAATATGTAGTGATGACATGTAAAACTAGGCCCATATATAATGTGACCTAGCGTAAATGGAGGATGTATGTGTAAGATGTGAAAGTAGACTCATATAAAATGATGACTAGTGTAGTATGGATAAGATGAATGAGGTATAAATGATTAGTATATGAGGGATGTATAAGATGATGGAATATGTAGACTATGTATAGAAATGATGATAGGGTGTAAATGGGTATAATCTAACATAAAGTGTGTGGGGTTCTTGTAAAGGTAATCCCTCAACAATCAAGTGTGAACCGAAGCACAAAAGTTTTTCATCAGGTTATGGAGGAAGAGGCTTTATAGGAGGAGGAATGGGTTGTTCCACTAGTTTGGTATGTGGAGTGGTCTTAGGTCTTGTGGGCATATGTTTGGGTAAAGGTCAAGCATAAGAGCTGGCGATGGAAGGTTTGGTTGGTTTGACTACCTTATTAGAAGGTAGTGGATTTTTAGCTTTGGGTTGCACCTTCTTGGGAAAAGGTGACATGGGAGTATGGGATGTAGAGGTAAAATCAGATGGTGGAAGAGGATGAGTTACCCATAGGGAACCGAGTTACGGTGGAGGTGGGTAGGAGAGGGTGGGTAGAAGGTGTGAGTGGGAGAGAAGAGAGTGTCATGGGTAGTTAATAATTTATTGAAGGTAGTGGTGGTAAGGATGGTAAGGAGATCACGGTGACGGTGGGGGTTGTGTGGATCGCTCAAGTATATTAGAAGTCCGTGATGAGGAGGTGAGCTCTTGCATTCTAGGTTTGAGAGGAAGAAGGTTGTTTGGCGGGGTTAAGGGGTGAGGTCCTACGATGAGCGAAAGAGGTGAATGTGACAATGGTGTGGTGGGAGAGGTTGGTGTATGAGGCCTAGGAGGTTGGGTCTTCCTTTTAGGTGCCGGAATAAGTTTAGTGTTGGTTTGGGAAGATGTGGCTAAATCTAATTTGATGGGTGGGTGAGTAAGGTTTGATATCGGCATAACCCTAAGGTAGTGATGGGTTTAGGTAAGGGAGATGATATATGCGTGGGTAGGTGTTTGGGTATATGTGTATGTTGGGCTGTGAATGATAACATGGAAAGTGTTCCAATAATCATGGTTGTTTTTGGTTTGGTCGCTTGAAACACTTTTGGATAGATTGTGGAGGTGTTGGTGAGTGATAGCTACATTTGGGTTGAAGCAGGAAGTAGAAGACATCCCCAAAGTAAGGCTCTATCAACATAGTCAACGAGATTGGCTATGTATGCAAATGGTACTGCTGTAGGTGGGGATGATGTGGATTGAGTAACAATCCCCGTAAAATGTGTTTGAGAAACAGGGAAATGGATAGCTTCAGACTTTGTGGGTAAGAGAGCTAAAAGTAGATCAACAGGATCTTGGAGGTCCGATGGAGAATGGTCATCTAAAGGAAATGGTATTTCTATAGGATCCTCCATGGGTAGAGGAGATGATGGGATAGACAAGGTGGACTCTCCTTGTGATGGTGTAGGGAGTGGACATGTGTCCCCATGAGTAGGAGAGGTGCTATTGACAACTACTCAGTAATTTGAGGGGCTAGAGGAAGAGTGCTAATTATGGGATCTTCTATGGGAAAAGGAGAAAATGAAGGGTGTTCATTTATGGGTGGAGTAGATAAAATAGGTTTCTGTGTAGGTAGGGTAGCTCGAGCTAAGATTTCATTTGTGGAAGGAACATGGGGCAACTGCAAAGCAACTGGTATGTCATCGAAAATAGCGTGGACCTCTCGGACATTGTTATCATTGGTTGAAGTGTCACCAGTTTGGTTGGAAGATGGGGTGTGATTAGGGAATGGTTTTTTGAAGATATGTAGGTTTGTGTTAGCGGGTGCATTTGGGTTATCCAAGACCAGATATCCATTGTATTACATTTCTTGGATGATATTCTTGAAGGTGATGTAGTTACCGTCGTTATGACCTCGACATGATGATAGTTACAAGAGTCATGTTCTTTATACCACGTGGGAACCGGGTGATCAGGGTCAAAAAGAGTGTGTGGTTTTATAGGTGGAATGGTAATGCCGCCATTTGGCCTTAATAATATTTTCCAAAAGCAGATGAATAAGGTTCCCTATTGGAGTATACTTTTTTGTTCTCGTCCGAACTAGAAAGCTTGGACGGGAGAGAGATTAGAAGAATTTTGGCTTGGTTTGATGGGTGATAGGGTTCATCCTTGAGAACTATAGCATTGGAAGATCCTTTGGGTTTTTAATAGTTTTTCTGGGGTTTCGAAGATGAAGAAGCATCATTCTATTTGAACGTGATGTTCTTGTTACGTAGCTGAATTTTCTTCTCTTTGATAGCACAAATCTCCAATTTTTGTGCCATGGTGAATGCCTTGTCAAATTTATGGAAGGTATTCACCTATAGGGAAGGTGATATGCATCTAGCACAAGCCCGAGTAAAAAGCTCTACGAGCTTAGTTTGAGGCAACTGAAATGTGAGCTGGTTAATTAGGTTGTGCCAATGAGTGACAAAGTCAGCGATAGACTCATCGTCATACTGTCGTGTGGAGTAAAGATTAGTCATGGTGACTTTATTAACAATGTTGATTGAGAAGTGGTCTAAGAAGGCTTGGGCTACTTGATGAAATGAGTAGATGGAATGTCTGGATAGCCCTTTGTACTCGGTCTAATTCAGTCTGTCGGGAAATCGGGAAGGTCCGTAGGAGTAAAATGTCATCATGGGAGATAAGGTATCACCCATGTTTGAAAGAGCTCTGTAAATGTTGTTACGGGTCTTATTTACTATTGAAGCGGTTGAATTTTGGCATTTCCTAATGTACAAGATATGGGTGAATAGGAATGGATGGATGAATGGGCTCATTATAGATTTCATCAGAGGCGAGAGAATTACGTGAGCGAGGCCGATGCTTCTAGTGTCTAAATCCTTTCAATCGTTAATTCGATGAGGTCATTGGTAGGTTGTTATGGAGGAGCACCTCCTATGGCGTAAGAGGGATGGTACTGAACATGTGATGTGGGTGGCATTCTAGTGTATGGTGATTCCGAATAGGAAGGTTGAGAATAGGGGACCAACATAGAGGACATATATCCGAGAATGAATGAAGGAAAAAATAGGGGTTTTTTGATAATATGTATATGTAGGTGGGGCGATGCTGATGAATCTAGTAGAAATTGGGGAAGATACTACAGGATGGAGAGGATAAGATTCTCAAATGGGGTAGGGGTCATCGACACCACAAGCGATTGTGTTGTAATCGGTATCTATGAGATAATGGGCACATCCGGGGTTATGGTTTGGGTGGTTAATGAAAGAACAACGAATACTACGGGTGTGACGGATGTTATAGATGCGGTGGTCATAGTGGGTGTGTGGCCTAGCTATAAAACCACTGGGGGTAAAGCAGATGAAGGTAACACCGAACTAGTAGGGGCTAATACAGAAGTGGGTATAAGTGTAGGAGAGATGGATACGGGCATGCCATATATCAAATGACCTATAGAATATTGAGTGGAAGAGTGGGAAAGGAAGAATTTTAAGGCTACGAGATTCTGATCGAGGAGTCGTGTGAACTCCTCGTCTCCTATAGCAATGGTGGTAGGTAGGGTAGGATCCATTTGTGACAGGACAAAAGGTGGTGAAGGACTAGGTGGGAGTGGATGACGAATGACATGGAATATAAGAGTGTTAGTTTAGTTGCGAGTCAACACCATGTGAATGAATGTATATCAGGTGATGTTGTATCCTATAGATGACACAAAAAGTAGTAGGAATGAGAAAAATAGGTATTTGTAGGTGGATTTGGGAAATGTATCAGTTGAGAATCAACACAGGGTAACCGACTCCGGTTAAGGATGACTGATGATACTTTAGGGGTAAGCAAGGTCGAGTTACTATGAGAAAATAATAATTTTACCAAGTGAGGCAAAAACTGATGAATTTCAGATAGGTAAGCTATATGATGACTTTTTATCAGAATATAGAGAGTACAAATACTCAGAGAAACTCTAAACAATAAAGAAGATGAAATAGGTTTCCTTTGGGAAAGTTAGCCAAAAGGAAAGATAACCAACGATGGTTAGGTAAACCGATGAAGGTGAGGTGTAAACCAATGCCTTTCGGATAAACCAATGTCGGTTACTGTGAAAATTTGAGGAATGCAGGAAAATAGATTGTTGTGAATTGAGATCAGATGAATGATCAACCTAGAAGTTTGGAGATGATATAATGAGGTCCTGACACACTCAGAAAAAGTCATAATATTCCAATTGTGATTGTGGAGTGTGCAAGGAAAAATAAATAAAAATGGAGAAACGTATCCTCACACCTCAAAATGCACGTCAATCAAATGCTAAAAATACGTATCCAACAAGTGATTTTAATGTGTTGAGCTTATGTTATTTAGAATATTGACTCATGAATTTAGAGTAGAGTTTTTGGTGAGGAAGGATTCCTATGAAGAAGGAGATCTAAAAGGAGAGGTTTCAGGTTATGTTATGGTGGGGTGGGCCATCCTCTGAGGTAATGACTAGACATAAGTAACCAGCTAGGTACTCATTGTCAATCCACTGATCTTGTGATCATTGACAACTTCTTCTGGGTAAGATGTCTTTTTAGAAGATGTGTATTTTTCAAATTTTCTTGTTTGGCTAGATAGATAGAGAGAGAGAGAGAGAGAGAGAGAGAATGTTCTTTTCTATGATTCTTTGTGTCAACCATCAGCTGGGCATGACTTCCAGCATATAGGTTTCCCTCATTTTAATGTGAGCTAAATGCAACATATAAGGATGAAATGCAACTGATTTTAAACCCGGTTTGTAAATTACATTTGACAAATAAAATGATGAACATGTAGGAATGTGCTCTTTCACTAATGCAATGCAAAGAGAAAGAAGAATGTGTTCTTTTTAAAGCACCAAAAACATGATTGTTTTTAGATAATAAAGAGAGGAAGCTGATTCAACGAAGAGAAATTAATGTGTAATATTTTTGAAGGAAACAAACACACAATTTTACCTAATCATGAAGAGAATGCAAGGAACCCTGAATGGGTCCCACTTTGAGCATGCAAAAATGTTTCACCATTTTCTTTACATTTTAGGAATTTTATGAAATAGATAAGGGTAAGGGCCAAGGAGGAATACATGTTATGTTGGTTTGTTGGAGGTTGATGTGTGCATTCTGACATCTCGATCCGATGTTTACTGTGAGAGCTTCCTTTTGGCTGGGAGGAACTACCTATAATATAAAATAATACCACCAAATAAGAGTTAAACAATATATGACAGTGGAATGCCTAATCCATGCTTTAACTTGGAAGTGTGATACTTCCTCAAAGGTTATCAATCCACTGTTTTTATAAAAATATGAAATAACTAAAATGCATACATAAACAAATATAGTGCTAGTATCTTGATTTGCATACCTCAAATAAATATCAGTGTCGATATGATTAAATACTAAAACTATGTGGGTTAAGGTCTTCGGGTCAGGTTTCAGGTTGTTCGGTGGTCCTGGAGTCACAGATGGCTCTTAACGGGAGGTTGGGTAAGGTGTTTGGGTTGTTTTGATAGGTGAGTGGTTGTTGGTTTTCATAGTGTTGGAAGAAAAGCAGACTGGTGTCGAGTTGAGGTATGACCAACGCAGTTATGTAGAGCTAACAAAGGTTATGGGTAATTGGCATTAGTAGAGGAAGGATGATAAGATTCAATAATATTTGTTAGTGGGGTTTGAGATGAGGTTAGGAAGAGATGAAAAAGGACATAAAGAGGTATATGGGGATCTTAGGAACACTCAGAAATATGTAGAGGTTAGGTATGGGTGGTTTTATGGTGTGGGTAGAGGAATGGTTGGGTTTACTAGCAAGTAAATGGTAGGGGAAAGGAGAATACAAGTAAGAAATTGATAACAACAATAGAGGAACCCAATAGACTAAAGTAGAAATAGATGATGCAGGTAAAAAATGTACTTACTGGTGTTGCAGGTCTAATGACTATTTGGTGGTGATGATTGGTTTTTGGGATGGAGCTTAGATCCATAGTGGCGCTTCTGGAATGTCATCGTGAGTGAAATACCTCTCGATCTGTCTTGGTGCTAGCTATGGATGTCTGTAGGTATGAAAAGTATTTGGTTCTGCTTGCATGCAACTCTCTTCTCATCTCCTTAATATCAAAATGTGCCAACCCAAAAATAAGGTTGCCAAGGTGAATAAATGATAACTAATGATGGTTCTGGTTGACCGGCGTCGGTTCGGGATGACCGACATCGGTTAAGGTGGGATTCCCTAGGTTTACTAAAAATGGTAGATCTCACATCATTTGGGTCAAGTTTGTTACTTTTTCCATGGATCATAATGGATGTTACTATGAGTGGTAAGGTGGTTAGAGGAATAATAGGCCTTGATTTTTAGGGTTGAACCAAGTCTTATTCATTTAAGGAAACATGCTATGAACAGGTATATGGTGAGGTGTCTAGGTGAGGTGAGCATCCATTTAATTAAAGTAATTAAATTAATAATGGGGTGAGGATGGGTATTAATTTAATTGTAAATAATTAAATTAATATTAATGTGGGGTATAAGGGTCATGGTTAGGTGAATGTATTTAAGTTGGTTATTTGAAATGGGACCAAGGAAGTGTAACCCAATTTTGGTGTCACGGTAGGTTATAGGAGAATATTGCAATCATCCACCAACACACAAGAGACAAACAATGAAATTAAGCGACCATCTTGTGACAAAAGAAAAATTAGTTTATGAGGTCATTCACAGTCACAGCTCCTAGGAGAAGTCTCCAAAGTGCCCAAGCTCCCCGACCCGATCCTGGTGCCCCGGTTGAGGTAGATCCGAAAACCCCATAATTTACAAAGAATAGTTATGATAATTTTCTCCTCCTATTCATCGATTATCTAGTCTAGTGCACTTCATGATTTATTTAAAAATTAGCTAAGTCTTATATTCCCTCTTTTCACTTAGGGTTTCATTTTTATCTATATTATTACTTGTATCATATATGTACTTTAGTTTTTTTATTTATTACATGTTACTCTGCAATTAGGATTTCACAAAAATTCAATATTTATCAAATCATTTGGTGAATCTGTATTTTTGAACACTATGGGATCCTCATGTTACTCATTCTATCTAGTCTTATTTCATGGTTTCTAAAGCTCCTCAAGTCCCCTTATATCAATTACTTCAAATGCACCCATCTTGTAAAGATTCTCTCTAAAAATAAATACACTTTGTATCTACCTCCCTTTTGATACACTACCGATCGAGTCAATGTTATCTTCGATCATCTCTCTAATGACTCTCTTGGTCATAATTGCAATCAATCTATTTGCATATCATATTAGATTTAGATTCTTTATTTTAAGATAAATTTCAGGTTGTGAAATCCATGATTACATCTCTAAAATTCGAAATCAAACATCTTAAGGATACTTCTTAGGATCACGCTAGTTCTTCTTCTCATGCTCATTTTATTTCTTCTACATGTGCTCATATCAATGAACCAAAAGTCTCACTACTATCAATAATAAGAAGCAAGATATTATTTTGCAACTCCTCACTCATTAATTGATTAGCTTACCATCTAATCATTGTTATTCTCCTTAAAGGATTCCAAAACACCAAGGTCATCCATATTGTAATTATCATGGAATAAATGAACATAATTATGATTTTTGTGTTATCAAATGAAAAATTGGTCAACTTAAGAATTATGGTATCATTTCATATGCTACAAAAATGCTCCTACAATTTCATCTATAATTTCCAAATCTCATTGGGTTCCTAAATCTGATTCATCAATGTGTAATGAACATCATTCCATCACTTATAATTTTTATTCTTCTATCACTCAAGAAATACCTATGTGATCCACTCAAATTAATATATTGACTCTCAAATCATCTCTGAGTATTACAAAGTCAAAATACATAACAAGCTCTCAAAATTAGTCCACCTTCTTCTCCTATAAAGGATTTTACACTGGCATCAATCCTAAATAATCTCTAACCAACCATTTTGTCACAAAAACTACTCTTTATATTAATGGACAAAACACATTTCAAGCTCTCGCCACCATGGCATGGTACTATACTATTGTTACTTCGCCTACCATAGTGTTGGATCTCTCTCTCTCTCTCTCTCTCTTATCATGACACGAGATAACACTCTTCCAAAATGGCATGGTATCTCTCATGTCACCACATATATCTTCATCATTGACACACTTAGGGGCCATCATGCTTACCTCCCACCCACTCTTAGTATTATCAATGGTATCTCTCATGTCACCACATATATCTTTATCATCGACACACTTAGGGGCATTATGCTTACTTCCCGGACACTCTTAGCATTATCAGGTGTCTTGCATGTATACTATTACACTCCATAATTCATATATAGTTTTTCTCATGCATCTTACACAACTTGATACAAATAATTTGTAATGTCATTACCCTATGAAGGCCTCTTGTGCTAGGGTTCACACTTGAATTTTGATGGCATACTACATCCATGAAGCTCATATCATACACACAATACATTTCACACTCTGCACATTTATGAAACATGTATCTTGCATCACATTCTCACACATCACACTACACTATGACGTACTCTTGTGCTATGGCTCATAGTTGACTATTAAGGGAATACTACATACATGAGACTCACATCATACACATGACATATTTCACACTTTATGATTTTATGACACATCTCTTTGGCATCACATTCTCATACATCATACTACCCTATGATGTACTCTAGTTCCATGGTTCATACTTGATTGTTGAGGGTCTAAATATGAAATGAACCTCACAAAATACACATTTCATGATCTACACACTTTGTGATACATCTTTCTAGTATTCTATTCTCACACATCATACTTATACACTCTATGATTTATGCTTCATTGATCTATCTAACTAGAACACATCATCAAATCATTTCGATGGCCTTATTTGCTATTATATGGTTCATTCTTGACCGTTGTGGTGTATTTTATAAATGAACCTAATAATGTGCCCATACACATTCACTTGGGGGTATGTTTCTCATATCATTGACTTTATATCCCATTCCATTCAGACTCACAACATTTTACATATCTTGGTTGTAAGTATTATTTTTACAATTAATCACATGTTACACTTTTCTTACCATGTTAACCGGATATCTAGTATGTCATTATCTTTTATATATAAACATGCATGTTCACTTGTTCTCTATTTTTGAATGCATACTTCTTATATATCCTTACACATAGCATACATTTTTGGAAATGTACCTCTTACTAGTCCGAACGAGGCTCTGGGGAAACTATGTTCATACATATCATAGGTGTTATGGTTTCATTTTATACTACTACCAATTATTACTAGAAAACTAATCTATCAATATATACATCTATTGACATACATTTTATCTCTCTAGCATGCTAATGGGTGATTCATGTGAAATATTTGTCTTATATGAAATATTTTCCACCGTAGTTATATGATACTTTACTTACTATTGTCTTTCATTGTTTTCCATTGTATGCCATTTTTCTTGTGTGCACATTTTATGCATTTGAGAACTTCGGCATTGATTTTATTGCGACATTATGAGTGATATCTTATGTTTGAAACCTTATTTTCTCTGTCTACATTGTCTTCTTTATTACTAGATTACACGTTGTTTTCTATATATGTATTTTTGTTGATTACACTAACACATGTTTTGAGGAAATTTGTTTACATGTGCCTTGGTTTCTATCATGCACATTCCATCCCCTTATAGGCTATCATTTTCATATCAAAGCATCCGGTCCTCTCCTTTAGGACATGTCCTCCTAGCTACACATATGCAACCAGCACGAGGGGGCATAAAATCGGTGAATCATTCACCCAATACAACATATCAAAGATTTGGTACATGCACGTATAGTATAGGAATAGAACATAGTTACAACAAGAGAACGACCAAGATTCTAACTTGGGTTATTTATTTAGCATAGAACCTAGTGTCCAAATATATAAATGAGTGCCTAGGTGCTCTTAAAGTTTCTTGGATGCCTATGAATAAGGGAGGTTATAATACGGTGATACACACATTTCTTCAAAACATGGTAAAAACATCATGATACAACTCAATTCACTTTACATCAATCTTGTCATATAATACATCGACACACCTAAATGTCACAATATGCCACAATGCTCCAACACTCTTTCATCCACAATATTATTATTTTCACACACAACAAGAAGTACTTCACACGTGAACTCTTCATAGAATTCCACAAGAAGTAGAGAGGATACTCCCATCCCAAGCACATCAATATGATAAAAAATACGCACTAAGTGACATACACATCATGTGCATTCATAATACCAAAATTATGACATGGATCACATCATGCTTAAACCACATTATTCTTCCAATATCAACCAACAACATGCAAAACAATCACAATCATGCATCACCATCATCTAATATCATCACAACTCCAAACTAGCCTAGAGGTTCGAGAGCATGAACCTTCACTCTGATACCAAGTGTAACACCCACTATTTTTGACACACAATACTACATAGAAAAAAACAGGATAATTTTTTTTTTACTTTCTTGACACATAACATGAAACAACATGTCGTCACCAAGGTTACAACTAACTCTATGAATAACTTGATAAAAAGATGACCAAAAAGGCAAGCATGGAAAATGATCACACCCATCAAGGACAAGTCAATCTATCTTTGACAAGATACCACAAAAGACCAACCCATAAAACCTAGCTTCACTTCAGGACACTCCACAAAAATCCTTTAAGGTTATGTATTCACTAAAATAGTCTTTCAAGGCCTAAATTTGTGGTCTAGAAGGTTCATATTAAGATTCATACAATAATTTTTTATAGGGCTAGATTTCTTTTCTTCTATACTATTGCGTAACTAGCTTAAGGTCATCTCTAGTATGACATTAACTCATTTAATTCATTATAAAACAAGGAATTAATAAAAACCACATGGCTATCTATCTGAACCCATACTATTGAAACTTGCTTCATACTTCATTTGTAAAAGGAAGCAAGCATAAATTAAAAAGAAGTGGAGTATTGTTTAGGTTCAGAACCATAATCTTCTTTGTTCAAGGATTAACATTTTATCATAACTTAGAAAAGGATTACGAGGTACTATAGTAATGGTTAGAGAGAGAAGATCAATTTATTTCATTATGGTCTATTTAATTATTAATCGGTCTTTCAGAGAAACTTAAGGGATAAACTGGATTTTGGGTAAAGGCTTCATTTAGCAAACATCTTGATTAAGTTCGATAAAGGATACACATGGGGTTCCTAAAATGGAAGCACAAGACTTAAGGTTTCACAAAAGGGAGAATAAAGTTTAATCCATAGTTGAGGGTAGGTTTCTTTACACTAGTAGAAAACTCGTTTCTTTCCAAATTAAGATTCTTAAATTTCTCAACAATAACTCAATTTCATTGTTATTTTATTTATTGATTTATCTAGGGATTCCTTTTTCTTTATTTATTTTTGTTTAACTCCAGAATAAGGATTGTTACTTACTAAAATATACAGAGAATTGCACTGATGTCAAGACCATGGAGGGTTAATAAAATAAGAAAAATTTATGACTCGAAAGAAGAAACTACCATTGCTAATCGAGAGACTAAACACGGTAATTACAAATCTATTCATCATGGCACACATAACCAAGGCACCAAAAGAATCAAAATAACCTGGCTGAGAACAAGGAGGTAACAAGTTGGTCAAGCCATGCTATGACATTTCCATGACTGATAAATACTATTGCCAAAAAAGTACTCATAACAAGGTGAAGATTGAATATCATTTCTCACAAAGAAAACTACAAGTTTTGCTACAAAAAGACAAGACACCTTTATTTCAAAAATACTGATTATCTAAGGCAATAATCCTTCCAAACTCCTTTACGAGCACCAATATGAGATTACAACACATTTGACATTTACACAAGAAACTTCATAAAACAACTCGATGAAACCTTTACAACTCTTTCCTTTTATCTACTCGCATAATCCATCTGCACAAGTATTAAATTGAATCAGTTCGTGAGAATTGAGCATGCTAAGGCTACATATTGAAACATTAAGCTAACATTTAACAAATTCATGAAAGAAAATTTCTGCTAAAAAAAGAAGCAAGTACAAAACACTAATCCAATTCTTCACATGAGACAAAACAATTTCCACCATCCAACAAGAAGGAAGTCAAATATTCCAGTTATGATCAAGGTCAAGAGTATTGAGATTTAGATCATGTAATCCCATAGATTACATGATCGAAACCCAACACTCGGTCCATACACCACTGATAATCTTTGCGAAGCCCAAAACATACTAGATACAGTCATAGATGCCAAACAGAGAGGTAAAACGAACCTTTTAGTAGGGAGGTTTCATTAGCCTAAAAGATAGGACAACCAAATGAGTTCAAGGAGGTTAAACCATCACATGATCAAAGGTTTTGAATTTTTTTTTCCAACCCACGAACTAACTTATCTCATTGAAAAGAGGCTCCACAAAGTAATGCTAAGAGAATAAGGATAGCTGACAAAACCCAAGATGGGCATTACTCGACAACGAGACTACCTGATAAACAAAGTATGGGGCAGTGAAGGGCCTCCCATTTTCAAGTCCACCCAAGATGAGGTTACCATTTAAACCTCCGGGTATCATAGCATAAGGGTATTCGTAACCCCCAAAGATACAATCCATAGTTACAGTCTAAACAAGAAGTGTACCACCTCTTCCTTTCGAGATCATTAAAAAGTAATACAAGTTAACATAAACAAATCCATTCTTCAAGGGCATTAAGAGAGTCCTATTTCAATAATGACTACAGTCATCCAAGCACATTATGAATTCTAAAACCAATGCTGAGGTTTGGCCATAGACTTAAGACCATTAACAATATGTTCACTAATGGTCCCCAACAACAAACCCAATTCCATCATGAATGAAAGATAACTACACTCATCTGAATATAGCCCAATACGTAAAGAAAATAATCCAAGTGCAGAACCTAAATTTGGAAGATTCAGTATTCAACTTAATGGTCTCACAAGCATAAAACAGAACATTACTTTTCAGCCCTTTTGAGTTGTTTGAAAACACCCAACCATGTTTGACGAGCTCATGGCTCCACATGAAACAAACAAGAAGGGACAAACACTCACGCATACCAAAGGTAGGTTGCACCTTTGAATTTTGGTAAAGCTCAACCAGGGACAAGATTTATTCCATTTTGCAAACCCAGTAGAAGCGAGAGAAAACCCAAGTACCCGGTCGGTCCAACCATGGTTCCCAAAGAGAAAAAGGACATCACATTCAAGATAGGAACATAGAAAAGTCTCAGAATGAAAATTTGATTGATCAAGGAGGCCACATTAGTCATATAGGTTACATGATGTAAATTTTAATGTACCCACAGCCAGATCAAAGATTCAGTGATAAAGTACTTGTGTCCCCAATCCCTATACTCCACGTTTATAGCGTAAAACTAGCGGCCAGAAACTAGCAAGTCACCACAGAGGTGAATCTAACAAGGAGTAAGTAGTAATACCCTGACAGGGTCTAGAAAACCTCTGTTTAAAATAAAAAGAAACACACCTCCAAAAAAATGTGAAGGAAAGGCACAGGCCAACAGAGCACAAAATTTCAGGGGTCATTCACAGAGGATAAAGTTATCTCCAAGAAGGATAAAATACAAAGTTCCTTATTGATGAAACCAGATTCATTCAAAATGTTATTTCCATGCATGAATAAACTAATAATTAACTATCTCCAACAAAAATCCAAAAGGGCTATTAATTTCCATTATATTCTTGGCTCCTTGTGTCCAAGATTTGTCAGTATTCAGAACAACTATGTCATAATGCCATCAAAATCCCATTTCTAGTCTGCCCTAAGGGCCAGTGAGTGCAAGGAAAACCTAGCCATGAAACATTGCTCCCAGCCATCTAAATATAACAGAGTAAAAACAATAGTAATTTTCTCCTTTGCAAGCCACTCATAAAGAAACAACGATTCAGGGGAAGGAACAGGGGGACAACCAGGCACCCAAGGAAGTCAAAATTCAACCACAATATCCCATTTCAAGACATCATTTCAGGTAGGAGAACAATTTTTTCATGAAATTGAAAAAGGATAGAAAAATACTTCAAGTGTTAGTATTAACATGTGTGGAAATTCATCTTGTCCTCAAGTCGCACCCCAAGTTGGATCCATGAGTTTTCTAAGATAGGAAACCTTTCCATTTTCTCCATTTTAGAACACCTTATCCTCCATTTGCTTCCACGTTTGGAATAGGAAAGGAGCAGAAGTAGGGCATGAGGTTCAAACCTGTGAACTGCAAAAGTTAGGAGCATAGCCAGACTTCATAACCTAGCCAACAACACTGTGACAAGCATGATTCCAAATCGTTAAGTATGAATTCTAACAACTAAATAAGGGAAGCAAGAGGCTCTGCCCTAGCCAGTCGTAGCCGCCATGGAGTCTGATGTTATTACCCACAAGCCCAACACTCACCCTCCAACTCTACGCAGCCAAAACATAAGTGAGAACATGCCAAACAAGAGGAACACTGGGGCAGAAGCAATTACTGAAACAACGATTACAAAATGAGAAGCCACTAAGAGGCCATCTACCAAGGCGTAAGGGAAGATAAAAAAATGAAACCACTAAGGCAAAACCAGCGGCCAGGAAAACAAAAGTCTACAACTCCCACGAGGTCCCCAATACGCATGGCAAGAGAACAAAAAAATCTTCATTAATGACATTAAAGAATGGTAACAGGCCACCAAACACCATCCCTTCACCAACACATACCCAAGATCCTTTTTGAAGGAAACAATCCAACATCCAATCAGCAATAAGTTTCATTTGATGAAAGCCACATGACCGAGGGCAAAGTCGCGGCTAGAAGGGGTAAGGGGGTAAGGTGGTAGTTGTAAATATTAAGTTGAGCATTGAAGTAGTCCTCCCCACAAAATATTGTTCCACACACACACGCAACCTCCCTACACATGGACATGATAGAACCAAAGAAGATGGGAACCAACACCCACGCCAACCAAGTCGGTTAACAACAAGGACATACACACTGGCATGGTGGAGAGAGTAGAAACAAACTCATATTTTCCTTTAAATAAATGATTAAAACCCTACTCGAGCAATTCTAATCATCCTAGGGAAGACGACAAGGGATTAGTGTGTGGAAGCAAATAGGGATCAATGACCATCCATGGCGCCATGACGTGGAAAGTCCTTCTTCCGTGCGGAGCAAATTTCGGCCTACGGGAGCAACCAAAATGATACAACAACACGACATAAAGATAAACAATGCTAATAATGATTACATCGACAATGAAATAAAAATAATAATTATATGAAATAATGGACGATCAACACATAACTTAATAATATCATTATTGTCATTATTTTATTTTATTTTATTATATATATATTTTTATAAAACTTACAACTAAAACAAAAATAATTATAATTCATCATAATAATGACAGACAACAAAGATTGAAAATCCGAGAACACGATTTTCCTTTAATAGGGAGATCGTAAAGGACGTTGCAGGGGTCAGCAATAGAAAACATTGACCAAGGCACAAGCAGGCACAACATAAAGGGAGAAATATGATTATTCTTTGTGACAAAGGCGAAGCCCACCAATGATCAACAGGAGCACAACGATGTTCTATGCTTAGCAAACACGATTCTTTGTAGAATGCATAGGTGTAATGATGAATGGGGCATTAGACTCCATGTAGGATGCCACATCACTCATCCTTAACTCTACCTCATAATTCAAAATTCAAACTCCAAAGCAGAATTAATAAGTGGTTGAAGAAATGAAATTTTACTTACACACACAATCCATGCCCACACCCCTTAAGGACCAAAAGTAATTACATGTAAGAAGGTGCAATAAAGACTTATAATTTGTCTTCCCAAAACACATAATGGGGTCTAATTTTGACCCCCAACCCATAGGTAGGGTTGGCATGGAAATTTAAGAGGTGTGGGACAAGTTTAACTTGTCCCACAAGCCTTCAAAATTGGCCCTTAAGGCCAAATTCGAATTTCCATGAGGGGGTAGAGTGTACAACACTCAAGGTCACAAACACTCAATCTTACAACACAAAACCCAAGAGCCATCTAGTCTAATAAATGAAGAATTTTGGTCACATCCACAATTAGTTAATAACAAGATTAATTAACTTAAATAGGACACTAAAACCCATTAAGATAAAGGGGAAGAATACATCATTTTCTAAATAATTAAAACAAGGAAATTACATCACTAAAAATCACATACTACATTAAGTAAGGAAAACTAAACAAAATACAACACATAATCCCTTAGTCACAATTTCCCTAACAATAATTCAAACACACACACATAAACACATGTTGCCATGGTGACCCTTGTTGAATTCGCCTAGAATTCCAATTTGGTTGGTCTCCAATCCCCCCAATTTGTTGTGGCATGTTTACCTACAAAACAAATAACACCTCCTTCAGCCTCATGGCCTCATCAAAAACATCTAGGATAAAATATACAGTATAAATCCACAATCATCTATATATGAATCAAATATCATCTAGGAAAATACGATATCATTTACAATTTCTAGAAACATTTCTATTCTACATCTCATCCATGTCAAAATGATCACAACATTAGTTCAATTATCAAAGGTCTACTCAATATGATGAAATATCACATGTATGAAAAAACACACACACACACACACACACACACACACACACACACACACAACCATGTCAACAACATATCAACATTAATATAAAATGTTTCTAATAATCCACATGCATCGTATATGAATTGAAATCAACAATAGTTCGTGATCTCTAACATCTAACATCATGCCAAATCAAAAACTACAATAATATCCATAAGTATAGTCAACAGTATCATAATCAATAACAAAAATGTGTCGAAGGGAAGTGGGCACTACACCTTCGGTCCGCAGTTTGACTAGGTAAAAATGGACCAATTACGACCATGGCTCCGGAAAAATTGTAGCAATTTGAAAACTATTTGCTAGTTCCGAGTCCCATAAACTCGGTGAATTCTCAATATATAAGGGAAGTAATAAGAATTTTTCGTTGCTCGTTCATCCATCGAACGTCAATTTTGGAATTAATTTTTTAGCCCTCGAGCTAACCTTTGATCATTTGTAACTAGGCCAATTACAACCGATGGCCTCGAAAATTAGCCACCAATCATAAACCGTTTACTAGTTCTGAATTCTATCAGTTCATGTGAATTATTGGTGTATATGAAGACACATAAAAAAATTCCCATCGAATGTTTTCTCATTGGAAGACAATGTTTGAAAGTGGTTTCTCAGCCTTCAAGCCTTAATTGAATGTTTTGCAACTAGCAGGAAAACGTAAAAAGAAAGTTGTAAGACCTCCAACGAGTAACCAAATCATTATGGAAACTTGTGACACTTGCAAATAACTGTTTGAATATCTATCATGTGACTTGTTGTGTGAAATTGAACTTTTGGCAAAATAGTGTTTCTCTCTCTTCCCTATCTCTTTCTCACTCCTTGGTTACGAAATAAAGAAAAGTGAAATGAAATAAACATGTGTCTCTAACCATCTCCTTTCAAATGCAAATTTTTATTAGTATGTAAATGGAAACTAAATACTTTAATTATGCTAGATCTAGGTGGATGCCATGCCAGCAATTTATCATTGATTTCATGCTCACATGGTTTTGCAGGATGCATGAAAGATGGCGAAAAGGTGTGGTGTAATTCATTATTTATTATTGTAATTTATATATTTTATTGGAAAATGTATATATGTTTAATGTAATTGCAATGTAACAAAAATTTTATATTTGAAATTTGGTAATATGCATGAGATGCTAGTTTTAGGAATGCCTTGGGAAATGTGCATTTAATCATAGGTTCCATTTGATTCAGATTTCCGTATGAAAAAAAGGGGGAAAGGGGTTGGATATGTATGTTAAATGAAATTAAATTTATTATTTTATAGTGCATTTCCAGTGTGCAATAGATGATTAAATAATTGGTGTTGTGTCTCTTACCTTGAAAATGTAATAAAGGAATCTAACCACAATAGTCAACCCTAGTATAAAATTTATGTATAACTACTCTTCCAAAGTGTGATTTATCTTCGCAAATAAAATTGAAACCTTAGGACAAACTAAAATCCTTACGCTTGATAACACCTTCTAGATTAAATAAATAATATCACAAGTATGAGTTTATCATTATAGCTTGTATGCTTAGCCTCGTGAACTGATGAATAGGCATGACACGGTCCAACATTCTCCAGAGTAGGTGGTTCCCTTCCAGGATTGGAAACCATGTGTGTAGTAAGGAGAATGATATTTTCTTAAGGTAGCGCTCATGGGAACCAACATTAAACATAGACCAAAACCCTCTTGGACCAACACAAATGGAGCTAGTGAAATAGATATCCTATGACTTACACTCTTGTTAATGATCTCTTTAGTTCCTCACAGATAAATGGGTTACCTTGGTTACTAGCAACATAACACCTTGGTCTTTCTTGAAGGTTGTTTAACATAAATTTTTTCCTCTCACCTTAAACTCATATTTAGTTGGGGTGTTGATCCTTAGGTATAATTGGAATTAAACCAATCCTTGGCTGATTAAGGGGTTAACTTACGAGTGGAAATTGTTCATAAATCCTAGAAAATGTAATTGTATTTTTAAATTAAGTTGACTTAAGAGAAGTGTAAAACTAAAAAAAAAAAGTCTCATTACCCCTTATGCCTAGTTTCCCTTTGTACCCTAGTGAGTGACCCAAAACCGAACAAAGGTAGTAGGTGATATTCCTATGATTGATCTCATGGTGGGATTTAAATGACACAAGTGGATGTCTTAGTTGCAACATGTGTTTAATACTGTAGTTTATAAGAGCAAAGAAATGGGATGTCTCGTGTTAGGTTACACTCCTTGTAGTAGTGAATCCATTAGTGAAAAGTATGTGTTATTTTGTTTACAAATGTTATAAAACAATGCTAATAATGAGACCATAGTGCGATGTAAGAGTAAAACATATAAGAGTAAAATGAGATTTGAAGTTAGGAATAATGTCACTCTTGGAGTCCTTGTAACTCAATTAGACATTTTCCCATGTTATTCGTAATTTCCTAGTGAGATCAAAATTCGAGAAAACAAAACATATATATAAATCTAAATAAAATTTCTTGATGTGGAAATGTTGAATGGATTCAATAAGTTATTGAACTATATTAACCATGGTATTGAAATAAATATACCGTGATCGAAGAATATTTATGGGAAAAAGGTATCTTGAATCTAAATCTCCCTTAAATCATAAGAATTCTTTCTCGACATCACGTCAGATTCACTTATATAGTAATGGTAAAATTTAAACATTGAATAAATGTTTGGAAAGCATAATATTAACATAAGAACAAGAGAAGTATGAACTTTGTGTGCAATTTGAGATATGGTAAATACTTATGTGAATTATGAACATTGTCATAAGGGATAAAGAGCCAACTTAAATGGTCGAACTGTAAGTTGAATGTGAAATGAATTTAAGAATCTGTAGGTAGAAAATGGATAAAATTATCCTTATATAGAAATTTTCTTGGAATTTTATCGTAACTAAGATGTAATCATGGTAATGATGTGTTGTGGGATTGCCAATCCTTGAGTCCCTTTTCTTGTGGTTGGGTCATTACTAGTATTCGTTCAGTATGGAAAGTGTTGCATCGACATGTATATGGTGTTGTCATGTGTCTATGTGAGTTGATTACTTATGTTAGTGTCTAATGCATAGTTGAATTTCTCTACTTGGAGCTCTTGTGGTGTTGTGTAGTGAGTAATGCAAGTTTAAAAAAACTATCCTGGTATTTTTTACTATTTTATTTGTGTGTTTAAAATACGGGCGTTACATCCTTGTTCATATTTTATCTTTGAGAAACTAGAAGAAGAGAGATGGAAGGAAAACCACCATTTTCTTGTAAACAAATTTGTAAACTTATTACCTCCACAAATCCACCAAAAGCATGAGAGATATCATTTAGTAGTAAAATACGTCTCCAACAAAATTGTATGATGTAATCCATTGAAGGTATGGAAAGAGTAGCTCCAATTATCTTAGTAAGGGTATGTACAATTTCCAATTGTTTATCTTGTCTTTTAACTACCTAAAAATATCCAAGAACATGGTGGAGGATGGGGATTTGTTACAATTTTTGTGACCTAAAGTTGTCAAACCATCATCACGAGAGACTTCAGAGGATGCTACCTTGGGACTTGAAAAACATTATTACGCTCACTCAAAAAATGACGATCATGAATATTATGGTGTTGATATTGGCTTCAAAATAGGTTTTGCAAAGATTAATGTATCCAAAATTTTGATTTTATTGGTATTCCCCAACCTTTGAATGTAAATGGCTTCTTTGAGCTCATGAGAATGTTCAACCTCAACACAAACTCATGTTTGTGGTTAAGTAACATAAAACCTAAGATGTTCCTTGGTAATGAATCATCCTATTGAGGAAGAAACGAGGTCTTAAAAGTTGTAATAGGGAAAGTGAAGACCTTAAAATCAATGTAAAGTGGGACTTTGACAGATGTAAGGTACAAAACTATAAACTCACAAATCCAAGAAGACACGATGAGGAGATAAATTCAAACACACAAAGAAGATAATTTATGCAGCATTTTGGTCACTTTGTTTCCTTTGGTAATATTTTGGACTAATTTCAACTTGATGCAAAAGCTGTTGTCAAGTTGTTTGAACCCAAGAGAAACACATGTAAAACAAGTTATCATGTAAAATTTCTCAAGCTAATGACTTGCATAATTAAATTCTTCAATGGTATTAATATATAGGGGTAGTAACATTACCTCGTGGAATACTTTAAGCAAAAATTTCTTGAATGCTTGCCTAGAGAAACCATCATAATCCATCATATAATGATGCGCTAGAATGAGCAGGAACTTGACAAGGTCATAACTTGAGCTCCGGGTGTCTGTTTGAGTCCCTTTTTTTGAAACCACATGTTTCGATGAAACCACCCGTTGGAGCAAGTTTCGGCACATTTTCGGACCCTAAATCCGCCATCTTGAGGCTGAAAACTTAGGATTTAAGTTGTAGTTCGGTTTTTTCCTATTTTTGGGCATTAGTTAATTTTAGTCTATTAGTTGCATTATGAGTTAGAAAGTTGGAAATTCCTCTAATTTAGGAATGTAGAAGATGTGTGGCAATTTTTGTGCCCATACGAATAAGCATGTGAACTTACTAAGAATAGCAGGTTCTAGTAAACTGCTAAAAATAGTAATTTCCGCCACCTAGAGTAGATTTAGTCAAGTTAGTTAGAGTTTTCTTGGCAACTCGAGTTGGGAGTTGTTTTCCTATTTAGGAAACATTGTAATTCATTATTCAATAACAAAGAAGGAGATTTATTTTCTTTTGGAGTTCATATTATTTGTAGTATATCAAGTTTATTCATAATTTAGCTACATTATATAATTAAAATAACAAAAAAATATGAGTGAAATACTAGTTATAAAAGAGCATTTGAAATATGAGGATTCCTTAGAAAAAATTGAAATAAATGAAAATACATGTGAAAAATTCCTTCAACAAACAATATGATGAGGTACATCCAATTTGAATTATCCTCTCTATATGTAATTTTAATGCCAAGTTATAATTTTTGTAAAAAAATATTTTCCCGTAACAATGATCATTATTTATTTATTCTTTATTTTAAACTATTATTATTAAAATTAAAAATCATCAAAATATATTTTTACTATTTAGAAGTATCTTATGATATATATATATATATATATATATATATATATATATATATATATATATATTTCTACTTAATTTAACTACACATTATTTTTAATTGTAAGACTTGTGAATTATAAACACTATAGATCTCACTCAATCAATTAAATCCTCAGAAATTAAGTGTTTTTATACTGCTAAAAGTAGTAATACTGGCTTCACACCAACAAATACTTACGGGATCAAATCCAATCAAACAATGTTATATGTATTTAAACCACATTTAACTAAAGTTTCAAAATAAATTTTAATGATTTTCTGTAATTCTATTGGTTAGGATCCCTTTATTCTGCGCTACGTAGAAGAAGTACTAACTGTTTCGGGAAAAACTTCTCGCTAGGGATGGAATTTTTGGCATTTCCACGGGATTTTCGTAGTAGAAGGCGGCTATATTTGACATATTTAATTTGATTGACAACTTTCTTGCATGTCATGCCCATTAATTTGATTAACATCCATACGCTGGCTAAATCTGACCTTATCTTATTGTGCAGATTATTAATTTTCTCCATTGGGAATTATCGACATGTTCACTGCTTGAGGAGCTATGAGGATGTGCTCGATTTAGTTCTTGTTGTAGTCTTTGTTGATAGATTCACTATTGTTGGCGAAGAAGGCAGTCTGTGGTGGCATGTACACAACTTATCACTCAGACCTACTGTTTATGGGGCCTTAATTATCTCCCTATCACAAGAAAATTGTTACCCTTTTTCCAACTCTGCTCAAGAAGTTCCTATCATGTTATGTATCAGTTTTCTACAACAATAGTTATAGTTTTTATTCCTTCTCAGACCGTCTGCTATGATAGTTCCAAATAGGTGAATGATGGAATAGTAATCCAATCGATGTGTTGAACGAAGCAGCATGAACCGAAGCCAAACATAAAATTTCATATGCCTTCGCTGTGAAAGGGAAACCAGGAGATATGTACTCATATGGAGTGATTACATGAAGAAAAATTTAGTATAGAAACTCAATTTATTTCAAGATTAGCGAATGAGAAATAATTCAAATATGAGAATCATATGGTTTTGGAATTTTAGATTAGATTTTTTCTTTTGATCGAGAAATGTTCATGAAAACTGGTAACTATTTGATCCATGCCATTTTATGTTATCTTCAAAAGTTTCCTTTAATATATAAGGGTTAAATGTGAGCTTCCTTTACACTCTAGCAACCAATACAATGCTCATTTTCTTTGAACTCACTTAATTCAAGAGTTAATTTAGAAAAAATAAATAGCAAAAACAATGTCACCCAACCACGTTATATTACTAACTGACAAAATATGAAGAGGTACACCTGCTGGTGAACAATGGTGCTCTCTGGAAAAAGGAAAAATTAAGCTAGCTTGCTGAATAGAAATACATCCAAGGCAACAAATCAGCCTATTGCAGTAGAGCGAAGCCTGGATAAAAACTAGACCTTCGTTTTTGCCATGCAAAAAGTTGGCTATTCGTTAAAACTTAAAATATCTTTTTATTCTTGCACCTCTTCTTCCACTTATCCTTCTTTACTCCTACCTTAATTTTCCTTTTCTTTTGAATACCGCCAATAGGTTCAAGTATAGTGTTTTTAGCATCACCACTATCATTGGCCATTGGTGCCCTCTCATTTCCTTCTCCAGAAGGAGGTTGTAATTCCATTCTAGATCTGGGTACGAGGATTTCAATCTTGGGAGAAGCGAGGGTGGCGTCCTGAGATGCAAACTTGGCATGGTCCTTGTGTTCATAGTATGGCTCTACAATCTCTCTTCTAAGTGTTCCTACGCTATTCTTCTTCTTCGACCTGATAGATTTAGTCATGCCTACTTCTTCACTTCATCCCTTATTTTCTTCTCTTCACTGAACACTGCTCCAGGCTTCCCCGAAGCGAGAAACATACGTGGCATCACTGAAGAAGTAGTATCTTTGAACATACCATGCAGAGATAGTTATGTGGTTGCACTGAACATGCCAAGCTTGGTAAGGTGTCACTTCTCTTCCAAGGTCTTGCATCTTTAATAGTAGGATCTCCACTTCACTTTCCTTTACATAATAGACAACTAAAAAGTGTTCTTTAGCGAGATTCTATATGTCACCTAGATGGAAAAAAATTCGTGAACTTTACATACTTATTTGTGAGGACTCGAATTTATTTTCAAGAGTTTGAGAAAGGGATTTTTAGCTAATTTAAAAATCAGGTTTTCTTTGTAGGCATTACAAATCTTCATTGATTGGTATCTTAATGGCATAAAATGACATTCACTCTAGTTTATTAAACCCTATTTATCCTTATCTATGTCATTGTTGGATCTTTAGTTTGACATAAGCTTCAAGTGCATTATCTTCACCTCTAACTCGAGTTTGGTTAGCTTAACATCTCTATGTGTGGTTTTGTTAGGAATGGTATCAATTCATATCGTCTTCCTTGTGATCTGCTCCCCATTTTTAGATTCAAGTTTGTGGATTGTAACCTCAACATGTCCTTTCAATTTCTCCAATATGTGTTTGATATCTTTGTTTTTGATAATTATTTGAAATAATTTTATTGTACTTTCACATTTAATCTTGTAATTTTTTAATTTTATAGTTTGTAGTTTTGAAGTAGTGTGCAAGAAAATGGAAGCAGTTTCTTTTAGAAGTCACTTCTCCAAAAAATGGAAGTAACCTCCATCAATGCACTCCTCTTTACTTTCTATCAAGAATATTTAAGAGTGCTTTCTCAAGTTTTTACATTATCTATGTAACTTGGCATCTATTTGAATCACATTTACACTATTGCGTGGTTACGCAATTTGCATAAAATATTTACTTGATCACACATGACTACATTTGTGAAATTTCGATCTGTCTCAGGACACTTTATGTAAGATATTCGCTTGCAGAAACAAACCAAAATTCTAACAACATTGTTTTTATATCTTTTTCAAAATTTTACATATACTTCTTCTCCACATCCCACAAAACATCACCTTCGACAGTATTTTCCATATCAATTATTTATTTAAGTCATTCTAAAAAGAAACAAAACATTAAATTAGTGCAATATTGTGTCAAAGACTTTGACCTAATAAAGATGGTATGAAAGTGGAAATTAGGATGACCATAACATCATCCCCACCATTCCAATATTAATTAATTTTCAAACTCAAACCGGGTATACATTACCCACTAATTGCGAATAAAAAATAGAATGTATTAAGCTGATTTCATCGCCAATTACATTTAACAAAGAATGACACTGTCAAAGTAAATCCATTTGACAAACCTTTTTCTGAAAGAGTTCGTACATTAGACACTATCCGTTATAGGCTTTGTGGTTGTATGGGGCGTCTTGGAGGAGAAATTCTGAAACAAGTGCGCGATACTTTGAGCGTCACAGAAACCTCATGGTCAGGAACTTCAAAGGTAAAGCCATCCAATTCAGAAATGGCATTGATAGCCACCGCTTCGTCGTCAAATTGCACGTACGCACATCTGCGTGTGAGGTTATCTTCGTAAACAAAGAGCCTAATTGGCCCGATTCGTCCGAAAAGATTCCGCAACCGCATCTCGCTAGCTATAGGAAGGTGAGTGCCTTGCACTGTAACACACCGCGTCAAATACACCATGCGAGGATTCCCCGTTAATAAAAATGCATCATCCCTATCGTTATCCATAAACGCCCATCTAGGGTCGACGGCCATCTTTTAAAATTGCCGCTAATTTTTGAAATTTCCACGGAAAAGTTTTGGTGCCTTGGGAAGCAAAGGCAGGATATACAGCAGTTGATCTCCTCGCCAAATGGTCACTAGTGATTTTGAGAGATCCTGCTGTAATGAATGCAAAAAGAGCATACAGAGATATTTATATTGAAGAAAAGGCGTCGATTAATTGTCTCGCACTAAATTAGTGCGTTGTTATGCGGACTGTCAGTCGTTTTGTTTCTCCGACTCTTTATTACCCCCTCTACGACGTATATCTTTTTGGGTGTTTTTGTTATCACAATTAAATAAAAGCATTGTATTCCAGCGATTATTTTATCTCAATTTCGAAATGTGCTATATTCAATAATGATTGTATACCACTACATTTGTGTAATAACTTTTATTTGTGTCCAGATGTAGAAGAGGTGGTTTTGAGTTTCACTTATGGTTGGAGCTTTTCAATTAGTGGGAGAGTAGAGCTGCACCATGTCTGCAACAATTGGTCTCTCCTTCTCCTCTTGTTAGGTGTGGATGAAGCCACTACCGCAATCATTTCTCTTCACATATTTTTTTATTGTTTCTTTACCTCTCTTGTTAGCTTAAAGATTGAGTTAAGATTGGTAACTATCATTTTTACTTCAGTAATGCTATATACATGCCTATAGGTGTTGTTCTAAGCTTGTTGATGATGCTTTCAAAGTAATTCAGTGTCTCCATTACTTCTTAAGGATGAGAAAAGTGTTGTTTTAAGGAGAATATTTTGTGTTGGTCTCTTGAAACATGGTTAAGTCAAATATTGATAAATCAAGGTCTTGGTGTGTTAACTACAGGCTACTATGGTGCATAAGATTTTTCCTACAAATGTAAATGATGTGAATGGTCCAGTTTTGACAGGGGAGTGCATATGGGTGCTTCTTGGTGGTTTCATAGGTGATCCCACGTGCTTATAATCCATATTCTTGGTTTGTTGAATCCAATGTAGCAACTAAAGGTGTGTCCCTGTTGGTTCCTAGTACACCATACTATGAAGTGTTGTTTCTTTTGTTCAGAGAAGTTTTGTATATCTCAGCTTAATCTGGGGGACAAAGTGTCTTTTTTTATAGATGATAATATGAACTTGTTAATAAAATTTAAGGGATAAAGTGGATGTCATCAAAATGTTTTTACTCTTGAATACATGTTGTCACTTAGTCATGACTGTCCAAGATTGAGAAAATGTTGTAGGGAAGAGAAAAATATGTTTAAAGTGATTTCTAGTAAAGTGTTATTAGCCAATTTTCATTTTGTAAAATTAATTAAAAAATAAAAAATAAAAAATGGAAATTTTGAAATTTTTCAAAAGTGTTACTTTGCGTGGTTTATCACCCTCATGACGACCGTCTCCTTTTTGTGATCGTTTCGGTCTTCATTTCATCCTTTTCGGGTGAGAACTCCTCCCGCCACGTTTTAAATTGTATTAAAACTAATTAATTAATTGCTCTTTGTTTGATAAAATTAATTTTTAAATAACTTGGGAGTATTTAATTAAATAAATATTAATTGAAATTCATTCGACACATTTTTTTAATTTTTGCCGGGGAAGTAAGCTTATGCTTCCAACTGTCGAGAATGCCAAATTGGCTTCCCGAACCCAGATTTTCCTTTCTGGCAATATTATTTTAATTTCCGCTTGTGGGATTTTCTCCACCAATTGCCAAATCATGGATTGGAAAACGGGCAAGAAATCTCCCAATTTCCCACATGGGGAAATTGAACGGAGATTGCCAACCCACTTTTCCATTCCCATTGGCAATTGGTCGTTGCTTTCCCCATTTCCCCTTTGGCAATTAATTCCACTACCCAGGGAAGAGAGGAAGTTGGATTAATCCTCATAAATTCCTTCATCAAACTCGTTGGAAATAGTCGTGCCAAGCTTTCCGATTGCTTCTTATTTCTTCTGAAGGACATAATATTTTATCACATCCCACAATACTACAAATGCCATTGTGAAGAAGAAATACAAGAGGACAGCCATAGAAGTTTTATGCAAAAGAAAGATATAGCCGGGAAAAGAAAATCATTTCACGAGAAGCAGGAAGAAGAGAACATATGATTTGCGCAAGTTTTAAAGAAGGAAGACAGTTATAAAAAAATCACGCATTGACTGGCATAAACTGGCTTTTCACATCCCACGCATTGGTGAAAGAGTTTGATTCTGAAACAAGGATACAAATACCTATGCAAGTTTTTAAAGGAGAAAAACAACAAAAATCAAGTTCTCGCGCTTGAGAAATACGGGAGGATAGCAAATAAATTTTAAGTCTCATGCAAGGAGTAGGAGACCACGTGGGGGGAGAAAGTAAGGGATCTCCACACACTTGTCCTGATCGCATTCGGGCCAAAGGAGGTTGCAGTATCCCACGTTCTAGAACAGAGCTCCATGCCAAGGCAAAGGAGAAACCATGCATTGAAGAGGTAGAAGTATTCAGGAAAAAAATTATTATTCATGCATTTGCATAAACCAAGATCTCTCTAGGCAATTCGGGCTATTAAATAATATCACACGTTCAAACGCCAACACAAGAAAATTACAAGTTCAAAGTATTTGTTAGAAGATCAGAGTAATTTCCATGCCGAAGCAACTTGAATCAAGCAAGGCGAAGAAATAGTGGATTAAAAATATTAAAATTGATCCTGCACAAAGCCATTGCAATCGGGAGAATTTAATTAAAAATAAATATTATTATAATTTTGCTCGATCTGGAATTCGAGCTTAGTCTCGATATTTTTGTGTTGATATTTTAAAAATTTGTAATTTGGGATCAATTATTATTATTATTTTTAAAATAATAATAATAATAATAAAAATTAAACGAGCCTTATTTTTCTTGTGTTGACGGTGGTTCGGAGACTAAGACCCGACCCCGCTTGTGTTGTTTTGCATGCCTAAGTCATTCTTCTATGAAATTCATAATGGCTAAAAAATCTAACAAATCTACCCTCAAGTATGAATTTCAAGGAATTATCCCTCAAGTTCCATTAACTCAAAGATATGACAACATCAGCGATACTGAATCGGGTCACACCAACGTCAACAATTCTACGAGTGGGTGGCGAAGGCAAAACCATTTTCTCATATAGACTTTACCATAGTGGTCTACCCCAAGCAGCAACATTTCATGTCTCGGTGCAGTGTCTAGAATTGGTTATCGCTTGCGTGGAGCATTATGATCTTGAGAGACGAGGAATTTTTAAAGATAATCGTGAGCCTTTCCTCTTAATCACACCAGAGCACATTGAGGAATTTCTTAGCATACCCAACTTTCCCGAGAATGTGGATATCACTCGCCAATCAACACAAGAATTCTAGGATGAAGAACCCTTGAGATGGAGCAAGTTGGTTAATAACAACTGGTTAGTAACCAAGATACCTCGAATCGATAGGCTTCCCAAAGAACTGTACCGTGTTGAGTTCGTGGAAGAAATTGGGAATATGATTACTCTCCTAAGTCAATTTTTCAATCTACCTTCTGCTAGGATTTTCCACCCATGGATGTATCATTTTATCTATATCATCCTAGCTAAGAAAGAGTTTGTGGATTGGGCCACCATCATTAGTAACACCCTTCACAAACAATTGATATAAGTTAAGATGACTGGATGCTTCTACATGACATCGTATCTCGACTTATGCGGTGGGTCAAAGCATACAAGTGTGTCCCACTTTGTGGCCATAAATATTTTAAAATCTGACTAGTAAATAAATAATTAAAAATAACTATTAAAATTTAAAAAATCGGGTAAATTTAAGAATGCCCCGCACCTTGGTATTTATAGCCTCTTAAAAATGCATGTTTGGTCATTTTATATGTGTTTGGTCATGTTTTGGTTGTCAGACATAGTTTCTTTGAAAGTACAAAAAGTACAAAAAAGTGGGACACAATTATATGCAAGAAGAAAGCCATTTTGGGACTTGAAGCGAGAGGAGTCATGGGGCCATCAAATAGTGTTTTCAACTAATACCCTCAACTAAAATTCAAATATAGTTCTCACCATTTTAGAAGATTCAACGATGCATTCACCTTCCGCGTGATCTAGAACCCGAATTTGAAATCGAGGAAAGGTTTTCTAAAGAAGCCATGAGTGTCATTTCCCAACGAGAACTGGTTTATTCAATTTTCATCTTTTTCCTACATTCGCATGAGTGGCTTTGTTGGTACCCCGTGGAAAATTCTTAAGTACGTCAGTGACAGATGGGCATTAATAGAGCTGGTGCGACAATTATTCCAAGTTCACTAACTTCTTAGTGATAATCACCATTCAGGAATTCATTTCCCATTTCAAATAAGGGAATACCAATGTCCAAATATTTTGATTGCACAACTCATGGAAAAGAGTTTTCTCTCATAACCATCCATCCATATGTGAAGAGAGCCTAGTTTCATATCAATGGATATATGTAAAAGAATCTGGGAGCATAGTATCAACATAATCCTACCGATGGAAGATTTCTAGACTGCTTGTTTAGATGAACATGAGGTAAGAAGATGAGAGTACTATCGCCTAACACTTGCTCGAGATCAAGGCCTTCCGCATCAAGATCCCTCCGATTCATTCATAAATGATGATGATGATCCCTCATATGATGCGATTGCTTTTACCCCATTGCCTCGAATCGACTGAACCAAAACATATGAATTTTCTCTTGATAGAAAGAATCAACCAATTATTGAAAGAAGCATATCTTGGTATGACAAATAACTTGCCAAGTTGCAATCAATTCTAGATCATGTTTGGGATCACAAAAATTACCAAAATGAGGTGGCCTCCATTTGACCAAAGTCTCTTCTCGATTGAACTCGTACAATCCAATCATACACAACAAGCAAGAAAGGAGTGGTTGCCAAAATTCACTTTGCCAAGTAACGTGTCACGAGGAGAAAGATATAAAGATCCCAACCCCGAAGAAGGTAGAGAGTGTGTGTCCGGATTTTCTACTTCAAGTAGAGATTCTTCTACCCGCATTATTAATAGTACTCAGAAGCTCATGGCAAATGACCCTCAGTCATGTTTTGCACAAGCATCCACTCAAGTGCAGGTAATTCAAATATCAAACACTTCGAAGCATGTAGTTCATGAAGGGATTTCCCAAAATCTCCCGAATAATCAGGAAGTGGATATTTAGGTTGTGTCTCCTCAAATTGAGGTCATAGATAGGATTCAAGAAGAATCTCATGATGTCAAAAATAATAAGAATATTTATTCGAGCTCTAGGATTTTGTATGAAGAAATAATGCATGATACTCCTTCTTGGGTTGATTCCAAAGTGAAGAAAAGGAAGAGAGTTTTCAAGCCAATTGACATTGATTTTGATGCCCTTTCAAACTTTCGAATGATGTCATTCCTAAGAAGCCTAAGGTGCTTTCTCAAATAATGGTGGATAATGATGGAAGCAAATTTGCAGATCTTTCCATTCTAAAAATTGATAAAGAGCACGATGATATGACACCTGCTGACTACGAATTTTCTAGACTTGGACTTGGAATATCTACATTAGAAAGTAACAATGCGATGGCTCAAAAATCAATTAATATCATGCTAAAGAGAGTTGAGAAATAAAAGTCTCAAAACTCTCAGCTCAAGGCCGAAAAGAATCAATTGGTGGAATATGTTCAACATTTGATAAACCCCATATCATCCACTTTCCCTATACATGATGCAGTCACTACCCAAGATGAAGATACTCTCAATTTGTCAAAATAAATAAACACATTGGGCCATGTCACTAAAACTTGGCTTTCAGAGATTCCCATTTTATGCCAGTGGACGATCAAGACCGTGGTTAAGCTTCATGAAGATGTCAGTGCGTATCTTGATCCAATTCTTTCTTTCAAAGAAAATTTTGTTTCTACTATATCAAATTTGGATGAGATATTTCCCAATTTATAGGAGATGACAAGTATGGAATCTTCAGTTTTAGCTATTGAAGGAATTCTCAAATTTGAACATCGAGGGACATGTTTTCTTTGGTGTCTACATCTCAAATCAAGAAAAACACTTCTCGAGGATTCTATGATCCATTATGAAAGCATGTGTAATGAAGCCTTCACTTCACTCTCCTTGATTCAAGAATTCATGGCTGAGATTCCTTGCAACCTCGTAAATGAGCATAATCAAAGGTTTTCATCGGAGCAGGCGGAAAAGCAATTTTCACAATTGTTTAAGAACATGTACACTCCTACCAACAATTTATCATCAGTTTCGATGGAGCGGTGCATCAAATTAAAGAACTTATTTGAGAACGCTCAATCCAAAATTGTTAATTTAAATGATATGCCAAGTAGAATTATTGAATTGTAGGTATTTTGTGAGGCTATTCTTTGACCAAGTGAACCTCTAGAAGAAGAAAAGATGTTTGAAACTTTGGGAAGGTTTAGATCCTTTAAACTGGAAAAAGCGGAAGATCCTATTTTCACCAGTTCAAAGAGTTAATTTTCTTGGTATCTAGTGAGCGGGAGAGTCCATTTCTCATACGCTTGAGATAGGTGAATCCCATTTCAATGGATAAGGAAGCTATTTATTATTGTATATTTTAAAAGGTGTTGTTATTTTTTCGAAACTATGGATATTTTAAGTAATTTCTATTTTTGGTTGTCTTTTAAGAATTTGTTGAAAAATTCAAAGGTCACTTAAGTGCCTTATTTAATGATCATGTAAAACCCTAACTACTTTGTAACTAAATTTTAGGTTATAAAAGGAAGTAAGGGGCTCATTTGTAGAGATGACTTTGAGAGAGGAGAAGAAATAGTATTGTGTGTAAGCTTTGTTTCAGGAAGAAACTTCGTGTTCTTTTCTAAAAACATTTTGGAGTTAATGAAATATGAACTTTAAGTCTCATTCATTATCTCTTGTAACATTTGATGTTCTTATGTTCATTAGATGTTAGGTGTTTGAATCTTGCATGCAAATATTATCTTTGATCTTATTGTCAATGTTATTAATCGGTTGTTATAGTTCACAGTGATCAAGCTCTAATTATCTACTTTCTCATGTGTGTTCCCTTTTACATGTTCTTGTTTGGCTAACTCAAACTCTGTTTAATTTGTGTTGGTTATTCGTATTTCTTCTGCGTGCAATATTAGGCTCTGTGTTTACCTAAATGTTGCATGTTCTTTCATTTCATTCCATTTCACTCCTTTCCTTCATTCCATTCCATCTCCTTCATTCACTTTTCTTTCCATTGATGTTCAAAACATCCCCACATACAATTTTGAATGTATAGATGTAAATACGATTTTGGTTTTCAATAAAGGTAGCCTCATCTTCATTGCGAGAGGGACTTCATTCCCACACTTTGTTGCATGTCATTTACATGCGTGCAAATCCATATGCTAATAGTTTTGGCAACTCGTTGGGGATTTAGGAATTGTTATCTAGTGCTTGGTTAAAAATTTATGACTATCCCCTCTGCACAAGCTCTAATTCTTCAATGAACCTTGTGCAGCGAAGATTTCTAAGGAGACATTTTTCCCACCTTCGAACAATAGCTTGGGAAAACCATGAAATCTTGCAGCATTTTATGGCTGTTGATAGATCCATTGACAGAGAAATCTACATCAAATACCTTAGGAGAAGAGCACCCACAATTGTGGCCAGAAGACCTCTCATGCGTACACGTGTTGATCGTTGTTCACCAACATGGTCCTCTTCCACCAAGATACGCAAGAAGACATATCATCAGATTTGAGGAAATCTATTTGGGAAAAGCACATGAGTAACTATCATTTTCATCTCACCACATCAGTACTAGATAACGAAGAAGAGAAAGTAGCAAGAGTTACTAGAGCTATCCAGGTGCAAATAGCTCAAGAAAGAGAGCGAAGAGAAATGGCTAGAGCTGGTTGAAATGCGCGAGTGATCCCTTCAAAATAAATATTCCAAAGCTGGAAGGAAAGAGGTTTACGCGAGGAGAAAAAGCTAAAGGTCGATCTGATCCCACTTTTGACTTTCAAGGAAAATTTGGTTTCAAGTTATCTCCTCCTAAGAAGAACACACCTTGTAGATCTCGTAAGCCTTGCATCAAGTCTGAAAGAGCAAGTAAGGAAGGAATCACCAACCGTCAGAACTTGTCCTTGCTCATGTTGTTTTACCTTCGCATACCACCTTTCCAAATGACATTCAATGTACCATGGGGAAATGCCATAGCCCATTGGCCTTTACATTGCTCAACATGAACTCCCACGAGGATCAAGAAAGAATCTTTCCAAGTTTGACGAAGATGGGAAGATGTCACCAGATGACCATATTTCTACCTTTTTCACTACTTGTTCTATTTTTTCGAAAGAATATGAAGATGTTTCTATTTGTCTCTTCATCAAAACATTGTATGATGTTGTTGCAGATTGGTTTCATCATCTACCCAATGGATGTATCACAAATTGGAATGATATGAAAACTAAGTTTGAAAATCGATTCAAAATGGCAGAAGATGAACATGCTCTTCTTGCCCAACTATCTCAGGAAAAGAAAGAGCCAATAGAACCCATGAGGAATTTCATGGCTAAATTCAAAAAAATGGTGAAAAAGGTTCCCGCCAGGATTCGTCCAAACCTTGATGGACAAAAATGTTTCTTTATTAACGCACAAAAACTAGAAGTGTTCTATCAGCTGAGAAGGGATATGGTGGCTACTTTGGAACCTTCTCAATCTTTGGCCATAGAAATTGAAGATGACTTAATCATGGTAGGAAAATTCAAGAAATTTTCCCTCAAAGGAAAGAGTAAAGAAACCCCCAATGCTTGAAACTATACTCACTAGGTTGGCTAATGATGTGTTGGCTTTAAAAAAGCAATTTGCTCAAAGTAGTAAACCTGCTCCTCACCAAGACATCTTAAGAAAAGGATACGTTCCCAAAAATCCTTGATTATAGGTGCTCCAACGAGGCTTGCTATTGAAGTAACTCCCGTAACTAATTCAAAATGTGATGTCATTGAAGAAAGTGACGATGAGGTTGAAGTCGTCGAGGTTGATGAGGAAGAGCCGGATTCTGAGACATCTGAACCTGAAGTTGAAGATCCTGAGGGGGAAAGTAATAATCATTTCTTTGAGTATCATTCAGAGGAAGAAGATGAATACGAAGAAATTATAGAAGATATGAATAGTCAATCCTTTGCTGTCTTCACGCACTCTCAGAAAAAGGAGTAGGATACCACTAAGGCGGGAGATAAAGAGGTTTCCAAGGAAACTCCCAAAGAATCCAAGACAAATGAGGCTCCTAAAGAGTCCAAGGTGACTGAGGTTTCAAAGGTCAAAACTATCTTAAAGAAAGGAGGGCCTTTGTTAGATCAATCAGTTAGTAAACCAACTACGAAGAAAGCTTCTTCTTCCACATCCATATCAACCAAGCCCGAGGCAAAGGTCAAAAGTGTGCCATCATCAAGTTTGAAAGAACTAATATCTGAAACATCAAGTACGGTTACTTTTCCTAAATTTGATATCATTGATCATATTAACAAAACATAAATTTCCATGTCACAAGCAAAATAGTTGAAGTCCAATAAAGATCAACTCGAGAAATTGGTCCATTTTATCAAATGTGACTCTACTTTTCATTCCTCCAAAGGAATTATGAAAACTCCCAAAGATGGGAAAACTCAAAATATTGTGGCATCCACTACACCTTCAAATGAAAAGATTGAACCTTTCTTTGTGTCTTTTCTGATCAACGGATGCAAATTAAGTAATTGCATTATAGACTCTGGAGCCTCGGATAATGTGATGCCGGACAAAGTAACACATGCTCTTGGTTTGAATTTTACAAGAACCTTTGGATCATGCTACTCCATGGAAACTAAGCAAGTTCCTTTGATCGGGCAGATTAAAGACACCCAAATGGTTTTAGCCCAATTCCCTCAAAAGCAAGTTAAGGTAACTATTTTAGTTGTTGATATTCCCACCTCGTATGGAATGTTGTTGATCAGGAAATTTTGTAGAGATCTAGGTGGAGAAATTCAAATGGATTGGTCTCATGCCATGATCCCTATCAATGGAGAAATGAAGAAGCTTATGCCAGAAGCTCAGGAAAAATTCATGGTAACTAAAATTGAAGATCCTCGCATAGATCCATTTCCAAGGCTGAAGTATGGGTAATTAATTATATGATGACTATAAAAACTCATACCCTGAGATCACGTGCCAAGATTCTAATGAGACCTTGACTCTTGAGTTCGATGGAAGTTGTTGCTTGACGAGTTCTAGTGCGGGAGTGGTGCTTATATCTCCAAATGGTAAAATATTTGCTTTTTCCTACAAAATCAAATTTTCAAATACTAATAAAACTAAATAGTACAAGGCATTAATCCTTAGCCTTCAAAGCGCATAGGAGAAAGGGATCAAAAATTTGGAAGTCTTTGGAGATGCGGAATTGATCGTGAAACATGTAAGAAATCAGTTCCAAGTAAAGAATGATCATTTGAGGCACTACAGAAATAAAGTATGGGACGCGATAGAAGTATTTGATGATTTTTCCATTAAATCTTTCCATCGTGAAAAGAATGACAAAGTAGATTCTCTAGCAGTATTAGCTTCATTAATGATTCCTCACTCAGAATTTGATCAAGTCAAATACACCATTGAAATGGTTTTTAGGCCGAGTGTTCCTGACAATGTAGAAAATTGGCAAGTATTTAATGATGATCAAAAAATTATTGCCTTTTTGGAAAAGAGAGATAATTTTGAACAATTGTACTTTTAAGGAAGTGATTCTGCATTTCTTGAATCAACTACCTCACCCATTCAGGAAGGAGTTGAGAACGAAGATCCTGGTGATGGCATCATTCAACTCAAAGGAAATAAAATTCCCAAAGGATTGGTTTCACTTGAATAACTTTTTGACAAACATGACAGGTTTATCAAAGAGAAAGAGTAGGAAGGACCTACGAATTCTGCTAACTATGAGCAAGTTAACATCGGTACCAAGGATAAACCTCGCCTAGTCAATATCGGTAAGTGTTGCTCACCTGAGGAATGCAAGAAATTCATAAGCCTCCTTACCAAATATTCTAACATTTTGGCTTACTCATATGAAGACTTGAAGTCTTTCCAACCCAGGGAAATGGAGCATGCCATACCCTTGAAATGCAGTGCGGTCCCATTGGGAAAAAGTGAAGACAATATAATCCCAAGATCAGATTGTAGGAAAAATATTTCACGAAGTTCAAAATATTCTAGATGCACGAATGTGTTTCCTATTCGACATTCGACCTGGATAGCTAATATTGTACCGGTTTGCAAGAAAAATGGAGAAATTAGGATTTACATGGATTTTCACAATCTTAATCAGGCTTCCTTGAAGGATAACTACCCACTTCCAGTTATGGATCATATTTTGCAAAGGCGTAAGCTGGATCAGAAATTCTATCTATGCTAGATGGCTTCTCTAACTATAATCGATTGAAGTGGCTAGAGAAGATCAACATAACACCACGTTCACTAACCCCAGGGTAAATTTGTGTATAGAAGAATGCCCTTTGGTTTGATTAATGCCGATGCTACTTTTCAAAGGGATATGGATATGGCATTCATAGATTATAAAGACAAAATCATCATGATATATCTAGATGACTTGACAGTATTCTCAAAGAAATGAGAAGATCACATAAGAGATTTAGAGAAAATATTGCAAAGGTGCAAACTTCATAAGATTTCTCTGAATCCAAAAAGTCTGTGTTTGGAGTTATAGAAGGGAAACTCCTAGGTCATATTGTTTCTAAGGAAGGAACTAAGATCGATCTTGAATGCGTTCAAGCTATCAAGAATCTTTCCTTGCCTACAAGTAAGCCTAGAGTCCACTCATTCTTCGGGAAGGTGAAATTTTTGAGAAGGTTCGTGCCAGATTTTGCCAAGATGACTAAGGAAATCACTGATATGATGAAAGGAAAAGAATTCTTCAAATGGTCAAAGGAAGGTAGAGAGGCATTTGAACAAATCAAGGGTGCTATTGCAAAAGCTCCTACATTGGTGTGTCCTAATTTTAAAAAGGATTTTATAATCTATTGCTATGCTTTGCCACACACAATCTCTGCCATCCTGATGCAAAACAATCAAGAAGGAATCGAATCTCCTATTGCATTCATGAGTTCTAGATTCAAGAAACATGAACAGAGAACACACGTACACGGTGTTGAGAGACTTGAAACACTTCAAGTACTACGTGTTGAATTCTCACACCAAAGTCTTAGTTCTAGACACCACAGTGAAATCAATGTTGACACAATAGGAACCAAGATCTAAAATAGGTAATTGGGTCTCCAAGATCTAGGAATATAATTTGGACATCAAGCCTACAAATTTGGTTTGAGGAAAAGGAATCTGCCAACTCATCACAGAGAACGAACCACGAGATAAATATAAAGAAGAACCAGTTGAAGAAAATTTATCATTGGTAGTTTTTGTCAGTACCACAGATGAATGGTATTCTAATATTGCCTACTTTATCACATATGGTGAGTTTCTAAAGAATCTAACAGCTAAGGAGAAATGAACTATCAAACTAAGAGCTGCCAAGTATGTCATTTGGGATAACACGTTGTTCAAGAAAGGAATTGACGGCATGTTCCTCAGATGTGTTGATAAAGAGAAACAACCTAGATTGTTGGAAGCTTTCCACAATCATACTTGTGGCGGTCATTTCTTTGCCCCAGTGACCACTCATAAAATTCTAAGAGCACATTATTACTGGCCCACTATGTTTTTAGATTCTCAGAAATGGGTCAAAAAATGTGAAGCTTGTCAATAATTTGTTGAAAGACCAAAGTTGGAAACTTTGCCTTTGAAGCCAATTGTCATTGAATAATCCTTTCAACAATTGGGTTCAGATTTCATCGATGTTTTGAATCCTAATTCTAGTGCTGGTCATACTCACATGCTCACCGCCACTGACTACTTTACAAAGTGGGTAGAAGCTATACCGGTGAAACAAACATCTACTGCGGTAATCTATGATTTCATCAAAGAAAATATATTGGTTCGTTATGGAATTCCACACAAGATCGTGATGGACAATGCCTCAAATTTTCTTCTACTGAGAGATGATAGGTTTTTGTTATGGATATGGGATATCCTTGTCTCATTCATCAAATTACTACCCTTAGGGAAATGGTCAGGCTGAATCCAGTAACAAAAACCTCATTACTATTGTGTGCAAGTTAGTCGAAGAAAATCAAAGAACTTGGCACAAAAAGTTATATGATGCATTGTGGGCTGACCGCATAACTCCCAAAAGGGAAATTGAGATGTATCCATTTCAACTTATATATGAACTCGATGCTCAAATTCCTATCACACTTTGGAGTTACAAAGCATTAAAATTAGCTCAGGAAGTTGATGATGAATGCTTCACCAGTGCATTAGATAAAAGGATCATGTTCCTAAGAAAGCTCGACGAAAAAATAAGTCAAGTGAAAAAAGCAGATTGACGAAAATCAATCCAAGGTAAAGAAATTGTTTGACAGGAAAAATAGGGAGAGACAATTTCAAATCAATGACTTAGTTCTTCTCTAGGACAAAAGACGTGAACCGAAAGGAAAGCATGGGAAGTTTGACTCGTTGTGGCTAGGCCCGTTCAAAATAAGACATTTATGTGGAGATAGTACCTATTACTTGGCATATCCTGATGGAACTCATTTGCCTTTTCCCTACAGTGGGCAATATCTCAAGCACTATCAAAATTGAAAACGGGTTGTTCCCCGTATGTACATAGGTAATTAGGATTTTGGTTTGTTTGTTTCCTTTTTTTGGTCTCCTCTCTTGTGTCGCCCCATTTTTGTGCCCCATCATTTTGAGATCATGTTCATGAATATTTTGGTCTAGGTCCGTTGCTACATCCATGAAGTCCTTGTCCCCAATTAGAGCTAGCTGTTATTAGCCAATTTTGACTTCACAAAATTAATTAAAAATAAAAAATGGAAATTTTGGAATTTTTCAAAAGTGTTACTTTCCATGGTTTATCACCCTCATGACGACCATCTCCTTTTTGTGATCGTTTCGGTCTTCATTTCGTCCTTTTCAGGTGAGAACTCCTCCCACCAAGTTTTAAATTGCATTAAAATACATTAAAATTAATTAATTAATATTTAATTAATTAATTGCTCTTTGTTTGATAAAATTAATTTTTAAATAACTTGGGAGTATTTAATTAAATAAATATTAATTGAAATTCATTCGACACATTTTTTATTTTTGTCGAGGAAGTAAGCTTATGCTTCCAACTACCGGGAATGCCAAATTGGCTTCCCGAACACGGATTTCCCTTTCTGGCAATCTTATTTTAATTTCCTGCTTGTGGGATTTTCTCCACCAATTTCCAAATCATGGATTCGCAAATGGGAAAAAAATCTCCCAATTTCCCACATGGGGAAATTGAACAGAGATTGTCAACCCACTTTGCCATTCTGTTGTGATTAGCCATTGCTTTTCCCATTTCCCCTACGGAGATTAATTCCACTACCCGGGAAGAGAGGAAGTTGGATTAATCCTCATAACTTCCTCCGTCAAACTCATTGGAAATAGTCGTGCGAAGCTTTCCGATTGCTTCTTATTTCTTCTGAAGGACATAATATTTTATCACATCCCACAATACTGCGAATGCCATTGTGAAGAAGAAATACAAGAGGACAACCATAGAAGTTTTATGCAAAAGAAAGATATAGCCAGGACAAAGAAATCATTTCACGCAGAAGTAGGAAGAAGAGAACATATGATTTGCGTAGGTTTTAAATAAGGAAGACAATTATAAAAAAAATCACGCATTGACTGACATAAACTGGCTTTTCACATCCCATGCATTGGTGAAAGAGTTTGATTCTGAAACAACAAGGATACAAATACCTGCGTAGGTTTTTAAAGGAGAAAAACAACAAAAATCAAGTTCCCACGCCTAAGAAATACAAGAGGACAACAAATAAAGTTTAAGTCTCACGCAAGGAGAAGGAGACCACGAGGGGGAGAAAGAAAGGGATCTCCATACACCTATCCATAGTCCCACACAGGCCAAAGGAGGTTGCAGTATCCCACGCCCGAAACAGAGCTCCACACCAAGGCAAAGGAGAAACCACGTATTAAAGAGGAAGAATATTAACGTAGAAGTATTTAGGTAAAAATTTATTATTCACGCATTTCGCATAAACCAAGATCTCTAGGTAATTTGGGCTATTAACTAATATCACACATTCAAATGCCAACGTAAGAAAATTGTAAGTTCAAATTATTTGTTAGAAGATTAGTGTAATTTCCATGTCGAAGAAACTTGAATCAAGCGAGTGAAGAAATAGTGGATTAAGAATATTGAAATTGATCCTGCATGAAGCCATCGTAGATCGGGAGAATTTGATTAAAAATAAATATTATTATAATTTTACTCGATCTGGAATTCAAGATTAGTCTCGATATTTTTGTTTGTGTTGATATTTTAAAAATTTGTAATTCGAGATCAATTATTATTATTATTTTATAATAATAATAATAAAAATTAAACGAGCCTTATTTTTCTTGTGTTGACGGTGGTTCGGAGACCTAGACCCGACCCCCGCTTGCGATGTTTTACATGCCTGAGTCATTCTTCTGTGAAATTCATAATGGCTGAAAAATATAACAAATATGGAGGGAGAGAAAGGAAGCCGGTGGAGAAATCAAACAAATCACGCCCTCAAGTATGAATTTCAAGGAGTTATCCCTCCCGGTTCCATTAGGTCAGTGTATGACAACATCGTCGATGCAAGTCCAGGTCACATCAACGTGCAACAATTCTGCGGCGAGTGGCGAAGGCAAAAACATTTTCTCGGATAGAATTTACCATAGTGGTCTACCCCAAGCGTGAACGCGTTTCCTATCTCGGTGCAGTTTCTAGAATTTGTTATCGCTTGCGCGGATCATTATGATCTTGAGAGATGAGGAATTTTTAAATATAATCATGAGCCTTTCCTCTTAATCACACACGAGCACATTGAGGAATTTCTCGACATACCCTAATTTCCCGAGAATGTCGATATCACTCACCGATCGGCCACAAAAATTGCGGGATGAAGAACCCCTGAGATGGAGAAAGATCATTAATAACAACTAGTTAGTAACCAACAGACCTCGAATTGATAAGCTTCCTAAAGAATTATATCGTGTTGAGTTCATGGAAGAAATCGGGGATATGATTACTCTCCTAATTCGATTTTTAGTCTACCTTCGCTAGGATTTTCCACCCATGGATGTATCGGTTTATCGTATCATCATTGCTAAGAAAGATTTTGTGGATTAGGCCACCATCATCAGTAACACCCTTCACAAACAATTCATAGAAGTTAAGATGACTAGATGCTTCTACATGACATCGTATTTGACTTCTGCGCAGTAGAAAGAAGAAAGCTATTTTAGGACTTGAAGCGAGAGGAGTCATGGGGCCGTCAAATAGTGCTTTTCACTATTTCCCTCAACTCAGCTTCAAAAATAGTTCTCATAATTTTATAAGATTCAACGATTCATTCACCTCTGTGTGATCTAGAACCGAATTGGAATACTAAGGAAAGGTTTTCTAAAGAAGCCATATTGTCATTTCCCAATGGGGAACCTAGTTTAATCAATTTTCATCCTTTTCCTACATTTGCGTGAGTGGCTTTGCTGGTACCCGTGGAAACTTCCTAAGTACGTCAGTGACAGATGGGCATTAATGGAGTTGGTGCAACAATTATTCCAAGTTCACTACCTTCTTAGTGACAAACACCGTTCAGGAATTCATTTCCCAATTCAAATCGGGGAATACCAATGTCCAAATCTTTTCAGTGCACAACTCATGGAAAAAGAGTTCACTCTCATAACCATCCATCCATATGTGAAGAGAGCCCAGTTTGATATCAATGGATATATGCAAAATATTCTGGGAGAAAAGTATCAACATAATCCTACCATGGAATATTTCTGGGCTGCTTGTTCAGACGAACATGAGGTAAGAAGACGAGAGTACTCTCGCCTAACACTTGCTCAAATCAAGGCCTTCCACATCAAGAGCCCTCCTGATTCATTCATAAATGATGATGAGGATGTTATTGATCCCTCATATGATGTAGTTGCTTTTACCCCATTACCTCGAATCGACTGGACCAAAAGAGATGAATTTTCTCTTGATAACAAGAATCAACCAATTATTGAAAGAAGCATATCTTGGTATGACACTGAGAACTTTCCAAGTTGCTGATAAATTGCGAGATCATGTTTTGAGATCACAAAATTGCCAATACGAGGGGGCCTCAATTTGACCAAAGTCTCTTCTCGATTGACCTCTGTACCATCTAATCATACACAACAAGCAAGAAAGGAGTGGTTGCCAAAATCCACTTCGCAAGTAATGTGTCACGAGGAAAAATATCTAAACATCCCAACGCCAAAGAAGGTAGAGAGCGTGTGTCTGGAATTTCTACTTCAAGTAGAGATTCTTCTACCCGCATTATTAATAGTACTCGAAGCTCATGGACAATGACTCTCGGTCATGTTTTACACAAGCATCAACTCAGGTGTAGGTAATTCAAATATCAAACACTTCGAAGCATGTAGTTCATGAAGGGATTTTCCAAAATCTCCCAAATAATCAGGAAGTGGATATTGAGGTTGTGTCTCCTCAAATCGAGGTCGTACATAGGATTCAAGAAGGATCTCATGATTTGAAAATAATGAGAATATTGATTTGAGCTCTAGGATTTTGTATGTGGAAATAGTGCATGATACTCCTTCCGGGTCGATTCGAAGTGAAGAAAAGGAAGAGAGTTGTCAAGCCAATTGACATTGATTTTGATGCCCATTTCAAACTTTCGAATGATGCCATTCCTAAGAGGCCTAAGGTGCTTTCTCGAATAATGGTGGATAATGATGGAAACAAATTTGCAGATCTTGCCATTTCACAAGTTGATAAAGAGCGCGATCTTTATGACACTTGCCAACTATGAAGTTTTCAGACTTGGACATGGAAGATCTACATTAGCAAGTGACATGGTGATGGCTCGAGATTCAATTGATATTGTGCTAAAGAGACTTGAGAAATACAAGTCTCAAAACTCTCAGCTCAAGACCAAAAAGAATCAATTGGTGGAATATGTTCAACATTTGATAAACCCCATATCATCCACTTTTCCCATACGATGCGCGATGGCTGCCCCGGATGAAGATACTTTAAATTTGTCAAAATAAATAAACACATTGGGCCATGTCACTAAAACTTGGTTTTGAGAGATTCTCGTTTTAGGCAGAGGATGATAAAGACCATGTTAAGCTTCATGAAGATGTTAGTGCGTATCTTGATCCAATTCTTTCTTTCAAAGAAAATTTTGTTTCTACTAAATAAAATTTGGATGAGATATTACCTAGTTTATAGGAGATGGCAAGTATGGAATCTTCAGTTTTAGCTATTGGATGAATTTTTGAATTTGAACATCGCGGGACACATTGTCTTTGGTGTCTGCATCTCAAATCAAGAAAGATGCTTCTCAAGGATTCTATAATCCATTATGAAAGCATGTGCAATGAAGCATTCAATTCACTCTCCTTGATTCAAGAATTTGTTAGGAAATATATCTTAGTGCTCCATTTGTATGTACGGGTGAATAATAATTACATGTGTAATTATTATTATGGTAAATTAGTGAAAGTACATTTACTATGTAAATGTAAATAGTAAATGTAAAATTGTGGTAAGTTAGTAAGTTAGAATAATAAAACAATTAGTATTGTTTTATTATTATATTAGTGAGAGTTGAAACCATATGGGTGTATGGTTGTATATAAAGACAAAGGTTGTTGTGAGGATTGTTATTAAACATCTCCTATATAATGGAGTGTATTGAAATAATAATAAAATATAATATAGAGTTGTTAATTTCAATTATTTTCTCTATAACTATTTCATGGATTCTTTGAATTAGATCAGAGTAATTTCTACATTTGGTACCAGAGCAGGTTAAATCTGTCTCCAAGATGATCTCGTAACTTTTGTTTTAAGATCTGGGTTTCTCAAAAAAATTTATGTAGAACGATCTGTTATACAGAAAGCTACAGTAGAAATTTCAGCAAAACCCAGTTCGTATTTTGGGAGAAACGTTCAATTTACTATACAACACATTGATCACTGCTATTTTTTGAAGAAATCAGAGAATCAAAGGTAATTCAAATCTACATTCAATTTTTTTGGATATTTAGATTCAGAAAAATGGATACACCATTAGATAAATTTAATGGGCTGAAATTCCATACATGGAGAGTAAAAATCCAGATGCAGTTAATGAATAAAAATCTATGGAGGATAGTAGATGGAAAAGAAAAAAAACCTACAGATGTAAGCAAAATTGTAGAATGGGAAACTAGAGATGAAAAAATAACAAATGAAATTGACTATAACTATGAAGAATTTCTATACTAAGTGAATTTCTTGGAGGAAGGAGGCACAGGAGGTTGGAGGTCATTCAGCGACCTCTCGTCAGTCACCAACGACGGGGCCGTATCAGCTATGGTGATTTTTTTATACAGTGTGTTCCTATTGTTTATTTGTGTTTCTGGAAGAGTGTTTGGTTGCAATGTTCCTATTGTGGTTTGCAGAATAAAGGAAATTTCACATTGAGGGGGGAACATGATCTCAATGTTCCATTTCTAGTTTTCTACATTTCTGGTATTTTCTATATATGCAAAGTGATTTCAGTGAATTTCCTATGTTATTCCCTGTAGTGAGATGTGATGAGGGCTAAGAATAATACTTGGCATATCATGATGTGGTTGTAGGTAAACCACTTGAAAACCTTCATTTTTGGTTTGTGGTACACCACTTGTAAAACCACCATTTTCGGTTGTTGGTAAACCCTATGCAAAACCATCTCCCTTTTGGTTTGTGGTACACCACTTGTAAAACCACCATTTTCGGTTGTTGGTAAACCCTATGCAAAACCATCACCCTTTTTGGTTTATGGTAAACCAATTGCAAAACCATCATTTTTGGTTTATGGTCAACCCTATGAAAAACCATCTATTAGGTTTATGATCATCCTGTAAAATCATCAGATCATGAGCAGAGTGCAAGTATAAGGCAGTTTTTCCCCATGTTCGCACTAAGGGGGGGAATGTTAGGAAATATATCTTAGTGCTCCATTTGTATGTACGGGTGAATAATAATTACATGTGTAATTATTATTATGGTAAATTAGTGAAAGTACATTTACTATGTAAATGTAAATAGTAAATGTAAAATTGTGGTAAGTTAGTAAGTTAGAATAACAAAACAATTAGTATTGTTTTATTATTATATTGGTGAGAGGTTGAAACCATATGGGTGTATGGTTGTATATAAAGACAAAGGTTGTTGTGAGGATTGTTATTATACATCTCCTATATAATGGAGTGTATTGAAATAATAATAAAATATAATATAGAGTTGTTAATTTCAATTATTGTCTCTGTAACTATTTCATGGATTCTTTGAATTAGATCAGAGTAATTTCTACAGAATTCATGGTTGAGATTCCTTGCAACCTCGTAAATGAGAATAATCAAAGGTGTTCATTAGAGCAGGTGGAAGAGAAATTTTCACAATTGTTTAAGGACATGTACACTCCCTCCAACAATTTCTCGTCAGTTTCGATGGAGTGTTGCATCAAATTAAAGAACTTATTTGAGAACGCTCAATCAAAAATTGTTAATTTAAATGATATGCAAAGTAGAATTATTGAATTGCAGGTATTTTTGAGGCTATTCTTTGACCAAGTGAACCTTTGAAGAAGAAAATATGTTTGAAACTTTGGGAAGGTTTAGATCCTTTCAATTGGAAAAAGCGGCGAGATCCTATTCTCACCGGCGGTTCGGGGAGTTAATTTTCTTAGTATCTAACAAAGTGGGAGAGTCCATTTTTCATATGCTTGAGATAGGCAAACCCCATTTCAATGGATAAGACACCTTTGGTTATTATTGTATATTTTAAAAGGTGGTGTTATTTGTTTCTAGGAAACTATGGATATTTTAAGTAATTTCTATTTGTGGGATGTCTTTAATAAAGTTGTTGAAAAAGTCAAAGGTCACTTAAGTGCCTTATTTAATGATCATGTAAAACCCTAACTACTTTTTAACTAACTTTTGGCTTATAAAAGGAAGTGAGTGGGTCATTTATAGAGGTGACTTTGAGAGAGGAGAAGAAATACTATTGTGTGCAAGATTTGTTTCAGGAAGAAACTTTGTGTTCTTTTGTGAAAAACATTTTGGAGTTAATGAAATATGAACTTTGTGTCTCATTCATTATCTCTTATAACATTTGATGTTCTTATGCTCATTAGATGTTAGGTGTTTGAATCTTGCATGTAAATATTATCTTTGATCTTATTGTCAACGTTATTAATCGGTTGTTCTAGTTCACGGTGATAAAGCTCGATTATCTACTTTCTCATGTGTGTCCCATTTTACACATTCTTGTTTGGCTAACTCAAACTCCGTTTAATTTGTGTTGGTTATTTGTATTTCTTCTTCGTGCGATATTAGGCTCTGTGTTTACCTAAATTTTGCATGTTCTTTCATTTCATTCCATTTCACTTATTTCCTTCATTACATTCCATCTCCTTCATTCACTTTTCTTTCCATTAATGTTCCAAAACACCCCCACATACAATTTTTAATGTATAGATGTAAATACGATTTTGGTTTTCAATAAAGGCAGCCTCACCTTCATTGAGGAGTGACACCATTCCCACACTATTGCATGTCATTTGCATGCGTGCAAATCCATATGCTAACACGAAGTAACCAAGGTAAGTTTTTGGTTTTTAGGATTTCTACTAGATATAGTGATCTTGAGTCCAAGGGTGTTAATTTCTAAAGTCATGAGATAGATGAAGCTTTAGAGAGTATCGAATTTGGTCCTAGAACTACTAAAGAGATCTCTACAAGGATATTAGTTCTAGTTTAGTATGGAAGGAAAGAAAGTGCATTGAAACACAAATGAGATTCCTAGAAAAGTTGGTTTCTTGTCAAAAATAAAGGTACGATGACTTGATATTCTCATTTATGAACTTTTTGTATGTTATCAAAGTGTATGGCTCATGTTATAGTATTTTACAATGTTTTAATGAAGGCTAAAATAGGGTTGAAGACATAATTGAAAATTTTTACATGCCTAGGAAGTGGAAAATGGTGTTTTGACTCAAGGAAGGAAAGATGATGCTTCATTTTTTTGATTTAGTGTCATTTTGAGATAATGTACAAGTTTTTCTATGGGGAGGATGGTGGTTGCATGCTTGGAAATAAGGAAAAATAGGTTTTTGATAAAATTTTCAAGGTCTTGTGTTTGAATGTGAACTATGATTGATGTTTCTAACCAAAATATTATGATATGAAGCTAAGGAAGGTGAAGAATATGTTTTTACAGATTTTCCTTTGTCACTAATGTAAAAAGGGTTATAAGTTGTGGTAATTTTCCATCAATGACGAATGTGGATATTGTTGCCATGTGGTTCTATAAGTGTTTAAATTTATGTAAAAGTAGCATTAATGAAAAATTTCCTCATGGATTAGGGTCGGACGATGATGTGTATAATGTTGACATGATGGTTTAGATGTGTACTTGATGCTACCATGTAATTCGGTGAGGATTTCTTACTCTTACAAGATGATTCAAGTGTTCTAGCTAGCACAAGTGAAGTTCGCATAGATGTAGGAGATTCTTGGTTGATTTAGTAGAAGCATGTTTATGTGATTGTTGGCAGGTTTGGTTAGTTTTTGATCACTCACATCAGTTACATGGTACAAATACGGGTGATTGGCTATGTTATAGGTGCTCATTTGGAGAAGGTATGGATTTTGGGAGGTATGAGGATGATTTGTAGAGCCATATGATCTCATTAATTACATGTATAGATGCATAATGGCTTACCGGTATTTATGGGTAATTTTGATTTCTTTCATGATGCGTTATAGTATTTTTTCATTGACCCTATTAGAGTAGGTATGTACCTCAACTCATGTTCACCTAAGTACTTTATTTACCTTTATTGTATTTATTCTCACCCAATTATGTGTATGGATATTTCTTGTATTTTATTTAGATATTAGCCGGATATTATCTAGTTGTTAGGTATAGTTATTTCCTTGATCTATGGTATTGACTAGATCCTTGATGACTTGTTCTTCCCTAAATTTATGGTCCTCACTAGTTATTTCCTTGATTTATGTCTTGATCTATAACCTTGAATGTTTCTTAGATTTTCATTCCTTGCCTATATAATAAGGTCTCATTCTCATTGTATTTCATTGAGTTCCATAATAATATATGATATTTTTGTTTATTTGTTTGCAAAGGTTTATGTAAAGTTTTTATGGAAAATTGCTTTCTTCTTATTCATCACGGTGTTTGATTAGCATCGAGTTCTTGGCTTAGTATGATTTTTTTATTATTCATTTTATGGTATCGAGCCATGTAGTTAAGTTCACGACTTGGAGTAGTACTAGAATGGGTGACCTCCCAGGAAGTCCCGGTGTCATTGCCTTCTAATGTTGTTGGACCTGATTGGGTGTATACGTGGTGGGCGTAGATCTCACGTGGTTCCATCTATCTCCATTGTGTGGGGATTTTTGGTGTAGAAGTTGGTTAACACGAAGAGATCCCTCTTCTCCACAAGTTCAAGATTTTGGTGTGACTAAAAATCGTATAGACCTTAGCTTATAGAGTGCAAAACCCTAAGGGGTTATTATGCAAGTCTTAATGTCTAGAGATTTTAATGGATGGTGATGACATTATGATGATTGTATATGTTAGCATGAACTCGCCATGATTATTTTGGCAAAATTTCATGTTTCCATGATGTGAATTTTTGAAGATATGTAAGTTTTTAAGAGACATGGTTAAGAACATGGCCATTTCCATCTTGAATTTTAACTTGTGATTTTCAACCTAAATTTTTTTCTTTGTATGGAATTTATTTTATTTTAGGGATGTTTTTACATTGAGTCTCAAATTTTTGAAAAAAATGATTAGGGAATTTCATCATCATTTTTTTATGAATGAATGCTAAGAATGTAAACAACTATTTATGAGTTTGAAAACCTAGCTTGAAAGTCATATGGAAATATTGCGTTCTAAGTTACCAAATTTACTTCCCAGTGAATCGGTGATGATACGAAACTGTATATGACACATTAATATTTCTAGAAATGTATGGTATAGGTCACGACGTTTAGTGGGCCCACTTTAAATGCAGATCATCTTCATAAGAAGTGTGTTTTGGGACAAGGTTGTCAAAAGGAGTTGTAGGATAAATTGGCTTTGTGTAATATATGTGAGTTTTTATTGATGTCAAAAGAGATTTTAGGACATGGTAATTAAGTTACATAGTCAAGTGAGCTTAATTCTAGTCTATTGGTCAAACGGAAGTTTTAAGGCAATAAAAAACCTTTTTCAGTAAAATGGGCATAACTGGAGCTACACATGGAATTATGAGATGATTAAAGATAATTTTAGAATAGGATTGGGATTTATTTCAATTTTTATAATTCTTTTCTCAAGATTATGATATTTTCTATGATTCCCGAAGTCAGTTTTAGGACAACAATATTTTTTCTAGTGTAGGATAGGACATGATCGACTAGATGTTTTGAGTTGGTTACAAAATAAGATGGATTAGATGATTAGTTTTATTACATGGAATGTAAATAGTAATAAATTTTACATCCAATGAATCCATTTAGAGGACTCGATTGTTCCTAAATAAGTTTTTAACCAACTAATATTTAAAAACAACTTTTTGGGCAGTTTGATTTTGTGAAGACAAAAGTGGTTATGGTTTGAGCATGAGATTATTTCAAGACATATAACATTATTAGAAGTGTTACACTAGTCGTACAATATCCATTAAGTTTTTACATGACATATTTTTCTTTTTTCAAGTGATATAGTTTCATAATTTAAAAGTTTTCAATATTCTCAAGTGTGTGGGAAATAACCGTTTTATGAAGAACAAAGAGATGTGGTCCCATTAAATGAAATAATCTGATTTTTTGAGCTAAATTTTAGTTATTTTATGATGTTTAAATTTTAATTTAAACATGTGTGGTTATTTTTGGGTCATGGATAAGTACGGTTTTTATGTTAGGTCATTTTCCTCTTTGTGCCCATGGGGATTTGAGTCATATTTGGAGCATGTAATGATGTTTTTGGCTAGGCCGATCTACTTGGGTAACTTTTGTCTTTTATGATTTTAATTTTGGATTTTTTTATAATGCATGGGTTGAGACAAAGGAGGGAAAAATTTTGGGTTTTAATTTTAAATGTAAAGTGTCTTATAAAAGCTTTATTTTAGGTGCTTGTGTGAGCTAGTCGAGTGTGTTCAAGAAATTTGACCCAAGTGAGAGAGATTTGTAGGTGTTGAAGAATTAAATAATTTTCAATAAAGTTTTGTACTATTCTAATAAGTTCATCAAGAATTTTTCAAGTGTTTGAAGGCTTGTGGTGAAGGATGAGCTAGTTTGTGAAGGATTAAACACATAGGGTTTGTATGAGAGTTTGAAGAAGTGTTAGTGAACAAGTGGTATCTCTAAATTGTGAAAAAAAAAATTACGGATAAAAAACATCATAAGGTGGTTTATTTGGTATAGGATACACTTGTGGTATTGTAGCCTCCATGTGGACTTGGTGCTTCACAAAATTAGGAGTTGGTGCTCTTTATAGTGTTGTAGCTCTACTAAACTAGGGGTTTATGATCCTTGTAGGATAGAAAATGTAAAATACCAAGGGTTCGTGCTCCTTATATGGTTGTATCTCTACTAAACTAGGGCTTCATGCTCCTTGTGGAGTTTATCCCTCAGTAAATTTTAAATATATCAATAAAAAGATTGTGTTTCAATTGGGTTTTTTCCCCTTGTAGACACCAAGATTGGGTCGCATGACCCTCTAAACCCCCTTGATTAATTAATTCAATACCACTTCCCCACCGTGCCCACTTGAAAATATTAATTAATTTAATTGACCAAAATTAAGTTAATTATCTACCTCACCTAGCCACCTCACCTATCCACCTTACCCTAGACCCATTCTAACCCTATTTATAACCTATACTAAGTCCCCACTCATCTTAACAAACTAGGAATTATTCTATCCTTAATCTGAATGGCTTATTATCCTGTAACTACTCTCCCACTCCATTTAGTGCCATTCCATGCTTATGACCTAGAGCCAAATTCTAAATCACGCCACATTTAGGAAGAATCAATCTATTTTTAGCAAGTATGACCTTTTATCCTTAACAGAGTCGATTATTCCTCGGTGACGTTGATCACCTAACCATCGGAGGTTACCTTAAATTGGATTTTCAAACTCTTTTCTTAGTTTCATAATTTGGTTTTCTAGATCTTGCGACCTTGCATCCCGACTCTATATTTTTCCAGCGATCTTGCGACATACTAGAGACTCTTACAACATTCGAGCACAAGACCATTCATCATCGATTCATCTAAAGCTCCAATGCACTCACAACAAAGCATTGTTCCCTCCTCGTGCTACTACATTCATTCTCGACCCCCTTCTTCTATAACCATCTCCACCTTCTTCTAGTTATATCCATTTCACAAGTAAGTAAATTGCTCATTTGTCATAGGTTTTAATAGATTAGTTGTTTTATTAGTTATCTATTTTATTCCATCCTCTACCATACCCAGATTTCTCCCACAACACTTCCATCCAACCATCTTACCAAAAAGCCTTCATACCTTGCCCAAACACTCATATTATCACCTCTAAGTCTTTCTAAAAATCCCACGACCTCATCCAAGCCTTCCCAACTCTCTATGAAGTCACAAATAGCTCACATTATCCTATTTATAATATTTACGCCTAATTACCCCTATCAACACAAGCCACCCAACTAGCATCGGTCACTTACCCATAGCCGACATCGGTTACCTAAGCGATATCGGTCTCTACATGGCTAGTAACTTTCCCCAAAACCAGCTTACTTCCAACTCACCGAAAACAAAACAGAACATCACCAAATCTTTCCCTGGACCTCGTTTATAGCCTTTATTAGACTTATAAGGCTAGACCAACCTAAAAATCCCTTTGTATTTAATTATAACTTGTTTTTAATATTATATTTTCTTATTGTGTTTATATAAAATGACTAAATCATATTAACTACAATAGGATTTCCTTGTTTATGCTCTTTTCTTGCATTAATTTGTTTAAAATAGTTAATTAACAACATCTCCAGGAAGTATCAAACTTCCTATATCTAGCACAAACTAGGAATTCCACTTCATATACTATTTAACTCTCTCTCATGGTCTTGTGGTCTTGTGTTCTATTTCTGGTCGTACCTCCTAGCCAAAGGAATATCTTTAGAATTAGCTAGGTCAACATTCTACATGAACATAACCTATCTTCTATTATATAAGGTATTCATACTACCCTACCATACTTATTATTTTTTCCAAAAGCAATTCAATTTTGGTGAAACATTTTGGCACACCCATTGGGACCCTCTTTTGGGTTCGTTGCATTTTTCATATAGAGTGTATTTGTGTGTTTCTTTCTTTCCTAATAACTTAGTATACTTTATTTCTCCTCGGAAATATTATTTTCTTTCTATTTATCTAAAAGAAATTTATCCTTTAGTTCTTAAAATGAACACTTCTTCTTCTCTTATGTAATGCATTTAAAAAAATAGCATTCCTTTTCCTATTCTCCTTTTACTAAATTTAATATCTATTATCCCAATTTTCCCCAGGTAAAATTGGTCAAACATGACCCGCACGAAGAAAACCTAAGGGTCGGCTCTATCTTGAGAACTCACATTCAAATCCAACAATCAAGTAATAGTGGGACTCTATAATGGAGGAGAAGGGTCTGTGAAGGATCAAACGATGCCAAAAGCAACCTAAAGTTCGAGACTTAGCCACATACGAGTTGACTCGAGGACAAAAAAAAGACTCACAGAAGGTGCCATGTGTCATCTTAGTGCAATTCCAAAAGACGCATCCAAAGAGCAGCTCCAAAATAAGTGGTAAGCCTCCACGTGTCCAATCCACATAACTTCAGAGTCAAACCCAAAGGACAATCCTTAAATGAGTACGAAGCTTCCACATGTCCCAAGTCCAAAAAGGAGACAGTTGGTAGTTGAAAATTCTCAAAGCCACGGACGGTGCCAAGTGTCTCACTAATGCAAGATCAAGATCCAAAGAGTGGGTTCCCAAATGATCGCAAGATTGCCACATGGTCCAAGTTAAAAGGGGACAGAGCCAACCATTTAAATCGACTAAGTATAAAAGGATCAACGGAAGCCTCCACATGTCACCTCAGCGTAACTTCAAAAGGAAAATCTTGAAGAAAAGCCCAAACGAGTGCGAAGCTTCCACGTGTCTCATGCCCAAAAAGAGAAAGTCAAATGGTAGAAGCGGCCGTTGAAAAATCTAAGCAGGAGGCGAGCCAGCGGAAGGATCCACGTGTCTCAACGACAATACTTCAAAGTTAAAAACACGAGTGGGTTTCCAAATAAGCATGAGGATTCCACATGTCTAGGGTCCAAAAAATTCAAAAAGGGGTCCAACAAAGGCATCAGATTGAATCAGCTAAGCATAGAGAGCCAATGAATGACACCACATGTTGCATCAGTGCAAATTTAAAGGCACGACCCAAGCGAGAGACTCATATGAGATTGGGCCCTCCACATGTCTAGGGTTATACTTATGGATCTGCCAAGCAAAAGGGACTTAGCCAAAACACAAAGAAATATGGTAGAGCTAGTGGATGCCACCATGTGTCTTTTTGGCACAATTTCAAACTACATCCCAAAGGGTAGTTACCAAATGAGTGGAAACCTACCACATGTCCCGATTCTAAGAGGTAAAGTTGTTTGTTAAAAATAAAAAAACAAGTAGAGGCCTCCATGTGTCTCAACCATGCAACTTCAAAAGTAAAATTTGGGGGCGGTTTCCAAATGAGGGCGAAGCCTCCATGTGTTTTGGGTCAGGCACAACATCTCCGCCAATAGGAGGGACTCAGGGAAAACACAAAGGAACACAAAGGAGCCCGTGGAAGCCACCACATGTCAGTTCGGTGTGATTTTAAGAGCGAAAGGCAGAGGCCGAATCTTTGAGGTTTGTGAGGCTACCATGTGGACCCAGTATGGATGGAATCTTTTAAATATTGTGCGCCCGTGACCCTAATCTTCAGACGACAATATCGTTTGACTATAAGCTTGGATTTGGTCGGAAGGATACTTTTTGGCAAGATATCAACCTCGTCTACGCCATGGGAGCCTGAAACTTTAATTTTGATGAGGTTAGGTGTTATGTTTGTAGAGCTGATTTTCATGTTAGAGTGTTGTACACCTTCTATGTGTTACACTTGGGTATTTTTACGGCGGTCCTACTCGCCGGTGAGTGGGTCGGGGAGTTCAGAGGGGTGAAGCCCCCCTGATCGAAGGGGGTTCGGGGGTGAAGCCCCCGAAGTAAATTTTCATGGATGGTTTATTAACCCATGGGTAATGGGTAACCGTTATGGGCTGTTTTTGGGCCCATGGTTTTTTGGTACCCATTGTTTTGTAAAACCACCTCTTCGGCTACACATAAGTTTATGGGACGGTTTTGTTTTTTGCCCATTTTTGATACCCATGGTTTTGTAAAATTTCTTAAGAAGTTGTCTATTTATATGGTCTTATGCATATGATAGAAAGAAAAGAAAATGTATTACAGATGTGTTTTGAATTCGGGTGTGAATTCTGTAGATTTTGTTGAGCATAGCTCCAAACGGATCTAGGTATTGTATTGAGAGAGTGGAGGCTTGTAATAAAATCTGAGCAAGTGATTCTTGGTGGACGTAGCCCAAATTGGGTGAACCACGTTAAATCTTGTCTCTCTGTGTTGTGTTATTTATTCTGCACTTTTATTTGAGATCTGTAATATTTTCTACATATTAGTTTCTACTATTGCGATTCTGTAAGGGATTATTCCGCATATTTTATCTCTTATTTCCTAACAATTGGTATCAGATCTTGGTTTGGTTTGCTGAAGTGTTGAATCATAGGGAAAGTTTTATCTTGAGTGGGAGCTATGGAAGATGATGGAAGATCTAGGGTTGATAAATTCAACGGGTAGAATTTCAGTCTTTGGAAGATGCAGATGGAAGATTACCTTTATCAGAAGGATCTTTATACTTCGTTGTCTGAGAAGGTGAACAAACCCTCGAGTATGATAGATGCGGAATGGGATTTGTTGGATCGGAAGGCACTTGGAATGATCCGGCTATGTCTTGCATCTTCGGTATTATTTAATGTTTCAAAGGAAAAGACTACAAAAGATCTAATGGATGCATTAGGGAAGTTGTATGAAAAACCCTCTGCCTCTAACAAGATATTTTTAATGAAAAAGTTGTTTAATATGAAGATGTCTGAGAATAGTTGATAGTGAGATCATTTAAATGATTTCAATATGGTTTTGAATATGCTAGCTTGATTTACAATAGAATTTGATGAAGAAGTTAGGGCTTTATTAATTCTATGCTCTTTACGAAAGTTGGAATAGCACAGTAATAGTGGTAAGCAACTCGGTTCCAGCTAACTCGAAGTTGAAGTTCGAGGATGTTGTAGGGGTGATTCTAATGGAGGAAATGTGAAGAAAAGCTCTAGGAATCTTCTACTTCAGGGAATGCTTTGTGAGTGGAGACTAGAGGAGACGAGAAGAATAGAGGAAACCGTGGAAAATCGAAAGATCGAGTGCAAGGTCAAAATCCAAGAGCAAGATTGTATGTTGGAACTGTGGAAAGTCTGGGCATGCAAAGAAGGATTGTTGGGAGCTTCGGGACAAGAAGAAACAATAGGAAGAAAACAAGGAGGTAAATGTGGCATCGGGTAATGTATGTCAGGATGCTTTGATTCTTTCTTTACATAATATTACTGAATCTTGGGTTTAGATTTAGGGGCCTCTTTTCATGCTACTCCACATAGGCATTATTTTTTTTATTATGTTCAAGGGGATTTTGGGCATGTTTTTCTTGGTGATGATGATCCTTGAAGTATAGTTGGAAAAGGTTTTGTTCAGGTTAAGATGTAGAATGGGAATACATGGCTATTGAAGGATGTCAGACATGTGCCTACATTAAGGAGAAATTTGATATCGGTGGGGCAATTGGGAAGTGATGGTTGTACTGTGATATTTACAACTAACTCTTGGAAGGTTACCAAGGGTGCTCTTGTGGTGGCAAGAGGTAAGAAGGTTGGAACCTTGTATTTAACCACTGATAGTACTAATGATTGTAATCTTGCGGCTTCAGATGCGAGATAAAACATTATGGCACTATAGGATCGGTCATATGAGCCATAAGGGCATGAACATCATAAAGAATAATTTGCCTGGATATATATAAATAGGTTTTGATTTCTGTGAGAACTGCATATATGGGAAACAAAAGCGAGTAAGGTTTCTCAAGGTTGGACCTATGAAGAAAGAGAGTAAGTTAGAGCTGGTACATTCTGATGTGTGGGGCCAACTCGGGTATCATATTTTGGGGGTTCAAGTTATTATGTTACTTTTATTGATGATGCAACAAGGAAAGTTTGGGTTTATTGTATTAGAAACAAATCTGATGTATTTGACACTTTTGTTAAATGGAAATCCTTGGTAGAGAATGAAACAAGTCTTAAGCTAAAATGTCTCAGGTCATTTAATGGAGGGGAGTATTGCAGCAATGAATTTAATGATTACTGTTCTAAGAATGGAATCCATAGGAAAAAGATGGTTCCAGGAACTCCACAGTAGAATGGGGTATCGAAAGGATGAACAGAACAATAATGGAATGTGCTAGGAGCATGAGGTTACATGCAGGATTGCCTCTTTCTTTTTGGGAAGAAGTGGTGAGCACTGTTTGTGTACTTGATAAATAGAGGACCCTCAAGTGCCTTGGATGGAGGCATACGAGGAGATGATGCAGAGCATCAAGGAACAACACATAATAAGGTCATATAAGACCATGATACATGTCTTTAGGTGTGAATAAATGAAATTTAGAGTTAAGTATGTTGTAGAAGTGAATATATGCTTGTAAGAAGATGATAAGGTGACTTGACTTGGCATTTAAGGAGTAATATAGGCTAATTAAGGTCTTTTTAAGCCTTGACATCATGTAATAGCTTCCTTGTATGGATTACAGGAGAGTATCAAGGTGATATACACAGGATTTCTATGTTGAGAAGATGGTTGAGTCTTCCTAGGAGTGTGAGTTGGCTTAGGAGTCAGTTTAGGAGCTTTAGAGGGTCTATTCTTAGCTAATGAATACCTATTTCATAGGTGATTCGATGGAGATGAAGAAGAACAGGGGTTCTCAAGGTTTGAAGAAGATGGAACAATGAATAACAACATGTGTAGGATGTTTGAAAGAAGAAATATACTCTGGTTTGCATGAAATAGCTTGTTTCAATGGACTGTGCACAAGAACCCTGGCAGGACAGCAAGATAGAAACCCTCCATGACCTTCAAATGATGTAAATCTCTTGATTATTAGCATGGAAAGATTCTACAGGTGATGTGGATCACATTGGTAATTTTTGTATGTTTTGAAAATGCATAATTTGGATTTTATAGCAAATTGTTGCCTCTCGGGCCTGAACTAGGGCTTCGTATATCTTTTTATTCCATGGATAGAATTACTTGAAACTTTTACAATATCTCTGCATTGATATGATCTAAAGATCATCCAAATTTGAGGAAGAATGATCTTGTGTCGCTCAAGCTATAGGTGACTGTGTATTCGAGATACAACAGTGATGTATAGTTCACAGTCAAGTAAAGAACATACACAGTTTTTGCATTGTAACAAGACTAATCATGATGATAGATTGATATGACAAAAAAATAGGGTATATTGGATGTATTTGCATGATCTCAGGTCTGAATGCATGAAGCTATTACCTTGTTTGCATATAAAATATGACTACACAGGCGTAGGACTGTATTTGGCAAGAAAGGAAGACTGCAAACATGAAGGAAATGGACACAATATGATGAAAATCCATTGATAAGGTATTGGAGGGCACCTATCTAGGTATATTTGTTGAATATGAATGACATTGGGCATATAGGTACAAGGGAAATTCCTTCCCTCTAGTTATAATCAGACTGTACAGTGGTCTAGGACTGTGTTAGTCCACAATAAAATGTTCAAAGGGCTAATGTCAAGGAGAAGTAGAGTTAAGTACCTATGCATGGATGTTGGATGATGACTATCCTAGTACTATTAATGTGTTCCATGATTCTAGAGAGAAATCTACCAGTGATTTGGAGTAAATGTAGACTGTGTAGGGGTTCTAGGACTGTATAAGTCACTTCAAAAACATACAAGGGAGGTGATAAAGGAAAAACCTAGATCTAGGACAGTATATGGAGGTCATGAATACCTCAACCATTGTGAAGGGAGGTCTGTTGAGCTGTTGGTATGCCCTGGGAACCAACTAATTATGTATTAAGAGTTTGAGTTGGATTCTTTTAGACTAAGTTCAGTCTTGAGGGCAGAGTGTTGAGATTGCACACTAGAAGAGAGATGCTTGAGCATTCATAAAGGAACTTGAAACATTGGTTTGTTGCCTTGGTCATGTTCAATCAAGTAGAAAAGAGCTTGTGACTATATTGAAGAAGAGCTCCATTTGGAGGCAAAGGTGTATGGTAAGAGAACTCAAGAAGGTATGAATGCTAGAGACTTATGAACGGATTTTGTAGCTTGGAACAGTCATACAGATTAATATAGAAGTTCTTTACATCTATTATATATTGTTCAGTGATCACAAGGTGATCACCTTTGCTCATCAAGATAACTCTCCTCCAGTTGTTGTCTTCAAGAACTAGAAGGTACTAGGTCTCATTGGATCTCAAGGTGAAAAGAAATACAACAGATGATGTTGCATGAACATCAAGTAATGATCCTCTAGCAGGGGTGGGTGGAGTAATAGATCAAGTTCAAGCTCTTGAGTATTGTAAGGAAGGACAGATCTAAATGACCCCTGCATCGGGAGACATGGTATGGTAAGAAAGTTGATTATTCATTTGTTAGATTCTTTGGATGTGATGTGTTTGTTCATATAGACAAGGATGATAGGACCAAGCTAGAGGCTAAATCAGAAAAATGTACTTTCATTGGTTATGGTGATGATGACTTTGGGTTTAAATGTTGGAGTATGAAGGACAAGAAAATCATCCGGTCTAGGGATGTGGTCTTTAATGAAAAAGTCATGTATAAGCAACAGTTGTAGGAAAATAGGGAAGAATCCAAGAAAGAATATGTAGTTGTAGAGAATCTTCCGGATGGGAAAGTGACCCATGAATCAGTTCAAGAACCTACTTAGCGGGAACCCCAAAATCCTACAGTGAGGAGGTCTTCTAGGGTAAGAAAAGAACCTGAAAATTTTTCTCCTTCTCTTTATTATTTATTACTCACTGATAGTGGAGAGCTAGAGAGCTTTGATGAAGCAATGTAGGTAGATGCCAGTAAGAAGTAGGAGCAAGCCATGGATGAGGAGCATAAGTCTCTCATGGAGAACCAGACTTGGGATTTGGTGAACTCTTGGAAGGCAAAAGAGCATTACAGAACAAGTGGGTGTACGAGTTAAAGATGAAGAAGGAGGAAAGAAAAGATATAAGGCCCGGTTGGTGGTCAAGGGGTTTGCACAGAAACAAGGTATAGATTTTGATGAGATATTTTCTCCTGTAGTAAAAATGACTTCTATTAGAATTGTTCTTGGAATAGTGGCAGCAAAAGACTTGCACTTAGAACAATTAGATGTAAAGACTGCATTTCTCCATGGTGATTTGGAGGAGGAACTATATATGCAGCAAACCAGGGCTATGAGGTCAAAGGTAAAGAGGAGATGGTGTGTAAACTGAAGAAGAGCTTGTATGGCTTGAAACAAGCTCCATGTCAATGGTATAAGAATTTTGATAGCTTCATGATGGAGCAAGGTTATATTAGATGTCATTATGACCATTGCGTGTATACAAAGAAATTTGAGGATGGAAGTTATATTATCCTATGTTTGTATGTTGATGACATGTTGGTTGCAGGTAAAAACATGCAGGAAATAAAATTACTCAAGAAACAACTAAGTGAATCCTTTGATATAAAGGATTTGGGGGCAGCTAGAAAAATCCTTGGTATGAGGATAACTCGGGATAGGAAGGAATGGAAGTTGACTTTATCTCAGGAATAGTACATTAAGAAGGTATTGGATAGGTTTAACATGCAGGATGCAAAACCAGTTGGGACTCCTTTGGCAGGCCATTTTAAGTTATCGAAGGATCAGTGTCCCAAGACAGAGCAGGAAAGAAACCAGATGTCCAAGGTACCTTACTCATCAGAATTTGGCAGTTTGATGTATGCTATGGTGTGTACTAAGCCTGATATCGCCCATGCAATAGGAGGCGTGAGTAGATTTAAGAGCATTGGCAAGCAGTAAAGTGGATCCTTCGGTATTTGAGAGGAACCATGGGGATAGTTTTGTGCTATAGTGGATCAGACACCACTTTACGTGGTTATGTAGATTCAGACATGGCTGGAGATGTAGACAGCAGGAGGAGCACGATAGGTTATATTTATACTATAGGTGGGACAACAGTGAGTTGGATTTCATGACTACAGAAGTAGGTGGCTTTTTCAACCATGGAGGTGAGTATGTTGTTGCCACGAGAGGTAAGTAAAGAGATGATTTGGTTAAAAAAATTTCTTGAGGACTTGGGGAATAAGCAGGAGGAATGTAAGTTGCATAGTGATAGTCAGAGTGCTATACACCTAGCTAAGAACTCTACTTTCCACTCTAGGACGAAGCATATACAGTTGAGATATCACTTCATCATGACAGCTTTAGAGGAAGATAAGTTGAAGTTGGAGAAGATTCATACAAGTCGAATCTTGCAGACATGATGACCAAGGTGGTCACAAGGATAAACTAAAGCTATGTTCAGCTTTTTTGGCCTTCGTAGATGACAGTGAAGGGTTGAGAATCTTGCTCAGTGGAAATCAGTCTCCAAGTGGGAGATTGTTATGTTTGTGGAGCCTATTTTCATGTTAGAGTGTGGTACACCTTCTATGTGTTACACTCGGGTATTTTTACGGTGGTCCCACTCGCCGGTGAGTGGGTTAGGGGTTCGGGGGGTGAAGCCCCCGATTGAAGGGGGTTCAGGGGCAAAGCCCCAAGCAAATTTTCATGGGTGGTTTATTAACCCATGGGTAATGGGTAACCGTTATGGGCTGTTTTTGGGCCCATGGTTTTTGGTACCCATTGTTTTGTAAAACCGCCTCTTTGGCTACCCATAGGTTTATGGGACGATTTTGTTTTTTTCCCATTGTTTGATACCCATGGTTTTGTAAAACTACTTAAGCAGTTGTCTATTTATATGGTCTTATGCATATGATAGAAAGAAAAGCAAATGTATTACAGATGTGTTTTGAATTCGGGTGTGAATTCTGTAGAGTTTGTTGAGCATAGCTCCAAATGGATCTAGGTATTGTATTGAGAGAGTGGAGGCTTGTAATAAAATATGAGCAAGTGATTCTTGGTGGACGTAGCCCAAATTGGGTGAACTGCGTTAAATCTTGTCTCTCTATGTTGTGATATTTATTCGGAATTTTATTTTAGATCTGTAATATTTTCTACATATTAGTTTCTCTTGTTGCGATTCGTAAGGGATTATTCTGCGTATTTTATCTCTTATTTCCTAACATTAGGTGGGTAAAAAAATGGGAAAACATCTTTCAAGCCATTAATGCAGAATCTGATTGCTTCGACTACCAGATTTGATTTGATTTGATCTGTCATTCCTCCTTCAACACGCAGGACATACATAGACCGATAAACTTGACTGATTGTGGGTGGATCCGCAGTGGGCATTAATGCTTGGTGGTTGGAATTTAGGAACAAGCACTTCTCTTTTAAGAAGGGGGAGACATTCTGGGATGTGGGGAAACTCTGTCAAAGTTTTTTCCCTACTCCATTTGAGTTGTAAGCCTTCTCCTATACTTGCAATCATATTTGTGCGATTGAGCTCCCATGTAACAATCTGTGCACCTTATAGAGCAATAAAATCTTGTTTTGTGGCATCTTTCAACCCTTGGCATTGTTTTGTTGTTTCTTTGTGCCTCTCTATCTCATGTTTTCTCCTTGTGTATGTATTTCACATTTGCAGGTGTAAGATGTCGTGCTTCGTGGAGTTTCAATGGTAGATTTGGATCTAGGTCTGTGTCACTTCTATCTGACCTCCCTCAGTCCCCTTTTCCCTGTTTCATTCTCCCTCAACAGAGTATCTCACCACTTCCTTTTCTAGTGTATCACCACTTAGTGTAGGCTCTCTTTCACCCTCTCTCTCTCTCCTTGTCTCCTTGGAATGATTATATTATGTTAGATTAATTTCAGCTTGTACGGGGAGTAGCTTGTGGCGTGTAGATTAGGAAATAGGAACCAACCTTCTCTGGAGGTCCATCTGAAGTTTTGCAAGTCCCACAACTTGAGATATGGTCCAATGTTGTGTAACCACATTGAATTCCCCACTCGAGATACAAGACCATTCGGGGGTGCTATGATTTTTCACTAATATTTTTGGCATGCCCGATGGGATAGGTCGAAGAACCTTACCAATTCATCTTATCGGGTTGATGTGTTCCTATTAAGATTAATCCTTTTGAGGCACATGTAAGCACATCGGTGACTCCATCGGTCAATAACCCATTCTACGAGTTGCGAGACCTTTTCCATCCATTTCCACCCACTTTTCTTTCCATATCTCCCATTTTTCTTTCATTCCAAGAATTTATGCAATCATGAATTCATTCCCCTCATGGAATTCACACTTACAATGCAGTGCGGTTTGCCTCAATATATTTCACGACTTTTCTAGATCAGCATTATGACCAAATCATAGACCATTATTCCTACCCATATGAGTAGGGTCAAAACCAGTTTGGCTATGGAGCTTATCAAGAACAGGGGGATGCATATAATGATGACACCTACATGGAAAATGTTGATTTGCTAAAGAAGATTTGAATAATGGAAGCTAGCATGGTGTAGTCCAGGGCTACAACACAGATGAAGGAAATGATGATTGGTTTTAGGGAACCTTATCCATGGGGAGGCCCTTTTCCAAGACAATACAACCCTCAAGAGAAGCTTGACTTCATGGCTGAAATGCTACCTCACCTTGCATAGTGGATTGAGGATATTGAGGCATATGAGCAAAGTGCAAGACAACTTTGTCAATGGGTAAGTCAATCACCAGCTCCTTGTCCTTCATTTTCTCTTTCTCAAGCTTTATCATTTCAGCAGTGTCAAGAGTCAAGCCCCTCATTTTCTACCCCAAGTATTGATTTCTCTTTTTGATCCCCTGATCTTCCATCCCACCTCAGTTCCTCTTCCCTTTTCCCTTCCAAGCAGTCATTCCCTCCAAACAAACAAGAAGTTCCACTTCCCTCACCACCACAAACAATTGCAAAGTTGGTTGAAACCCCATCCACTCCTCCTCTTGCCTTCCCAATTCCATGTGGGGAAGAGATTCCAAAGACCAGTCAAGGAGAAAAACAAGAGGAGGAACCCAATAGAGAAGAAATGATAGAAAATCTAAAGAGTTGGGCTGCTAGATTTGGGTTTACAAAGATCCCCTTGATGGTTAAGCCAATAGAGAAGGTTAAGGTTGAAGTGCCAGTGGTGGTTGAGGATGAGTTTGTAGTAGAAGAAGAATAAGAAAAAAAGGAGAAGATCAGTAATCTACTTTCTCGAATGCATTATCCATAATTGCACGTTGTCGAAGATGATGCTAATCAATATGAGTTTCACAATCAGTCAAGAAGGAAGAAGAACAATCAGCTCCAAGTCCAGTTAAAGAAGAGCATATGGAGGTGACCAAGACATTTAGAGGGACTGAATCATGAGCTAGTTACACAAGAGATTACTAACCCCTCTCCCATTCAACCTCACCAAAATTATGATTTTTTGGAAGAGCCTGAACTCACTAGCTTCATGTTTGAAGATGAAGCTTCATATGGTTAAAATAATGAATATTTTAAGATCACCATGCAAGAGGGAGAGACCTTGCTAAAACTAGACCAGTAAAGATTTTGATTTCCTATCAAACTCAAAATAATGTTTTGATAAGAAGGATCCAGTTGAAATTGCAATCTTTTCTACCCCATCATTCATTCTTCAACCACAAAAACCTGCTGCCATGGAAGAGAACATGCAATCACTACCTGCAGTTTGCAACATGCCTCCTGAATCAAAGTTGGCAGATTTTTACCTTCTAAAAGTCACATCTGCTGCGAGAGGAAGGAAAATAGTATGAGGCTATCATCCCTCTCACACCATCCACCCAGGAAGGTCGGTAAGAAGAATCCATTCTTGGATTTGAAATTCATAGCAAGGGGAAAATTAAAAGGACCAAACCTTGCCTAATCGGATATTTGGCTTCATTGGAGCCAAGGGAGAAGACAAAACCAGTCATGCCTACTTCAGGGTATGAGGATGAGTATCAAAGCACCAAGGGTCGCCATCAACACCTCCATGAGTCCAATGCAAATACGCTTGTGGAGGTATTTTCCATCAATGTTGATACCTTGATGATATGGGTAGAGGATCGACACCCTGTAAGTTTTTCACCCATACAAGTAACCATATTCAACATCAAACCATTTACATGGTTGCCCCTTTTGAGAAAGGGAATCTATTTCTCCCCGCCTCTTACAAGATTTCTTTAAGTTTTTCTTTGTTAGGGTTATTGTAGGAGTAGGATTATATTTTATTTTTAAGAAGAAGTGCTTTTGCACACTCTGTATGTATCATTTGAGTCATTTATGATTTTTGTCATTTCTACATAAGTTTTTTTCATATTGCTCTAGAGGTGCAGAGGCAAGGCCCTTCAGTATTCATGACAAAGAGACCCATAGTTTCCTATAACAGTTTCTAGTTTCAAATAAAACACAAATATAGAGCAACTAAAATTAGATTCGAGACAATCCATTCTTAGGAACAGGTAAAGCCCCAGTAGTGCAAGTTCAGGGTCAATAGGATGCAGGAAATCGAGGAGAAGTTTCAAAGCAAAAAGGATCAGTATTAGGCTATCATTCTTGACTCCATGCCCAATGGATACTTCAAGGCTACTGGTCCCTTCATCTAGCAGGTAGATGTCCCTATGAGTCACCAAATTGTTATCCCAATTTTTCCCCAGGTAAAATTGGTCAAACACAACCCCATACAGAAGAAAACCTAAGGGTCGGATCTGTCATGAGAAATCACATTCAAATCTAACAATCGGGCAACATGTAGGACTCTACAATGGACGAGAAGGGTGCGAAGGATCAAATGACACCAAAATGAACCCGAGCTCAACGGGAAAGAAAATAGAAGACTTTGCGGAAGGTTCCATGTGTCACTTGGCACAATTCAAAAACTACATCAAAAGAGAAGCTCCAAAACAAGCCCGAGACTCCACGCATCTAATCCAAAAACTTTGAGTCATACCCAAAGGACAGTCCTTAAATGAGTGTGAAACTTCCATGTGTCCCAAGTCCAAAAAGGAGACAGTCGAAAGTTGAAAATTCTTAGATCCACATATAGTGCCAAGTGTCTCACTTTATGCCGCAACATTAAGGTTGGTTCCAAAGAGTGGGTTCCCAAATGAGCGCGGGCTCACCACATGGTCCAATTTAAAAGGGGATAGATCCGGCTATTTAAATCGAATAAGTATCAAAGGATCAACGAAATCCTCCACATATCGCCTTGTCACAAATTTAACGGGAAAATCCTGAAGCAAAGCCCAAACGAGCACAGAGCTTCCACGTGTCCTAGACCTAAAAAAGGAAGTCAAAAGGTAGAACCAGCCATTGAAAAATATAAGCGGAGGCGGTGCACCTAAGGAAGGAGGCACATGTCTCGGTGATGCAACTTCAAAGGTAAAATTTTGAGAAGGTTTCCAAATGAGCACATGGTTTCCACATTTATAGGGTCCAGTGAGAGTCAAAAAGGGGTTCGAGAAAGGCATCAACTCGAATTGGCTAAGCATAGAGAGCAGCGGATGACGCCACGTGTTGTATCAATGTAAATTCAAAGGTGCAACCCAAAGTGGAGACTCGGACAAGCGTTGTCCCTCCACATGTCTAGGGTAGGACTTATGGCTCCGCTAAGAAAAAGGGAATTTTCCAAAACATAAAGAAATAGGGCAGAGCAGTGGACACCACCACGTGTCTCTTTGGCACAATTTCAAAGTGCAGCCTAAAGGGTAGTTCCCAAACTAGCGCCTGACCCCCACGTGTCCCAAAGTTCGAAAAGGTAAAGTTGGCCATTAAAAATCCAAAATTAAGTGGAGGCCTCCACGTGTCTTGACCGTGTAACTTCAAAGGTAAAATCTGGGGCAATTTCCAAATGAGCACGAAGCCTCCATGTGTCTCGGGTCAGGGCACATCATCTCCACCAATAGGAGGGACTTAGGAAAAACAAAAATGAACACAAAGGAGCCCACGGAAGCCACCACGTGTAAGTCCGGCATGATTTTAAGAGTGAAAGGTAGGGGCCGAATCTTCAAGGTGCATGAGGCTACCACATGGACCCAGTACGGACAGACTCTTTTAAATATTGTGCGCTCGCGACCCTGATCTTTAGATAGCTATATCTTTTGACTGGAATCTCGATTTGGGTTGGAAAAGACTTTTTGGAAAGATATCGACCTTGTCTATAACATGGGAGCCTGAAAATTTAATTTTGACAAGGTTAGGTAGATGAAAAATGGGAAAACGTCTTTCAGGCCATTAATGCATAATCCTATTGCTTCAACTACAAGATTAGATTTGATTTGATCCATCGTTATTCCTTCTTCAACATGCTAGAAAGACATATATAGAAAGACTTTGCAGATTTTTGGTGAATCCACAATGGGCACCGATTGTTGGTGGTTGGACTTTAGGAGCAGTCGAGTTTCTCTTCTTCCCCTCTAGTTTTCATCATCTATATATTGTAAGCACTTCTCATTTGAGAAGGGGAGACATTCTGGGATGTGGGGAAACTTTGTAAAAAAATTTCCGAACTCCATTTGAGCTATAAGCCTTCTCGTATGCCTAGCAAGCGTATTTGTGCCTCTGAGCACCCATGTAATAGTCTATGCACCTTATAGAGCAATAAAATCTTGTTTTGTGGCATCTTTCAACCCTTGGCATTGTTTTTTGTTTCTTTGTGCCTCTCTATCTCATGTTTGATCCTTTTTTTGTATTTCACATTTGCAGGTGTAATATTTCATGCTTCATGGAATTTCAATGGTGGATTTAGATCCTAGTATGTGTCACTTCTATCTAACCTCCCTCAGTCACCTTTTCCCTGTTTCATTCTCCCTCAGCAGAGTATCTCGCTACTTCCTTTTTTGGTGTATCACCACTTAGTGTAGGATCTCTTTCACCCTTTCTCTCTCCTTGTCTCCTTGGAATGGTTAGATTAGGTTAGATTAGTTTCATCTGCACAAGGACTAGCTTATGGCGAGTAGATTAGGAAGCGGGAACCAACCTTCTCTCGGAGGTCCATCTCAAGTTTTGTAAGTCCCATAGCTTAAGAGATGGTCCAATGTTGTGCAATCACACCGAATGCCCCACTCAGATACAAGGCCATTCAAGGGTGCTGTGATTTTGCACTAACAATATCATTTTCAATCTGGTCTTAAAATCTATGTGTTTCACTCTTTGAGTGTTGCATTAGATCACATAAATTTAATTAGCAATCATATGGTGGAGGTCATGACCACTTGGTGATTGGATTTGGATTAAGCGTAGTTCACATTTTTCACACACTCCTAGGAAAACCACTTAAATAATTTACATATTTCTTAAACATTTCCCTTCTAGGAAGAAGCCGTCAAGTATTTCACAACCTATTGATGGTGGGCACCACCAGTGTACTGGCTGGTTTGTTCATATCAGAGCATGGACAAAATGTATTGAAAGGTATATCAATCCTCTTTATCCAAAACTAACTTGAAACCAACCATAGATTACATTTAGGGAAACTTCGTTATCTAAAAACTATATTTCATTCAAATATAGTTTGAAAAGGCAAAAGTCACTAAATACTAAAATATGGCACCTAGGATTTACGTGTTTTTCTATTTTTTGCTTACTTGAATTGAATTTTGAGTTGTGACGATGATTCATCAGTTTTTATTGTCTTTCGGACTACACAATGACAACTAGTGTATTCTTATTTTTCTGAGTGTTATAATACATTTTTCCGCCATACACATCTTTTGTGTTGGTTTATTTTTGACTTAATTCACTCCAAATCTAAACATTTCTCCATTTTCCCAAAAACTTTAGTAACGAGAATCGGTCTTGCGACCGACACCGAATCATTATTCATATCAACATCTCTTAAGTAATTAGCATCGGAGTCTACCTCTGTTTTGATACTCTTGTATAAAATGTCATATATTCACGTTTACCTATTTTTGCGTTCTATTTTTTGAATAAAAATTTCCGAGTCTCTTTCACCATTAATAGAGTCTAATTCCACTTGATTTACACTTTTTCTCTAAATTTTCAATATTCTTGGTTATCCACAATAACTAGCATTGTTCCAAAGAATCGGCATCGGTCTTCTTGCCTAACCAAGCATCGATTACCCGACCAGTATCGGTCTCTCGTGTTTATTACCAAGTAACCCTACCTCCATTTCTACCGATCTCGCATCAAATTTTGTATTAGCCAACACTATTTTAGTATTTCCCGCTTCTACCTCATCACTGTTGTTTCTCATATCATCCCTACATCTTTGATATCTGTCATACCTATGACATCTATCATACCTTCAAAGCACCTTTCACCCCTTCGACATTCACTACTCCATCATTTACAACTCTTAGTGTAGGGATACCCACATCATCAGTGTCTCATATACCCATTGCTTCTCAACCATATGTGGAGTTAGCTTCACTTACCCGTTTCCAAAACCGATCCTTTTTATACCCCACATTCTTCCACCTATTGCTACGAGGGTCTTCACACAATTTCCTCCCACCTATACCCTACCTCAACAACCACTCGTCGCCTCTACTTCTTATTTAGGGTACATGCCTTCATCAAATATTCACTCTTACATACCCCCATCGCAGTTTACTTGTTCAACACCGCCATAAACTTATGTACCGTATATGACTTACCTAGATTATCAACCCCCTTATACCACGTGGATTCCCCTCAATTGAATCCTACAATGGATCTTATAAAGATGATGATGGATAAGATCCAGGCCATCCAAGCACATATTTCGGCTCTCGATGCCTTGACTTACGATGAAATCTGTAATGAGCCTATTCATCCATCTATACCCATTCATCCTTATCCCACCCGTTGGGAAAATCCTAACTTTAATTAATTTAATATAAAGGAAGATCCACAACAATATTTCTAATAGTTTAAACACGTATATGTTATTTGATTTTTCACAAGGATGCCTTGGCCCTTAGGAATTTTCACATGTCCTTGACAAGAACTGCTCTTTATTTGTATATTGCTCTACCTAATCACTCAATGTTATCCTTTAATCAGTTAGCAAAAACCTTCCTTGACCACTTCTCCATCAATATCGTTAAGAATGTCGGCATGATTGATCTATATTCTATTTGCCAATATGAGGATGAATCTATCACATATTTTCTCACACGTTGGTCGGGACTCATTAATCATCTCACCTTTCAACATCTAAAACCGAGATGATAGAGTTGTTTACTCGGGATTGTGCCAAGAAAATATCCCCAACCTGTTCAAGCAACAACATTTCAAATTTTTAATGAGATGTTCACTATGGCTCGGAAGCTAGAAATATTTTCCTTTGAAGAGAATAAGCTTTAATTACAAAATACGAGTACTATGTTTAAATCGAATGACTCTACTCTTCTTATAAACCACAAAACAATCACACTAAAGAAAAAATATTTGCCAACACGGTGGTTTTGAAATCCACCCCCTCTCATCCATCAAACTAGCCAAAACCTCCTCCTAATATTTCCCCTATTCAAAATGTTTAGTACAAGTATAAACAGAGATGCTATACCATCATAGGATAACCTTACTCTTCTATGTTGAAAATTTGTTGAAAGCAGGAGCCATCGCCCTTCTACCTATGAAACCACAAACTGGTTTTGACCCTTCATGTCTAGTACCCCCATGGTATAAGGATAATGATTACTGTAACTATAACCACATTAGAGAACATAGTTATGACAATTATAAAACATTGAAGAATATTGTCCATGAAATGTTATATAATGATATATCGCCTCGACAACCATAATGCACTTTGGAAAATCAAAACCTTCATATCTTTAAGAAATAATTTCCAAACCACACTTCTTTATCAAACTAGGTTACTCGATACCTCTATGCAATGACACCCATGCCTATGACGTTCATGTCGTCTTTGACACGATTACCTAACCCTTCTATTTTGTTTCGTATAATCCAATCTATTAAGGAAATTCTTACATAAGCTCCTTTACCCATGAAGGATCCCATTTCACTTACTCCTCTACCCATAGAGGATCCTACCTCACCTACTCCTCTCCCATGGAGGATCCAACCTTAACCACTGTTCTACACCCGCCAAGCAACTCAACTCACCTATTCCTTCATCTATAGAGAAGATTACCCCACTTATCCCCGATCTTGTCCGGAAGCCGACACTACCCATCCTTCTACATGCGAAGAACCTAACTTACCATATTCTCTACCTAAAGAAGATTCTACACTAGTTACCTTTCCACCTTCTCAACCCATAAATGAATCACTTTCATCTGCTCTATCGATTGGTGATGATTCTCTAATAGCCCTCAAAAGTCTTGTCAACATTTTGTAATCAATTCTATGTACCAAGTCGAATCAAAAAAATTCCGTCTCATAGACCTCGATTTCTACATAGGAATTACCACAAAGGCATCATAATCTTCCTCTATCTCTACACCATTCTCTCATTTTTCCAATCTCTTAGAGTATGCCAATTACTCAACACTCTTGGGATACCTTCGACTCCCAGTGTCTACCTAAATATAGATGTTATCTCCGATACCTCGATAATCTACAATACAATATTAAAAGAAACCAAATTTTTCACACCTAAGCTGTAGTCGTATCAACCTCCTCTTCATTAACCTCACTTTTTCCCCAACTTTCACTTACACCCAAACTTCCATCAACATCCAAACCTTCACCTGCACCTAAGTCAACTACTACACTTTGGGTGTATTGCCGATGCTTAGTCTAGTACATCCCCCTCTAAAGATAGATTTGACCACCTCTTCACAAACGCAACCAAGTCTGTTCACACCTAAGAGGAAGACCCAGCCTCTTAGACCACATACCTCATTTTATCCCATGCCTTCTTATTCACCTTCACAACTTCCATAAATATTAGGCCCATATCCATCGATCTTGGTCAAGGTATCTCCTCCCAAGACAAACTTAAAGTGAAGTAACCCATACCCTCGCCTTGATCTTCTATTTGACCCACATCACCTTTATCACCTATAATGTTACCTTCTCTTTCACCTACACCTTCTATATTACCCTCAACCATGACCTTACCCACATCACAATTGTTACCGTGGTTGACTTGCATGCCTACACCTTCAACATCCAATTTTTTTCATGCACTACGCAAACACATTTACCCAAGAAGGTGAAACCTACATCCAAAACCACACTACCTACAAAAAGGGTAGTTAAAATGACCCCACCCCCAACTTCACCTCTTTCATAATGGTCACTTACACCTTCATCCAAGCCAAATCTGAATTCTCATTGTGATCCCTTGGTAAGGTCCTATGCTAACATCCATGCTCGGTTGTTAGAGAACTCAACTATATCACTACCACATCTTAGGACTTGTGACCCTATCAAACACAAACCAACGGGGTATGTCGATAATAAAATTTGCACATGTAATTTCTCCCCAAGGAATGATGTGGAAGGGTGTAAAGCCCTCATAACCATTCTACTTAAACTCTACAATTCAAATGGTATCTTGGATGCTAATGAACTTTTAGAGGAGAATTCTATTCCCCATTCACCTGCCACCACACAACTTCATCCTATATCTATTCAATGGCTTTCACCTCCACCTCCATAACCCTCTTTTCCTCCTCTGATCTTTGAAATCAATATGGTTTGAGTTTCCACTCAATCACCAAAAAAAAGGGGAAAATAGAATATTAGTAACCCATACAATACACCTCTACCCACCATGCCATCTACACCTTCCGCAAAGGTAATCATCTATGGTAAAGCATATCATGTTTTTGAGATGGGTTATCCCATCATAATATGATTGAATAACTTTATTAATATTCTTTGAAGATGTCTTTGTATGATTTAATTCAAACCTCTAAGTCTCATTGTCAGGCCCTCATAGAGGTCCTTCAATTTATTGAGGTTCCACCCAATGACCCTACACCCATTCCTTCCATCATCACCCCTACTCATATGGGCTCTCTTACTTGTGTTGCCTAAAAATTTTATACCCATTACCTCCCCTCGGGTTTCAACATTCAATTTCTCGATGAAGAGATTAGTCCTCTACAATCTAATGACCTTGATTTTTCCTTTCATCTCCACCTACATTAATCACACTCATATTTTACGTGTTATGATTGATGGAGTTTCCAATATCAATATTTTTATTCCCATGTGTATGAAAAAATGCACATACCCGAAAATTACATGCATAAAAACCCGGTTATCTTATGTTCTTTCATTGATGTCATGACTTGTACCCTTGACACCACCATCCTTCACATCCACGTGAGTCCTTGTACCATTCCTAAACTCTTCTATTTCCTAGAGGGGATTTCTTATATAATATGATCCTTGGATGGCCTTAGATTCAACACCTTACCCTAGGGAGTATTGCCTCTACAACATCGACACTTTCCTTACTCCTCAGGAGTATGGAAACCTTCACCAACACCCACATTATGACCGTCATGTAGGAGAGGTTATTCCATATGGTCCACTCCACCTTCGCACCAACTTGACGTATTAGGGACTTGACACTTATTCATATACTACTTGAGCTACCTACGAAAACCTCGGGCATTCTAACCCAACTTCCAATATCTCACTAACTACCAAATTTCCCATACATTTCTTCATCGATGTGCATGGAAAGGCTTTAGCTTTGATCTCTATGAGAAGGATCGTTGCAGTCATACCATGCACCACCGAAAACAATGACTACGGCAATCTTAGATTTTTTAAAGGAACCTCCTTAAGAAGGATCAAATAAACCTTGTCGAGGAAGATAAAACTTCCCTACCTTACTCACCTGCCATACCACCTTCACCCACAAAGTCCATGGATCTAGAATCCATCCCTCCTAAAAAAATTGTGAACACCATTTATTTGGAACCTCTAACTTATCAATGTGGTGGCGAGGCTCCCTCTACCCTTCCTTTCCTCTATCTTGACATGATCAATGAAGACACACCTTTTATTAATGTTTTTAAATGTAAGGATGATGATTCCATTATCACCTATTTAGGTACAGATAATTCTTACATTCACTGATCATTACCTTATGAGACACTAACTATACTAAATGAATCGACCATACAGATCAAAATTCACACTCAAGATGACCCCTAAATTCTAAAGATATGCCAATATTTAGATTCTACCAAACAGGAAGCTTTCACCTATTCCCTCCGAGATCACATCAACGATTTTGCTTGGTCTTATACCATATGCAAGGTATTGACCCTAATATCATGGTCCACAATGTTGTGACTATCCCCAATGCCAAATATGTGAAGAAAAGGCTATGAAAAATGCACCCACACATTTCCCTTGTTATAAAAGAATAACTCCAGTGCCTTCTTTCTATTTCCTTCATTCTACCGACTAATTATCCATAATGGATTTATAAAATAGTTCCTATCACAAAAGTGACAGGAGGACTCGCATCGGCATGAATTTCCATAAACTTAACCTTATCTACTTTAAGTATGACTTTCCTCTTCCTAGCATTGATGAACTAATTAAATTAGAGTTGGCCATGAGATGCTATCTCTTATGGATGGTTTCTTGGGTTATAATAAAAATTACTCACTCCAGAAGATCAACAAAAACCACCTTCATCACCGAATGGGAAGCTTTCTATTATTAGGCCATGCCCTTTAGCTTGAAAAACACCGGTGCTACTTATCGCCTAGCTATGACCTATATCTTCCATGATATACTAGAAGAATATGTTTATGAACTTCTTCCTAAGTCTAAGAATTGGGCCGAATACCTCATAGTTCTTAAATTCATATTTAATCATCTCATATAATAATGTGTTTTCCTTAAACTAAAGAAGTGTGTATTTTTCATTCTCTATGGAAAACTTCTTGATTTCATCATTTATTTGCGGGGCATCGAAGTCGATCCCATAAAAATAAGGGCTATTCTCGAGATTCCTCCACTTAATGAAATTTTATAGCTTCATAGTTTGTAAGGAAAATATCAATCCATTCGATGCTTTATTTCTCAAGATTCCATCCAATTTCACCCTTTTCATCACCTTATTGAAAAGGATTTCTCCTTCAATTGGAATGATGAGTTTCATAAATCATTTCAAGCATTAAATAAATACCTTCTTCAACCATCCATTCTCATCCAACCTAAATAATACAAATCTTTTTACATTTACATTTCGCCAATGACCATTCCTTAGGTGTAATGCTCGCTCAGCACGTTGAGAAATACAGGAGCAAGCGGTTTATTACATAAGTTGTACTCTTTTAGAATATGATACTAGGTATACCGACGTTGAAAATCTTTGTCTCACATTTTTGTTCATGAGCACCAAACTTCATCACTACGTACTTAACAAACATACATTCATCATCACAAACACCGACCCTCTTCACTACATGTATGCTAAACCTTACCAAAATCAAAGTGCACCTTGTGTTGGATCATGCTCCTTATAGACAAAGACATAGAATTCATTGATTAAAAGTATGTCAAATGAAAAACCATTTGAGATCATCTTGCGGACACTCGCTTCCTAGACATCAACCCTAAAATTTCAATTTTGTCAATGAATCTATCTACATTCTTTCCTTGGATGACATCATTTATCGATGACCTTAATCTTTAACGGTTCTAAATATCAATGTGGATGTGGTGCAAGGTTCATTCTCATTCCTCTTTGATAGAGAACCTATGGAATTATATTTAAAACTTGACTTGAATGCACCAAAGTAATATGGTTGAATAAAAATCACTCATGTTAGGTCTTCATACCACCATTTCTCTAGATATTAAATCTATTAATATCTTTAGAAACTCTCAACTTGTTGTTAACCAAGTTAATGTTTTATACCGTTGTCGAAACAAGGTACTTCAAAAGTATAAAAATACCATCAACATGCTTTTCAATACCTTCGATCATTATGAAATTTAAACCATTCCGCAATTTACTAACAAATTCGTGGACACCATGGTTTTTATTTCTTCCCAAATACCTGCCTCACCATTGGAATCTAAAACATTTGTCAAAGTATAATAGTTGTAGTCACCCTCTTATCTATTCCATGACATAAATCTTTTGGGAAGATTCGAAACCAACACATGAAATATTTGGTATAAGAATTTTTTTATTACCTTCCCTTTTAGTTCTACCTCCATATCTCACTCGCAATGGACGCTGAGATTTCCATAAAAGTGTTTTTTTTATGTCCCCATGGGAGGTCTTCTACGAACATGGTTTTTATGGTATCCTTCTATGGTTCCTCACTAGTTTTTAAATTCCATATATCATTAAAGAAATCCATGATGGGATTTTTGGTGTACATTTAAGTGGCATCACCATTACTAAACATATCCTTCGCCTTGGCTATTACATCGCCAAACCTTAACCAAAACTATTATGAATAAGTCAAATGTTGTGTGAAGTTTTGAAGCATGCTAATCTTAACCACACCCCAAGTCACACCTTACAAGTCATTAGATAATTCTTTCCTTCTCGCATGATGGGTTTTGGATCTCGTCAGAGAGATAAACCCTTATTCTTCTCAATGTAATCAATGGATTATCACAAAAATTCAATACTAGACTAAATGGGTGGCTGACGTACCTCTCATTTATACTGAAGCCAATTAGATATGTGAATTCATCAACCATCACATAATTTTTCATTTTTGTGTACCTCATCACCTCATCACTGATAATGGTAAACAATTCCTTACGTAAAATCTGTGAAAACTTTGGTATTCAACTTAGTTTCTCTTCACCATATTATCCTCAAACAAATGGTCAAGCCAAATTAACTAACAAAACCCTCAAAATAATTCTTTTGAAGGTGGTTGACGATATTGTAAGGGATTGACACATGCACATTCCTTTCACCTTATGGTCTTATCACACTAACATTTGCACCTCTAGCGTTGCCACGCCTTTCTTCTTGATCTACGGTACATAAGTCATCTTACCTCTCGAATTCTAAATTCCATATCTTCATATATCACCCAAAGATATGCTCTCGATGACGATTTTTGCTAAAAACATTTAGCAAAACTTTAGTTATTGGATGAACGTCGTTTAAATTCTCTAGACTACCTTCAAATCTACCAAAAATTTATCATGCGTGCCTATCACAAACATATCCATGAATAAACCTTCAATATCAATGACTTTATCCTGAAGGAAAATCAACATGTAACCAAAGATGAAAAAAGTAAATGCGACAATTTTATTCCTAATTGGTTTGGACCTTATATTGTCACCCATACCCATGGATCGTATTTAGCCTTTATCTTCTATCGAAGGTAAACTTGAATGTGAGCCCCTTAATTCCTTGTATCTTCAACCATTCTACTATTGAATAAAGTACTACATCACTTTATTTCACTTATATGCTCATCCCTTAAGTGAACCTCTCCTTCCACCTACTTGTTTTAAGGACAATCGACTAAACTAGAATTGTGTATTTATACGTCACCATATAACCTTGTCTTCAATATGAGTACCACGGATCTACTCATGGCATGATTCTCATTGATACATTTCATATTTTTAGGATGGAATCCTATGGTCCCTTTTCGCTTAAAACCCCTCTTTCATAGCTAATATTTTCGTGATATGGTTTTTTCCTTCACAAAAGACGCCTACACTCCTTAATAGTCTTGTCCATGACTTTCAAACCAAAAAAATAAAACAAATAAATCATATCACAAAACAATTATCGTAGAGTAAAAATTCTTGCAAATAGATGAATCCCTTAACTGGACATCTATGTCTCTATCTTGCTACTATAAGTAGACTTCTCCCTCAAAGGAAAACTATAAAATGTCAATAGTTTATTATAATTAGTCTATCGAAAAGAAGACTAATCTATATCTCTCAAATAAAATAATTCTGAAGCTTCCCACATTGATCATCTTCATGAAGACCTCAAGTAGAGCCTACTTATCCTGCTATAGACTTCCCGCATCGATCATTATATAGATGCAAAAATGAAAAAATGAAAAAGAAAAATATCGAGAAATATAGAAACTTTTGGTCATGGACATTCCTATTTGAGTTATCGGTCTCTTGCAGAAGGGAATGCCATCTCAAAAAAATGTTACACTTAATGAAATATTCCACCTTACCTTCTATTTATTATCCTAAATCAACCCAATAGACGTGGCGTGTATTCTACACATTTTCTTATGTAAATTCTTTCAACTCTACACCCATCGCTTGTGCAGTGTACCTAAGAAATGTTGTTTAATAATTATGGGGGTATGGCTATTTTGGTTTTTCCAACTATGGATCATTTTTCTTCTCTTCATTTCATATTTTTCCTACTTATTTCTTCTTTCATTTGTAAGATCGCAATAAAATGTCCCACTTTTTGGTATGTTTTGTACCATTATAAACATGAATTTTCAGTTTCATTGATTTTATAAAGGTAATAGCCATAAAACCGTACACATTCATGAAATTATACAAAATAACAAAATGTTTTGTTTAGAGTGTAGAATACATGTAAATTTTTTTAAAAAAATTGCAAAAAAATGGTCTTTTTCTTAATTTTATTCATACGTTGTTTCTTATGTTATAAAAGAGGAATGACTATCCCCGGGTGGTTTTTTAAATGAAAATTTATTTTTTCACCATGAAATTTTAGATATATGTTCAAGATTTGAATTTTGAGGTGCTGTAAAATTTTCATATTTTTTGGACTTATATTTTTTTAAATTAATTATTTAGTAAAACTATTTTCAAATAAATGGCGTACAAATGTTTATGCCAATAAATTTTAAGATTTATATCGAAATTGAATTTTTTTCACAGGTAAGAAGAAGACTTCAACAAATAGTAATTTTGATTTTTTCAATTTTTTTGATATTTTTGCTATTTTTCAAATTGGGTAAATTGTGTACGATCGATTGTCCTAAAATACCATATGTTAGTAAAATATAAAAATAAATAGTAAAACATATTTTTAAAAATGAAAATTATATTTTTAGAAGCTAATAAAATTCTGTATTTTTGTTAAAATTTTGTAATTTTATTCATTCGTTAACCCTAATTACATGGCACCTAAGTGGCACATTTTGGCATAAAATTATCCTTCAAATGGATTTGGTGCAAAAATGTGCCACATAGGTGCCACATAGGGGGGTTCGCGTGAAGGAGGGTTTGCATGAAGGGGGTTCACCCGAAGGGGGTTTGCATGAACCCCCCTTCACCTGAACCCCCCTAAACCCTAAATCTGCTGCCCAAAACTATATAAATATCCATATATAACTCTTTTCCGCAAAATTATTTCAACCCAGAGGGGCTCGTGCGAAGGGGTGTTCGCGTGAACCAACTAGTTTCTTTTTCCTACGTGGCAGTTCAGGCGAAGGGGGTTCACGTAAACACCCTCGATTTCTGATCCCTCCCAACCTCTTACTCACGTTTTTGGGACATGAAGTGGGACACAACATTGTGCTTTAAGATTTTAAAAATCAAACCATCTAAATTCAAACTACCTCATCATACCGAACCCAATATCATTCCTCCCTAGTTTAAGGGAGAACTACATTGACCCAAGGCTCCTTTCGCAAGGGATATGTAGGAAGAACTCTTAGGGCATGGGGCTCTCTCGAGGTTATCTCAGACTCTTTTCCCCATCATCCTTTTTCCCATCAAACATAATCATATTTATTTATTTTCCATAACATCAATAACTTGGAAATTAAACCAAACCATGCCTAAACATCTAGTTTCCATAACATTAATAACTTGGAAATTAAACCAAATCATGCCTAAACATCTAGTTTCCATAACATCAATAACTTGGAAATTAAACCAAACCATGCCTAAACATCTAGTTTCCATAACATCAATAACTTGGAAATTAAACCAAACCATGCCTAAACATCTAGTTTCCATAACATCAATAACTTGGAAATTAAACCAAACCATGCCTAAGCATATACTTTCCATGACATCAATATAATAGATGTGCATTCAAATCATACAACCATAACCATCCATGCCTACATATCTAGTTTCCATAATAACAATACATTGGAAATAAAATCAAACACATCACATATAACTATCATCATCAACTATATAAATGGAATGTCTGTATGACAATACATGTATACACAAATATAAACAAAAAGTGTCTCAAAATATCTCATATACATCTCACCTCTTCGAGAACATAGGCCAGTATATATATCAAAAATCAAAAATAAATATCATCTCCATATCATATCTATGAAGGGCCAAAACCTCCATTGCTCTCTCCAGTTCTCTCATTTGGTCGCTGCCTACGAGAACTAGTCACCTCTCCCTAACCATGTATATGAGACTGGTGGCTCCTAAGTTGTTGGAACTATTATTCCATGAGGTATTCCTCACATCGGATCCCGGTTGTGCTCTATGCTCGCCATAAGTCATATACGAGAAACCACCCTATATGACATGGTCCTAATAATACTATCGATATAGAATCACAACACCCTTGATCGTTTGCGATTGAAAATTGAAACTTTCAATGTGATTTCATAACATGGATATTTTCGCAAAGTGTGGGACTTTGCGATTGGGAAATCTCTCCGAGAGAGAAGGCCAACTTCCTATCCTAACCTAGTACTAACTACTCTAAAGTGTAGAGAGTTGCAGATCTAACACTAATCTAATGCTTTCCCAAGGAGATAGAGTTAGAGAAAATGCATGAAAATTAAAACCTACTCTAAGGGAAGGTGATGCACCAAGAAGGAGTGTTGAATAACCTGCACAATAAACATAACACAACTAGAATCTTGCGATAGAAACACAACAATACACAATAACCTTGCATGTAAAGAAAGATCAGGAAGATATAATATAACACAGAAGAGGGTTTGAAACATCCACAAATCTGATTTTATTGCTCTCAAGTTGATACAATACATCACATTTATGGCCAAAGGCACAAATTTTGCATTACAATGTCTAGTAGGGAGGTTTGGAATCTCCACAAAATATCTTACAAATAAGAAGAAGAAGGGAGGGAATAAAAAGGTGTCCAACCTTTTGAAATGATCCCCTCCTTAAAATATATAGGAAGGATGAGAGAATGAGAGAGAGAGGAATTAAAAATCTTGCTTCAACCACCAAGAAATGCATTAAAATCACTTGAAAGCAGTGATGGGTTCCACTTTGTAAAACCCATACCTCCATATACTTTGGCTTGTTGGAGAATAAAGGAAGGCCATACCTCATCATTTTTGTAGGTGAGAAAACTAGGAACACCCTTTAAAATGGCAAAGCATTGTGTAGAGGACACTAAGAGATTTCGAGAAAGTCTTATTTTGTGCAAATCGAGCTTTGACTCAAAATTTATGGCCATCTTAAGATGAGAGTACAATATTACAATAAATGCGGGTGGTTATCTCTGCCTTTTCAAACTCGAATTGCATTGTATCCTCGAAATAAGAAATTTCATACTTTCGGGATTCGGAACTTTGGGAAGTTTTATTTCATAGTTCAGGTTATTGTTCATCGCTCAAGTTGGCTTGAAAGTTATGAAATGTCGAACCTTCAGAGTATGAAATTTAGACTTCAAAACCATGTCATTCGACACTGTTCAATGCTCAAGAAAAAGTTCCAAAATTATGAAACCCCGAAGTCTGAAACTTAGACTTCGTGTTTCGGACCTTTTTCCTTTTCAAGGGTTTGGGTTTCGGGATTTCGGGGGTTTCATGTTTTGGGGTTTTTCGGGTTTTGGGATTCTGGTTTTATGGTTTCATGGTTATATTATCCGTTTGGCACATAAAACCTTTGAAATCTTGAAAGCCCAAAGTCTGAATTTAAGACTTTGAGTTTTGTATTTTTGACTCCCTTTTTCACATTCATTTATGTCGAGTCCTTGAAATTCAGTTTCTTATAACTTCAAACAACCCCACCTCCAAAGTTTGAAATTTGGACTTCGGAGATTCTTCATTTCCCGAACTCCTTTGTAATGTGCTTGACTCCGCCTAACTTATTCACCAATCCTAAAATGTGATCTCACCTAGCCGGATTGATCCCTCATTTTTCTATATGGGGTCTTGTTTATCCAATTTTTATTGAGGGGAAAATTTGGATAACAAATACCTAGCCTCAAACACCGCATCTTTGTAATTGAACATGGATATAACATGAGGTAGGGCCATTTCTTTGACTCCAACCTGTGGACCCTGTCCTAGTAATAGTGGCCCCTGTCCCTGTACTAGAGGACCATGTCCTATTGTATGTGAAATGGTACCCTGTACTTGTGCATATGCCTCTACAATGGGACCTTATCCTACTCTGGGGTGCTTTTTACAATTGCTAACATTTCCAACAATTTGACCACATGAACCTGTAAGGCAATCACATGAGCTGTAATCCCGCCACCTACCCTCATCCCTTGCATGCACCTGTGCATGGGTTGCTACAATAAGGACCTATAAAGTAGCACCATGTTCTGTAATATAGCACCACCTGAGTCTGCAATGCTACCACCTATCCCCATCCCTTGCTTTGGTGGCTATACAGGTGCCTATGCTAGCTAACCCTATAAGGTGGTAACTCATGCCTTTTCCTAAGCTATCAAGTAACTACAAATCTATCACCTACCCCTATAACTGGTCCCTCTGTACTATCATAGTAGCTAAATTAGGTTGTCCTTTCCTTAGAGGTGCTATATGTAGCTGGGATATCCACTAGAACCTGTATACATCCATGGTGGTTTTGTCATCAATTCACTTGTCACCACCTACTCCTCCTTCCCTGTGGGATCTGCTGGATGTGGTGGAGATAATGGTCTCTCCAGGTCGTCTCTATGGTACTATGGAAAAGGTGGAGGCACATCCTATTGTAGCCCAAACTATGGTCTAACCCGGTTAAGCGGTATCAACTTATGCTCTCCATGCCTCCGTCCTGTATCCACCTCTCACCAACTATAACCCTGCCAAATCCTCTAGAATACCTTCAAATGATGGATAACCAAGATATGAACTCCATAAAATATCAAATACGATATCCCATATAATAAACGCTGTAATAGGTCACATCTCATGAGGTTGCATCTTCCTAACCATGTGATTCTATCTCGGACCCATCTCCCGAACCCCTGTCTCTACACACCCCTAAAAAAATCCTATCGTGGTAGGTGGGAGGACACAAAAACTATGTGCTCATAGACTCAACAATACAAAAGATACATACAACATAACCCAAACTATGGAATCCTCTGATATGCCCATAGCTCTCTATATAACTAAACTAGGTTATTTGGTGCCCATGCAAAGCATACCCTCTCCTCAATCATATCCTTGAGTACTCACATAAATTCTTGAGGAAATATCCAACTCTCTGAGTCCTGGAGAGCATAACATCCAACCACCAACATCATCAATAATAATAATCTAGTCTCATTTTTATATGCAAGATACATATCTTAATTATTGATGCTTCAGACTTGTGATAGGATAAATCAAGCATAGCCTCTCTAAACACTTTCACCATAGGATCAAATGATACCTATGAAGAAATATAATAGAGTGACTCTCCAACAATCTAAATCCTCAAAATCCTCGTAGATGTCCTCCAAAGTGATATTCATATTTCCATTCGATAAGTGGAATGTGTTGGTCGTGGAATCCCTTATTTTGATGAGTGTGGACATTAAGCTATGATCTATAATGATCTCCTTTTATTGCCTAACCACTCTTATTCCAATAACCATCATATGATCTCACTCATCCTATGTCATTTGGGGCTGCATTTACACCAATAGGGGTGACAACCTATCTCTCATGGTCAATTGCTACCTCACTTGAATTATCACCAATCAAATATTTAAATAAATCATCCTTTTCCATCGTTTATTTCACCCTACCTATCCCAAGATCTACCTATGTATTTCGTATCCTACCCACCTTTATCCACCCTACCTACATTTATCCATCATACTTTCCTACATCCAATCTACGTAGCCTAAACATCTCCACTTTATCTATTTTTTCATTTCATATATTTGACCTAACTTATCTCATCTACCTTGTTCCCATTCTCAATTGTTGCCCTATAATTTAGATTTGTACCTACACCATCCCATTATTCCCCATTTACGATTCCCTAGCCTCAACCCAACCTACCCATATTGTCCTTACCTTTCGGTCTCCCAACTAGCCTATCTATCGCACTTAGTGAAATTTACAAGTGACCAAATCGGTCCCCATGACCAATATCAATGACCATTCAACCCCAATGACACATGTAGGCCTACCAACACTAGCCAATAGCTGACCGACATCGGTAACTTACTCATCCTTAAGACCAAACCCTCATGTCCCCAAATTTGAAAATTTAACTAAAACACCTAAACTAACTACCCAAACAACCTCAATTCATTATACATTTATTTACCACCTAATTAGACTAAATTTCACCTTACCCATACCCCAGTTTACCCAAATTTGAACAACATTTCAATTCACACTTACCTTTTGGTCTTCCCAACTTTCCTATATTTCATACTTCGTCAAATTTACAAAGTGACAAACATCGGTCCCCATGACCAATACTAGTGACCATTCAACCCCACCGACACCGATAAGTCTACCAACACTAGCTGACAAAATCGGCATCGGTCACCGGTTTGGCCCTAGTGCCGAACCCCCATGTCCCCAAATTTCAAAATTTAACTAAAACACCTAGGCGAAATACCCAAACCACCCCCAATTCATTCTACATTTATTTACCACCTAATTAGACTAAATTTCACCCTCCCCATACCCCATTTCACCCAAATTTAGAAAATATTTCAATTCAATTTCAAAACCTAACTTTACCATTTTTCTACCTTATTTTTACCCAAAACCAACAAATGGAACTCAAATCCTACCTCTAATTGGCACTTGTCTCCAAGGTGGGATGTCTGGTCTCTTTCTTGGCGGTAATCTTATGCCTTCCCCTGCCTCTGCCATGAGTCAATGAACCTCTTAGCTATTAACCAATCCCTAGCTTAGATAGATGTTGTGGTCCTACTCACTCCACTCCTGTGAACCCCTAACAGCTCGCTAACTCCTCCTTTTACCTCTCCTCAAGTGGCATTTTTATCACAAACCTCTCTCTACAATTGTTTTGCCAACTTACAAAAGTTCAAATGAGTCATTTTCATGTGGATTTTTCTTTTTAACCCTAATTTCACTTTATCAACGCGTCAGTCATTGTGCCCTAGTTAATCGACATCGTTTACCCCGCCTACCCCATTATACCTAATTTGCCCAATACTTTTATGGTAGGTTCCATTTTATTGCTACCATGGCCTCACTCAAGCCATACAATCCTACTTCATTACCCTATCACCTCACACCCAACCTCAATGTTATTTGGGGCATATTTTTATTATAGTGTGGCCTTACCCATGGTCTTACCTATACACCAACACGAACCTCGCAAATTTTACACTCAAATTTTCTTACCGATTGTAACTTACGACAACGTTACTCATGTTGTTTAGCCTACCGAACTTACCTTTCCTTATGCCATGATGTTTATCTTGACAAGACCAAACCTATTGGTGCTTGGGAACACACCTAATGCTTGTTTCGGCACTTATCCTCATTGTGTTTTCAGGACTGTATCCTATACCTTGGATACCGGAACACAACATCCTTGTTTGGATAAACTAGCATATTTTGACGATGTATAGTTTATAAGCTCTTCAACCTAGTGAATTGTCACATTTTACACGTGTGTGCATTTTAATTCTCCCACTTATTACCCACACTGATATTACAATCACCTATACCCACACATTACCTCATTTTTCATCACCTACCTCTTTATCAAACCCATCACCGATTTAACATCTCACTTCATCAGTTCATGGTTTGAGGGGGATCACCTCCACCAATACCTTGGAAAAACTCACCTCTATCGATACAGGGTAATCACTAATTTTTGTTAGCATTTCTCATTAATACAAGCTATGCGACAAAAAGGGGAAAATGTAGACACCCAAAATTGGGTCACAACCCTCTAAACCCCCTTCGATTAATTAATTCAATACTACTTCCCCACCATGCCCACTTGCACACGTTAATTAATTTAATTAACTAAAATTAAGTTAATTATCTACCTCACCTATCCACCTCACCCTAGACCTATTCCAACCCTATTTATTACCTAGACTAAGTCCCCACTCACCTTAACAAACTAGGACTTATTCTAACCCTAATCTTAATGGCCTATTATCCCTCTAACTACTCTCCCACTCCATTTAGCACCATTCCACACTTATGACCCAAAACCAAAATCTCAATCACACAAAATTTAGGAAAGGCTACTTTTAGCAAGTATGACCTTTTCTACTTAACGGGTGCAATTATTACTCGGTTGGCGTTGGTCAACTAACCTCCATCGGTTACATTAAATAAGATTTCTAAACTCTTTGCTTGGGTTCTGAATCTAGATTTCTATCTCTTACGACCTTGCATCCTAATTCTTTATTTTTATAGCAATCTTATGATATACCAGAGACTATTAAATCATTTACACACCAAACCATTCATCAAAAGATTCATCCAGAGCTCCAATCCAATCACACGGGAAGCATTGTGCCCTCTGTTCTTCATTTCATTCGTTCGAGACAAAAAAATCTGTAACCATCACCACCTTATGCCATTTATCTCCATGTCACAAGTAATTACATTCCTCCTTTTTCATTGTTTTAATAGATTAGTTTTTATTAGTTATCTATTTTATTCCATCCTCTACCATACCTAGATTTCTCCCACATTACTTCCATCTAACCATCTCGCCCAAAAATCCTTTGTACCTTGCCCAAACCCTCATTTTATCACCTCTGAGTCTTTCTAAAAATCCCACGACCTCATCCAATCCTTCCCAACTCTCTGTGCAATAATACTGAGTTCCCATAATCATATTTTTAATATTTATACCTAATTCCAAAGTCTTAACACCGATCACCCAATCGACATCGGTCACTTATCGTAGCTAAAATTGGTCAACTAAGCGATACTAGTCTCTATGACTATTAACTTTCTCCAAAACCACCAAGATTCCAATAACCCAAAACAACCCATAATTTCACCAAATCTTTCCCATACCACATTCATAGCCTCTATTAGACCTACAATCCCATACCAACCTACTGACCCTTGAAGAATTAATTATAACTTTCTTGTTAGATTATATTTACTTATTTTTTTTATATGAGATGTATAAATCATATTAACTACAGTAGGATTTCCAGTTTTATTCTCTTTCCTTACATTAATTTTCTTAAAACAGGTTGATTAACAACCTCTTTAGAAAGTATCAAACTTCCTTGATCTAGCACATGCTAGGTAGTCCACTGCATATACTCTTTAACTCTCTCTTGTGGTCTTGTGTTCTATTTCAGGTCATTCCTCCTAGCCAAATGTAGACTTTTTACAATCAACTTAATCAACATTCTACGTGTGCACAACCTATTTTATATTATCATAGGTATTCCTCCTACCATATCTTATCTTTTATTTGTTTCTAAAAGCAATACATTTGTGATGAAACACCCCATTAGGGTTTCCCACTAATATATTTTGTTCTTGTGTTTTTTCTATGTTTCATGGTTGATTAAATTTATGGTATTTTATGTTATGCACACATTAATAATTGGATAACGAAAATTTTGGATGGTTGAATACTATAAAATATGATTTAAAGTTTCATAAGGATTGATTCATACCCCTCTTGATCCATTGTGTTTCAAACAGATCCACGGTTTACATGCATATTATTCAAGTAGTCTAAAGAGATTTTATATTTTTAGAATTTTTTATTGGATTGACATATTGAAAAGACTCCTTAAATATTTAGATACAAGATGGATTTCAATGTATGAGCCTACTTGTAGAATATTTGAAGAATATCCTTCATTGATAGGTTTTATGTATAAATACCATAGGGAAGTAGACAAAACTAAAGATTTGTTGTACTATCTAATAAATATTGAAAATTTACTTATGCTAGGTGGTGTTTTTCAATGTTCAACGAGCTAAATGTTTTGATAAAGCATGCTCAAGAGAGTTGCGCATCTACATTATAGTTTTCATAAGATTTAAAAAATGTATATGCATGAGTCTAGATATTTTGTATTTGTTAGATGGAAGGTTTGTGGTCCTATTTTTGAAATATAGAATGCATTAAAATACCTTTAGAAGCTAAGTTCTTTCTTAAAAGTCAATATATATGATCATTTTTCTATAATAACACATGGGAAAGAGATACCACTTCATACTTTTCATATAATAGCAAATTTGGATGGGTGAGAGATGTAAGAATTAAGAGTGACATGTAATTTTTATGAAATAATATTATGTGGCACTTGATATAAATTGAAACATATTTATTTATCTTTATCTATAGAGATCCGTGAAAGATTCAAAAAGGATAAATTACTTGAAGCAATGGGAGTTGTTAATCCACAGTTTTGGAATACATATCAAGGCATACTTGAAACATCCATCATTACTTTATTTATCAAATACATGTCTAGTGTAATGGAACATTTTTGTAAGCATGAAGAAGTAGATGAAGTTGTTGTTGAAGGTATTTTAAAAAATAAGTTATTGAGTTCTCATTCACAAGATTTTTCCACCACTATGATAGAGCAATTTAAGTTTCTCGAAAAGGCAAATGAAAAAGGTTCCATTGCCGGCATTTTGAAGAAGATTTATTCAAGTAGTATTTTGTAATAGGATTTGATCGTGTATATTTAGTCAATTTTCCTTTGTAAAATCAAACGTCTTTAATAGATTGGATAGAAATGTAGAAAATTTTAAAAGATTGTATGTATCCGATTCACCTTTGCGGAAACATTCCCTTATGAGAGGGCACTTGCGATATGGAATTCACTTGTATAAAGAATAGGAGTTGGTGACATCCTAGCTGATGTGGAATATCCAAACACATCCACTAAACAAGTTACTAATTCAAAGTATAATTCTAGGGCACAAATGAATGAGTTACTTTAGGATTTATTTCAATTTCGAGAATTCTAATTTGTTGTTTACATTCTTGACACTATATATCTGATGATTTGATGTATTGATATATTTCATATTGATTAATGATAAGAAATTGGTCTTAATTGACTATTGATTTACTTGTAACAAATTTGTTTTTATATTTCGTTTTATTATTAAAATAAAGAAAATGATTTATTTGGATCCATATATCGATTATTGATTAATGTTTTATCTCTTGCTTGAAAGATAAATCGTTTTAAACAAACACACACTACATGTCCTAAACAATGCCTTAAATCTCAAAATATTAATATAAAATCAACAATAAGTAGAATTCCTATTACAAGTTTGCATCTTAAATTGTTGAAAATTTTCAATAAATGTGATACTGATAGAAAATTTAGTTCCGATTCAAAATTAGTCTCGAATCTTGATTTAATTATATTAATGGACGGATTACTTTATGAAGACATACATGTTTTCATAAAGCATTTTTCAAACGATCAATTAGAAAATGATGGATTGTAAAAAAAAATTCAAATATTTTGATAAATTTCTACGAGATAAGAACACATTACGAGGAAATCCTATTTTCTACATATGATTTAGAATCATAGTTTTCCTTAAATCGCCATACATGGAATAAAAAATTAAAAAATTGGCTAGCCACTATCTTTTAATTTTGATGCAAGTGTTGAAATTGTGACAACACTTTTTAAATTTTTGTTATAGGGGAACATTGATATTAAACTTGCACAAGATGTGGAGTTTTCTCAATTTGTAGAGATATCTCTAATAAAACTCCTGATGCCTACAAATCGTACATTTGCACTATTCATATTTTTAAGAATATTCTTCTCTCCTCGCAACATATCACGATGAAAAAAGTGATGGATCAGCATCTATCTTTTCCTTTAGTGAGATATTTGAATCCATCATTAGCTCCTTTATTATCCTTTTCAATATATTATTTTGTTTATTTAATAAAAAAAAAATTTCCTTGAACTATATAAATGCATTCAAGATTTTTTGGGAATTCTTCAAATGTGCATCAAATACAACTTCTTCTTTCTTTAAATTTTCATATTTTTTCTACAGAATAGAACTAAAAAGTATTAGTCTATTATATAAGTATAAATTATTTATTGCAATGTTCATAAAATCACAATTTTGCATGTAAAATATGACCTACAACAAATTTTTATCTTTGTGCATTTGGAAATTAAAATTTTACCTTTTTGTCTACCCCATTTATTATAGTACAACTTGGCTTTAACATTAAGATTCTCAAACAGTTTAACATTATATCAAAATTATCATCATCATAATAATTATTATATAAAATTGTGCCTGACTGAGCTTTGTTTAGAAAATTGTTAAGCCTTGCTTGTTGGCTCTCTAGGGCGATCGACAATAAATGCGTTTGAGTGTCATTATGGTATCGAGTATTTATTTATTTGATAAAAAAAAATTCCATTCTCTCCCAAGTGCACATTGATTCCACATCAGACACAAATACTTCCTTAATTGTGGCCTTCATACTATCTAATATCATATTTTTGAATGAAAAATTTATCTTTTGATCATTGATGATTGGAGTTTAATTTGTGGAGGAGGAGAGTTTATTATTTTATATACATCTTATTTTTTGTGGGTGAGGAGATGGAGTAGATTGTATCATTCCATGCATGTGAAAATAGTTACCTTTCTCTTTGTCACCACTATCATATCCAAAAAACTCATCGCCGAGCTCGATCTGGTTCAAAATTTGGCTACCCATTGTAGTGAAGACACCACTTAGTGGGAAAGGGAATTCTAACATTACTAGATGATCTATTCCTACAGAGTTGGCAGGAAACATTATATTCTTTCCTTCAAACATTCTCTTTGTTTACATATAGTACGCATTTACAATGAAGGCATTTTTTGAATCTTTTGTGAAGTTCTATTAACTACAAGAAGAAAACTTAAAAAGTGTTAGAAAAATCATCATTATACCATTGTAAATTCTAAATAAAATATTAGCAAGTAAACAAAATATGATAAACATTATACATTACCTTTCATCCTCAAATACACGATGATTCGACCTTGACACGAGAATGAGTTTGATCTAGACCGTAAAACTTGGAACTTTCCAAAAATAAAAAATATAGAAATATTACAATTTTATACCTCTTACGTAAGGAACAAATAGATTGTTTATGTTTTCTTATATTAGCCTATTTATAAATTATAATATTTATACTGTATAAAATCGTGATGGGATAGAAAGTAGGAGTGGTTAAGCTATCGATCCTTAGGCCATTTTTGACAAGGAAATTAAAGGAGGTTGATTCTGTTGAATTCATATCAAAAGCACTTGAGACCTATCGAGGGGATTTATCCTTAGGAATAGCCTCCTTATGAGATATTCCAAGTATAATTCTTCTTTGCGCAAGATAAAATTAGTATTTTTATTGCATTCAAAAATAATTCGTCATTATAATGTTAAAAGTAATTGTCACTTGTCGTTATTCAACTATGATACTAATCATTTTTTCATTTTTTTCAGTCGAAATTTTTTCATTTTGCAATTGGTGGAAAGAATTATGATAGAAAGAAAGTAGATAATTAGAAAAATAAAACACGTATTTCATTTATCGGATGCATCCATGATGGCAAGGGAATTATTGACATCTATTTTTATTCGATTCAACAAGTATGTGCACTAATTGAATTATTTCCTGCCAATGTCCGCAGATATATAATGAACCACCAAAAATGGATTGTCTGTGGATTTGCCATGTAACACATTCTTGAATAGAAATAGTGATATCACTTTGTATGAAATAATTTTTTTGTAATACTTTGTATAATAAGGCCTCTATTGGAAAGTTCAAGTGCGAAATTGTACATGATAAGATATAAGAAAACTAAGATGATTAGGAAGTCAAGAAATATTAAGGAACCAAAATATTGAAAATAACATTTAAATTACCATCAATATACACATTGTAATGAGACTCCAAAACAATTCTTCATCGGTTAGCACCGCCTTTGTATTCACAAGCATCTAGTTTTGGAAAGGTAAATTAGTTAACCAATTGACGACTAAAGGCTCCACGGTGAAATAAAATTTATGATCCGTTAGGAGAATGGAAATTTTTTCATCTTCTGGCTATAAGACATGCCAAATAATCAAGGATGTTAGTATCGGTTTGAATCGGTGGATGTGGATAAACCCCTGTGAATTGTTATTTTTGATATATCAAGCAGGAAAATGAAAAACTATGAAGTGGTGAAAATTGGAGCAGTAGAAAATTTTGGATTGTAGAAGAAGTGGAGTAGTTTGAAAGGGAAGGGTCATTGGGGACTAAGGGGGGAGTGTTAAGGATAGGGAATGAAGTCTGGATTTCTCTTGTATGCTTGACTGCAGAAGAGGTGTTGAGGACATTTTTGCAGGGAAGATAAGGAGAGAAATCTCCCTCTAGAATTTGGTGGAATTGGAACACGAGAAGGGTTGTTGGAATCCCATTGGACCCCATGTACCGCTCAAATTTGACGACGATAAATAAAGGAAAACTAGGTAGACATAACAAATTTTCATCAACAATGTCGATGATAGAGCCAATAGTACCATTTACAAGACATGTTTCAACCCACAAATTTATGGAATGCATGACTAGCTGGTTGACAAAATATCAACATTGACAACGTTGACTGACTCTATATTTAACATTTAAACTTTATAAGACATGCATTGACTTTGACTCAATAACAAATGTGAGAAACTTATGTAATATAGCTACAAGCTATTATTAAATAATAGTTTTGACACACACACATATATTTTTACACTAAGAAGATGATAAAATATCAATAAAACTAAGATCACCTATTTGAGTTTATCAAGCTATAAAAATAAGACTAAAACTAAACTCTACTTCGACCACCAATTTACATGAAACTAAAACATATTAAAAATCACAAATAATTTTTTGACAAAGATTTAGAATGAAAATGAGTCACTGTGAATGGACTTGTATATTACAAAAATGACCTCTTACATGGGTTGATTAATTGATGTGGAGATGAACACATACAATGCAAGTCTTTAGAAATAGAAGATTCAAGAACGGTACCAACAAAATATGGCTCCAACTGTTAGAGCTTATATGGAGGCACCAACATGATATGGAAAATAATAGATTTGAATCAAGATTCATGTGGGACATGTTGGCGAGTATAGGAATTGATTTTACACAGGATTTGAGGTGATAGGTAAGGAAACCAATGATATCTTGGATGCGTCCATATAATCAAAACGCAGACACCGATGTTGGCCCAATGCATATATGTGTCGCAGGATCATATGAAGACTTGCACGCTTGGAGATGATGTAGAGCAGTAAAAGGATGGGCATTGTCGTCATTGGTTGCACACGTGAAAAGAACTTGTCATTCAAGAAACTTAATGCGCAAGCTCATGAGTTCATGTGCAGAGTGCAATGGCCAGGACCCGTTCAAATGAATACACCCGCCCAATGGTCAGTGTTTGTGGGTTTCACGTCGTCGCCGCCATTAGTGTCATTGTCGCAACAGTTAGTTGAGCAGTTGCAACACAAAGAACCCACGGTGGCCTCCACATTTGTGACAAAACCCTTGACCGATGAATTTAGGAAAAAAATCTCAAGCAGGCAAATGTAAAAAAATGATTTTTTTCTTAGTTGGAGAAGATTTAATTGTCGAACCATTGCTCGACACGTGAAGGATAGATGTGAGTCCGTGCTTCATCGATCGATTCATCTCACACGTCCATGTCTCGTCAGGTATGAGAAGGGGTGGAGCGTTACACATGTGCAAACGCCTTTCTACATAATGAAATTTAAGGATTTGCGAGTTATAGATATTTTAGATTTATCCTCATCCTGTACGTCGTTATCTTTCTTAATAGGACAAGTTTAATGTGAAAAATTTAAGGTTTACAGACTCAAGACACATTTTAGATTTATTTTTAAGGGCATTCGATATAGACATTCCTTAGATTAATAACATTGCGGTTGAAAAGATATAATATTTCGGAGAAAGAAAGTAATATTTTAATTACTTTCTTCATCGTATTTTTTAAAATAACATGACACTACAACAATAACAAAAAGACATTTTGGCATTAATACTTATAAGTATCCTAAAGACTTTAATTTTAATGTAGACTTATGATATTAACAAAAGTGACACAAACTATGAAATACATGATTGGAAAACTACTTCCAGTTGTTATCCAATGACGGTGAATGTTATATGGTCAACGGTTTTATGATGAATTGTCTTGCCATACTCTGTGGTGTCTCTTGCTTTTTTGCGTATTGTAGAGACAACTTTACCAAATCAGTGTTTAAGAGTGATGTGACTTCCTGAATGTTGTCGGATCAAAATAAAAATTAATTTTACCTTCTGAAAAAGTAATGATAAGAATCTAAAGGAGGAAGAGTTGGATATTATATATATTTCTCTTTAAAAAAATAACATAATCAGCAAGATATTCTAAGAATTAGAGAGAGAAAAATAATATTTACATTCAAGTATTAAGTATAGAGTTGTCCCGTCTAATGGATATTGTTCATGGAGATATCTATTTATTTACTTTCAAAAAATTATCCTAAACCAAGATGTACATATTCCAATTTAATATGAATAAAAATACCTAAAATATGCATTTAAATTATGTCATATTAGCCTGTAAACAAGTACACAGAATAATGGTTCGAGGTTAAATCATAATATATAACCAATTAATAGATATCTTATGATTGATAAATTACATATACCATGGTTATCCAAACCATTTCAAGGTGTAAAAATAGGGAATTCACAAAGGAGTGCTACATTTGGAGTAAGAAATAATAAATAATCAGTATTGAAAATATTTTGTAGTTAAATATAAAGAATCATGATGGTTTTTTATGAAAGATGGATTAACGAGATAGGAGGGGACAATTAATTATATTTTGGTTCATCTTGCAGACCTCTATGGTGTCACGGAAATTGCAGGAAAAGCCATATGTTGTTTTACTGGAGTCAATGATCTAGGAGGATTAAATCTATGCACAAAAGCTGCAGTAAATGTATGTCATACAAACAATTTGTATTGTTAGTTTCTATTCTAAGAGCTTCCTTTCAGAAAATGTAGCACGACATTGAAGAACTGGAAAATCTAGTGCCAACAAGATAAATTGATACATTTTTGTCCAGCAGAACCATAATGCTGAGGTGGGGAAGCGACAGGTAAAAGAAGTTGAAATTCTTCATAACTTTGTGAGGGAAGCAGATATTTATTTCATCAGAGATGGACAGATGACTTTAGTCCCTCAGCTTAATAGATTTTTTTCATTATATTGTGAGCAAGAATACTCAGTCACAAGATACACTTTTCAATTTTAAGCTGAGGTTGTTCATTAACATACTAGTGGAAGTGCTGGTAAAGGAGAGGTGTTGGATTACTTTGGATTGGCATTGATATCTTACGTTGGAAATGTGCAAGGGAATGAAGACAATGTTGCTCCTACAACCCATAAACATGTAAATACTTGATGCTAGTGGTCTTACATGGCTTGACCCCACATGGTTTGAAAACTGTTACATGTCTTCTATTATTGATGTGCCTTATGACTTGACATTCTTACTCCGATATTATGTTAGTTTCTATTTTTTGGACTGGATCAATGTTCATAAACTCAGACAGAGTTATCTACTTTTTAATTATTTTTTTTATGTATCTCAATTTGTAAGGAGAGGTGAACTTACTAATATTTTGACAAGGAATTGTCTTAATTACTCTTAATTGCCTAGCTAGTGCAGGTTTATGTAATATCATTGTCTATCATTTGTAGTGACTTGACTGACTACTCTGAGAAGTATATTCGAATGTATGTAAAGGAAAATTCGTTGCTTACCCTGAACTTCTCCATAGCTTTAGGACATTGTGTAAGAAAATATATGGCAAACGACATGGTCTTGTCTGTAGTTTCATGACCAGCAAACAATAGAGAAATAATGAAAATGACAGCGATTTCTTGTGAAAGATTGTCTCCATCAAGAATCCTTTTCAGAAAATAATTATGTTTTACTCCATCAGGACTACATCTCCTCTTGTCAATTATTTTACATATCTTGCCTATCAAATCCCTCCTTGCCTAATAATCCAACAGGCTAACACAATATTAGTTAAAGAAAATAGGTGATAGTGAATTCTATAATAGAGGCCTTTGAGTTCAATTAGAAGAATGTGAGAAGAGTTATAACCTTCATTGCTTTTAAATATGCAAACCCTGGTATCTTTATTGGTAAGGATATAATTCCTCCAACGAAAGCACAGAATATGGGAGCCATTTCATTTATTTCATCTTCTGTTTAAATACCCAGAAGTTGATTTTCCATCAAGCTGATTTCTAGTTGCATGGTGTCTACATGATTAGTGTCACCAACCAATCGAACAAAATCACATATACAGAAAGAACTTGTTGCAACTCTAAAACTCTAGATTGTAAAGTTATTATGATTCCCTTCCTATTCGTATGTCCATAAAATGGAAAGAAGGAAAATTAAATGTAGTTTTCTTGGATTTTTACATTCAACCTCAAAGAACATCTGCCTATCTTTCCATGTACTCATTGTCTTTTGTAGAATGATCTGAATATCTGTGATAAAATTGTTTTTCACCTTCTTTGAAGTCATTAGATTTACAACAATACCATGAAATTTCTTGTGAAGGTCTCCATGAATGGAAATAAAGCCTTTCTTCCCTACCATTCCAAGTCTTTAAAAGATTGTGGATAGCCTACTTTGAACAGCCTTCCTTCATTTTGTAAGATATATCTATTGAAGCTTGGATCTGCAGACATGACAGTACGCCTTCCAAAGAGCCTGCAGGAGAAGATCTTTCCATACCTGCAAAATTCAAGACATATATGAAAGTGCCCAACATTAGAAATAGTTGAGAACATGAAATGCTAAATATGAAACTCTTCATTGCATTTTGAATTATATCCAACCTTTTCACAGAGTCTTCAACAAATGATGGAGGGTGTGAGCCTGATACACTTATATACTCAATCTAAGTCAGAACTGCCAAAGAAAAAAATAAGATACCCAAATAGTTAAGAGAATAACAGATCATTTCAATAACCTTATCGAGGATAATGATTTAGTGGATCTTGAGTTAATTCAGGTGCTCTGCACGCGATGTAGTAAGGAAAGGAGCTTGATAAGTTGTTGAAAACCAGACATATTTCTCATAACAAAAAGATGGATTAGTCCCACCTTAACAAATCAGGACCAATTCTGAGGAATAAATAAATGACTCGAGACCAAATTCAAATAAGTTCCATGAAGGATAAGAGATATGTCATACTAGGCCAGATATGCACTTCAGCTAGCAGATTAGATTCATTTCTTCGTACTGAGGATTAATGAAAAACCCTTGGCTTTCCATATCTTGTTTATGCATGGAAACTTTGGAAATCATTCCACCTCATATCACAATCACCTTCTGACATTTATTGAGGGGATGTGCCCTTTGGTTGTTTGGAAGGGAATAAGTAAAACACTTTACATTTTTTATTAACTTCCAACCTGTTCACGTGTATATTAGTAAAGCTAGTATTACTAACGCATGTACAGAGCTTAAAGCCAACGGAAATTAGCTAGCATGACATATGAACTGGTCTAGAAAGTGATAGAGAATAGAAATATAGTTCAATGCAAACAATGAAGGAAACCAACAATCTACAACAAATAAGGATGGCAAGAATAGTCCAAGTACCTCTATGTTGGTTTTGTAATGAGTTATGCGTTAGACCACCATCTATATGTGAGACATATTTTGCTAGGTTTCAGAATGCTCTGTGGCACAAGCACATTCATATAATGTTTGAAGTAGCAGATAGGATGCCCTTTTATGTCACATCAATATGGTGCAGATTTGATCTATACTTGTAGGAATTACTAGCACCGTTAATGACATGAAGCTCGATAACAAGTTATCCTACTATTTTTCGCACCCCTTATTTGACCTGCTCTAGCCTGCTTGGCACACAATCATTCATTTACTGTAGTATGGAAAACAATTGTTTTGGATTTGAAAACTTCTCAACCAATACGGAAACAAAACCAAAAAGGAAAACAAGAAATTTAAAGACTCGCTTACCTTAAACTTCTTGTGGGCAGCATATGGCATCCAGAAGCCTCAAAGGCCCTCAGGAAAGCATCAAGCTCAATCTGTTTGAATCACATCAATCACTTCCTCTGAAATATAGTAAAAACCCACATACTCCCTTGCAATAATAATAAAACCCATATGGCGAAAAAGAAAATTTAAATCAACAGGGATGGATCTTGATCCAATCCATGACCTCTACCAAAAAATGTTTTGCTCCTGCTTTAATCCAATCCATGGTAGACCAGGATTCTATCAGTAAAACCACAATGGGTTTTGTGTTTTTATTTTCTAGAAATAGACGTCTTGAACTTTTATCATTAGGGAAAAAAAAAATTCACCATCTTAAACTCACAGATCGAAGATTGGCGAAAGGAAAACACCTGCAGTTAAATTGACCCCTGCACACATCGGACGAGGAAAACATCAGAGGCGTGTAACAAAAAATCCACAAGCCCACAAAAAAAAACCTTTCCCACAAATCATATTTAAACACATAAAATTTGTTTCTTCCAAAACTTGAAGTGGGTTTCATCGTGTCATGACAGATCTACTCGTGGGCTCATCCGCTCCAAAGCACAGGTAACATTCCACAAGGTTTACATCTTTGGTCTATGTTTGAAATAATGAGCTCATCACTCCAAGACAGGTATTAAAGATCGGAGAGTGCCTTTTCACAGATCAAATCAAAACACCGTGTACCGTGGTCCATTCACACAACAGATGCGACCATATAGAGTAGGGAAGACCATACATTTTGAACAATCTGAATGTCATGTTCCTATCCTGCATGATGGGTGATGGAGGAGAGGGCGCATGTACATTGCTCCAGCGCACATTTCATATCTCTTTCCCACCACGTGGATGGCTGATAACCAGCCGTACATCGTCGACCAATGCATAGTGTGCATTGATTTGTCTTAGAGTTGTCAGAGGAGGGGCAAGTTTCTCCCAGAGAACACACCTTTGGCGTAAATATATCTGGAGAGGCTTTTTTCCATTAAAAAATAGAGCAGGGTGTGGATAGCGACAACTTGCATTTACAAGGCCGAACTCAATATAGCAATGTTTCAGTAATTAAATATAAAAATGGAACAGAAAACAAGTCAAATAACCACCTGAAAGAAGCACAAAACCACATACAAAACAAATTCGAGTAAACATTGGTTTTCATAAACATTGTAAAAGCTATATTTATTAGATACATTGAATCATCAAAGAAGGAAGAGCTAAAAGTTGGGAAACAAGAGATATATAAACAGAGAAATATTTCAAAGTTAGATTAGGCTTTACCCAATAGTACATTAGAATAATAGACAATTTAATAGAGAAAATAACTGGCATAAAGTATCTGAAATCAAGAAGCAGCAACAACTTACTCCGTAAGCACCAGAAGCACAAGGTTTCTTTGATAAACTGCATCTAACAAATGTATGGGCGGTTTTCAGAGTCAGGACTCGGTATTCATCATAAACCCTCAAATCATCTACCCACAGGCAAAGACCCAATGCTCCTTAAATGCCCTTGTGATAATAAAGTTAGAGTCTGAAATTTCACACATGCAAGTATCGGCATATGAAAGCCTCTTCAAAAAAGCATGACATTGTTTTGCTCGCCCATTACATGTAGACCCAAAGAACTCACCTAAACTCCTATTTGAGTTATCACTGGAGTAGATTTGTATGAAAAATAGAAGCTACATACAAATATCAACTTTAAAGTTTTAAACCCATAAAACTTGATAACTAAAATAATTTAGTTATCCCTGAATAGCTTTTATTAACTTCATGTGCATCCGGTCTAAGGAGAAACTATAAGCTTTACTGATGCATTTAAGCCTTCTTCACACATAGATATTTCCAATCTTTAACCACACGATGCAGCCCAAGAGCAACCTTTTGAGAACTACAACGAACTTATTGCTGAAACTATCCAAAAAACAACGTTGCACTGATATTATCCCTCGCAGCATGTCTCTGTACTTCCAAAAATAAATTGTCTAGTTGATTCTCAAAATGTGGGCAATATTTTATGAGCTTCCTCATAGTACATACTCCGCCAACACGTTTAAGTCTTGCAAAAATCTGCCTTATTTGGCTTCTTTCCGTGTTTCTTCTGGCTATGGTGATGTGTGCTTCGAACAAGCGGTATGACAGTTTCAAGGTAAATGATGGTACTAGGTAGCAGTCAGCAGGTTGTCAAATCCATCATCAACTCAGCATGCTACATGTCAGATGGAAACCTCCTTTACAAGGAAACTGAGCCACTGACTGCTACGCTTATCACGCAACCACTTTCGGTATCGCGTTCCTCCATGACTCCATGATCCATCCAGTGGATCCCATGAGGCCGTATTCATCGACCGATTAATCTCCGCCATCCGTGCCAGTACTGCTTATTAGAAGGGCCCGGGCTTTCTAACTTAGAACACGCCTTTCGGCGTAATTAATAGCAAATGTTGCAAGAATTAATGAAACACAGTGCATGATTTAATAAATGCCATGGTGCAAGTTTTGATGAATGACTACAGAGGATGCTAAATCCATTGAAAGCCGTTCAAGAACTGTCAATTAAAATAATCCAATTCTCACTTGAAATAAACAGCTATACCTAAGAAATATGTGCACCTAATCCATACAAACCAAACAAATGCATGTCTGTATTGTTTTAGTTATATTTGACATTAATAGGCACTGCACTACGGAAACAAAAACGTGTTCCATTCGCATTTCAATTAATACACCGCAGCAAATCTAAATCTACACGTAGGCCAACGAGTTGAACCTGCAAAACCCCGTGAAAATGACCTTTTTGAGTTATAAACAGTTCAGAACAGTGAGAGGCAGGTAATTTTGGGACATTTTTTAATGCTGAGTAGCTGGTGAGGAGCAGATTACAGTCGACGTCAAAAAAGTACGTTATTATTTACTGTCATTTGTCTTTTCCCATCACTTCCTGTACCGAGTTTGGAGTAAAACAATGGCCGACTCTGCCTTCTGGTTTGAATTTTATAGGAGGCGCAACGTGGCCAAAACAGGGTGCAGGTGGCCGTCAAATTTAAAATATGACTCCATGATCCATCCAGTCAAAAATTGGTGGGGAAGTTCAAGGAAACATGTTCTTGGGGCCCATGCATATGCTTTCCGTCGATTGATAGCTAGTGGTGAACATCATGATCCATCAAACTAGAAAAATCCTCACCACGTATACAAATTACCACACAACATAGATAGGATGTGCATACAATGCAATTCGTCCCGATAGGTAAAATACGAAAGTCTTAATAGAAAATCTTACAATGGACAAACATCCAATCACAAAAGGCGGACAACCAACCAAAAGAAATGGTTGTACCGGGAAAGAATGGAAGTCCAAACCGAAGGGCAAGACTTGTGAAGGGCTCCATCCAACCAACCAAAACAAAGATGACCAACAAACCCAAAGAGATGACCATCCGGGATGGTAGGTCAAATAAAAAGGAAGCCCGTCTAATGGAGTCCGTTGGACTAGGAAGGGATTTCCATGTAACATTCGTTAGAAGGTCATGTAGTATGGAAATGGTTTGTCATCCCTACAATTGTTCACTCAACGGGGATATGCCATCCAATAGTCTACAAAGCCTCTATCATATAGTAGAGAGCTATTTGTCCAACATCCGTCCATATGTATAAAACCATTGGAAAAAATGGCATGCCAAATTGACTTTGATGCAAAAGCGATTATTTGAAATTCACCATCGTTTCAAAAGTCCATTTTGGATATGCGCAACCGATATAATAATATTTTTTGGAGGGGTGTTCTTAAAATGAACCCTGAAACTCTTTTAAAAAGTGGTAAAAACACTTTTATTACACAAGAATTCCCTTCGGCCTAAGTAATATAGGTGCTACTTATAAGAGATCAACGAATGAGATATTCCATGACCTCATCCACAAGATCGTTTAAACTTACACAGATGGTCTTACGGAAAGGTTAAAAAGAGATGAGATCACCTTGAGGATCTGTATATCATTCTCTCACACTTATCTAGATACACTATTACCCCTGAATCTTTATAAGGGTGTTTTAGGTCACAACAAGAAATTTATTTACATAGTTTGTATGTGAATATTTTATGTAGACCTTGTAAAAATTCATACGATCCTTGAAATAACTCATCCTATATATAAGTGTAGCATGAGATATTTTCCAGTAAATCTTGAAGCAATAAAAATATTTGTTCTGACCTCACCTATGCCAAAGATCACATCAAATTTATGTTAAATAAGATGTGTTGTAATACTTTGAAATAAGAATGTCACAATGTGTAGATACCCAAATTTAACCTCCTTCAAAGACCGAGAAGCATCATGGGTTTGACATGACACTTAGAGGTAGATAGACAATCATGTATGTCGTTTTGTAGCCAGGGAAGCAATCTATCTGACTTGTTAGCACTCAAGCTCAAGGGAGTGGGTAGCACATGCAAAAGGATGTGATCGATCCTAACTATTTTAGGTTGTGCCTTTCAACCAAGGTAAGAGAACCTATTTTGTAACCTCTGTTATTTGAAAGGAGATTGTAGGTACCTTTCTTTTGCATAAATTTTATAGAGAAGGCCTTGGGGAAAATATGATCAACACACCAAATCTGACTCTCACGAGTTGTCACTTCCAGATTATGGAGATATTCTCACAACAAGGCAAAGGTTACTAAAGACATTTGAGACCCTGATTGTTTTTGCATGTTTTGGTAATAGAGATTATGCATTTGTGTACACACATGACAAACATGGGGTATTATAGGTAGGATTGGTTGTTGTTAAATGAATTTTTGTGGGAGGGGAGACAGGATGGACTTGACTCACCAGATCCTTGAGAGCTTATGCAAAATGGAAAAATTGATTCAACAAAATGCCACAAAGAGATAAATTGTCTCTGAACTAGAATATGTGCTTCAATGGAGGCCCAGATTAGCACTCTTTCACACAACCTGTGGGATTCTATCACAAAGGCTTGAGTTAGAGAACCCAATAAAGTACCAAGATTTAAACCAGATCACACCTGAGGTACACCCAGAGGCTTACAGATAATCTCTATCAACAAAATGAAAGAAAAGTGATTTTAAACCATTTATCCCACTCCCAGATGAAGGCTCTTCTAAGAAATGAAATTGTAGATGCCACTAAACTATCACAAGGACTAAGACCTATGTGATTGGACCATATTTTGGTACAAGATTGCAATAGAAACAAGAAAAACTACTTGCATACATTCAGAAATGAAATAAATACACTTTGCTCAATATTAGCATAGAATAACTCAAAGTTTGATCAAATTTTATCGGTAAGGGAAAGTTTCCAGAACAATCTCAAAGCTTGTCAATGGTTGTACACTTGCAACCACCTTGACATGATCAAATTTGATACAAAGAGAGATATACAGGCTTCTCTAGACGACTTCTCAAAATGGATGGGCTCTGTCAAGCTTTTTCTATTGGAGAAAATCAATCCCGATCTTTCCAAAAACTCCCAACTTCCAACCATTTTCACGATGAATTTTTTCCATTTATAGCATTTCCAACAAATCCCCTTCCTCCCAAAAGAAACAAGTGTTAAATACATCGTTGCTTTCCATGATTCTTTTGTGATTCGTAGAATTAGATCTGTAAATGTCTCCAGGTGCTCAAGGAAAAATATCTTTGATTTCCCCCCGCATTCAACTCCTTTGTTGGGAAAAACATGCCTCCATCCATTCGCCAACCACTTCTGCCCTATATCTATCAAATCATGTCCCTTGCATGCTCAGGAGAAGAAAAGCAGAAAACCAGATCAGGCTTGAAAGTTAAATTGTTTTAATGGTGAAAGACATCTCCATATCTCTCCCACCAAACTCTAGATATCAACATTAACTCGCCCCTCTATTTGGTGTGTAGAAAATAATAAGAAATCATGAATATTCACACACCTAGGAATTTTACAGAGAAAATGGGGGGAAAATCATATTTGGACACTCAGCAGCCATTTGATCCTTCATTTGAATGTGGGTCGTCCATGTGGAAGATGCAAAAAAAAGCTCGGTGACTTCCTTTGACCTTTACTAACCCTTTTGAAAAAATGAGAAAATTTCTCATTTTGCTCCACACCTTCACTTCAAGCATGGGCACGACATGTTTCCGAGGTGGGCCCAAAAAAACAAAAAATTCAACCATTTGACTCTCTTTTGAAAAAAATAAAATTTTCCAAGTCCTCTCGCAGCTCCACCCTTGAGAAATGCTTTTACACATGTCCCAATGTGGATCCCAATGTAACCACGCTTTCCTTTTACTTTTAACTCTTTTTTCTCAAAGGAAAATTTTCCAATTTTCTTCTAGGGATCTGTGCCTCCGCCCTGAGTCCTTTTATGCCTTTAACTCCTTTTCCCTCAAAGGGAAACTTTTTCACTTTTCCTCCGAAAGCCCACACCTCTGCCATTGACTGGGGAAAAACATTGACTATTTCCCATCGGGCTCGCGGGCCATTTTTGATATTTTAACCTTTATGAAGCAAAGAGGTGAAAATTTTAAGTTTCCTCCGATGGTCCACTTCCCCGCCCCTTATGACTTTTCAAATTTCCACGTGTCACCACGACGCACCTTAAGGCGGTCCCAAAATTTTGATACCTTGAATGAGTGTGGGCCCGCCACATGTCTTGCTCTAGAAAAATTTGTTTGAATGTTTGAAACTCAGTGAGAAGGTGCCACTTGTCAATATTTGAGGCGAGTATCCTTTTCCCGTTGAAAATTTCAAGCAAAAATGCAAAGTGAGCGGAATGCCCCACGTGTCCTCATGGCGCTTCTCCAAGATGGTGCCCAAGTTGAAGACCCTAAACGAGCACGAGCTCACCACGTGTCCCTGTTCCACCAAACTTCTCTAGTGTATAATTTTTTTCTAAGTTTAGGCCAAGCGTGAAACTTCCATGTGTCCTCCCGTCGCTACTCAAAGGAAAAACCCAAAAGCATATCTTCAAATGAATGTCGTTCCTCCACGTGTCTGGAATTCCTGAATTTTTTTGAAATTTGTCTAAGTATGGGAAACCCAGCGGAAGCCTCCACATGTCTCTTTCCTACTAACCCTCCACGTGTCCTCCGGTGCTACTTCAAAGCCAAACCAAAAATTTGATTCTCAAACGAGCGTCATTCCTCCACATGGACACATTTTTGAATTGAGGATTTTCATGGAATTTTTGAAGTATTAAGTTGATCCACATCCAACCAAGAGGTGCCACGTTTCCCTGTTGATGCAAGGAAGAAAATTTGGTGGGAGAAAACATCCATCAAAATGTAAACTACATAAACATGAGCATTTGAGCACGAAAATGAAGTTTTCTTCAAGGATAGAGAATTTAGACTATTGCACGGCTCAAACACAATCCTTAGGACACATAAACTCATTTCTCTTTGATTATTAGGGCAAAAATGGCATCGATGATAAATATTTACTTGTGAAATATGGAGAAAACTAAAAACGTGAGTTCTTGAAGAAACAGAGCATGTGGGACTCAAAACACAAAGCTTTTCAAGAGGAAAAAAGTAACCGTGAGACAAATACGAGACCCACACATGATCTTGACCCGGGGAGCAGAATAAAAATGAAAATAAGACCAGCCAAACTCAATACGAGGAAGGAAATAATGAAAGAGGCCGTGAAATAATAAAATTTCAAGGCCACAAATGGGGCGAGACAATTTTGAGCACCAACAGGCTCCAACTCAGGGATGGGCACTCCCTACGAGTGCTACAAGAACAAAAGTAGACCAAGTGCCAAAAATTATCCATTGGGTCATGGAGTCATCTTACAGAGTAGAGACCAAGAGCCATCTCCAAAAACAAATAGAGAAGCCATCAAAAATAGGTCACCCAGGACTAGAACGAACCAAAACATGAAACATAAAACAAACAATGACTATACATTTGTACATGTAAGAGTGATGCCTTGATTCAGGGGAATCAATCCAAGAAATGCTTCAAATTCCTACTATTAATGGGTAGTTCAAGAAATTCACCATCCAAATCCTTGAGGAAGAAAGTATGCTCCCCAATTCTGATGTCAATAGAGTAAGGGCCCATCCATAATGAGTCAAACTTGCCATGCTTTCCCTTATCCTCATGCCTGTTATCCCATAGTAGCACAAGATCTCCAATATTGAAGGCTTTGGGAGTGACCTTCTTTTCAAATAACCTCTTCAGTTTATCTCTAAATTTTACATGCCTCTTGGTGGGATGCCCTCCTCTCTTCTTCAAGCTCAATGATCTAGTTAATGCAAGCATTATAAGGATCTACCTGGTGATCTTCTAGTTGCTGCATAAATTGATATGAAGATAGTTGCATATGAAGAGGGAAAGGCCTGAGTCCCATACACCAACTCAAATGGACTCTTTCTAGTGACCCTCTTGACAGTGATCCTATCTACCCAAACAACAAAATTCAACTGTTCACCCCACCTTCTCTTGTTCTACTCCAATGTTCTTCTGATGATCTTTAGCAAATTTTTATTACTAGATTCAGCTTGTCCATTTCCTTGAGGATTGTAATTGGAGGCATATTTCAAGTTGATCCCATATTCCTTGCACATTGCCACCAAATTTTTAGCTCTGAAGCTCATGGAGTTGTCAACTATAATCTCAAATGGTACTCCAAACCTGTAAATAATATTGTTTATCACAAAATCCATGACAACTTGGTGCGTATCCTTCTTGGTGGGGATTTCTTTCACCCATTTAGTAAAATAGTCAGTGGTTACAAGAATCCACTTATGGCCAGCACTTGAAGGGTCTGAAATCTCACCAATGAAATCCATTCCCCGTTTCTTGAATGGGCATTCAATTGATACATGTTGCAAAGGAAGGGAGCTTGAAGCGCTCATCCTTCTAGAGAAACATTAGCAACTCTCACATCTTCTGACAAACATGGTTGTATCTTTGAAAAGAGTTTCCCACCAATAACCAGCCCTCAAGATCTTGTGTGCTATCACCCTTGCGAGAAAAATGCCCACAAACTCCTCATGGAGATCAGCTATTATTTTAGGGGCTTCATCTTCGGTGATGCATCTTAAGAGGACTCCTCCAGGGTTCTTACATGCCAACCCAAAATCAGTAATGACATATTTATGGGAAGCCAACTTAAGATCTCTTTTCTGATTCTTACTTAAATGCTCGGGGTAGTTTAAATGTATGAGATAGAACATCACATCCTTATACCACTCGGAATTCATTAACTTTTCAAAAACACCTGCCCTTTCTTCCTCAACCTCATTTACCTCAATGGTCTGCAAGTTGCTCTCAGCCATAAGCTTGGATTAGTGCAAACCTCTCACTAACTTCATGGTTTGGATATCCATATCATACTCTTGCAACTTTGTCACCCATCTACATCTTTTACTTGAGACTTCCATCTCTGATAGGATGTCTTTTACCATGGTATGGGGAACATAAGCAACAACTTTTGAACTTAAAATATAAGGCCTGAAAACATTTGTTTCTTTGACCAAGGAAAATGCCTACTTTTCCATGATGGTGTATTTCAGTTCGGCTCCTTGCAAAGCCTTACTGAAAAAGGAAATGGGCCTCTCAGCCCCTTCATCATCCTTCTATAGCAGGACATAAGCAATAGTGTTTTCTAAAGCAAAAGAAAATAGCTGGAAAGGTTTCTTATAATCTAGGGCTGCCAAAACAGGGGCATGCTTCAATGCCTCTTTGATTCCATTGAAATATTGGATGGCAGCCTCCTCCCATCGATGATTTGATCCTTCTTCAACATGGAAGTGATTGGGATAGTCAACTCAAAGCAAAGTTTGATATAAACCTTCTAATGAAGTTTATCTACCCAAAGAAGGACTAAATTCCTTTCTTGGTTCTTGGAATTGGGACTTTACTGATGGCCTCCACTCTTTCTGGATCAATCATCACTCCTTATGACACAATGTGACCAAGCAATTTTTCCTTCTGCACTCCAAAATGGCATTTCTTTGGATTGAGTGAGATGCCATATTCCCTACATCTGATCAACATCTTCTCTAAGTGCAGCAAGTGGTCACTTCTCTTTCTTGAAAACACTGTTACATCATCTTGGTAAACAACAATAAAGTCATTGATGTAACTAGCAAAAGCAACATCCATTGCTCTCTGAAAAGTGGCTCCAACATTCATCAAACCAAAGGGCATCCTGACATATACATATGTTCCCCATGGAGTAGTGAAGGTTGTCTTGATCCTTTCTAATTCTTTTACCATGACTTGGTTATAACCAGAGAAGCCATCTAAAGTAGAAAGCAACTTAGAACTAGTCACCAACTACAGCATGTGCTCCATGTTAGGTAAAGGATAGTTGTCCTTCATTGAGGCCTTGTTTAGATTCCTAAATTCCACACACAACCTGATGTCACCATTCTTCTTTCTTATTGGCACTAGGTTGGAAACCCAAGAAGAATATCTTATGGGCTAGATAATTCCTCCATCCCTTAGCTTCTTCAGTTCCTCTTGCATTTTGAGAGATAATAGAGGATTAATTGGCCTCTACTTCTACCTGAATTGTTTTACACTGGGCTCCAAGGGAATCTATTCTGGAACAGGTCTTCTCTATATGCTTTGAGCTCAGAATATGTCCAAGCTAGGAAATCCTAGTATTTTTTCAACTAGATGTATGAATGATTTTCCTCTTTCTTTGAGATTGCTACCTAGCCAAATCTTCCTTTATTTTTCCTTCATGCCAAAGTCATGGTCCTCAACATCCTCGAGGCTTCCATATGCCTATTAATAATGCGGTCAACATTATCAAAATTTGATTCAAGAGAAAGCATCCCTCTAGGAATGGTGTTAGTCTATATTTGGATGATACCTTTGCCAAATAAACTTTCCTTCCCCCATGTTGTATAGACCATTGGCTCCCAATCAATGTTTTAATCAAAAACTCTCCTACATTTTGTAGGAACCTTCTTATCTAACCATCATCATCAAAAACTTGCCAGTGCTTAATATTTTTGGGGAAAGAGGATATTTTCAATGCCTCCACCTCATATTCACAATAAGCGGACATTGTACAGTTGTCAAATAGAGAACCCAACACTGCAAGCCTATCTTCCAAGTCATTGAACCTTCTTTCATGATGCACAATGTTGAAGGAGTCAAACATCTCAATGAAGTCCGAAACTGCATGCTTGTACTATTTCAGTCACTGATTATTTGTGGCATACAATTTTCTGAATTTTTTTACAACTAACTTTGAGTCTCCTTTGACAATGATGTCCTTGACACCATACTTCCAAGAAATTATTAAACCTAACAACAATGCCTCATACTCAACAATGTTGTTAGTACACTAAAAGTTAAGCTTAACGGAAAAAACAAACCTTTCCTTGCTTGGAGAAATTAAGACAACACCGGCACCACTTCCAAATTTGGAGTAAGCTCCATCAAACAATGGGGTCAAGGTGAGCCTACCTACTCAAGACACTTAGACTCCCAATCTTGTGCTCCTTGCCATCAACAAATCCCACAAAGTTGTCAACATCAACATTTGTGTACAATACTTCATAGGACACATTTTTGGGATCCTCAATAAGGTGCAACATTTTCTTCTCCCCATATAACCTGACAAGGCTGCCCTCAACTGGGATGGTGGCATAAGACATGTCCATTTAGACACTACCACCAACACTTGTAGCCCATTTTCTTGACAACAACATACCCCACTTGGCTGGGAAATCAACTATGACAACATCAAGCTTTAAATTTTTACCTGGGTAGGCTATAAGTTGCACCACCAAACCCTTCACACATCCCACTACTGGCACCTCTCTGGAGTCCATGGCAGTGCACTTCCCATATGTTGTTGTTACTTTAATATTCATCTCATTCATGACTTCCAAAGGCATGACATTGCATGATGCCCCTGAGTCAAACATACAGTTGTGGAGAAGCCTATCCTTGATGATCAGAGTGGTGAAGAATGGATCCACATTCAGCTAAGAGTCTACTAAAGATGTCCCTAGATAAACCTCAGGTGGTTCAACTAGATCTTCTAATGCTGATGGTATCTCAGACTCTTCAATAATTGGAGGATTCTCCACAATGTTCACATTTCTTCCTAGGGAAGTCTTCTCTTCACTCAATCCCAAGTATTCAAATGCTCTCCTCTTGTGCTCAGGAATCCTAAGCAACTCAAAAATTGGAATAGAGACTTTGATTTGACTCAAAACTTGGGCAATGTCATATGGGACATTCTTGGGCAAGGAAACATTGGAAGAAAGGCTAATACACTCATTAGGTGGTACAAGACTCTTGATAGCTTGAGCATGAAGAGGCGTATGATTCTTGCTTAGAACCACAGGGCCTTTGGCAGGTGGATCCTTCTTAGGGGCCTCCTTATGAATGTTAGAAAGCAAGGGGGATTTTGGCTTGGCTTGAAGCCCTATCCCTTTAATAGCCTTACTACTTGTGTTATATTCCTTCTCTTAAGCCACAACAACATTCATTAGTAACTGCTTGTCTTCCTCAGATGGGATTCCTCCATCATACTTTTTTATCATTAAATCCCTTAAACATTCAAAGTCATTATTGGGCAATTCAAAAGCTTGTACATTATCTATTTCTAAAGTATGAGAGGGAGGAAGAATATGTACTCTATGAATGCAATCCCAAAAAGTGGCAGCAGTTTTAGCACTTATCACCTTAGTTGAGGTTGCCCCTTGTTGTGAGCTGGTGGAGCACCCCATCATGCAAACATCATCATCAATCTTATCATCAGCTGCATTTTCTTCTTGTTGATCTTCTTCACAAGGAGAATGGGGCATGAAACATCTATCACACCAATCAATGACCTCTATTTCTTCCACAATAGCAACTCTAGTAGCCAAAGGATCAAGCACCATTCTATTTTCTCTACCTTGGGCTACCTATTCCCAAATCCAATAGGTCCTTTGCCTCTGTCATCAGTTCTTTGGTGATTTGTGAATCTGTCTTGGGCTCTACTTGTTTTTTCCTTGTGAGCTCGCCCAACTCCTTTCTCATCTCGGGATAATTTGTAGGAGATCTCCTTCATAGCCCCCGCCAAATATTTCACCACTTCTTCCAAATCAACAACCTTTCTTGTTTGGGGTTTTCCTGGGTTAATCAACTTTAGACCATCCCTCTTTGGATGTTTTCCTATAGCCTTGATGTTACTCTCTATTTCTAGGGCCATGGTGAATACTTGCCTCTAGTTGGTAGGGTTCTTGTCTCGAAATAATATGCATCCTTTTTATCATATGCATCAATATATTTGATTAAACATGATTCGTCACAATGCCTTATTCTAACAGAAATCTTCTCAAGGTTTTATTAAACCTTGTGTTGACGTCATGTACTGACTCATTGGGATTATTCTTGATGTTTTCAAACTCGATAGAAGAAACCTAGGGTCAATCCTATCACCATATTACAATCGAACGCATTTTCATCTCAGCCCAAGAATCAACACAATTATCGGTAATGCATTATACCAGTCCTTAGTATCCTCCTCTAAAGTGTGAACAAATAACTTGATGTATACATCTTCATGCTCAATCTCAAAATATTCCATCATATTGAGGAAGAGCTTTAGATGTTGATCATCAATAATAGCATTGTTTCCTGGAACTTTGGAAGTCTGTTCCTCACATCCTGAGGCACTGCATTTGGATATCCAGCCATCCCCACAAAATTTATAGGTCCAAAAGTGTTTACAACAAAAGGGGGTCTGGTTTGAGCCATATTGATTCGAGTAGGTGATCCTGGAGGGGTGAAAAATTGATGAGGGGTAGAGGTTCCTTGGACCACAAGAGTATAATTTTCAAATGGAGATCCCCGAAGGCCTTTTCTCTTACAAATTCCTATCTACTTCAGAAAATACAGGTGCAAAGTGTGAAGCAAACCTTTCAAAATCAAATGAAGGCCCCTCTCCAGTTGGAGAATTCAATTCCACAAAGAGGCTACCTGATTCAGAGTCACTTGAATGGTAGTCTTCAATGATAGGCTGTTCACTTTCGTCGATGGAAATCCCTCTCCATGTCTATCATTCTCCCACCAATCTCTAAGATTTTCTTCCTTCTAATTTTCTTTTCCTAGCTCAGAAATAACGTCCTATTTGGATCCCTAGCAAAGAAAGAGGATCTTCTTCCTTCCAGACTTTGCAATTATTATTAGCAAATATTACTTGACAGAGGTTTAAGAAACCGGTCCTTATTAAAATCAAAACAACAGGAGTCACCACTAATTATTTCCACCTTAGTTGTGCAAATGCACTAAAATATGATTAATCAAGTTTCACAATGCAAGAGAGTGGAAATGGAAATATTCTGACCTTTCTTCACCAAAATTCATCAATGAATACCCGTGCAAAACCTGTAGAGACAGGAAGAGTTACATAAAACACTTGGAGCATACAAGAAGTGTTTTACCAGGGCTTGAATGTGAGATGTACTTGCCAAATAGATATGAACTAGCAGTGAATCAGAAAATTAGTCTCATAAATTCAAAATAGTCCCCTGGGAATGGCACCATTTATGTTGGTACCCAAATTTAACCTCCTTCAAAGACCAAGCAACATCATGGGTTTGACATGACACTCAGAGGCAGATAGAAAATCATGTATGTCGTTTTGTAGCTGGGGAAGAAATCTATCTAACTTGTTAGCACTCAGGCTCTAAAGGGAGTGGGTAGCACATGTAAAAGGATGTGATCTGATCCTAACTATTTTAGGTTGTTCCTTTCAACCAAGGTAAGAGAACCTATTTTGTAACCTCTGTTATTTGAAAGGAGATTACAGGTACCTTTCTTTTGCATAAATTTTATAGAGAAGGCCTTGGGGAAAATATGATCAACACACCAAATCTAACTCTCATGAGTTGTCACTTCTAGATTATGGAGATATTCTCACAACAAGGCAAAGGTTACTAAAGACATTTGAGACCTTGATTGTTTCTACATGTTTTGGTAACAGAGATTATGCATTTGTGTACACACATGACAAAATAGGGGTATTATGGGTAGGATTGGTTGTTGTTAAATGAATTTTGGTGGGAGGGGAGATAGGATGGACTTGACTCACTAGATCCTTGAGAGCTTATGCAAAATGGAAAGATTCAATCAACAAAATGTAGACACCTATAATTACGCCCAAGCAATTTAAATACTTAAATTGTGCTAATTATCCCCTTTCTCGCAAATCAATGACATATCGTCAAAAGCACTCATTTTCCCTCATATCATCATTAATTAATTACACTAAGCTAATTAATTAAGTTGCCTATCCAACAAATACCCTAATTAACGACCTTCCATTAATAAATCACCCCTTCTACCTAGACTAATTAATTATTATTAATTAATTAGCTTTCCCTTCCATTTAACCAATAAATCAATATTTAATTGATTTAATCCCCTTATAATAGCCTAAATCATACTAATATTCCTCTAATTGGCTTCTATAAGCTTACACTACCTATTAATTAATCACCTTTGATTAATTAAAATACCCCCAACTCCCATGACTTGCTAAACATGTATTAAACCCTTCTAAAGTAAGGTTACCTTTAATAAAGCAACCTTATCCATTCCTAATCATGTTTCACCTTTATCCCACATTCATGAGAATGTGTTGAATCCTTATCCTTTGGGCTATATAAAGAGCCCTCCACCTACCTTTTACTTACACCTAAACTCCTTAGAGAGCAAATGAAAAGCATATAGCAAAGAGACTAAGAGCTTGCACCTTGCCCTTTTGAGAGTTCATCATCTTGAAGAGTTAAGCCTCTTTCTTAAAGTGCTTGGGTCATATGGGAGGTGTCAAAAGGGTCTTGTAGCCCAACTTTGATTAGCCCTCATTCCTAGGTTACTTGGCATACTAAGGACAACTATTTTGATAGCCATGGAGCTTACTTAGGTCCATTAATTTATTTGTTGTTAGAGAATAGAGGAGTTTAGATATTTAGCATTGTTAGTTTCAAAGTTTGTATTGATGAATGCTAGCATCTAACCCTTGTTTAATTCTTATCATGATGGTGTTTATGCTTTGTTTTAGCTAAATTGTAGAACTATTTTAGGTGGTAGTTCTTGTTTCATTTGATTTAGCATTAAGAAAAGTATACATGCACACATTTGGCACGCCCGGTGGGACATACTCCATTGTCCTTTGCACTTAATTTCAAATTTTTGTAGTTAAGTTTTATTTTTGGTTCTAACCCTCTTTTAGACATATTGATCTAACTTGTTTTTCTTAACATGTTTTGTTGAGTTTGCATATGTTGAGTATTCCTTGTAGGTATAAAGGAGGTGAAGTGCTGTCAAAATTGGAATTGAGGGGAAAATTTCAAGATTTCTCCATGTTTTCATTTTTAGAGCTTACTTTTTCAACATTTTACATGCTAGTTTTGTCAATTTCTTGAAAATTTTCAATTCTTGAGCATGTAGGTTAGTGTTTGATAGTGTTGAGTCTTCTATTTACATATTAATGTGGTGGGTTGCTGTAAAAATTTAATCTTGGTGAGAAAATTTCAAGATTTCATCATGTTTTCATTTTTAGAGCTTACTTTTTCATCATTTTACATGCTAGTTTTGTCAATTTCTTGAAAATTTTCAATTCTTGAGCATGTAGGTTAGTGTTTGATAGTGCTGAGTCTTCTATTTACATATTAATGTGGTGGGTTGCTGTCAAAATTTAAATCTTGGTGAGAAAATTTCAAGATTTCATCATGTTTTCATTTTTAGAGCTTACTTTTTCATCATTCTACATGCTAGTTTTGTCAATTTCTTGAAAATCTTAAATTCTTGAGCATGTATGTTAATGTTTGATAGCATTGATTCTTCTATTCATATATTAATGTGATGGGTTGTTGTCAAAATTGAATCTTGGTTGGAAAAAATTTCCCATTTTGTAGATTAAGGGACGTTTTTTTGACATTTTTTGAGTGCATGTCAAGTGCACACCCATGAGCATAAGAGCATATGCGTAACCCATCTTCCGAAGGCCATAACGTTTTCTCCCGAACTCGAAATGACTCCATTTTTTTGCGTTGGAAAGGTATTGAAGTTAACTATGCAATGAAAACATAAATTTGGGATTTATACTTACAGAAATTGTAGGTTTTTCTATTATTTTAAAACTAGTCATTTTCTAACATGTCTAATGTTTTGATGAATGTTGTATTTCCATGCTTACTCGATTTAGACCAAAGCATGTGTATGCTCTTCTCTTGCACATTTTGGTGATCTTGAGAATAAAAACAACTTTGATATCTATCTTGTTAACATTCGGATTAAACTTGGAAACTTGATTATTCATTTTGCTTAAGGGAATGAACCTTTTACAAAGCATTTTTCAATGGTCATTTGATTTGAAGTTTTCCATTTATATATAGTTGGGATAAAGTTTGTGTATGATCTTCTCTTGCACCTTAAGGTGATCTTGAGAATCAAAAGAAACTTTAGTCTTCATTTTATAACATTTGGTAAATTCGAAACTTCATCTTTCACTTTTGGTTTAAAGGAATGAACATTTATCAAGAATTTTGTATGGTTCATTGATTGAAAAGATTTTTCTTTACTTTTTAGTTGGATTATTTGTTGTGTATGCTCTTCTCTTGCATCCTTGGATGATCTTGAGAATCAAAAGCAACTCTTAATCCTCTTTTAAATAATGTGATTTTCTTGGAGAACTACTAACGCTTGAGTGCAGGACCTAAAAACGCTTGTCAAAGAAAGGAGGAACCAAAAAAAATCAAAAACTACTAATATAGTTGTTATACAAGTTGCCAAAAGGTGTTCAAGAAAACCACACCTAATTAAACAAGATAAAAAGAACAACATATTCAAAACACTGTATTGCAGGTTTTAGAAAAGGTTACGTCCCTCTCCGCTCAAATGAAACATAACCCCTTTGGCATAACGCCTTAAGCTACAACAATGGGGGTGGTTCCAGAACCCCAAAGTAGTCCACGCAAGAGGAACCTTGTGGATGAACGGGAAGTGCTCCGCACTACCTACTTGACTAGTGATTCCTTTGTGAGATAGCGTTATAGGTTGTCGTTGAGGTGACCCAGGTGATAGTACACGTAGACGCACTAGTTGCCTCCTTGTTCTTGAAGGGGTAAAGTAAAGCCGAGATACTCCCAAACTAGTCGGTGTGACTTTTTGGGTAAATCGCGCTCGCTCATGGCAACTTTGTAACACCTAGGGCAAGAGAACCACTCGGGAGAATATACTTTGGCCAGAGCCCACTTTGACCATTTTAAAAAAAGGTGTTGAGTTGTGAACCTTCTTTTTGAGAAATGTGTGACGTATTACTTTCACCTAGTTTTTACTTGCCTTAGGACGAGGTGAAACTCGCCGAAGTGAGGCTAGCATTTTTTGTCATTTTTTCTTGATTTATTTCCTTCATATTATTTTGACACTTTGTTGATCAAAATAGGTGTGATTACCTTTGTGTTGCCATTCGACTATTTCTCTCACTTTTATGTCCGTTTACGCCCATCCATGTTTGCGGCTGGGTTAGTTAAACATCTAAAGTGAGTGGAGGCGTTTTCACGTCATTTGGTAGCCATTGTGATCTTGATACCCACGTCAAGATCGTCATTGTAGTTAGGTGTGGTTCATCACCGCGGACTTCCATAGAGGAGTTAGCTTGTTTGTCTTGTATCATTACAATTTCGATATTTACGTCTTGTTTCTTGTAAACTCGACATAAATACCTATATTGTATGGTTACGCTGCACACATTATTAACTATTCCTAGCTATACTTTGAGCATTTTTTTGTTCGGTTTTATTATTACCTCGATTTCAAAAGGTGTTAGGCACTACCATTTGTGCATGTTATATCAATAACACCTCGATATCAATACTTCACTTTCTTGCAAAGTGGGTTAACATATCTTGGTGATATTGTTGTGTCATTCACAAATCGTAATTGACACTTTTTGAGATATAGGTCTTAATCAGACTTGAGCTTTCTCATCGTATATCTTGATTGGGAGATCACATTTAACTTCATGTATTTACTTACGTCTTGTTCATTCCTTTGAACTTGGCATAAGTGGAGACATCTTGTTAATCATCTGGCATCACAAATTACTTTAAAACGTAGTCTAGGAGGTACTTCATTTGATTAAGTTTTGATACCAAATGATTGTTTCATTGGTGACTTTATCATTCTATCACATTGGTATTCTCACACTGTTAATTTACTCTTAACACGTACATCTTGTGTTTCACTTAGGGGTAGTCATTGAATTTTGAACAAATCTACAACTTACCTTAGTGAAACTTATCATGAAAACATGGCTCCCAAGATGCGTCTAGGTTTAAAGAAACAAACATATGAGGAACAACATGCACAAGCTTGGGAAACCTCTAACAAACAAGGGTCAAACCCATTTATCGGACACGATCTAGGACCACTATTTTCTGCAGAAAAGGAAATAGAAGAAATGGTCGACCATAGTGGAAACAAATTAGAATCACCACACGCAGACTTTGATTTTGACCCCACTCTACTAGATGAGTTTCTCCTTAGAAATAAAGATAGATTTTTGCACGGGTCATGGAATTAGGGGCCAAATTTCCCACCGAGAATGAACCAATATTACCTACAAATGACACTACTAAGGAAGAATGCCCCCTTATCAATATGGAAGATATTTTAACAGGTGGGCATGCTTCCACTTCTTACGCAGAAAATGATAAAGTGGTAGGGCATAGAATACCCCTCATCAAAGTGCCACGAAGAAACAAGATAGAACATGAGATAGGGGAAGAACCTCCACAATACAAAGAGGAAGAACCTTTAGAAGAAGAAGACACAAACCAAGTCACAATCCAACAACAACTCATTAACCTAAGCCGACAACTAGCTTTGTTTACTTTCCAGGTATAGAAAGACACAAACAAGAACATTCAAAAGTCAAAGCCTAAGTTTAGGATCCACGAACTCCATCGAGAAAACCAAGGAGAAGAAGACACGGGGTATCATCATGTACACATCCCCGCTTCTCCCACTAAAGAACAATTTCTCGCACAAGAAGTGCAATCTATGAAAGAAACACTTGTGAGCATACAAGAAAGCAATATAGGGAGTATTAGGAAATACCAATATGAAGAACTATGCCCCTATCCTTTTGACAAGACAATGACCCTTCAACCCTTTCCAAAGAAATTTGATATGCCAAAGTTTGACAAATACAAAGGAAAGGGAGACCCAAGGGATCATGTTAAAGATTTCTACATGGCATGTCAAGAGGTGTCTTATAGTGATAATTACCTCATCAGACTTTTTCCTAAGAGTCTCGGAGGTCAAGCATTGGAATGGTTTACGCGCTTACCACGAGGATCAATTTTCACCTGGCCAGAATTGGCAGAAAGATTCGTGCGTCATTTCTCATATAACATAGAGAGTGACATCACCATGGCAGACTTGTGCGGCACAAAACAACGCCCAAATGAGACCTTCGCCAGCTTCCTCCAACGATGGAGAGGGATAGCTAGTCGCTTCCCTTGTGCTTTCCCTGAGAAGCAGCTGGTCAGTATTTTCGTCCCTAATCTCAACCTAGATATAGCTTTCCACCTCCAAATGCATTATGTCCGCACCTTTGAGGAGGTTATCAAGAAAGGGATTCAAATAGAAAAGGCTCTCATTGCCAAAGGCACCCTCAAAACCCAATCTAAAGACAACCAAAGTGTCAAACCCGCTGAAAAGCCGAAGATCTTTAACAAAAACAAAAACGTGGTGGGAGACAGAATCATTGATTCCAAACGTGTTCAAATGGTCCAAACTAGTCAACCTTTTAAACTAACCAAGGGCCCAATTAAACCACCACCAAAGTGACGAACATTCACCTCCCTCAATGAACCGTTGTCCGTCATACTAAAACAGTTGGATGCGGCCCACATGATGACCTATCCTATAACGCAACCATTTGATGACAATGCTCCTAAACCTTCATGGTATAAGGAGCATGAATACTGTGAAATGCATCACGTTAAAGGTCATAAGACAGAAAAATGTAGGACCTCATTAATAATGGGGAGATAGAGGTGGATAACCCTGGAAAAACGCAAACACCTAACGAGAAAATGGGGATTTATAAGGAACCATTCCCTAAGCATGATAAGTCAGAAAAGGAAAAACTGGATCGGGGAGAGTCATCCCAAACCTATAAAGCCACAAATTACTTGTATACCAAGAGAGATAACAATCATTATAATTTTCTTATCGGATGTATTGGCTCCCCTGCTGACCGTGTCAACACCATCCAGATTAAGGGAAAGGACTATGCTACGGTAACAAGGCGCGCCCGCCTTGTAATTCTGGACCCCTCTCCGTCGACCCCGCATACTGGTAAGTATAACCTTTTAGAACAACTTGAAAAGATGTCTGCTAAGATTTTGATCTTAGACCTTCTCAAGATTTTCAATGTACATAAGGACATCCTGTATCAAACTCTTCAGGGGTCGGGAGTGCCTTTAGAAGTCAATCATGCGTACCTTCAAGCCGCGGTGGAAAATATTGCACCAAGTGAGCATCTCACTTTCAACCATAGGGAGGTCCCTACCGAGAATCCTACACATAATCTTCCGTTATACATTGAGGTAGTTGTTACCCGCAGGAAAATCAAATGGGTGCTTGTGGATAACGGATCTGGATTGAACATCTGCACGCTTAAATTAGTCAAACAATTGGGACATACGGAAGAAGATCTTGAGTCCCATATCATCATTATCATCACATATGACAACACGTAAAGAGAGTCATTAGGCACCATTAAGTTGCCAATGGAGGTGGGCCCCACTTTCCATCGAGACAAAGTTTCACGTCTTAGACTTAGAACTTCCATATAATATGCTTCAGCCGACCATGGATCCATGCCATGCAAGCGGTGCCATCAACATTTCATCAATGCATCAAGCTGAAGCATGAGGGACATACAATAACAATACCAGGAGACTCGAGCCCTTTGCTCATTGTAGAGCTCTTAATAGCTTTGCAGACGAAAGGGTACATACGCATGTACCTCCACGATATATTTGTCCCTCTTCATTACGAGGCCATGGAATCTCGAGTAGATTCAAATTCTCTTAGTTCTTGCACTCATGGGGCATCTACTTTAACATCTCCATTTAATTCATGTGAGATGAAAATTCTGGAATATGGCTATGGGGAGTATAATGTACAACAAGCACTCTTGGTTTCTGACCTCTCCTTGTCGCCCAAGACTAGAGGTCGACCCAACTACCACTTGAGAGACCTAGAGAGGAACACACTATTGGGTCGTTCCTGCACCCGGAGGCTTGTTAGGTGAGAAAAAATACTTGATCCACCTACTACTTGGGTCCCTAAGGACACTCGACCATCTTGTTATCAAACCCCGAATATGAAAAATCTAGCGAGAATGATGTACTCCATGGGCTACAAAGGCCTAGGATGTGGGAGGAATGAACAAGGACAAAGAGAACCAGTCCCTCTTCCACATTTCAAAACAAAAAGATATGGCATTGGGATTCTCCCTTATGGAGCGCACCCCAACGATCAAGATGCGACTTGTTACAGAGCATGAGGATAGCTCCGATTATCTAGACAATGACGTCTGATTCTGTTGTAGCCAATATGAGGATCGGCCTCCACAAACCTTTTCATGAATAATGTTGTCCTAACCATCACCCCCACTGAACCAACCCTTGACCTTGTATAACCCTCCCTTGTTGAATGGGACCAACAACATCACATGCCACTAGATTTATTCGAGAACGACAAGGCTATTTCAGAGTTCATGGGCATAAGGGATACAATTCCCATTGGAGATCACAAGAAGGGTTTCTTTATCGACTTAGACACCTGCGCCTACTTTGGAGGAGGCTGAACTTCATGGTCAGCAAAATTTAAAGAAAAGCGAGGGCAAGAATTCTAAAGAAAAGCCCTCGAAAAATCAAAGTCCAAGTCACACGGTGAAAACCTCTTTGAGGCATTGGGTCGACAAACAAATAAGAAAATCAAAGGACAAACAAAGTGACCACTCCAAGGATGAAAATCTCGTAGAGACATCCTTGGATGAAGATCTCAACCTACCTCCCGATCCTATGTGTATGGAGGATTTATCAAAATTGTTAGTTGAAGAAACCATTGATGTCAATATTGGTACCGAAGAAGATCCCAAGATAGTAAAATTGGGAGCATCACTCTCAGCCAGAGAATAAAAGACGTTCACTATGCTACTACAAGAGTTTATTGATGTGTTCGCATGGTCTTACAAATACATGCCCGGCTTAGATCCAAATTTGGTCATGCATAACCTGGTTGTGCACGCAGATGCTAAGCCTATCAAATAGAAGCTCTGAAAGATGCACCCAAGAGTGGCCTTGTTAGTTAAAGAAGAGTTGGAAAGGTTGCTTGCAGCAGGATTCATCAGGCCAATTGATTATTCTGAATGGATATCGAACATTGTTCCTGTCGGAAGAAACCTATTGGTATCTAAATTTGCTGATTTTAGGGACATCAATAAATCTTTCCCTAAAGATGACTTTTTGTTTCCCAACATTGACATGATTGTTGACTCAACCGCAGGGTACGAAATGCTATCACTTATGGATGGCTTTTTGGGTTATAATCAAATTAAGATCGCTGAGGAAGACCAACACAAAACAGCTTTCACAACTCCTTGGGGCACCTTCTGTTATCAAGTGATGCCATTTGGCCTTAAGAATGCGGGGAGAAACTTATCGGTGAGCCATGATAGTAATATTTCACGATATGATTCATGACATCATGGAATACTACGTAGACGACATCCGGGAAAGTCCAAAACAAGAGAGAATCATCCTATCATTTTGCGGCATATCTTTGAACGCTGCGTGAATACAAAGTCAGGATAAATCCAAAGAAGTGTGTCTTCGGTGTGCTATATGGGAAAATATTAGGCTTCATCGTGTCAAGACGAGGTATTGAGGTAGAACCTACTAAAGTGTCTGCCATCACAGAAATGCCTCCACCTGAGAATATCAAGCAACTGCGTAGCTTGCAAGGGAAAATTCAAGCCACTCACCGCTTTATCTCCCAGCTTGCAGATAAATGTCACTCATTCACCCATTTTCATAAGAAGGACATCGCTTTCATCCTGGGACCGAGCAACAACAAGCCTTTGCTTTGCTTAAACATGCACTGCTAATCCACCTATCCTCATGCCTCCCACTCCGAGAGAACCACTTTTGCTCTATATTTCTACTACGCAATACGCTATTAGTGCACTGCTTGCCCAATATGACCTTAGCCATAAAGAGAAAGCGTGTACTATATCGAGTCGCACCCTCATCGCCTATGAACGTAATTATCCTCAGATTGAAAAGGCTTGCTTGGCCGTTGTTTTTACCTTTCAGAAACTTCACCATTACCTGCTAAATACTAAGACCAAGCTCATATCCAAGGTCGACCCACTCAAGTATTTGTTGTCCAAACCCGCCCTCATAGGTAGAATGGCTAATTGGATCATTCTACTCAGTGAGTTTGATATAGAATTTTTCCATCAAAAATCAATTAAAGGACAAGTACTTTGCGACCAAATTAAGCGGAAGCACCTTTGCAAAGCACGAGAACCTTTGAGTCTGGATCTGCCAGATGCATCTTTGCTCTACATTGAATAATTTGTCGTATGGCAGATACATTTTGATGGATCTTTTACGTTTCATGGTTTAGGTGTAGGAGTGGTCCTTATTACTCCTTCGGGTGATCCTATACCATAGGCTTTCCACCTGGCCTTCCCTTGCACGAACAACATTGTGGAATATGAAGCACTCATTGCAGGGATGAAGCTAGCCATCAAGTGGAATATTCAACATGTTAAGGTTGTAGGTGATTCACAACTAATCATCAAACAGGTTAATGATGAGTATAAAGTTAAGGATGACAAGCTCATACCTTACAAGAAGTTGGTGGAAACTCTGAAGGAGTATTTTGTGTGCATTACCTTTGAGCAGATCCTAAGAGCACAGAATAGATCGGCAGATGCTATGGCAATGGTGGGATCTATGCTTCGTATTCCACCAGGGAACAATGATATGCCATTTTTCGTAGAAAATCTACACCATCCTCGCGTTTGACGTGCTGAGGAATCTTGCACGGCTTATGAGGTTGTTGGTCCCCATTCCCGTGGTATGAACCCATTTTCACCTATCTTAAAGATAGTACTTGCCCTCCCAATATCTCCGTTCGAAAAGCAAATCCGATTTGCCGGATAGCCGTTACACCCTTTTAGGAGGTACACTTTATCATCGTGGCTACGATGGGAATGCTGTTACGTTATGCGGATGTGACGGAGTCAATCCAGGAAATTAAAGAAGTACATGAAGGAGTATGCGGAGCACATACAAATGGAATGGTCTTGGCTAAGAAACTATTAAGAGTAGGTTACTATTGGCCCACCATGGAACCGATTGTTGTAATTATGTTAGAAAATGTGTGCTATGCCAAAAGTATGGAAATTTCATCCATGCTCCATCGCAACCATTGCAACTAATCACTACCCCGTGGCCATTCTCCAAGTGGGGACTTGATCTAATAGGGAATCTTACTCCTACCTCATCTGATGGTCATACACATATCATCACAGCTACAGAATACTTTACAAAATGGGTGGAGGGTGTCCCTTTAACCTATGTCACAGGAGCACAAATTTCTAAATTCATCATGAATCATATTATTTTCCAATATGGTATCCCCGCATCATCATCACGAGATAATGGGAAGTCATTTAAGAACAAAACTGTGAAAGGTATTTGCCAACGGTTCCAAATCAGATTGAAATGGTCCACGCCATATTACCCTCAGGGTAATGGACAAGCTGAGGCAACAAACAAGACTTTGGTAAGGATAATGGAGAAGATGGTTAGCAAAACTGGTCGAAACTGGCACCTACAAATCCACCCAGCCTGCCTCAGGCCTACAAACATCAATTCGCACTCCTACGGGTGCGACGCCATATTCCCTAGTGTTCGGGACAGAATCTATCATCCCTTTAGAGATTGAACTCCCATCCCTACGAATTTCTCTTTGGGACTATTTGGATAAGGATGAAGATTACCGAGTGGCAAGATTGGCTGAGTTAGAGCTCCTGGATGAGAGGTGCATTCGCACTCTTAATCACCTAAAGGTATATCAACATAGAATCTCCCGCAACTACAACAAGAGAATCATCCCTCACCAGTTTGAGGTGGGTGATTTAGTTATGAAGGAGAACCAGTTCAACACTAGAGCAGAGTGAGAAAAGAAAGGGAAGTTTGAACCACACTGGTTAGGACCCTATGTCATAGTTGCCAAGTATGGCACAGGGGCATACAAGTTAGCTCACCCCAATGGTGATGAGCTCCGAGAGCCCATGAATTCCATGCATCTTAAGAGGTTTTATGCCTAAACATGGCACAAGAAAGTCATAAAAATCACAAAAAAATAAAAACATCAAAAAAATCAGAAAAAGAAAAAGAGAAAACAGGTCGTCCACTAGTGAAAACCACGCAATTGTGGTACTTTGGACAAGTCCTTGGGTGAAAACCGGTTTCCGGCGCCTCGAGAGGATTTGTTTTTCACAAGCATTCTGTATTAGAAGGGTAGTTGTCTTTGTCCTGGACCTGGTTCTACCTTCGATTTTCCTTGTGTACACCATCTAGTCCAGCCTTGATCCGGCTTTGCCTTCTTCTATTCATCTGTAAGGGACGTGGTATTTCGTTATTTCTCATCTTAAGCTGGGGGCAACTCAATGAATTCACCTTCTTTTTCATAAGCGCGTGGCTTCTGCCCTTGTATATTCCCCACCTAACGCTGTGGGCATCCATGCTTTCTTGGTTACCTGCACATAGCTTTGGAAAACTGTTAAAAACACAAAAACAATAGAAAATTGTTTGAGAAAAACACAAAAACAATAGAACATTGTTTCGAGAAAACACAAAAACAATAGAACATTGTTTTGAGAAAACACAAAAACAATAGAAAATTGTTTCACAAAACACAAAAATAATAGAAAATTGTTTCAGAAAACACAAAAACAATAGAAAATTGTTTGAAAACACAAAAACAATAGAAAATTGTTTCAGAAAAACACAAAAACAATAGAAAATTGTTTCGAGAAAACACAAAAACAATAGAACATTGTTTTGAGAAAACACAAAAACAATAGAAAATTGTTTCACAAAACACAAAAACAATAGAAAATTGTTTGAGAAAACACAAAAACAATAGAAAATTGTTTCGAGAAAAACACAAAAACAATAGAACATTGTTTTGAGAAAACAAAAAAACAATATATATATATATATATATATATATCAAAAAATCTAAAAACAAGGCAAAATTTTTCAAAAAATTCCTAAAAAGTAAAACACCCTACAAAATGGTAACTTGCTTCTTACGGCTGAAACTTGTGTCTTGCGCATGGTATTTTCTCCATATCTTGTTGGTTTGTCTCACATATTCCCGATTAATACGACTCACGGATCACCAAATTCACAACCATTCAAAAAGCTAGTTGCTTGCTTCGTCTCACTGGGGCACTTTTGGTTGCTGGTGTCACGTTTCATTGTGCACAAACACTTTTCATGGACCCCATGTCCATTTCATTTCATTTCCCTTCCATGTGTCCTTGCTTGGGGCATCATTTTTAACCCTTTTCGTCAATCATGAACTTGTGGATCTCTTCAACACTGATAACAAAACATTTGTACAACTATCTTGACCGTTGTTGGGTTGGATATGTGTGTTCATACTTGTTTTCCCTATTATATGAACTTGTTTCCTTCTCGTATTGCATTGCATTATTGTATGTTGCGTGGAGTTGGTACTTTTAGCAATGGATAATTGTTTGTAGTATGGCTTTTCATGTCATTCTACCTTTGTCGTATGCTTATATTTTTCATAAGGACCGATGATGTAGTTCCTATGGCAATATGATAACATCAAATTTGTTCCAAACAAATAAGCAGCTAGAGGTTAAGCTCTTCTCTCCCCTCATCCATATTTCTTCTACATGACTTCCCTTTCACCCCTAATTCTCCCTCTCCTCGGGGCATCCTGCCTCGTCCCCATTCTTCTGCCTACTTCTCATATTTTTCGATCGTCGATCGCTTCCTTCATCACCCCATCGACACTCGAGGGGGCATCTCTCCCTCCTACTATTTTTTCTTCTATCCCTTCAAAATCTCTTTTGTCTACTATCTTTGAAGTGGCATCACTTACACCACCCCAAAGAGGGGCAAATGTAGACACCTATAATTACGCCCAAGCAATTTAAATACTTAAATTGTGCTAATTATCCCCTTTCGAAAATCAACGACATATCGTCAAAATCACTCATTTTCCTCATATCATCATTAATTAATTACACTAAGCTAATTAATTAAGTTTCCTATCCAACAAATACCCTAATTAACGACCTTCGTTAATAAATCACCCCCTTCTACCTAGACTAATTAATTATTATTAATTAATTAGCTTTCCTTCCATTTAACCAATAAATCAATATTTAATTGATTTAATCCCCTTATAATAGCCTAAATCATACTAATATTCCTCTAATTGACTTCTATAAGCTTACACCTACCTATTAATTAATCACCTTTGATTAATTAAAAATACCGCCAACTCCCATGACTTGCTAAACATGTATTAAACCCTTCTAAAGTAAGGTTACCTTTAATAAAGCAACCTTATCCATTCCTAATCATGTTTTACCTTTATCCCACATTCATGAGAATGTGTTGAATCGTTATCCTTTGGGCTATATAAAGAGCCCTCCACCTACCTTTTTACTTACACCTAAACTCCTTAGAGAGCAAATGCAAAGCATATAGCAAAGAGACTAAGAGCTTGCACCTTGCCCTTTTGAGAGTTCATCATCTTGAAGATTTAAGCCTCTTTCTTAAAGTGCTTGGGTCATATGGGAGGTGTCAAAAGGGTCTTGTAGCCCAACTTTGATTAGCCCTCATTCCTAGGTTACTTGGCATACTAAGGACAACTATTTTGATAGCCATGGAGCTTACTTAGGTCCATTAATTTATTTGTTGTTAGAGAATAGAGGAGTTTAGATATTTAGCATTGTTAGTTTCAAAGTTTGTATTGATGAATGCTAAGCATCTAACCCTTGTTTAATTATTATCATGATGGTGTTTATGCTTTATTTTAGCTAAATTGTAGAACTATTTTAGGTGGTAGTTCTTGCTTCATTTGATTTAGCATTAAGCAAAGTATACATGCACACAATTATGCCTTTGTGTACACACATGACAAAATAGGGGTATTATGGGTAGGATTGGTTGTTTAAATTAATTTTGGTGGGAGGGGAGATAGGATGGACTTGACTCACTAGATCCTTGAGAGCTTATGCAAAATGGAAAGATTCAATCAACAAAATGTCACAAAGAGTTAAATTGTTTCCTCAACTAGAATATGTACTTCAATGGAGGCCTAGATTAGTAGTATTTCACACAACCTATGGGATTCTATCACGAAGGATCAAGTTAGAGAACCCAATAAAGCACCAAGATTTAGACCAGATCACGCCTGAGGTACACCTAGAGGCTTATAGATAATCTCTATCAACAAAATGAAAGAAAAGTAATTTTAAACTGTTTATCCCACCCCTAATGAAGGCTCTTCCGAGAAATGAAATTGCAGATGCCACTAAACTATCACAAGGACTGAGACCTGTGTGATTAGACAATATTTTTGTACAAGATTGTAATAGAAAAAATAAAAACTACTTGCATGCATTCAGAAATGAAATAAATACACGTTTCCCAAAATTAGCAGAATAACTCAAATTTTGAACAAATTTATCAAGGGAAAGTGATCCGAAAATAATCAGATTATTACTACCTAATCTCGGACCCTTGTAGGCTTTAAATATTTGCCGATAATTTTCTCCTTTTAAGTAATCAATTTAAAAATTAATGCAAGACAATAAGACAATTGCACAAAGATTGATTATGGAGTTTGGCAATTGCCTACGTCTTCGGGTTCGTGGTTGAACCTGTTCCACTAGTCAAAACTTGTAAGTTACAATAATACTTTCACAAGAAAACCTAATGGAATTTTACTTGCCTATCAATACACCAGTTCTTTGAAAACTTCCGATGATCAGTCAATTTTTTTCACCTTCCTGATGCACAATCTCCTTCGGCTTCGATCGGCCTTCCGACGCTATCAATGCGATGCTAGCACTCCAGTCGACAATCCAGGATTTTCAAGTAATTGGTGTGGCTCAATGGGCCTATTGGGTAGTTTATAATTTACTCCCAATCACAAATATTTCATCTACTATTGCCTAAAATAATAGGCCAATAAACAATATTTGTTGACACATCTCAAAAATAAGCTTAACAAATAATAAGCTTAGGGTGTGTGTTTACAATGCAAATGGGTTCCCTATTTATACAATTTTAGGGCCCAAAAAATATACACTTACATATTATCCCTTAGGCTATTTTTAAACCTTTAGCCCGTAGTATTTTGATAAGGGATAAAATATTCCAAAGTAGGCGCTTAGCATTTTAAATGGGATTAATCCCACGTGGAGCAGCCCTTTTTAGGTGGATAAAATCTCACATTGTGTGGGATGGAAATTGTTTAAGGCTTTAATAAGCCTTTCCCCCACGCAAATGAAGTGGTCAAAAGACCATGTGAGCATAACCGCCACCTCCAACACCGCTTCACTTCGCCCGTCCACGTGGACACTTCCACCGCTTACCACTACGTGGTCATAGCATTGAGTTTGGTGAGTTTAATACTAATGTATAAACATTAATATGTAGCTGTTTGGAATATATGTGTGGCATTTGGAAAATGGACTTACCAAGTAAATATAATTTCGACCCATGTAATGTGGTATGGAAATAATTAACTCATCAATAGTATATATTCCACTTGTCGTCTCCCAATAGGCAAATCGATCATATTCGATTCGTCAAATGACTCCCTTTGCCTTTTCACCACGTGCCATAGTGTCATTGGTCCAATATTGACCAAAGAGACTAGAGTTGACTTTCTGTTGACCAAACTTTGACCGAACATAACTAGAGCTCCCGATGTTTGTTGCGTTGCATTCTCACGATCATTGGAAAGCTCTTGAGATGATCTTATACATTGACACCATTTAGGGATGTTTAGGGAACTTTTGAAAATGATCCCCGATCGAAAGTTTCCAAAACAATCTGAAGCTTTTCAATGCCTCGTACACTTGGAATCACCTTGAAGCGATCAATTTTGACAAAGAGAGATATATAGGATTCTCTAGACGGTTCTCAAAATGGATGGGCTCTGTCAAGATTTTTTTGCTAGAGAATATCAGTCCTGATCTTTCCAAAAAATCCCAACTTCCAATGATTTGCATAATGAATTCGTGTCATTTATAGCATTTCCAATAGATCCCCTTCCTCCTAAAATAAAAAAATGTTACATGCACCAATGCTTGCCATGATTATTTCATGATTCGTAAAATAAGATATGCAAAAGTCTCCAGGTGCTCGATAGAAAATCTCTTCAATTTCCCCCCACATTCAACTCCTTTCTCATGAAAAACACACCTCCATCCATTCGCCAACCACTTCTGCCCCATATCTATCAAAGAAGGCCCCTTACATGCTTAGGAGAAGAAAAAACAAAACCAGTTCGTGCTTGAGATTCAAATTGTTTTAATGGCGAAAGACATCTCTAGATCTCTCCCACTAAACTCTAGATATAAACATTAACTCGCTCCTCTATTTGGCGTGTAGAAAATAATAAGAAATCATGAAGATTCACACACCCAGGTGTTTTATAGAGAAAATGGGGGGAAAATCAGATTTAGACACTCAACAACCATTTGATCCTTCATTTGAATGTGGGTCGTCCATGTGGAAGATGCAAAAATAGGCTCGGGGGCTTCCTTTGACCTTTTCTGACCCTTTTGAAAAAATGAGAAAATTTCCCATTTTGCTCCATGCAGCTCGCTTCAAACATGGTCCCGACACATGTCCCGAGGTGGGCCCAAAAGAAACGTAGAGAAATTCAACCATTTGACTCTCTTTTGGAAAAGATAAAAATTTCAGAGTTCTCCCGCAGCTCCGCCCTTGAGAAATGCTTTTGACACATGTCCTAATGTGGGTCCCAGTGAATATCGACATTAAAATTTTCCCTGTAATTTCTATTTTATTAATGTATGTATTAGGAATAGGATGTTGTTAAGTATAATTAGTAGTGGCCTCAATAGAAGATAACGACGCCACAAGACAATACGGTGCCACCAATAAAGTAGAGTATGGTAATTTTCAAAGTACAAAAGGAATGTTGTAAAAAGTAAATATTTTTCGTAAGTGGTCTGGTAATATTAAAATGTCAAAATTTGGGTAAGTAAAGAAGTAGGGTCTACATGATTAGGAATTAGAAATATTATATTTGTAATAAGGACAAAGAGTGATGTCATAAATATTTTGTGTATTTTATTTGTAGAAAAGTCTAAAAAGGTGGAACCCATGTGAGATGATAAGGTTTATCTTATCTTAGAAGATAAGCCTACATGTAAAGGCAAGAGTTTAGGCATGGAATATGATTGGCCGGAAGATATTTCCTATCCTATCTTAGAGATAGGGTGGATAAGCCTGAATTCCTATAAATAAAGAGGCCACCCCCCTCATTTAGCATAGAAGGAAGTAGTGAGAAATATTGTATGAGTAAGTGTGTAAAGGAAGCCATCATTTTGAAGGTGTGTTAAAGAATCCATTAAGAGGTGTAATTGTGAAGTTTCTCCCATAGTTATTGTTGGAAGGCAAGTGAAGTCAGTAACACTTGAAGTACCTCATGGGTGAGATTGTAAAAATTTCATGTTGATATTATAATTTACACTTATATTTCAAATTTATCATCATTCCTTCTTATCATAGTCTATGGTATTCTTGTGTTATGTTTATTGTTGTGTTTCCAGATTCCATCCACCAAAATAAATGTTGTGCATTAGTAAATAATCATAAAGACGAGGATTTCTACGATAAATAATTATCATAGTGCCGGATTGGTGATGAAATTTTGGTTCCATTGTCGGGACCATTCCTCATTAATTAGTGGATTTTCTGAGAAATATTCCCACATAGTGATAAATCAATAGGAGGGTAACCTTGTTTTTATTGTTCCTAGTAGTTACCATGGTAAAGTCACTTTTTACCATGCATAGTATTTACCACAGTAACTTTACTTTTTACCGTGAATAGTATTTACCACAATAACTTCATTTTTTACTATGAATAGTGTTTACCCCAATAACTTCATTTTTACCGTAAATAGTGTTTACCACAGTAAAGTCAGTTTTTACCGCAGTAAGTCAATTTTTACCATAGTTTACCATGGTCATTTCTATTTTACTGTAGAAAGGTGTAAAGTCACTTTCTATTATAGTGATTCCAATTATTTGTGCACATAAGTCTTGTTGATTGTACTTGTGGGTTGGTATTTCATTGTGGTTATTTTTGAAAATGGGGAAGATTCCTATTTTTTCAGCCCAATCTAATGAAGATGCTTCCTCTTTCATTCAAGAGTTTAAACGATCTTGCATTTGTAATGGCCTCATAAGAAGGGAACAATGGACTGAATTTTTTCCTACCTTTTTGGATGGTTCAACACTTAGGTGGTTTGAAACACTAGGTGATAATGTGAAAAACTCATGGGATTTATTAACTGAAATTTTTCTTGAAGAATTTGGTGAACAAAAGAAATATGCAGATCTCATGATCGAGATCACAAAGCTAGCCCAAGGAGAGAAGGATAAGATAAGAGATTATCATGCTCGTGTTATAGAGCTAATGAGGAAGCTCTATGTCCATATCTAGAAGGAAGGATTAGCGGATGGGTTGATGAATAGCATGGATAATCTCCTATGTAAGCACTTCATTCTTGGGATGAATCCGAGAGATCGACAACAAGTGAAGTATGACCGCTGACCACAATTGAACAAGCAAAGGAGATTGCAAGAAGGCAATAAGAAAGAATGGAAGAGGATCCCAAAGAAATTGTTGCTAAAGTAGAGCCTACACCAACACCTTTGGTCTAGAATCCACAACCACTCTTGGTGAGCAAAAATCTTTCTCCTAGTACATCTAATGAGTATGAAGATCTGCTTAGGAAGATGGGCCAGTTAACTATTAATCTTCTTCAAGGAAAAGAATTTAGTTCTCAGGGAGGAGATAGAGGTCCAAAAAGAAATATTTCTAAAGTTGTATGTTATGGTTGTTATAAAAAGGGTCATTATAAGTATAATTGTCCAGATAGAGCTTCTACATCTAGTACAAGAGATAATGATAAAGGAAAAGCACCTATGAATTCTTTTGATGTAGTAGATAAGAGCATAAATAATGAAGTAGATGTGTTTGTAACAAAAAGAAAGAAAGAAAAAGATAACCAAGATGGAAATGATCCTAAGAAGATGAACGGAGAAACTAGTAAAAAAACATAGGAGAAGAAAGTTGGGTGTGTAGGATTTTTGATTTCACAGGGACAAGGACCATACTCCATTTTAGAAGATCTATCCAAAAGGCCTGCAAATATTACATATGGTCAACTCTTGGCTATGTCTTCTGAGAAGAGGCGGGAGCTGTGAAGTGGACTCAATGCTCGACGAAGGAAGGAGGTTGAGGTCCCTGTTTTGGAGGAAGAGGTGGATCCCTACGCCCACAAGCTGAGGTATTATGTAATGGTATTTCAATTCATGATGTCTTAGTTGATGGAGGTGTTGCAGTTAATGTAATGACCAAGTCTCAGAATGAATGTGTCGGGTTTAAAAATTGATCGCCCTCAACACTTATGTTAAGGTCATTAAATAAGGGAAAACTAAACCGAGAAGGTGTAGTTTCAAATGTGGAAATATCATTATAGGTGTTGTATGTGTGGTAGAATTTTAGGTGATGAAAAATGGTACTGTTGTGTACCCAATGTTGTTAGGAAGACCATGGCTAAGGAGAGTTCATGCAAGAAACTACTGGAATGAAGGCTTCATGAAACTTGGATGTGGTAGAGACACGATGAAGATAAACGAAATCCACAAGCATCAAAGGTAGTACCTGGATTCAAGTGATGAAACCGATGATTGGACATACTCCGATTACTCTAGTACCAAAGTGAAGTGGACACCAAAGATGAAGAAAGTGAGGTTGATGTTTTGGTCATGGATATCCTTCCGGTCACACCGACTCATGACCCCATAAAATTATCGAAAAAGAAATTGATGATCGTCTCCAACAAATAAAGATTGGTGATGATGTGATGGAGAGTGAGAAGGAATCCTACATCTAGCTCTTACAAAGGTACACACACATATTCACTTTTGATTACAAGGAACTCCTTGTCAAGTAAGTTGGGTAGAACATTCTATTGAGTGCCGTGCTGCTAGATGGTGCTAAGCCCATAAATAAAATTCCATATAGAATGAATCCTAATTTTTCCAAAAGCGTAAAATAATAAATAGATAAGTTACTTGATGTAGGATTCATATTTCTTTGTGGAGAATTCAGAATGGGTTTCTCCCATTTTGATCTCAATAAAAATAATGGAAGCTACGCATTTGTGTTGATTATAGGAAGCTCAATAAGGCAACAAAGAAGGATCGTTACCCTCTTCCATTCTTAGATCATATCTTGGATGAAGTAGCTGGCCAGGAGTGCTATAGTTTTGCTGATGGATATAGTGGATACAACCAAGTTTGTATAGCGGAGAAAGATCAGCTGAATACCATGTTCACCACTCCTTGGGGAACGTTTTCTTATAGAGTTATGTCTTTTGGGTTGTGTAATGCTCTGGAAACGTTCCAACATTTGATGAATAGGGTGTTTGAACCCTACATTGGGAACTTCATCAGAGTATTTATGGATGATTTTTGCATCTATGGGAGCAAGATGGACCACCTGCACCAGATGGAGACAACGTTTCAAAGGTTAGATGAAGCACAAGCCTCACTAAACCCTACAAGGTGTGTCTTTGGATGTTCTAAAGGTGTTTTGTTAGGGCATGTCAGTATCCAGAGATGGTATTGGTGCATTTTCTCCTCCTCGTTTCGATCCCGATAAATTTTTAAAAATCAAAGAGTTACCATTTCCTATGAATAGAAGTAAGTTGAGATCATTTTTAGGCCATGTGGGTTACTTTAGAAGGTTCATTAAGAATTTCTCAAAGATTACATGTACCACTAACCCGCTTCTTGAAGAAGGATGTTACTTATGAACCAGAAATAAGGCGCATGAAGATTTTGAACAACTGAAGGAAGCCCTGGTGTCTTCACCTGTTTTAAAGAATCCAGATTGGAGCAAGCCATTCATTGTGTATATTGATGCCTTAGATGCAGCACTAGGAAGTAATCTGAGCCAAAAGGATGAAAATGGGAATGATCATCCAATTTACTTTGGGAGAGCATAAATGAGCAAAGTCTTTGAGGTAAATTATACCGTAGAATCGAAAAAAGAGACTCTATCATTTTTCTTTGTATAGAAGTTTAGAAATTTATAGTCAGTAACATATCATCATTCTCTAAAATATATTGTAAATAATCCTAACCCATCAGGAGGATAGAAATATGGATAATTTTACTACAATAATTTGAATTTGATATTATAGATAGGCCAGAAAGAATCATGTCAATGCAGATGCACTCTCTGAGCCTATGATGGTTTAGGTTCATCTTGTGATGATGATGATTTCCCGTGATGCAAAGACATTGTTATCCTCGACACAATCCCTAGTGAATACATAGATATTTGGAATTATCCGAATGAATTCAATTTTCCGATGGTGCCAATGCAAAGACTAACATGAAGATTACTCAAGCCATCGTCCATATTCTATTCTCGCATGGAGTATTATTTCGAATAGGACTCGATGGGAAGACAAGAGAGAAGCTTGGACATGATCAAGAGAAGGAGCTGATAGAAGAATTCCACAATGGTACATGTGGAGGACACTTCTCTAGACAACTTACAGCAAGAAGGATCTTTGATGTAGGTTATCACTGGCACACTCTTTTTAGATATTGTTATAATTATTGTAAGACATGTGATATTTGTCAAACACATGGTAACCGTAAGACTTCATTAGCTCCATTATGCCCTATTCTTCCACTTGGTCTCTTTGAAAAGTGGGGAATAGACATTGTATGTCCACTTCCAACTACCCCACGCCAAAATAAGTATATTGTAGTTGCCATAGATTATTTAACCAAGTGGGTTCAAGCTAGGCCATGAAAACTTGACTTCCATGGATGAAGTGGAAAGGTTCATATATGAACGCATTGTCACTAGATTTGGTTGTCCATTAGAAATTGTAACAGATCAAGGAAGCCACTTCATTAATGAGGTGGTAGAAGCCCTAGTCAATAATTTTTCTATTAAGCACAGGAAGGGAACAACATACAAGCCAAGCACAAATGGATAGGTGGAACGAAAAAAATTTTGTGTTGTGTCAAATTCTAGTAAAAGATGCAGCCTTGCAGGTACATAAGTGGGATAAAAGGATTCATGCAAAGCATTGTGGGCATATAGGGCAACATCAAAGTCAGCAACAGGATACTCCCCATTTCAGTTGGCTTATGGCATTGATCTAGTTCTTCCTATTGAGTTTGAAATTCCCACCTTTGTGAGAGTTATGAAAATGAAATGATGGATGAAAGTGATTCAAGAAAAGAAAGGTTGGTAAATCTTCATTTTCTAGAGGAAATGAGGGAAATAGCAAAGGATACAAGCTATAAGAATAAAATGAAGCAGAAGGAATACTTTTATCAAAAGATCCATTGGTCTCCATTTCATGTGAATGACTTGGTTCTAGTATATGATTCTAGATACAAAAAAAGAAGGTAGAGAAAATTTCTTCCCAAATGGATGGGGCCCTACAAAATAGCAGTTGTGTATGAAAATGGTACATATCGAACTGGAGGAATTGGATGGTACTCCCATTACAAAATGGGTCAACCATGACAAGTTAAATATTTTCCAGGCACCAGATTTAGAATTTCCATAAGAATCTACTCCAAGGATAGAGTAGAAGTTAGGAAGGGGGAAAATGTCGACATTAAAATTTTTCTCCGTAATTTCTAGTTTATTAATGTATGTATTAGCAATAGGATGTTGTTAAGTATAATTAGTAGTGGCATCCAATAGAATATAACGGTGCCGTCAAGATGCAGTGCCGCCAATAAAGTAGAATGAGTGATCAAAGTACAATAGGAATGTTGTAAAAAGTAAATATTTGTCTAAGTGGTCCGGTAATATTAAAATGTCAAAGTTTGGGTAAGTAAAGAAGTAGGGTCTACATGATTAGGAATTAGAAATATTATATTTGTAATAAGGACAAAGAGTGATGTCATAAATATTTTGTGTATTTTATTTGTAGAAAAGTCTAAAAAGGTGGAACCCATGTGAGATGATAAGGTTTATCTTATCTTAGAAGATAAGCCTACATGTAAAGGCAAGAGTTTAGGCATGGAATATGATTGGCCGGAAGATATTTCCTATCCTATCTTAGAGATAGGGTGGATAAGCCTGAATTCCTATAAATAAAGATGCCACCCCCTCATTTAGCATATAAGGAGGTAGTGAGAAATATTGTATGAGTAAGTGTGTAAAGGAAGCCATCATTTTGAAGGACTGTTAAAGAAGCCATTAAGAAGTGTAATTGTGAAGTTTCTCCCATAGTTATTATTGGAAGGTAAGTGAAGTCAGTAACACTTGAAGTACCTCATGGGTGAGACTGTAACAATTTCATGTTGATATTATAATTTACACTTATATTTCAGATTTATCATCGTTCCTTCTTATCATAGTCTATGGTATTCTTGTGTTATGTTTATTGTTGTGTTTCCAGATTCCATCCACCACACTAAAATTTGTACATTAGTAAATAATCATAGCACGAGGAGTTCCCTGGAAAATAATTATCATAGTGCAGTTGGTGATGGCAGAACCACACTTTCCCTTTTACTTTTAATTTTTTTTTCTCAAAAGGAAAATTTTCCAATTTTCCTCCGTGGGTCCATGCCTCCGCCTTAGGTTTCTAATATGGGTCCCAGTGGGTCCCCGAGTCACTTTTCCTCCGAAATCCAACACGTTTGACATTGATCGGGGAAAAACATTGACTATTTCCCATCGGGCTCACGGGCCATTTTTGATATTTTAACCTTTATGAAGAAAAGAGGTGAAAAATTTAAGTTGCCTCCAATGGTCCACTTCTCCACCCCTTATGACTTTTCAAATTTCCACGTGTCACCACAATTCACCTTGAGGCAATTCCAAAAATTTGATACCTTAAACGAGCGCGGCCCGCCACATGTCCCGCCTCGTAGAAAACATTGTTTTAATTTTTGAAACTCAGTGGAAGGTGCCACTTGTCAAGCTCCGAGGCGTCTCCTTTGGCCATTGAAAAGTTCAAGCAAAAATACAAAGTGAGCGGAATGCCCCACATGTCCTCATGGCGCTTGTCCAAGATGTTGTCCAAGTGAAGACCCCGAATGAGCGCGAGCTCGCCACGTGTCCCTGCTCCACCAAAATGCTCCAGATGCATACAATTTGTCTAAGTCGGGGCAAGCAAAGCAAAAATTCCACATGTCCTCCCGGTGTTACTCCAAGGTAAAACCTAAAAGCATATTTTCAAATGACCGTCATTCGTCCACGTGTCTGGACTTCTGAAAAACTTTTGAAATTTTTATAAGTATGGGAAATCCAGCAGAAGCCTCCACATGTATCTTTCCTGCCAACCCTCCATGTGTCCTCCCAACATTACTTCAAATCCAAACCAAATATTTGATTCTCAAATGAGCGTCGTTCCTCTACGTGGACATATTTTTGAATTGAGGATTTCCATGGAAATTTTGAAGTATTAAGTTGATCTCGCATCCAACCAAGAGGTGCCACATTTCCTTGTTGATGCAAGGAAGAAAATTTGACTGGGAGAAAATGCCTATCAAACCGTAAAATACAAAAACACCAGAGCATTTGAGCATGAAAATGAAGTTTTCTTCAAGGTCAGAGAATTTAGACTGTTGCAAGGCTCAAACATGATCCTTAGGGACTCATCAACTCATTTCTCTTTGAGTATTTAGGGAAAAAAATGGAAAGGACAACAGATCTTGACTATGAAAAATGGAGAAAATGGGAAAATGTGAGTTCTTGAAGGAGTAGAGCACAAGGGACTCAAAACAAAGAGATTTTCCAAAGGAACAAAGGAATCATGAGACAAATATGAACCCACACATGATATTTGACCCAGGAGCAGACTAAAAATGGCAATAATACCAACTAAGCTCAATATGGGGAAGGAAATAATGATAGAGGCTATGAAATAATAAACTTTCAAGGGCACAAATGGGGCGAGACAATTTTGACCACCAACACAATGAATTTGAATTGTTAAAATTATTTCTCTCTTCTCCACCTAATCTCATGATGTATAAGTCCAATAGTCCTCTTATTTTTTTATCCTAGGGACATAGATGTGTCAATCGGATGTATGTTAGCACAAGGATATGTCAATTGCTGCAATCACACAACCTATTTCATTATTTGTGTACTTATTGATTACAAGATTTTATACACATAAGAAAAAGGGAGTGTCTCATCATTGTCTTTACACTAAATCATTGATGCACCTAATGTTTAATCAAGACAAAAAATCATTGTTAGATCCAAATAGTTATGGAATTTCATAACTCAAGAAACCTTATTTAGGAAAAAAATTGGATTATAACACTCATGAATAAATTAAATTTTTTTGTTGGATTATAACATTCATGAATAAATTCAAACTTACTTATGTTATTAACAAGTAATTCTAGGGAAAATTATTTTCCATTGGCTAAATAAAAGCACTCGTGACTCCAACAAACTAGTCAACTTAGAATTCCCAAATGAGTGTATATATTACATCAACAAACCTATAATCTCATCATGCTTATGGAATTCGACATTTAATGAGATATATTGTGGACCGAATGTACCTTAATATATTAACTTGAATAAAGGTGATGACTTCATGCTATATCCACTAAGTATGTCATCATAAAAAGTACTCTATCAAAAGACATCAATGGCCTATTACTAAAATTTTTGGATGAAGAAGTAGAAAAGATAATTTTCAAAGATCACAATGGATTCTATGCTAGACATTTTTATAGACATTCAACTAGTTTCTCATCATGCGTGTGGAATTCAGACATTTAATGAAATATATTGTGGACCAAACTTACCAAAAATGAATTAACTTGTAACAAAGGTGAGGACTCCGTGCTATATCCTCTAAGTATGTCATCATAAAAAATTACTATATCAAAAAGACATTAATGGCCTATTACTTAAATGCATGGATGAAGAAGAAGTAGAAGAGATACTTTTCAAAGCTCACAATGGAGTCTATGCTAGACATTTTAACAGGCATTCAACTATTGATAATAATCATTAGATGGGTTATGTTTATGCCCAATCATGAGCATGGTGCCATGGAATATTTGTGGAGATGTAAAAAATGTACAAGAATTTTTGCATGCTATACACATCCATCCCTAAGCTACACAAGATATAATCACACCTTGTACATTGTCTACACGAGGTTTATAATTAATATGAATATTATCTCCTACATCGACTAATTGCCACAACTTTATCATTGTGAAAACCAAATATTTTACAAAATAGGTTCATGTCATGTCTCGTTATAATATTTATTGACTCTATCATGGAAAACTTTATTTCAAATGAAATCATTTTTAGGTATAGTTTCTCGCAAGGCATTAATTTTTATAATTGATCTTAATTTAAGAACAATGAGGTATGTGAACTATGTGAAATGATCACTATATCTCATCACACTACCTTTTATGTTATCATCAATCCAATGGTCAAATGTAGGCTACGAATAAAATGTTAAATTCCACCCTCCTTAAAATAGTCAAATAGAACAAAAAATATTGTCACTTAAATCTATTCTCAACCTTATAGGCATACATGACTTCCATCTATACACCAATAAGGGAAATTTCGTGCTCTCCTTGATTTTTAATTCAAAAGAAGTCTTGTTGTTAAATGTAGAAATTTATAGTATCGTGTGTCCCTATAAGGAATATTAAACCAAGATGAGCATGCAAATATGTGGTTAATAGATATAGAAAACATGGATGGGAAAATACTAAGAGCTGAACAACATGAACATGTTTATATACAAATAATGTGTTGATATTATAGTAAAAAAATATGAAAATATCGTTTAGGTGGGTGACCTTCTATTAGATAAGAATGTGGGTTAAGGTCATTATTTTACACCTAAATAGACAAGACCTTATTAAATAAATGAATATTTCAAGAATTTAACTTATTTTTTGTGCACTTTATATGGTGAGGAGTTTTGCGAATTCATAAACTCACTTCACCTAAATAATTTATACTTATAGAAGTATTATACTTCCACAATTTCCTTATTGCATTTTCACTCTTTATGTCATTCAAATTACCCGTATGTTTATATTTTATTATGGATCTATTTATTTAGAAATAATTATTAAACTTCTCATACATTGGTTCAAATATTTCAATCATGATATCTCTAAAATTTATTCCTACTCTTTAAAACTATATAATTCACATCACCACTTTCAATCATGAGACATGATTTAACATTGGTAGCTATAAGTACATGTTATCCTCATCCCTCTTAAAGTTTCTCCCAATTCAAATATTTTAGCCTATGATCTTAAATAGAAAATTCATGACGGAAAATAATCATCTCAAATAAGTTATATCCATATTAATGAATCTATACACTCTTCATCCATATACTTTGTCTTCCCATCTCATTTCTAAGTAATGATTCCTCGAATCTTAATAGTTACGCAGAATGAGATTAGGCTAAGATATGCACTTTATATTCTCATGTTACAAATTTATAATCTTCTCATACTACCCAACATTATTATCCTTTGATTATTACTAGTAGTGTGAGTCAAGGAAAGAAGTAAGGTTCCCTTACTCACCTACGCTTTACCTTTGGTGATGATTCCATGCTTCTTACTAGTACCATGGGGTAAAATGTAGGGTGTCATTTAAAAAATAAATAAACATTAAAAATGATAAAGATAAAGAAGCTTCATAAAGAAAGTGAAATGAAAATTTCTTGAATATATAAAACTCCTAAATAGACCATTTAGATGCCTATGTTAGGAGAGATGATTATTCCTTAACCTGCATTTTCAATCAGTCGAAACCCATGGGTATAATTCTAGTAAAGGCATATAAAGTGTAATTCATCTTGAACTCAGTTAGATAATAGTGATTGGAAGTGAACTAAAATTTCCTTAGTAATTCATTGTTTAAAATCATGTCTCCATTTTCATAATTCTCATTTAGACATTATTTATTCATATATATCACATACGTCTTGACTATTTGCATTAAACAATTATGTCTTCTTGGTTGGTGGGGTTAAGAATGGAATGAGACATCTCATTATTACATCATCTATAACATATTTTTTAATGTAATGGAATAGTTGAGCTTTATTTTTTCTCTACCTTTGGAATATTCTCTATTAAAATGGTCCATTCAGATGTTGCAGTTGACCAATTTGAAGCGCACAGGCAAAACCTCTCCAAGATGCAAAACATTATCCTTATGATACCTTTGGAGTACAAGTGATTGATGTGAAAAAAAAATTCATCCAATATGGTTTGATTTTCCAGTTTTTTGGATTATGGAAGGGACTTCCTTATCTACATTCTTAGATATCTTTGAAATGGAAACCTATTGTATAAGGTAGAGTGGATATTTACCCCTATGCTAGAGGGTTTTTATTGTGGTTTTAAAGCTTCTTGAAGATAGAGATATAATTTTCTCTAATCTTTGGGAGATCTAAAATAACCTTTTGCTTATGAAATAGTGGTATCTATATTTCAAACCTAATATCAAAACCTTTAGTTTTAATCTCTTATGGGTGTGAAAACCTCACCTCCTACCGTAGTTTTAGGGAGGAAAGTCTTCTTTCTAATGGAAATGATTTGGTAAAATGAATGGATATTGATACTAAAAATTATTTATAGACGCACACTACCTATACCCATATTATGGTGGATCTCAATACCATGGATGATGTCCTAACTTCTATAGAGTTTATTGTTTTGTCTAGGATCTATTCCCAACTAATAGAATATTAAGCTCTATCCTTCAGATGTAGAAAATTCATTGCTTTCGGTAACTTAGCCTCAGACTATAAGAGTGTGAAAGACAAAGTGAAAAAAATATTTCTTAGTGAAAGGATTTGCAACCTTGTATGTTAGTTGTGGAAATTGATCCAGAGGATTCATCGAGAGGATTCGAAGATGAGAGAAAGTGAGATTTAGCATATGGTGGGAACCCTCATTTCTCCTCCTATTTTAGGGGTTGATGGTTTGTATCCTTTAACAAATGAATATGATTTATCTCTCCTTTCATGGCAAGCCTCTAGTATCATTGAAAATAGTAACGTGAAGGATTCAATTGATGGAAATAAATATATTTTATAAATCATGTTGCCGATCAACCCTTATCAAAATATGGATCCTAACAGTGGAGGATTGGATGGTTGTGAAAAAAAAAGGAAAACTTTAAATGTTCCACTTTTGATGAACTTAAGATCCGATGTAATTTTGCCTCATGGGTAAACTCATTATCTCTGGTTAGGTTTGGTTATCGAGTGTTTCTTTATGTTGATAAGTTGTGTTTGACTAGTATCTCCTAGGAATGTTATCTTTTGTCTTAGCCATAACATATTGGGTGGAATTTCTGTTTGTTTTACTTATCCTCTTAGACCATGCTTCTCTTGGTTTCATGTTTTTCTTTGATGCCTATCTTTCAATTGTACATGGTTCTTGATCCCTTCAAAATCATTCTTTTACCTTACCTAAAAAAAAGTATCATAATTATTACTTACAACTTATGTGAAGCCATATCTCAATTTTTTTAACATACTACACATCATCCATGAAATTCATTTTAAAAATAAAAACTAAACATCCCTATATATATAAACACACAAACACACATAAATTTTTAAACACACACACACAAAGATATATCCTCTATTGTTTTCAAAAAGCGTTATCATACTAAAGGTGAAGTGTGGTCAAACCGATTAAGTCATGAGCCAAACATCCAAAAAAATGATATATACACAGTAAATGAGATCAAACAAGTAAAGGCACTCGTCTATCCGTTTCTCGAGACCCTTTTGAGGTAGTGGATTGAGGGAATCCTCTAAAACTCCTTTGATGAGGGCTACTAGGTGTAGTGTGAGAATTTTTGACAAGTTTTGCACTTGTGCAAAAATGGCCAACTTGAAATTTCGTTACGATGGACAACATTGATGAAGTGGACCTAACTAGGGAATGCATTACAATTTTACTATTTTTTAGTTGCAACAATTGATTAGCTACATGTAATCTGTAGTTATGTGTGTTGTTACAAAATGTAACACCTCACATAGCTTGCCATTCCATGTTCGTCTTTAGCAAGGAAACACAAAATCCCCGAAGGACTAATGCATTGCCTTGATGAAGGTGGGAATCACAAAGTTTAGGTGAAATGCTAAATTTGGGAACAACAAACAAAGTTGCATTTTACAAGAAAGATATTTCATTATTAAAGTTACAGGTATTTCATAATTCATTATTTCTATATGTAAATACATTTAATTATGTGTTTGAGTCGTTTATTCGTTATATAATCAATAGACATGTCATAAAGTTGAAAGCAAAAAGAAGTATACAACTCAAGTACATAAATTAAATGTTATTTATTCATGAATAAGTAAAATATTTCCCACACAAGCCATGGGATGTAACTCATAACTACTGAAGAAAGAAATACATATGCATGAAGTTAAAAGTAAAAGAGTATAGAAGAAACCCATCATTTCCTTGGGTTCTCTTCTAGTCTTGTTCACATCAACCCCACTCCATATTTTATCCAGCTCTCATAGCAGTCATGTTGTACCTGAAAATTAGAAGGAAGATAACTATGAGTAGAGAGCTCGGGGTTTGATTTGTATTCATGAAATTTTTAACTTCATGCAAATGGATCTCCCGATATCATGAGGTATAAGATACATCAATACATAAGATATGGAATAAAATATAGTATCTTGAAGCATTTATGTTTCTCAAAAATCATAACAAATCAGAAAAAAGAGAAAGAAAACTATGGAAACAAGAGAGGCCAAAAACATATTTATTTCTAACTATTTTCCTAAGTGTGTAGGTACATGTTCCAACAAAGGAGGAAATAAAACCATGTCTTACAGTTTTCACTTTTATCTAAAGATTGCATAAAAAAAAATTTAATGGTTTCTTTCTTATGGTGCATCAATTTGGAATAATTCACAAGTACATAATGGTATGAAAGAAGAATGTAACTTAGTGTTCAGTAGTTATTCTAGAAATAGGAGTTACAGTGGAGATCAAAAGAGAAACTTGCATGATTACTTCCAACAGAAATAGAGATGTAGTCTAGAAGAAAGAAGTCATTTCAAACATTCAAATATAACAGTACATGTTTCAAATTTTCAAAAAGTGAAAGTGGAAAAAAGAATATAAAGGTGAGATAGGAAAGCTAAAGAGTGCAAGTTTTAATCAACTCTAGAACAACTATGATAAAAAATAGTTTCCCAAAAGGAATGATAAAGAATCATTCAGATAACTCCAACATATTAATGGTCAACTTATACCAGAAGGAGTTGTTGTTTCGAACATATTTCATATAGAAGGAAAGTACAATCTTCAAAAGTTACAAGTGCAAGTACAAAATATTCATTTATTAAAGATAAGTGCACATAAATAAAATTCTAGTTTCAACATGTATATCAAAAGGATTAAAGTGACAAGCACTCAAGGAGATAATAAGCTAATCAACACAGTTATGCAAGGAAGAGAGATTACAACTCAAAAAACAACTTGTTATCATGTTACATGAGCACTGTATTGGATTATTATTCAAGTACAAAAGAATCAAATTAAGATGCCTTGCATAATGCAAATTAAGATCATAGGACTGTAGGAACTCATTAACAATCCCAAGGTTTTGCTATGACTAACAAATACACTGTCAATCTAACATTGCATTTTGAAGGTACATCTTTCAAAAGAAATATAATTTATTGCATAGCTTGGAGAACTACAGAGTACAGTTTCTAATCAAATACAATTGGAAAGAGATGCATGTTTAGAGATTCAAGCTTTAAATGGATTGGTTTTGCATCAAAGCATATGAACTAATGGTTTGAAGGATTATGCACAAGTGGCATTTACAGGACAGAGTAGGAAAAAGAAGCAAACAATGTTTAAATGCCACCAAAGCTTTAAAGACGGAAAGTTACAAATCAAAGCTAAAAGTGAAAGACTTAATAAATTCCACTACAACTTATGAGTTTTAGTTGTAAATTAAAGAGTACAAGCTTCAGTTATCAATAAATTCCATAAACTCAAGAAATAACATTTATATTCAAAATTACATCTACAATTACATATTTAAGTTCTCTTACAACATCAAAAATGATCAAGAAATCAAGGATTTATTCAAAAAGAAGGTTCTAGAGGTACTACAATGCATGTTTTAAGAGATAAATGAATAGTCTACTAAGCTATCAGATTATGATTAAGCATTTTTCCTTTGCAAATATAGTGATTCTCAAAATCATTCATACATCAGAATTCAGTTTATATTATGTAGCTATCTTGGGAAATGGGAGAGGTAAATACCAACTTTCGGGTTGAGTAATGGATCTATTGACAAATTTTTCAAATGAAATGCTTCTCAAAGCATAATAGGGAACAGGGTAAGAGATAAGAATATCATAAACTAAAAAAACACAATAGTGAGTAAACATGATTGAAGTGGATAAATCTAGCACTCACGTTCTTTGAAACAGAAATTGTAAAATGGCGACAACAACTTCTAGGTAAAAACCCTCAAATTAAAGTACCCAAAAGTGGTGTTTTTATCGTGAAAATAGTGAAGACGCAGTTTTCTAAATCAAAATGATCTTGGATTGAAAGATAAACAAGTATGTAAAGGAAATGTTCAAGGAAATAAATGCTTATCTTACCCTCCATGTTGAAGATAATACTAAACATTGAAAAGGATTATACAAGCCTAGTTTATGGAAGGATTTGAACCAAAGTTTATTTTCCTTTAAACAATGATAATCGTAAGCCCATAGATTTCATCACAGAACACAAGCACCCGATTTGTATATACCAGAAAATACAAATGAAGAAATGGGTTGAAACTATATCCCCAACCAGATAATAAATTAAGCAAGTGCACAGAGATGGGGAGATATACATTTATGCTATAAAATATAAGATAGAGCTCAACGACCCAAAAGAAAAAAAAATACGACTTGAGCTTCTAGGGAAAAAGAAAAGTGGCCATTGTTGCAGATCAAATCTGCATAAAGAGAGCTCAAATGGGGAAAATAATATAGAAGACAAGATCGGGGGCAAACCCTCACTCAAGTCAGAAATAATCAATCGTGTTAACAGTAAAGGAAATAATGTTGAGCTATCAAATCACACAGAGAAATACAGACCATCATATGTTGGAAAATTGTTACAAACAGATTTGAGAAAATATGATCGAAACTACAAAGCAAGTTATGCAACAAACAAATCAATGTTTAACATGACAAGTAGATACCAATAAATCCTTTGTTACTAATTACATACATCAAGCCAAAGAGGTCATAATGAACAGCAAATAAAAACCCATAACTTCGAAATAGTGGGTTTCTTTCAAAACGTATAAAAGGTTGCAATAAAGACTTAAACAACATAAAAACACAAGATTCAGACTCCAAATATCAAAAGTACGATAGAAATCGAATGATAATCTCAACTTACCAAAATAATGATGGTCAGTAAGACCTCACAAGAAGTTGTACTTCAATAAAGAATGAAAAATAAATTGAAGGTACAACTACCGAGAAGTTTTTCCACTTTCATAAATTTCATAGAAGAAAATAAAAACACAGAGATAACATGAAGAATACAAAATATCGAAGTGCATATGAAATAGAGACTTCATCCATTTTAATTTTTTTTACAGAAAGGGTTTTCAAGGAAATAAAAGATCGAAGCTTGTGAATGACAAAACTCATCTTCAAATAATGTAATAAAATCACTTAAAATACGAGATAATCAATCGTGATCGAAATCTCGAGAGCTCAAACTAACACCAAAAATGATGAAGTTCCAACCCTCTCAGAATATCAGATCATAGAAATGCAAATATAACAAACTCTACAAATCCACACAACCTCGTAGATGCTCGAGGATATTTTATCATGAGTCCACGGAGCTTAAAAGTAAAAAACCTCAAACTACTTTAAGATCTCACCTCAAAGAAGAGAAACCATAAATTCATGCTCATATGGTCCTCATCAAGAAATAAATATAGTTAAAAAGAGATCACAAAAGATATCCAAAGACTTTGGCATCCACGTAACTCGAGAGAGCTCGAAATGAGAAGAAATGACAAAAAAAGGCATAATATTTAACGATTTAGAACCTCCTCACAGACAGAGAAGGTCATTTTTGAAATCCAAAGATGGAGAAACAATGGCGATGACTTAAAAATTTTTCCAGGCTTCGCCAAGGCCAAGGATTCAAACACAAATGGAGAAATGATGGGTTACTTTCATTTTTAATGCCTCAACATGAGGGCTAGGTTAGTCTAACTCACCAAGGAAAGACATCAACGTCTAGGATTTGAGAGGTAAAAAAATCAGCATCCAAAAATAGTCATCAAAATCTACGTAAAAACTAACTCAAACCCTAACTCAAGTGAGTTGGTAATCAACAATTCAAAATTAGCTTGTAGCATGCAAGATCTATGGATTAGTTTCAATGTATTCAATATAGTCTACCTATCCCTCTACTTGTGTAAAGAGAAATCGATGATAGATATTAAACGGTACATAGATCGACATTCCACATAGATCCATCGTCCCTTTCAATGCAAACTCAATATTTTAATCTAACTCACCAAGGTCAAAAGGAAACACACATGGAGACATCAAAAACCCTAATTATAACAGTTATGCTTCCACCAAAAATACATAAGGGTTAAAGCAATGTGAGGAGGGGGAAAAATTTTCCCACTCATAATTATGCTCAAAACCATAGTCTTTGCCACAGAAAAATCATTAGAGTAGCCCATGATAACAATTATGCAATGATGAGGTCTAAGAGGTCATGTGACCTTGTGATTTTAAACAAGGTGATAATCATTGGTCAATAATAAAATATTCCTTGAAAGAAAAGATGGGGAGAAAATAATCATTTTCCATGGTCATGTAAATGAAAATTGCTTTCATAGGTATTCAAAAAAGCATTATTATAGTTCTTGATCAAACTAAGGGTGTCAACAAATCACAATGATCTTAGGTCATATTATATGCACATGGTCAATGATGTTTGACCCTTGATATTTTTCCATCACCTTTTGCAAGCAAAGAGATATTTATTTTTACATGTGCATAGGTGGAATTACTTCTAAAGGAAAATTACACATAGCATGACCAAGAAGAGACAAAGGAGGGGCTTATGATGCCAAATAATTATTTACCTTAAAATTTTCTCGCCTTCCTTAAAAAATGCTAAGGAAACCTCGTATAGAGGAGGATAGGTCTTTACTTTTGCATGCTCACAAGTGGTCCCCATAGTATGGGTGGATTATTTTTGCTAAGTTTTGAAAAAAAAGCATTATTTGCTTGCAGAGATCATTATCTTTTCATATGAGCACAAGAAGACAAAGCAAAGGAAAGACAAAATTTGAACATGTGAACATCAAAGGTGGTCCCCAAAGTGGAGTCGATATTTTTTTCTAATGTATGGAAAATAAAGGAATTATTTTTTCCTACACAGAAGTTTAAATATTTGTATATGCATCCAAAGGGGTAGATTTAAAAATGCCTAAAATATCAATTGCAAGTGGATAAAATTGTAAGTGTCACATCAATCACTAGAAGACATAGATTTCATGTACATTGGAGGAGACTTACATAGCAAGAAAAAAGATGATTATTAGCCAAATTATTCATCCTACTTTAATAAAAATAGATCAATCAACTACAGTTTGACTAAAATGTATTTTTGCAGCTCAAGTTATTAATTCCACTTTGTAATTAGCATGTCTATTTTTATTCCTTTATTTATTCATAATAAAGGGGTAAAATTAGCACGCATGGGCGAGTACAAATTTTAGCCTATTTTTAGGATGGGATGGGTGAATAATCATGATATATATTGTGTGTGATCGCAAAGCACAAAGGGGGACTTTTTGCACATAGGAGTGTTGAAGAAATTTTTTCTAATTTTCCCCTTGATTGAGAACTCATTTCGCCTTTCCAATTATTTACAATGGTGTGTACATATCTCATTATTTCTTGTGAATTTCAAATACCCCGATTTGTCATCTTACCTTGCTGCAAATTTAGTATTTTTATGAATAATATTAGTGTGATTGTTTATCTTATTGTGTTGTTGTGACTCAGTCCCTCAATACCCAAAGTGTTTTGCCTTAATATTCTGCTAAAAACTAGTGGTTGATGCATCCAAAATTCATTCTCAAATTGATTGTGCATGTACTCAGTCAAAGCCCTCAACAATTTTAGTGTATCACCCCATTTTCAATTCATTTACAATCACCTTTTTTTACCATCAAAACCCCTAAAAATTAGTTTAGGATACATCAAAAAGGAACTAGCCTTGATACTGGAGACTCACCTCAATAATAGGTATACCCATAGACCTAAGGTGTTTCCATTGTATCTACGAAAGTGAGAGATCTAGAGAAAGCTTAGAAAACCTCTATTCATCTCTCAATAGGGTGCACTTTGAAAGATAAATTTTTTGACACGCCTCGTGGGACCACGAATGAGATCTGCTGCAGATTACAACAATTTACAACGAGAGAAAGTCACTTTGGAGCAATAAGTCAGAACAATTAATTCTAAAGATCAAAATATTTATTTTGCGACTCTGCAAGGATAATTTCAGACTAGTTTTGCAGCATGTTCCATGCCTAAAGTGACTACAAGATCATCGGTAAGAGGAATTCCTTCGATTTATTTATTTACCTTTTAATTTTGTAAGAAGAAGAAGAGTTGGCAATACCTTACCTTATAATAGGCCTATTTTTGCAACCCTCCTCCTAATCTTCCTTCACCACATATTAATCTTGTTTTTCAAATCCCAGTTATTCCAATGGCTATTTAACCACCTAGGAATTTTGTGACCTTTACTAATGGCATCCCTTTAGTAATTCTAGTTTATCATGATATTCCCAATGCTTTGCCATGAAAATTTTTACCTTCATTCATTGGTGAAAATCATATTACTCCTATAGAGCACATCAAAGATGTTGCATCCCTTTGTGTTTTCCATAATATAACTCATGAAGATGTAGCCTTAAGACTTCTAGTTGCATCCTTTAAAGGGAAAGCCTTGTAATGGTATAGAACCTTAGAAATTGTGAGAGCATAAGAACTTGGGATGAGTTAGGAGAGAAATTACTTAAGCAATTTCAAGACCATTCTGATCATTTATCCCTCATAGAGCAGTTGTCTACAATTAAAAGAGTTCCTCATGAATTTATGGCTAGTTTCAATATCCGTTTTGCTAGAACTTGGGAAATAATTCTAGCTAGTGTTAAACCTCAAGTTGATCATGCTTTTCTATACTATCTCAGAGCCTTAAACAATGATATTTCAACTATGATTCAGTCTATGGGAGGAGAGACTCTCCATCATCTTATGATATTGCCATTAAGGATGAAAACAAGCTTATTCATGCTGGGAAATTGGCACCAAGGCTCTCAATTCCTCTTATAACATAATTTATATGTATTTTGTAACCTATTACCATTATAGAGCCTATTATTTTAGCTCCATCAAATGATGTATTCAAGGCTCTGCAGACTATGGGTAATAAATTGACATCAATTGAAAACAAATTAGCTTAGCCTAGTAGGCCTTATCAAGCTCCTTATCAGCAAAATAAGCAAAATCAACATAATAGGAAACCTTATCAAGCAAAAAATTTTAATTATAGACAACCATATCAGCTAAGGCAGTTTGACCCAAAATCCCCTAGTACATCTAGTACTCTTGTTCTAGTTAACATGGTTTCAAAAGAATGGTGTCAACCTTATAATCAACCTCATTCAGTTGTCAATTGTCCAAATGCATTCTGAATATAAGCCTTGTTACATAACCTCAACCTAAAGCATTATTCATGCCTCAAATGGAGGGTGGGCAACAAGAAGCTCATATTCAGAATCTCCTGAGTATAATCTAGTCGGCTTTAGAGAGGAAGATTTTACTACACTCACATCTAGGTCCCACGAAAAGGTGATGAGAGAGAAAAATAATAAAACAAATTTGTTCTTCCCACATTCTTTGATAAAACAACAACTGGAGATCAAAAACAACTAATAGTTTTGTTGTTCCTCAAAAAACAGCAAGTAGTTCATTTCAAAAATACCAAAAAAAATAATTGACGCACGATCCCAAAAGACTCTTCATACCTCAGATTTCAAAATTTATTGATGTAGAGTCAATTTTTTTCTAAATATTATGTTAAAACGGTCGAATCTATTTCAAAAATGGTTGTTGCTTTTAACATTTTCAATGTAATGAAGAATCATAATATTAACATTTCACTATGGGATGCTCTAAGTATTCCAGACAACAAGATCTACTTTCTCACAAACTTGCTAAGCTACAAATTTAATCAAAAACAACTGAAAAGGAAGCCCAGAAAGAAGTCATGATCCTTGGAATAATGGAGTAAGACCGCATTAAAGAGGTTAAATGGATGGTTCAAAAGGTCTTAAACGCTCATGATATCAAGAAGCCACCACAATTTTATCTATATCTGATTATTGCAAATCATTTAGTTCATAATTACATGGTCAACAATGGTACAAGTAGCACTAGTTATGCCAAAAGCAATTGTAGAAAATTTTAGCTTTGTAGTATGAGCCTACAGAGAAATTTTTTTGCAGCTAGATGGAACAACAACCAATAGAGTTGGTATTATCAAAAATCTAGAGGTAACCTTACATGCTTGTCCTAATGTTACTATTTTATAAGATGTGATTGTTGTAGATTTACCTCCCTATTTTTCCTTATGTTTATCACGATATTTTACAACAAAGATAGAAGGTTATATTTTTTCGATTGTTGATTTTTGTTCTTTACAACAAGATAAGGAACTAAATTTATCATAAATTAAGAGCCTCTAGCTATATTTCATATTGAGCCTCATGCTTCAAATGCTACAACAAATTATGTAGCTTTAGATCAATCTGATTTTGATGTTATAGAACACATTTCTACACTAGACAGTGTTTCTAATATTTTTATGGATGAAAAGACTCAAGAAGAACATGCTTATGATCCTTTCAAAGAAGCAAGAAGAAGATTTGTTTGGTGTTTATTTCTTGCATGAAGAAAATGCACCAATTCCCTTGTTGTCCAAAATAGAAAAAACAACAGAAGGGTTATGGAAGCTTCATTTCGATGGAGCTAAAAATAAGAAAGGACAAGGTGCAGGTTTAATGCTTACTTCCCCTTCAAATGAAAGGTACTTTTTTAGCTTTAAGATTACAAACTTTCTTGTACTTGTAATGCGAGTTGAATATAAAGCATTAATTCATGGCTCACAATGGGCATGAGAAAGATAGGTATCGATTACTTTACAAGTTTTTATGATTTAGAGTTAGTTATTAATCAAGTGAAAAAATTTAATGTGTGTAATAATTCATTGTTGAAATATTACAAACATAGAGTTTTAGACTTAATAGATGATTTTGATGTTATTAACATTCAATCTATCCCAAGAGCTAAAAATAAGCATGCAGACAAACTTGCAGCAGTTGGTGCTAGCTTTGATGTACTAGAATAGATCAAAAATAGTAAATTACAACCACATATAAAGCTTATTATTAGACCTTTAGTACCTGATAACAAAGAAAATTGGTAAGTTTTCAAGGATGATGAAAAGATCAGATTTTGCAACATGAATTTGAATTTTTGTAGTAAATCGGGAAAATAGTAACACTTCTATGGTAACCGAGATAGCTCAGTTGAAGAAAAATAAGTTTCCGTTGAAGAAAAATAAGTTTCCTTAAGGATTGGTCACACTAGAAGACATTTTCAGTTCAATCATTAAGAAAAGACAAAGGCAAGATTTCAACTCACGCAGATAACTACAAAGAAATCTTGGTGGATGATGAAAAGAAACTATTTATTGGAAAGGTATGTTCCTCAGCTGAAAAATAGTCATTTATCAAATTATGTAAAGAATTCAGAGATGTTTTTTCTTGGAAATACCAAGATCTGAGAGGATTTGATCCCAGTTTAGCTCAACACACAATAGAATTGCAGTCAAATTCCAAGCCAGTTAGGCATAAGCAAAGGCCAATAAATCTAAAGATTGAGCCATTAATGAGAAAAGATTTGTCTAATCGATCGAATCGGGTATTATTTTTCCGATTAAGAATTTAATTTGGGTAGCTAATCTTGTCCTGTCAAAAAATAATGAAGAAATTAGGCTATGTGTGGATTTTAGAGATCTTAATAAATCTTCATTAAAAGATCATTATCCACTGCCCAATATGGATCAGATTTTAAGAATAGTTTTAGATTAAGAAAAATTGTCTCTTTTGGATGGTTACAGTGGATACAATCAGATCCTTGTATGTGAAGAAGACAAATATAAAACAACCTTCACCACAAAGTGGGGTACTTATGCTTACAAAATAATTCCTTTTGGAATTTCAAATGTCGGTGCAATGTTTTAACGCAATAGACATGGCTTTACACAACTTATTAAATAAATTCATATTCGTTTATTTAGATAATGTCACCATATTTTCAAAAAGTTATGATGAACATATAATCTATTTATGGTAGAATTTTCAGCTTTGCAGACAGTTTGGAATATCTTTGAATCCCAAAAATTCCATTTTTGGTACATCAAGGTAAATTGCTTGGTCACATTGTTTCTAAACAAGTTTTAGCTATTGATCCTTTCAAAATCAAAGTTATTTCACGGTTATGTCCGTGCCTCATCATAAGAAATCATTACAAATTTTTATCGAAAATAAACTTTGTTAGAATATTTTGTTCCATATTTTGTAACATTAGTCGAGCCATTAAAAACCATGTTAAAAAAAGATAAGAGTTTGTCTTGGACCAACGAAGGGAGAAAAAATTTGAGGCCATTAAGTCAACAATTTCACAAGGTCCTACTCTTGCAAATCCAAATTTTGATAAAGATTTTACAATGTATGCAATTGTAGGAGATGAAACTATTTTAGCTATATTAACTCACGTTAATGATGAAAACATTGAGCAGCCAATTGCTTTCTTTGGACAAAGTTTGCATGATTATGAGACAAGGTAAAACTTTCTTAAAAACAAGTACTTTCAGTACTTAGAGGATTGAAGAACTTTAAGTACATCCTTTCCAATAATAAGATACATGTCTTAGTATCTCATCCAAGTGTTAAAGCATTCTTGTTGAAAAAGATTTGAATGAGAAGAGAATAGGTTGGATTACGAAGGTTATGGAGCACCAAATAACACAATATTTCAAAATAATGATCTCAATATGCAATTAGAATAGCTTTTCCACTTCGAGGGGGAAACCTCCAAACCATATAACAAGACTCAAATGCTCAAATGATAATGAAATACTACCTATAATCCCCTATATATACTATTCATATGCTATGGCCATCACCAAGGCCGACCTATTAAGCATGAGAAAGTATAAATGATATAATAAAATGATATGGTAAGCCACAAGTCGGCTACTCATATCCTAATACAAGCAATAGGTTAAGGGCGTAGCATGCCCTTCCCCTTCAAACCAATGTTGTCCTCAACGTTGAATAATCCTGGATGTTGCTGCAGAAAACCTTCATCCTCCCAGGTGGCGTCTTCTATGCTCAGATTCTTCCACTTGATCATATATTCCTTAATGTCTCTAGTTCTCAGCCTCTTAATACGTGTTTGCAGAATCTTCTCTGGCTCCAAAATGATTCTTCCTTCCTCATCAAGTTCTGGTAACTCTTGTCTGGGCTTCAAATTTCTATCCAATAACCTTCTTCAGGCATGAAACATGGAATACTGGGTGTATGTGTGAAGATGGAGGCAACTCTAGTTTATAAGCAACACTACCAATTTTCTGTAGAACCTGATAAGGGCCATAATATTTAGGAGCAAGTTTGTTTTCCTTTTTTTGTTGCTTTAGGGACATCTATTTGTAAGGATGGAGACGTACAAAAACCCAATCACCAATTTCAAAATGTCTTTCACTACGGTGTTGATCTGCTTGTTGTTTCATCCTGTTTTGTGCTAATGCTAAATTCTCCTTCAAACTAGCCAAAACTTGTTGTTGATGTTGAATGTGTTCCTCAACATCTCTGACCTTAGTTTGCACCCTCAAGGAGGAAGTGATAGAAGGTGGATGGTAACCATATAATGCTAAAAATGGGGTCATTTGAGAAGAGGTATGAAAAGATGTGTTATACCACCATTCTGCCAGTGGTAGCCATTTAATCCACCTTTCTTGCTTATCTGATACAAAACAACGTAAATACCCCTCTAAGCATTTGTTGACCACTGTTTGCCCATCAATTTGAGGATGATAAGATGAACTGTGAGCTAGCTGAGTACCCAAACATGAAAATAATTCCGTCCAAAAATTACTTGTGAAAATAGGATCACGATCACTCACAATTATCTTTGGGGTTCCATGTAGCCTTTGAATCGTCTCCAAAAAAAAATAGTCATGATCAGATCGGCTGCAAATGGATGTGATAGGGCACAAAAATGGGCATATTTTGTGAGCCTATCCACAATCATGAAAATAACATTCTTACCCTCCGAACAAGGCAATCCGGTGATGAAATCCATGGAGACCTCCTCCCATCTCTCGGCTAGGAATCGGGTAAGGGTCTGCAACATGCACTGGTGTCTTAATTGTTTCCCTTTGTTGCTGGCACACTAAACACTCGATACAAAATTTTGTACATCCCCTTGAGTCCTTCCCAAAAGAATTCTCTTTTTATTCTATGATATGTCTTCAAAAACCTGAGTGTCCTCCAACAGTGAGGCATGTAGCTCGCAAGAATCTTATGCTTCAACTTAGAATCTTTACTCAAGTATAACCTATCCTTGTACCATAGGGCATTACCTTTCCACTCAAATTTGTTAGATGTCATAGATCCTTGCTTGATATTCTATATTAGAGATTGTGTATCCTTATCTTGATTCCATTCCAATCTTGCTTCTTCCACCCAATCGGCCATCAACATGGACATTCCACATAAGTAAGGCATCTCGCGGATGTATCCCTTCTGACAACGCATCGGCTACTACATTTTCTTTACCCTTTTTGTATATGATTTCAAAATCATAACCCAACATTTTTGTTACCCACTTTTGTTGTTCCTCAGATGATAACCTTTGCTCCAAAAAGTATTTGAGACTATCGTGATCAATTTTTACTCAAGTGTCTACCCATGAGATATGGCCTCCATTGCTTGACCGCATGAAGAATAGCCATCATTTCTTTCTCATAGACATGTGTTTGAGTAGATCTTTTCCTTTGAATCGATGACTCTCAAATGCAATTGGTCTTCCTTCCCGCATTAGAACGCGCTCCCAATCCCGATCTCAAGCGCCACATTCAACAATGAAGGTTTTTGAGAAGTTGGGAGTAAAGCCAAAACTCGGGGTGCCGCACATGGCTTCCTTCACCTGCTCAAAGGATTTAGTGGCTACGCCTCTGTCCAATGGAAGGCATCCTTCTTTAGCAATGCAAAGTGAGTGGGGTTGCTATTCTACCATATCCCCGCACAAATCTTCTCAGTAGCACTGTTAGTCCTAGGAACCCACAGATTTTTGAGATTTTTGGGCCCTGGCCATTCCACCATAGCTTTGATCTTCTCGGATCAACTTTGACGCCTTCATGGGATACAATATGACCCAAATACTCTACCTCTCAGTACACCAAAAGAACATTTGGATGGCTTTGCATACAGAGTATGTTTCTCCAAAACTTCCAACACTTTATTTACATGTCAGTAAGTGTTCTTCCCATGTCTTACTGTAAATCAATATGTCATCAAAGAAAACTAATACAAATTTCCTTAAAAAGGCCTAAAAATAGTGTTCATCAAGCTTTGAAAGGTTGAGGGCGCATTTGTAAGACCAAAAGGCATTACCAAAAACTCATAATGGCCCTCATGAGTCCTAAAAGCCGTTTTATGAACATCTTCCTCTTTTATCCTAATTTGATGGTACCCCGAACGAAGATCTAATTTTGTGAAATAAACAACACCATGCAATTCATCAAGTAAATCATCAATTACTGGAATAGGAAACTTATCTTTGATGGTGTACTTGTTGAGTTCTCGGTAATCTAGACACATCCTCCATGTTTCATCCTTCTTACGTACCATGACCACTGGTGAAGAATATGCACTCGCTATGCCTCGATGATACCGCCTTCAACATTTCCTCCACCATTTTCTCGATCTCACTTTTCGGGAATATGGGTATCTCGTATGGTCCGATGTTAGGTGTTTGGCCCCGGAATCAATCGAATGGCATGATCATGATCCCTAATCGGTGGTAGTCCCTTTGGAATTGCATCAAAAACAGATGAGTGAGCATCCACAATCTTCTGAAGATCGGGTGGCATTGAAGACTCTATATTTTGTACTTCTATGGAAAATAGCTTTGCTATAAAGCCATCCACTCCTTTTCTAAGAACCTTTTGCATCTGATGAGAGCTAATAATCTGTGGAGACTTAGCTACCATCCCATTCAATTGTATTTTCCTTCCATCTGAATGAAATCGCATGAACAATTCTTGGAAATTCATCTCAATAAGACTCTAAGGTCAGGAGCCATCGACCCCAAAACAATATCTCCCCTCCCATAGAAATAGAAAACATAGGTGAGTCTAACATGTAGTCTCCCATGGAAATCTTGATACTATGGCACTTTCCTGTGCACTTGACTGTCCCACCATCCGCAATCATAACTTGCATTTCTCGGGAGTGGGTAAATAAAACAATCGAGGTGGGCAACTAACTTACTATTTATGAAGTTATGAGTACTCCCGAGTCAATCAACACCGCTCACCTTCTATTTTTTGAGATAGCCAATAACCTTGAGTGTTTGAGGAGTACTAATACCGACAACATGGCAAGAAATTGTAGGTGGTGATCCTCTACTTCATCTTCTACCGGTTCCTCACCTCTCCTATAATTTCAGCTTCCTCATCATCCTCATTACCTCCATCAATATAGAACAACTTCTTCTCATCACATTTATGTCCCGGTCCATATTTGCTATCACGCTTAAAACATAATCCTTTTGCTCTCTTTTCTTCCATTTGTTGAGGAGTCACTAATCGCCTAGCAAATGAAGGGGAAGAGATACTACGGTCTTGGTGTTAATGAAAGGTGGCCTCCTACTACAAAGATTTTTTTCCTCTCGCACGACGTGCCATGATAATAGAATCGAAACTTGATTGGATTAAACATCCGTACCTCATGCTCGATGTGGTCCTTAAGACCCCCAAGAAACAAGTCATTCAGATTCTCTTCTGGAATATTCTCCACCCTTAAGGATAGGTTTTGGAATTGATGCACATAATCTTTGATCGATCCTGTTTTTCCGTAACTTTGCTAATTGACTAAAGTAGTTCTCTCAAACACGGAACTATAGTGCAACCGCAACTCCTGAAAAAATGTCCAAGTGACACCTAGACCATTCTTTTCGCCTCCGAGCACATAACCAACGATACCAAACAAATTGGTCGGGTTCAAGATATAGGGATGCCAATGTCACCTTTTGTCCCGATGGTGTTTGATGTAACTCAAAGAAGTTCTCCATTTGATTTATCCAATTCAGGGATCCTTACCATCAAATTTGCGCAGATATCCACTTTCGCATCATGTTCCGTGGGTCGGATAAGTTTGATTCGATGGGACCGGAAAAGTGATCCCATATGGTTAGTTTGTCCATGATTTTGAACTGAAGGTCCTCCTTGGTTGATATGGGCTGGATTTGGGCCATATTGGTTACCCTTTACATGTTGCATGATATCATCCAACCGATGATTGATTTGGGCTATGTCTCCTTTAGAGGCCATCTCAGATTGTACAATTCGCAACTCATACTCAAGTTGGCAAACCTTATGATCAATTGAGGTAAACCCTAGTGCTGAGGAATCTGTATTTACCCCTTCTGACTCCATCTCTTCAATCACTACCCCATCTTTATTTGGGGTTTTACCGGAGTAACCGGATTCTTTTTTGCTCTTGTGGAAGGCCCCGCCATGATGTCAAATCTTAGGGTTTAGGGTTTCGATACAATTTTGGCCGAACAGAAAAAAAACACAGAGAAGATACTAATACTATTTTTTTGAGATCTTTCCGAAAATGTAAAGAACTTGAAAATTTTCCACAATTTGCACCCTAGGGAGTGATTTTATGAAAAACCCTAAATTTGTAATAACTTTTGCAAAATAAATCAAAAAAGTCTGAAATTTTCAGGGAACCTTACTTGAAATTCTTCACAACTCTGGTAAAAATATCTCCCACCAATTCACTCTGGTTCGCAATATGTGGTGGAAACAAAAAATTAGGGTTTTTGCCCTAATTTCGGCCCAGATCGCAGCTCTGATACCACTTGTAATGAAATTACTTGTATAATTCAGATTAAGAGCAATAATAGAGCACCAAATAACACAATATTTCAGAATAATGATCTCAATATGCAATTAGAATAGCTTCGCCACTTCGAGGGGGCAACCTCCAAACCATATAACAAGACTCAAATGCTCAAATGATAATGAAATACTACCTATAATCCCCTATATATACTATTCATATGCTATGGCCATCACCAAGGCCGACCTATTAAGCATGAGAAAGTATAAATGATATAATAAAATGATATGGTAAGCCACAAGTCGGCTACTCATATCCTAATACAAAATGAAAAAGTGGATATTTCTTTCTGATTACTTTACACATTGGACTGAAGCAATATCATTAAAATAAGCTAGCGAAACTTTGATTCTATCCTCTACGAAGGTATAGTTTGTAGATTTGGTGTACCAAAGAACTATCATTTTAATTAATGCCTTAGCATTTTTTGGTACAAAGTTAATAGATTGGGATATTAATCATGGAATTTATTTAAGTACATCATCTAATTATTACCAAAAGGTAATGGATTAGTTGAAAGTACCAATAAAAATCTTTTGAGGATCATCAGAAGGACACTCAAAGAAAACCAAAGAGCTTGGCATCTAATGGTAAATTCAACACTTTGGGCTGACAGAGTGACTCCTAAAAGATCATTTGGTAATTCATCATACAATCTTGTTTATGGAAGAGAGGAAAGAATGCCCATCTCATTTGAGTTTCATGCATTGGACTTCTGCACTAGATGGAATTACTTAAGAATGAACCGTTGCAAGTTTTTTATGTAGATTTGATGGAATTGCAAGAGCTAAGAGACAAAGCTCATCGAAACATGGAAAAGAATCAAAAACAGATAAAGAAAACATTTAATAAGAATTCTAAGTTTAGAGTCTTCAATGAAGGATACATTGTGTTAAAATGGGATGTTGATCATGTAAAGCCAAGAAACCACATGAAGTTTGATACAATCTAGAGTGGTCCTTACATGATTTCAACTTGCAAAGAACACAATGCATTTCATCTTTCAAGGTTGAATGGAGAGGAACTTCCCATTCATTTGAATGGTATGTTTCTTAAACATTGTTATTGAAAATCCTATAGTGTTTGGTTAGAGTAGGATTTCCCTTTCAATAAGTGCAGTTCATGCACATTGCATTTTTTTCAATTCAATAAAGTGCATTTGTGCATGTGATCTGGTTTCTAAATCCTTTCCCATATTTTTTTTGGGAAAGGTAGTTTTGGATATATGCTTCAACTCCATGCAGAATGGAAAAGATCAAGGAATTGTTCTACAAGCTAGAAGACAAATTTCCTTGTAGGATCGCTAGAAATTTTGATAATTTTTGCACTTGTGCAAAAATGGGAAACTTGAAATTTTGTTACAATGGATGGAATTTATGAAGTAGACCTAACTAGGGAATGTAGTATAGTTTTATTATATTTTTCAGCTGCAGCTATGTGTGTTTTTACAAAATGTAACACCTCACATAGCATGTCATTCCATGTTCATCTTCTGCAAGGAACCACAAAATCCCCGAATGACTAATGAATTTCCTTGATGAAGGCGAGAATCATCAGTTTAGGTGAAATGCTAAATTTGAGAACAACAAACAGAGTTACAATTTACAAGAAAGAGAGTTCATTATTAAAGTTACAGTTATTTAAAAATTCATTATTTCTACATGTAAATACAATTAATTATCTGTTTGAGTTTTTATTCAATTATATAATCAATATACTTGTCATAAAGCTGAAAGTAGAAAGAACTATACAACTCGAGAACAAAAATTAAATGTTATTTATTCATGAATAAGTACAATATTTCCCACACAATCCGTGGGATGTAACTCATAACTACTAAAGAAAGAAATACATATGCATGAAGTTAAAATTAAAAGAGTATAGAAGAAACCCATCATTGCATTTGGTTCTCTTCTAGTCGTCTTCACTTTATCCATCTCTCCTAATAGTCACATTGTACTGAAAAATAGAAAGAAGATGACTATCTGGTCGAGAGCTCGAGGGTTTGATATGTATGCATGTATTGTCTAAGTTTGTGCAAATGGATCTCCGATATCATGAGATATAAGATACATCAATAAATAATATATGGAATAAAAGATAGTATCGAAAATATTTATGTTTCTCAAATATCATGACAGATCAACCTAAAGAGAAAGAAAACTATGGAAATAAGAGAGTCCAAAAAATATTTATTTCTAACTATTTTCATAAGTGTGCAGGTACAAGTTGCAGCAAAGGAGGAAATAAAATCATGTCTTACAGTCTTCATTGTTAGCTAAAGATTGCATAAAACAAAGTTTAATGATTTCTTTCTCATGGTACATAAAATTTGAATAACTCACAAGTACATAATGGTATGAAAGAAGAATGTAACTCAGAGTTCAGTAGCTATTCTAGATATAGGAGTTATAGTGCAAATAAAAAGACAATCTTGCATGATTACTTCTGCAACAAAAAATAGAGTTGCAGCCTAGAAGAATACATGTATCAAACTTTCAAAAAAAGTGAAAGCGGAAAAATAAAAATATAAAGGTTGAGATAGGAAAGCTAACTTGAGTGCAAGTTTTAATCAACTCGAGAAAAACTATGATCAACAATAGTTTCCTAAAAGGAATTATAAAGAAGCATTATTTGCTAACTCCAACATATTAATGGTGGACTTATAAAAGGGAGGAATTATTGTTTTTGAACATATCTCATATAAAAGGAAAGTACACTCTTCAAAATTTACAAGTGCAAGTACAAAATATTCAGTTATTAAAGATAATTACACATAAAAAAATTCCACTTTGGGAATTTATATCGAAAGGATTAAAGTGCATAGCACTTAAGGAGATAGTAAGCTAATCAACAAAGTTATGCAAGGAAGAGATATTATAACTCAGAAAACAACTTGTTATCATCTTGTGCAACAACAATGTATTGGATTTTTATTCAATTACAGAAGAATCAAATTGAGATTCCCTGCATAATGAAAACTAAGATCATAGGATTGCATGAACTCATTAACAATCCCAAGGTTCTGCTATGACTAACAAATACACTTTCAATCTAACATTGCATTTTGAAGGTACATATTTCAAAATAAATATACTTTATTTCATATCTCGAGATAACTACAAAGTACCGTTTCTAATCAAATACAAACTGGAAAGAGATGCATGTTTAGATATTCAAGCTTAAAATGGACTAGTTGTGCATCAAAGCATATGAACTAATGGTTTGAATGATTATGCATGAGTAGCATTTATAGGATATAGTCAGAAAAATAAGTAAACAATTTTGAAATGCCACTAAAGATATTAAGATAGAAAACTACAAATCAAAGCTCAAAGTGAAATACTTAAGAAATTCCACTACAGCTTATGAGTTTCAATTGCAAATTACAGAGTACAAGCTTCAGTTACTAAGCAATTCCATAAACTCAAGAAATAACATCTACATTCAAAAATATGTCTACATCTATAGATTTAAGTTCTCTTACAACATCAAAATATGATCAAGCATTCAAGGATCAAATGCAACAAACAAGGTTATAGAAGTACTACGAAGAAGGTTTTAAGATATAAATGAACACTCTACTAAGTCATCAAATTATGAGCAAGTAGTTTTCCTTTGCAAATACAGTGATTATCGAAATGATTCATACATAAGAATTTAGTTTATATTATGCAGCTATCTTGGGAAAAGGGAGAGGTAAATACCAACTTTCAGGTTGAGTAATGGATATATTGACAGATTTCTCAAATGCAAATCTTCTCAAAGCATAATAGGCAATAGGATAAGAGATTACATAATATCATAAACTAAAAACACAATAGTGAGTAAACATGACTGTAGTGGATAAAGATATAGCTCAAGTTCTTTGAAACAAAATTAAAAAATGGCGACAACAACTTCCGAGGTTGAAACCCTCAAAATACAGTACCCAAAAGTGGTGTTTCTTATCAAGAAAATAGTGAAGACCCAGATTTCTAAATAAAAATGATCTTGCATTGAAAGATAAACAAATATGCAAAGGAAATGTTCAAGGAAATAAATTTTTATATTTCCCACCATGGTGAAGATGATATTGGAAATTGAAAAGGAATATGCAAGCCCAGTTTTTGAAAAGATTCAAACCAGATTTTATTTTCCTTTAAAAAACGACAATCATAAAGCCTTAGCTTTCATCACAAAACACAAGAACCCAGTTCATATATATACAAGTAAATGAAAAAGAAGAAATGGGTTGAAAATGTATCCCCAACAGGATAGTAAAATGAGCAAGTGCACAGATATGGGGAAATATACGTTCACACTAGAAAATATAAGATAGATCTCGATTACCCAAAAGAACGAAAAATTACGACTTCAAAGGTTCCAAGGAAAAATAAAAGTGGCCATTGTTGCGAAGGAATACCACAAAGAGCTCGAATGGAGAAAATAATATAGAATAAAAGCTCAGGGACAAGCCCGACTCATGTCGAAAAAATCGGTCATGTTAATAAAGAAAGGAAACAATGGAAAGCTATTTAATCACACAGAGAAATAAATAGCATCATATGTTGGAAAAAAATTATAAGTAGATCTGAGAAAATATGAGCACGAAACTACAAAGTAAGATATGCAGAAAACTAGTCAATGTTTAGCTTGACAAGAAGATACCAATAAATCCTCTGTTACTAATTACATACTCCAAACTAAAGAGGTCACAATGAACAAAAAATAAAAACCCGAACTTCAAAATAGTGGGTTTCTTTTAAAATGTATAAAAGGTTGCAATAAAGACTCAAACAATATAACATCACAAGATTCGGACTCAAATATTAGAGAGTGTGATAGAAATGGAATGATATGCTCAACTTACCATAATAACGAAGCCCATAACACCTCGCGGGAAGCTCAAATTCATTACAAAACGAAAAATAAATTGAAGATATGACTACTCATAAGTATTTTTTCTTTCAAAAAGTTTGCGAAGCCACGAAAACATTGATAAAACAAAGAATAAAAATATGAGTGCATACGAAATAAATACTTCATCCATTTTCATTTTTTACAATAAAGAGTTTTCAAGGAAAAAAATATCAAGCTCACAAATGACAGAACTCACCTTCAAAAGAAGTTATAAAATCAATGAAAATACGAGATAATCAATAGTGATCGACATCTCAAAGAGCTAGAACCAACATCAAAACCGACGAAGTTCGACCCTCTTAGAATATCGAGATCATAGAAATGTAAATAAAATGAACTCTACAAATCCACATAACCTCACACGAGATGCTCGAGGATATTTTATCATGAGTCCAAGGAGCTTCAAATTACAAAACCTCAAACTACTTTCAGATCTCACCTCGAATAAGAGAAACCATAAAGTCATGTTCATATGGTCCTCATCAAGAAACAAATACATTTAAATATAGAGCGCGGAAGAGCTCCGGCGATAATGTCCACCTAACTCCATGAGATCTTGAAAGGAGCATAAATGACAACAAAGGCATAGTTTTTATAGATGCAAAACCTCCTTAGTGAGAGAGAAGGTCATTTTCGAATGCCAAAGATGTAGAAACAATGGTGATGACTCAAAAATTTTCCAGGCTTCACCAAGCCCAAGGTTTCCAAACACAAATGGTGAAATGATGGGTTACTTTCATTTTTACTACCTTGACCAGAGGGCTAGGTTAGTCAAAATCATAAAGGACAGAGATAAACTTCAAGAATTGAGAGGTACAAAAATCAATGTCTGAAAATAGTCATCAAAATCTGCGTAAAAACTAACTCAAGTGAGTTGGTAATCAATGATTCAGAATTAGCCAATGCAAGATCTATGGATTAGTTTCAATATATTCAATATATTCTACCTATCCCTCTTCCATGTATAGAGAAATTGATGATGGATGTTAAACGTTACATAGATCGACATTCCATATAGATCCATCATGCCTTTCAATGCAAACTCGAGATTTGAATCTAACTCATCCAAGGTCAAAAGGAATCACATGTGGAGACATATCAAAAACCCTAATTATAACCTTGATTAAGATTCCACCGAAAATACATAAGGGTCAAAGCAACGTGAGGAGGGGGAAAAATTTTCCCACTCATAATTATGCTTAAAACTATAGTCTTTACCACAAAAAATCATTAGAGTAGCCCATGATAACAATTTTGCAATAATGAGGTCTAAGAGGTCATGTGACCTTGTGATTTTAAAATAGGTGATAATCATTGGTCAATAATGGAATATGCCAAAGCAAAGATGGGGGAAAATAATCATTTTCCATGGTCACGTCAATGAAAATTCCTTTCATGGGTTTTGAAACAAGCATTATTATAGTCCTTGATCAAACTAAGGTTGTCAATAATGCACAATGATCTTAGATCATATTATATGCACATGGTCAATGAGTTTTGACCCTTTGATTTTTTCCCCTCACCTTTTGCAAGGAAAGAGATATTTATTTTTACATGTGCATAGGTGGCATTACTTCTAAATTCAAAGTTCACATAGCATAACCAAGAAGAGACAAAGGAGGTTCTTATGATGCCGAAGAATTATTTACCTTAAACCGTGTGCTCAATTTCCTTAAAAATGCTAAGGAAACCTCGTATAGAGGAGGATGGGTCTCTACTTTTACATGCTCACAAGTGGTCCTTACAAGTATGGGTGGATTATTTTTGCTAAGTTTTGAAAACAAAAGCATTATTTGCTTGCAGATCGAGTATCTTTTTCATATGAGCACAAGAAGACAAAGCAAAGCAAAGACAAAATTTGAACATGAGCACATCAAAGGTGGTCCCCATAGTGGGGTTGGATATTTTTTGCTAAAGTATTGAAAATAAAGGAATTGTTTTCGCCTACACAGGGAGTTTAAAATTTGGTATGTGCACCCAAAGGGACAAAATTAAAAAATGCCTAGAATATTAATTGCAAGTTGATCAAATTGCAAGTGTCACATCAAGCACTATAAGATAGAGATTGCATGCACATTAGAGGAGACTTACACAACAAGAAAAGATGATTATTAACCAAATTATTCATCCTACTTTATTAAAAATAGATCAGTCAACTACATTTTCACTTAAATGTATTTTTGTAACTCATGATATTAATGCCTCTTTGTAATTAGCATGTCTATTTTTATTCCTTTATTTATTCATAATAACGGTGTAAAATTAGCATACATGGGCGAGTACAAATTTTATATTATTTTTAGGATGGGATGGGTGAATAATTTTGCTATATATTGTGTGCAATTACAAAGCATAGAGGGGGGACTTTTAGACATAGGAGTGCTAAAGAAAAAAAATTCAGTTTTGCCCCTTGAATGAGAACTGATTTCTGCCTTTCCAATTATTTGCAGTGCTATGTATATCTCATTAAATCTTGTGAAAGTCAAATTCCCTGACAAATCATCTTACCTTGCTACAAATTTAGTATTTTCTAGATAATATTAGTGTCCATGTTTTTCTTATTATGTATTTGTGACTCACTCCCTTAATAGACAAAGTGTTTTGCCTTAATATTCTGCTAAAAACTATTGGTTTGTGCATCCAAAATTCATTCTCAAATTGATTGTGCATGTACTCATTCAAATCACTCAACAAGTTTGGTGTATCACCCCATTTTTAATTCATTTATAGTCATCTTTTACCCTCAAACCCCTAAAAATTAGTTTAGGATACATCAGAAAGGAACTGGCCTTGATACCCGAGACTCACCTCAATAATAACTATACCCACAGACTGATGTGTTTCCATATTATATATGAAAGTGAAAGATTTAGAGAAATCTTAGAAAACCTGCAGTCATCTCTCAATAGGGTGCACTTTCGAGAGATAACAAGAATCCATGTGTGTGGAAAGATCGGAGTGTCTATGGGAGTTTTTGTGATAATGTCCTTATGACGTTGCGGTGTTAGTAGACCTACTACAAGTAGATCATCCTCCTCTCAAAGATCTGCTAGCAATCCTCAACTAATTGTCATTAATACAATCTTGAACTCTGCATTGAAGGAAATTCTCATGTCATTTTTCATGATGGCACAAATAATTAAATGTTATGGATATCCTAGGTAAGGAGTTACGGGTCTACCAATCGGGTGTCTCATGTCAAACCAAAATTGATGAAGTATAGGTCAATGTTTTTAGACTTGATAAGATATCACCATCTATTTAGTAGTAGCGGCAGAACACATACACAAACCAATGAATTAAAAAATAAATAAAAAATTACTAACGTCTAAGCAACTAATTCTATTTTAGGAACTAAGGAAAGAGAGTATCAAAGTTACTCGAGATCTAGCTCGAACCATTCAAGATTTGCAGCCTCCTCCTTTATCTCTCTGAGACTCCTCATTTTCCTCCTCTTCCCTAGATTACCATTCCTCCTCTCCACTACCCTTACAATCGTGGTCTAACCCCTCCTATAATATTTTTCAAGTACCACAATCCATAGGTTCTAAGATGGGATATTAACTATGAAATTACTATGTTTACAAATATTTAAAATAAAGGTAAATGAATGAGATTATAACAATTATCTTGTTAGGAAATAAGAGATAAAATATGAAAAAAAATCCCTCACAGAAGTGCAAATAAAGACAAACTAACATGTAGAAAATATTACAGATCTCAAATAAAAGTGCACAATAAAATAACACAACACAAAGAGACAATATTTAACGTGGTTCACCCAATTTGAGATATGTCCACCAAGAATCACTTGCTCAGATTTTATTACAAGCTACCACTCTCTCAATATAATACCTAGATTTGTTTGGAGCTATGCTCAACAAACTCTACTGAAATTCTCACCCAAATTCAAAGTACATCTGTGCAATATTTTTCATACATCTATCATATGCATAAAACCATATAAATAGACAATTTGTTTAAGCGAGTTTTACAAAACCGTGGGTATCAAAACCATGGGAAAAAACCGTCCCATAAACCTATGGGTCAAAATCCCGCCCATATGAGAAAATCATGTTTCTCGATATATCAGGCACGTTTTAAGGCCCAAAAAAAAATTCAGCGGCTGCACCCCTAAACCCCACTCACGGGGCTACCACCCCAGACCCCGCTCGGGGCTCGACCAGGCCCCAAACCCCGGTGAGGATACATGAAAAGTGAAAAGTAATCTTAGTGTACAATCTTCAACACTTTCCAACATGAAAATAGGCTCCACAACCTAACAATCTCCCACTTAGAGACTAGTTTTCCCGAGCAAGCTTCTCAACCCTTCACTAGTTTACGTGAAGACCAACCAAAGTTGAACATAGCTTCGGTTTATCCCTTGTGACCACCTTTTGGTCATCATGTCTCTGATTCGACTGGTATGAATATTCTCTAGCTTCAACTTCTCTTCCTCCAAAGTTGTCCTGATGAAATGGTACCTTAACTATATATGCTTCGTCCTAGAGTGGAAAGCAGAGTTCTTAGCTAGGTGTATAGCACTCTAACTATCACTATGTAACTTTCCTTCCTCCTTATGCCCCAACTCCTCAAGTAATTTCTATAACCAAATCATTTCCTTGCTTGCCTCTATGGCAGCAACATACTCAACCTCCATGGTTGACAAAGCCACCAACTTCTATAGTCGTGAAATCCAGCTTACTGCTGTTCCACCTACAGTGTAAACATAACCTGTTGTGCTCCTCCTGCTGTTTACATCTCCAGCCATATCTGAATCTACATAACCACACAAAGTGGTGTTTGATCCATTGTAGCACAAAATTGTCCCCATGGTCCCTCTCAAATACCGAAGGATCCACTTTATTTCCTGCCAGTGATCTCTACCTGGATCACTCATAAATCTACTCACCACTCCACTGCATGGGCAATATCAGGCCTAGTGCACACCATGGCATACATCAAACTACCAATCCATGATGAGTAAGGTACCTTGGACATCTGGTTTCTCTCCTACTCTGTCTTAGGACACTGTTCCTTTGATAACTTGAAATGGCCTGCCAAAGGAGTCCCAACCGGTTTAGCATCTTGCATATTAAACCTCTCCAAGACCTTCTTAATGTACTCTTCCTAAGATAAAGTCAGTTTCCATTCCTTCCTATCCCGAGATATCCTCATACCAAGGATTTGTTTGGCTGCCCCCAAATCCTTCATAGCAAAGGATTCACTTAGCTATTTCTTAAGTACTTTTATTTCCTGCATGTTTTTACCTACAACCAACATGTCATCCACATACAGACAAAGGATAATATAACTGCCATCCTCAAATTTCTTTGTATACACGCAATGGTCATAATGACATCTAATATAACCTTGCTCCATCATGAAGCTATCAAATTTCTTATACCATTGATGTGGAGCTTGTTTCAAGCCATACAAGCTCTTCTTCAGTTTGCACACCATCTCCTCTTTACCTTTTACCTCATAGCCCTCTGGCTAATGCATATATAGTTCCTCCTCCAAATCACCGTGGAGAAGTACAGTCTTTACATCAAGCTATTCTAAGTGCAAATCTTCTGTTGCAACTATTCCTAGAACAGTTCTAATAGAAGTCATTTTTACTATAGGAGAAAAAATCTCATCAAAATCTATACCTTTTTTCTGTGCAAACCCCTTGACCACCAACCAGGCTTTGTATCATTTCTTGCATCCTTCTTCCTCTTTGACTCTGAACACCCACTTGTTCTGTAATGCTCTTTTTCCTTCAGGTAGCTTCACCTAATCCCATGTCTGGTTCTCCATGAGAGCTTGATACTCCTCATCCATGGCTTGCTCCCACTTCTTCCTGGCATCTACTTGCATTGCTTCATCAAATCTCTTTGGTTCTCCACTATCAGTGAGTAATAAATAATAAAGAGAAGGAGAAAAACGTTCAGGTCATCTTCTTACCCTTGAAGACTTCCTCAATATAGGAGTTTGGGGTTCTGTTGAGGAGGTTCCTAAACTAATTCATGTGTCATTTTTCCATCCGGAAGATCCTCTACCACTGCATATTCTTTCTTGGATTCTTCCATGTTTTCCTACAACTGTTGCTTATACATGACTTTCTCATTAAAGACCACATCCCTAGATCGAATGATTTTCTTATCCTTAATACTCCAACATTTATATCCAAATTCATCACCACTATAACCAATAAAATTACATTTTTTTAATTAGCCTCTAGCTTGGTCCTATCATCCTTGTCGATATGAACAAACACCTCACATCCAAAGACTCTATGAAATGAATAATCAACTTTCTTACCATACCAAGCCTCCTCGGGTATGCCTCCATCCAAGGTTTATCAAGTACATAGTTGTGCTCACCACCTCTGCCCAAAAAAAAAAAGAGTCAGTCATGTATGTAACCTCATGCTCCTAGCACGTTCCATTATTGTCTTGTTCATCCTTTCTGATACCCCATTCTATTGCAGAGTTCCTGGAACCATCTTTTGCCTACAGATTCCATTCTTAGAACAGTAATCATCAAATTCATTGTTGTAATACTCCCCTCCATTATCTAACTTGAGACATTTTAGCTTAAGACTTGTTTCATTCTCTACCAAGGCTTTCCATTTAACAAAAGTGTCAAATACATCAGATTTGTTTCTAATACAATAAACCCAAACTTTCCTTGTTGCATCATCAATAAAATTAACATAATAACTTGAACCCCTAAGAGATGATACCTGAGCCGGCCCCCACACATCAGAATGCACCAACTCTAAGTTACTCTCTTTCTTTGTAGTTCTAACCTTGAGAAACCTTACTCACTTTTGTTTCCCATATATGCAGTCCTCACATAACTCCAAACCTATTTATGTATATCCGGGAAAATCCTTGTTTATGATCTCTATGCCCTTATGGCTCATATGACCGAGCCTATAGTGCCACAATGTTGTTTCTACTTGAAGCCACGCGATTACAAACATTAGTGTTATAAGTGGTTAAATACAAGGTTCCAACCTTCTTACCTCTTGCCACCATAAGAGCACCCTTGGTAACCTTCCAAGAGTCCACTGTAAATATCACAGTACAACAATCACTTCCCAACTACCCTGTCGATATAAAATTTCATCTTAATGTAGGCACATGTCTGACATCCTTCAATAGCCAAGTATTTTCATTCGTATCTTATCCTAAATGAGAACCTTTTCCAACTATACTAAAAAGCTCATTATCACCAAGAAAAACATGCCCAAAATCTCCTTGAACATAATCAACAAAATAATGCCTATGTGGAGAAGCATGGAAAGAAGCCCCCGAATCTAAAACCCAATATTCAGTAATATTGTGCAAAGAAAGAATCAAAGCATCGACATACATTACCCATTGCCACATTTTCCTTCTTATTTTCTTCCTGTCGTTTCTTCTTGTCCCGAAGCTCCAAAAGTCCTTCTTTGCATGCCCTGAATTTCCATGAGTGCAAAGATATTATCTTGCTTTTTGATTTTGACCTTGCCCGATCCTTTGATTTTCCACGGTTTCCTCTATTCTTCTGTCTCCCTCTAGTTTCCCTTTGTCTAAGCATTCCCACAAGTAGAAGATTCACCAAATCCTTTTCTTCACATTTCCTCGCTTAGAATCACCCCTACAACATCCTCAAACTTCAACTTTGAGTTAGAAGGAACCGAGTTGCTTACCGCCCTTACTGTGCTATTCCAACTCTCGGGTAAAGAGCACATAACTAATAAAGCCCTAAATTTTTCATCAAATTCTATCAGAATGAAGCCTTGAGCATATTTACAACCGTATAAAAATCATTTAGATGATCTCATTCTTGAACCATTCTCATACATCTTCATATTAAACAACTTTTTCATTAAAAATATCTTATCGAGGCAAAGGGTTTTTCATACAACTTCCCTAATGCATCCATCAGTTCTTTTATAGTCTTTTCCTTTGAAACATTAAATAATACCGAAGATGCAAGACACGGCCAGATTGTCCCAAGTGCCTTCCTATCCAAAGAAATCCCATTCCATATCTATCATGCTTGAGGGTTTGTTCACCTTCTCGAGCAAACGGAGTATAAAGATTCTTCTGATAAAGGTAATCTTCCATCTGCATCTTCCAAAGATTGAAATTCTACCCGTTGAATTTATCAACCCTAGATCTTCCATCATCTGCCATAGCTCACACTCAAGATAAAAATTTCCCTGCAATTCAACACTTCAGCAAACCAAACCAGCTCGATACAAATTGTTATGAAATAAGAGATAAAATATGTAGAAAAATCCCTCACAGAATCGCAACAATAGAAACTAATATGTAGAAAATATTACAGATCTCAAATAAAAGTGCACAATAAAATAACACAACACAAAGAGACAATATTTAACGTGGTTCACCCAATTTGGGCTACGTCCACCAAGAATCATTTGCTCAGATTTTACTACAAGCCACCACTCTCTCAATACAATACCCAGATTTGTTTGGAGTATGCTCAACAAACTCTACTGAATTCTCACTCGAATTCAAATCACATTTGCAATGTTTTTCATACATCTATCATATGCATAAAACCATATAAATAGACAACTGCTTAAGCAGTTTTACAAAATCATGGGTATCAAAACCATGGGCAAAAACCGTCCCATAAACCTATGGGTCAAAATCCCGCCCATATGAGAAAATCATGTTTCCCGATATATCGGGCACGTTTTAAGGCCCCCAAAAAAAAAATCGGGGCTGCACCCCCGAACCCCGACGAGGATACATGAAAAGTGTACAATACTCTTAGTGTACAGTCTTCAACACTTTCACACATGAAAACAGACTCCACAACCTAACATATCCGATACACTTTTGACATGTATCAATGGGTATATTACCAAACGTTCAAAATATTAAAATGGTAATTATAAGAATGAGATGTGGAGAAGAATAAACAACTATTTTGGTGAAGACCAAAATTTTGGGACCAGAATTCCTATGATGTGTGTGTGGGTGTGTGTGTGGATGGTGATATTTAAAAAATCAATTCATGTAATATTTTGAATAAAGTAGTCACATGATTGCAAAGGTTGAAATACTTTAATCATAGATTGGGAGAAGAGAGTTCATCTTAAATGAACGAACGCTGTAAAATTTGTACAATTTAGGTATAAAGACGACCATATCTATAGATTGTTTCTTTGGAAAACTCTATAGATAGGTATGCAACTAGATTTGTGTTAGAATTGTTTTTGTTTGAGTCTTCGCAATACTAATTCATTAGGGAATGAGGTGAAAGATGCTAGTGGTGTAAAAGACCATGGAAACCAGTTCCCTATGACATGGAGTAGTCAGGTAGTTGTAATGGCGGTATAATGCTTAGGAGTGGAGATGAAGGGGAGGGGTCATAACTATGGGTAGACTCATTACTTTCTAAAAATATTTAATTGTGAAATTTAAATATTGGAAAGGATTCAAAGAGAAGTGCTACATTGCACAAATATAGAGAACTATAAAGAGTACCATAGCTATAGATTGTTGGATGCAAAACACTATAGATGGGTACATAACTAAATTTGTTGTTGAATTATTTTTTCGTTTGAATCTTCACAAGACTAATTTGTTACTGAGAATGAGGTTAAAGATGCTAGTGGTGTAAGAGACCATGCACAACCAATTCCCTATGACATGGAGTAGTTGAGTAGTTCTGATGGTGATATAATCCTTAGGAGGGGAGATGAAGGGGGATGGTTCATAACTAAGGGGGCCTCACAACTTTCTCGAAAAAGATTTAATGGTAAATGAAAAGATTGGAAAGAATACAAAGAGAAGTGCTACATTGCAACAAATATAGAGAACTATAAAGAAGACAATTGCTATAGATTTTTGGCTACAAAACACTATATATGGGTATGTAACTAAATTTGTTGTGGAACCTATTTATTCCTTTATATATTTGCATCACTAATTCCTTAGGGAATGAGGTAAAAGATGTTAGTAGTGTAAAAGACCATGCACAACCAATTCCCTATGACATGGTGTAGTCGGGTAGTTGAAATGGCGATATAATCCTTATGAGGAGAGATGAAGGGGTGGGGTCATAACTAAGAGGGGCCTCATAACATTCTAAAAAAGATTTAATGGTGAAATGAAAAGATCGGAATAGATACAAAGATAAGTGCTACATTGGAACAAATCTAGAGAACTATTAAATTTTTGGATGACGTTCAAAGGAGGATATAAGTAGTACTAATGTTGGTAAAGGAGCTCTGATAAAAATAGAGGAAGGACAGGAATTGGGAAATATAAGAAAGCAGTAAGGTGCACAAGGAAACATGGTCCTTGAATAGGAGACGGGAAAAGAAACAACGAAAGAGAACAAGGTGAACAAGGAAGAGTTAGAAATGTTTAAGCGTACGTTTAGGATGCAGTTGGGAATAGAATTAGAAATGAACCCCTACTGAACTTTAACTTGGGTAGATGTGGAAAGAGAAATTTAGGAACGAGAATTAATACAAGATGCCAAAATTGAGATACGGCCCCCTTCTCAGGTACAAATTACAATATATTGTTTGATGGGTATAGACCAGATTGAAATTCTGAAAGAGATTGGTGAAAGCAAAGATAAACTAAATGATGTATGGGAATGGTCGAGTAGAGTGTATTGTCAATAAGAAGATTTGATCTTGAAAGTTGACACAAATCATGATTATACCAAGGTCCTTTCATTCTTACTTTTCACAACCTTTTCTTCGATTTTTGCAAACGAATTTTTTTACTCTAATGGAACCATTGTTATCCCAAAACAAACTAATTTCATTCCAATATTTAATCTAGGTCGTAAGATATGATAATAAAATATTTATCAATAAATGAAAAATGATAGAGAATCACTCGGAAATATAGTTTATCCATTTCTTAAAAACAGATATCATTGGAAAATCTCATAATAGCCAGGAACGCACAATCTTGAGGTACATTGGGAAAAACCTATTTTTATGCCATTTTTTTGAGTTTGAAGACTATGAACAATTTATGGCATTATATCAATTATATTCTGCTGAGATTTCTATTAAGGAAATTTGATAAAATGATAATAAATTGCAGTGTTTCGGAAATAATACAAATAATGTGGGATTCAAAAGGGAAAAAACATACATATTTTGTACATTAAACTTTTGGCATATGGATATGGATCAGGAGTTAGATAGCCTAGGAAGATCCTTATGAGAAAGTGAGGGAATGTAATTTCAATTTTTGTGAATATTGTATATTTTCTATTCACCTTTAATCTTTTTATTTAACTCTTATTTATAATATAAAAATATTTATTTTATCACTTATATGACATATAATATTCGAAAAAATAAAATAAGATAATTGATGTGGAAAAAAAAAAAGTATTTCACGGTATCCATGTTTATCATACCCTTACATTATGTATTTTTGTATTGCCTGTGTAATAATAATAAATATTATAAAAAAATAAAAGCCACTAAAAAATGTTGAAACTTTACTTTTATAAAGAACTTACTTTTGATTTTAATTGACATTATGAAAAATCTTTTTGTTTTTGTAATCACATGAGTTCTCTGATATATTTTAAACGTATCTTTGGCCATAAATGCTAGATAAGTTCTTTTCTTTGATATATTTTTCACACCAAAAAAATTCACTATAGTGTGTTTTAAATTTTTTCACTATAATGTGTTTTAAATTGTTGTAATAATTTTTGCGATCTTTTATACAGTCTCGGTTTCTATCCACATTAAAGTGATCAGGCAGTTTACATGTATAGTCGTGTCACACTGTATGTGTGCCATTTGAAAATATGAACTAGCAATAATTGTACAGTCTTATGTATTTTATAAAATCAAAATTGATTTCAGTTTTATTATTAAAGAATATTAATAGCTATTATAGGTTGATTCATTCCTTTATGAAAATTAATTTTTATGTAAAAAGAAAATTATTTATTTCTAACAACATTATCTATGAGTGTTTGTGGTAGGTGAATTCAAAAATATTTATTAGTGTAAAATAAATAATGCACAAAAAAATAACACATTTTTTTTTTTTTTTTTTTTGGGAAATTAAAGGAATCATTACATATTACATTTTTAGCACAATCTCTACCATAATAAATCATATAGCACACTTAATAATATAGATCATGAATGAATTTATGAAAATAGGTCCATAATAATAATAGTGTTTTTGAGAATTAGGATTCCACAAAGTAAGATTATGTCATAAAAGTAGATTTAAAGATAATTAATAATAAACAATGATTTGCATGATTTTTAAAAATAAGAAGCTGTAAGTATTAATGGAGACTAAATATTGCTTTTAAATTCCTTGTATTTATATGTTTCCACATTTTCCATGCACCCCTAGCATGGCACTTGCAACTTCACAATATTAAAGAAATATAGTGTGATGCATGATTATACCTTTTGTAGAGTTTCCAATTTTTCATATATTGGTCAATCCATGAGAAATACATTTTTTTATTAAGGATTAAGTCTTTTTGATAGGGACATACTACCTTAGTACAACCCAAATAAATGGTCTTCCCACTCATGTATTTAACAGTAAGAACAATACATGACAGTTTGACTTACCTAGCACTCAAAAAAGTGGTGAGGTCCACACTCCCCTCGTATAAAAAAATCAATACCAAAAAGTGTTAAACATTACTAAATTTTTGATTGGTAGAGACGTGGGCCCTACTAGTTTGTGAGTTCTAGATAAGGATGTTCATACATGACACCCTTGAGACAAAACAGAGCAACTACGGAAAAGAGTTGCGGAAACATAACAATACCACAACAAAATTGGAGCAAAACCATGGTAAAAATGCAACAATAATAGGGAAAGGCTCGTCCCCTAAAGGAAAAAGTAAACCAATAAAAAACTACTCCTCCTATGGATTTCACATGTATTGTTGATCTACTTGTTACATGCTATGTGGAATATTGTTTAATAAATATTGTTATACTACATAGAGAATTTAGTGTCCTCTTTTGTTAATCTTCAATCTACTTGTCTTTCACCTACATATCATTTTATAATAAAATATTTTTATATCTACGCCTTTCATTTACTATATATTAAAACTCTTGAATTTCCCATCCACCTTTTAAATTAACATATTATCACTGGTAAGTAAGGAAACTCGCTTGTATACATTGTATTGACCTTAGGAGCTTTCACAACAATTAAACCTCATCCACACCTTACATGCATTTTTATCAATATTTGCTCAAATGAAATTTTAGGGTTTGGAGGTTATATATATTTTAGATTTATCCTCATCTTGTATGTCATTATAAATATTTTCTTAATAAGACAAGTTTAATGTGAGAAATTTAAGGTATGAAGAGTCGGGACACATTTTATATTTTTGTTTAATGGAATTTGATATAGATATTCCTTAGATTGATAAGATTCGGTTGAAAAGATATTTAACAAACCCACAAATAGTTTATGGGTACTCCAAAACCAAACACAGAACATGGAGAGTGACACATTCTAAACTTCCTTTCAAACTTGTTATTTTCCTTACATTATAATACAAACGCTTTATTGAAATCGAAAGTCATTAACCACTACTGAAACCCAAGTTAACGTTGTAAATTTAGCACTAATTAGATAGTTGCATCAAGTGTATAAGTTAGAGCTCTGTTTTACTAACAATGGTAATGCGGGGTTCTTTACTTTAATTATTAAATAAATAGAATGTTATAAGGAACCGTGTTAAATGGAGCTCTCACTAATAGCCATCCTAAAATAAATACCATTTTTTGTTAAATCATCCCTGAATAGTGAGATAAATTTGTAACCCTAATATCTCCTTATTTTACTATATACAACTTATTGATCTAGATGTGTATCTTTATCTAAAGAGGGTTCATTGTATTTGAGAGGAAACTACCACTAGCCCTTCCTATGGGTTCAAACTATATATTTCACTCTTCCTCAATGTGAAACCCTATGTTTATCCATTCTCACCCCAATTTTTAATTCAACAAATTTGTGTTCCTCGAATTATGCCAAAATTAAGTGAAAAATACTACAGAGGAACCGTGGGTGTTGTGGATTCCAAAACTCGATCCAGATTGCAACTCTCCTTCCTTTCAATCCCGCAACAATTATCTACAATAATAGTTCGGTGTTCTACCTCTATAGCCCTCTCTGCAGCTCTCTTATTTGGATGTTGATAAAAATTGATCCTCTAAAAATCCACTGTGATGACATCTTGAATTTGAATGATGGCTCCCAATATGTGGATCATTAAACTACTCGCCTCCATGACCTCCACTGCGGACAAATTACAATCTTGTCCCAAACATTTATAGTAATTTTATCTTTCACAATACTTAACCTGAAGCGCTGAAGCTCAGATCACTCAAAGTCTTTAATAACTCTCCCAAAACAACAACAAGAACAAATAAAACCCCAAGTCTTTGTAGAGGCTTACAATATTAAAACTTTGAAAAAGATATCCTCCAACACAACTACTAATCATAGTTCACACAAACATTTCACTTAATATGTCAAAATTAAGAGAAATCCTTGCATAGACAGAAAACCCCTCTTTAAACAAACTTGTTCAAATCCACACAAATTCCCAATCCCCCAATTGTTTTCCCCTAAAACTTATTTCAAATCCTTTAACAATGCATGCAAACACAAACTCTGGTATTTTCAAATCCGTAACAAAAATATTAAAGATTTTGATACATTGCAAACCATAACAATATCCCTAGACATTAAAACCCTAAGTTTACTAGTGGTCTTTAAATATTTCTTTGTAGAGGAGATGCAAGGCTCGATTGAAAGGTTAAAAATTGGTCGATTGACCATGCTCTGCCACGTACCCCATGACACCACCCAATGCAGCACCAGAAATTGTTTCTTATTGGTATTTATTGATATTAATAATGCTTGCAACTAGTCATCGGTGACTTAGATTTCAAGGATGTGTTTTCCTATAGCAGCGTTTACTTATATTACCAGTGATTTGGCATAGTAGTAAATCACTACGAAATCCTTAAATTCTTGGAATAATAGTAAAGATTAGTACGTAATCCTTAAATTCACTACATTTTGTTTAGGGAGATGACGATGACAAAAAAACGGGAGTTACCAAGAAATTCGACTCTAAGTAAGCCTATCAGCCAATTAAAATGTTAATTATGTGAAGAGTCGTTATACAGTTAACTTGTGTTACTCGAATGAAAATGTTAGATTAGTTAATACATTGGAATGCTATACAAGAATACCATAACAATAAACATTTGAGAACTGTTTAGTTAAATATTAAAACACAAAATGATAACTATAAAATTGGTCGAATATTACTTCTCGTTTTACATCTTTGACTAAAATTATAAGATTACAAAAGTAGATTCTTCTGTTAAACAAGATCACCCATCTAAAGCTTCAAGACACAAACCAGATTCGTTATTCCAGCAAATGAGTGTTATGCATTGTATAATTATTGTAACTATTCAAAAGATTCATGTGGAAAAAGAATTCTTATGATTTACACATGTGTCGAATACACTATCATGTTTACGGGAAACACTATAATTTCATCTCTTTATGATATAGAGGTGCACTTCACATCTTATAAATTGTGAGGCCTAAAATCTTCCCCACACAACCCTATGATAGAACCCAATAATTAACAGAAACAAAATTATAAAATATTTTTTTTGTGTGAAAGGCTAAGGCATTAGTCAAGATTTAATTATTCCCAATTATAATTTTTTTAAACAATTGCATGGCAATCTAAAATTTAAAAACGACTAATATTTTTGACCCAATTTCTAAATGATATTACGATTCAGTTATTTCTCTTACGAAGCTCTAATAATTTATTTAAATAATCCTCATTATCTTTTCATTACTTAACTCCATTAATCCCTTTTAAATTAATTTATTTAAGGGCCCCTAATTAAATTTAAAATTTAATCAGGCAAGTCTAAAAAACATAAAATTTTGAGCCATGCACATTAATATTTAGTTTATTACTTTAAAAAGGTCAAAGTTGCACATCTTGGGCTAACCCCATAGGCCTCATTAAAACATTACTCATACTTTTAATTTATTTCATTCCCACCAAATTCCCTATCAGTTAAGTGATGTAGAATTCATCCTACACCATTGGATCTAATCTATCTAAGTCATTAGATCTAAGTTATACTAATGAAACCCTAATAATCCTTAAGGGTTCTCTTATATTCATTTCTTAAACCTATTCTCTCATTCACTTTTGTTTGGTTTGCAGGTTAAGGAAGGAAATAGGCCATGGAAGGAAGATCTAGTTCATGGGTGGATACTCACAAGAAGGAGAGATTTGTGTACATCCCTCTCATAGGTTTTATTTGAACCTATTCATCTCTACATTAATTCAATTTTTATATACCCTATTTGGGTTATGGGTGTTTACCCATTTGAGAAAAAAAAATTGATAATATATATAATGAGTGAATGAAATATATATATATACTTCCAAATTTTTATATGTATATGTATTGATATTCACAATACAATATATTCTCACTAATAAAACTCATTTTCAAAAACTCAGTTTCAAATGCAGAATAATCACCCGATATAACCCGATATATATATATATATATATATATATATATATATATATATATATATATATATATATATACTTCCAAATGTTTATATGTATATGTATTGATATTCACAATACAATATATTCTCATTAATATCATTAATAAAACTCAGTTTCAATATATATATGTATTGATATTCACAATACAATATATTCTCATTAATAAAACTCAGTTTCAAACAGAATAATTGGCCTGATAGATATATACAAGAAGCTCGGACGATTTAAAAGTTACACAGAGCAATGTATTACGGCCACGGATTTGATAAAGTCGACTGTAAGAGTAATGGCTGCATTTTTGGTTAAAAGGCGGCTTGGACTGCTAAAGAATAAGGTTACAATGTTTGGGGGTGAGGTGTGTCGACCCCACCCCACCGCATATATAATATATGGGTTGGTGGTGGGGTCGGCGCCCCTTCCCCAACCTTTTATTTAAAGTTTTATTACACATGGGGGCGCGGACCATATGGCAAACAAACCAACTTTTTTATTTATATGTTCCTTAAAACATACCATATTAAATATAGTTGCTTTTCCAAATGGTTGCGAAGATAGATAGTTTATTATTATTTTATCTAAGTGTGTGTATATATATATATATCTATATATAATTTATAAATTAATAATGTATTCTATATATTAATGATGTATAGGCATGAATACTAGCTATATTTCCCCCTTTTTATATATGGGAAGAGATTGCAACTAAAGTAGAAGAATACCATTTTTGTAATTATAAGTTTATATGGGTACAATTTTACATACACCTAGGTAGTTAAAGTAGTGGAAAATTGTATGTCTTGATCAATTTTAAATAACCATCTTTCTCTTGGATCGATAACAAATTTTAAAAACACTCTTCTATTATTCAATGTAAGAGCATAACTCCATTACAAACTTCTTGCACACAAATGCTTCAAGAAGAACTTGATTACAAATAGACACACTTGAAGGATGCTATCCCGGATTTTTTCAAAGAGCTCGACCCATCCTTATATAGGAAGAGGGAGAAGGGAAACGGAAACCTAGGAACCGAGTAATCGGGAACCGTGAATGAGGTTACCCAAAAGATTCCCACTAACACAGCAGTGATGAGTACATACCACTCATAATAGTACCTTTAGAACGTGGGGAGGTCCACATTTTACAAAAAGTGAGTTTTCACGTCACTGTTTTATTGTACTACCGACAACAAGCCTGTCGGCTAACTTTAAGGACTATACAAAATACTGGGCCCGGCAACATCATCAGAAGATGAGGACGAATCTTCGTTGCTTTGTTCAACAGGAAAAAGAAGACGCGTGTTGCGCTCGTACCAAAGTCGTGAGACTGCTCGAGACCCATCAGTATCTCTGCAAAGATATGCTCGTGTAGGATAGAGATATTGATCAGGGATACGTAGAGAGTATCCAGGTGCAGGAGGAGGTACATTCATCGTATGGTGGATGTAGAATTTCCTCCAAAGTGCTCCATTAGGGTTTGCATGGTGACCCTGCATGGTGTTAGTAACAACATAATACTTCGTCTTGACATACCAGGGGATTTTACAATTAATAATAATATTTCTAACAGTGTCGGGACTAGGATTGAGTAGAGGACTGTTAGATGTACCTTAGTTGGTAAAAACTTGATTAAAAAATATTTGTGATAAGCTGAAATGTATTGTTGGTCACCTGGTCTGCTGGGACGATTTCATGCATCATTTTCAAGTGGATCACCTTCTGGCCAGAGCTTTGATAATTCAAATCGCCATAATGTATTTGGCTTGGGAATGAGTTGGCGAAGACGGATTCCTTCAAGAGGAGGACTGTCATGTGTAGGCTCTGTGTGTGGGAATGGAGCCATGGCCATGTCAAAGTGTCGAAGACCATGGGGTCTTGTATAGTATGAAAATCAGAGGTTGGTATATCTGGATCAACAAACCTGCAAGCAACCTCTGTCATGTTGTAATGAGAGACATATAATATCTCTCGAGATATTAATAATTGTTCGGCCTCTTAGGACATAGTAAGATCACATCTTTCTTTTGATCTTATCATGGGTAAACAAGTAGTTGTGTCCCATACTAGATGAAGATATTCATGAACAATTTGAGTTACATTGATAGTCTTATATTGAACAAGCTCGCGAGAAGCAAAATCTGCAAGGGAATTCTTTTTACCAGATATGTGTTCAACATCAAAGTCGTAACCATCAAACCATTGAGCCCATCGTTGAAGGCGACCATAAGTGGTCTTATTTGTAGGATCACCCTTGTACAATCTTCCTTTGAAGTGTCTGTAAATCAGCCTTCGAGTAAGAACTTTTCATCTTGAATAAAAACAAGAAAGATTGGATGGATCTTTTTCATGCAAGAATTTCCTTGTGGCTAGAATGATACTTTAATTCAGGACCTTTAAAATATCCAGAGGCATACCTGCAAATATGTTCGGTATCATTCCCTTTTCGTTCCTTGAGGATTGCTCCCCAAGAATTTTCTGAAGCATTTGTCTCAATTATTTTGAAGCCCGAACTCGGCGAGAGACAGAGATGGAAGAGTCTGGCATGACTGCTTGATTCTCTGGACAGCTTTGGTCATTTCAGTATTCCATACTGGAGCATTCTTGCGAAGCCTTTTATTCAAAAGTAATCTGTCTGCAGCAACATTTTGATAAAAGCCTGCAATATAATTAACACAACCTAAAAACCTTTGTAGTTGTGTTTTATCAGTTAATTCATCAGGAAATAAACTGATCTTTGATACAATATGCTCTTGCAGAAGTATGGCTCCATCTGAAATAGTGATACCCAGAAATTGAACTGTGTCTTTGAATGTCTCCATCTTTGTGGGACTGAGACATAATCCATTGGAGTACACGGTACCGATAGAATTGTTCTAAATGATCCAGATGATCCTTAGTGTTCGGGAGAAAATAAGGATATCATCAATGTATACAATGAGGAACTTGGAAAGATGACCAAATATTTGATCCATCTTCTTCTGAAAGATGGATGGTGCGGTCTTTAAACCGAATGGAAGAACAGTCCATTCGTATTGGCCTCCTGGGATACTAAAAGTAGTTTTATATGTATCTTTCTTATCCAGAAGATTTGCCAGAAACCAGATTTTAAATCAAACTTACTATAAACCTTGCTGCCATTAATCTGAGTCAACAAATCATCTCGGCTTGGAATTGGGTGTTGTACAGGCAGGATATACTTATTGAGAGGTTTATAGTTCACAACTAATCTCTTCTTACCTCTAACTTGCTCACTCCTTTTATTGACATAAAAAGCAGGACATGTCCAGGGGGACTTGGATGCTTGAATGAATCCACCTTTAAGTAGATTAGCAATTTCAATTTGGCATTCTAGACGTTCAGAAGGAGACATGCCAATATGGTGTGCTTTGAATTTTGGAGGAGTGATGGTCTAGAATTCCAACTGACAATAATGTTTTTTTCGATGAACAAAGGCATGGGGATTGTCAGAAGAACAGTCATTTTTTATTTTGGAAATCATGGCATTAATGACATAGGTATTCAAAGAGATGGATTTATGGAACCAGTCATTGTTGGACGCTTTACAGGTGGCTTTGGTGCGAGAAGGTACAATAGATTGGTAGGAAGTAATTCTAGGAACAGATCCTTGAGGGAAAAGGATCTCTTTTTCACTGAGATGGTATAGGGCATATGGTTGTTAAGGTTATCGACCCAAGAAGCATATCATAATGAAGGAGGTAAAGCGACGAACCTTAAATACTGACTGGACTTGCCCTAGTTGTGACAGAATGTAAGCAGAACATTTTGAAATGACTTTCTTTGAATCAAAGCTTACTTGTAGAAAGTCGAAACCCAACAATCTCTTGGAATGGCCTTTTCTTTAAGATCGATTTACGCACCAGTTTCAAGCATTGCATCCAAAGTATATGGCTTTATATTTGGAATACAAACTTGGACTTTACAAAATGGATTGCAGGAATTTCTTACAAGATTTACTTCAAAGATGATGTTTCGCATCATATTGGTCATAGGATTTCTCCATGATCAGCCTATCGACATCTTCTTCAGTATTATCAAAGCACTATTTGTTGATTCTTCTTCTTGAAGTAAAGTCTGAAATTCTTCAAAGTGGCTTTTGAATAGCTCTTTCAAGAAGTGATATACATGCTTGCCTCCACCATTTTCATTCAGGAGTGCCAATGGCAGGAACAAGATTTGAAACAATGGCGGGAGGTAGGCGTGCTTCAACTTCTGTGTCGTCAAGATTCTCTTCGGGAAAGAGAAATGGAAAACTTCTCGGGACTGTCCCGCGCCCTCGCCCAAAGCTTGGTGATCGTGGTTGCCTGGGAAGGCGTCCTCGGCCGCGACCAGAAGGAAGAGAAAATTGATATGGTGTAAAAGAAGTTGTAGGAGTAGCAAACCTTTGAGAAGCAAGATAACTATCTTCACAATTTTCCTGTTGAATCTTTTCTTCTAATTGACTTTTTATTTCATAAATTTGTGCCTACAGAGAGTAATGACGATTGACCATGTGTGGGGGCACTTGATGAGCTCTCTTTGGAGTGTATCTAGTTTTTGTTTTAGAACCATAGAGCTTGGAGTAATGAAAGGATGCTCATAGGAGCTTCCAATCATATTACAATGAAAACTCGGGCAATGAACTATACCCTTGATCTCGAATCAGAAAATTCATCTTCAGAAGAAGATGTTGATACTTGATTTGTGGCAACTACGAGTTCAGAGAACTCGACATCTGATTCATAACTCTCTGTGTTAGAAATAAGCACATATGTATCTTCATCTAGAGAATGCTCCTGGACAAAATTTACTTTAGCCTTTGCAGAGGCCTTGTGACCTTTCTTTGGGACAAATTCCGCTATAGTGGTTTCCCTTACATATAAAACATTCAATTTTTTTATTTTTGGGAAAATATTTCTTTCTTCTAAAGAATTTTCTACGGGGCTTGAAAGGTTTAGATGCACAATCTGTGCATTTGGAAGCTTTCATGAAATGGGAAGAATGCTTCTTATATTTTTGTGCTGGGAAGGATTAGGAGTTGACAACCAAATTGGTTTTCTATTTGAGTTGAACAAAAATTGACTCCTAATATTTTCTCAGCTCTAATGGCTTCCTTCCGGGCCTTTTTCTCAAGACAGAGACGCTGATTAGTCTCTGTGATGATCTGATTTATCCTTCCAAAGGTTAAATCAGCATCAGTATAATTATGCATGGCTTTTTTATATTCAGTGGAGAAGTATGAAGGGAAAGACTCCACATATCTTAATTTCATGGTAGAGTTAAATGGAGTACCTGAATTATAAAGGAGCTTTTGAATGTAGCATTGGTACTCTTTAACTTTGGACATGTCGCAGAGTTGAGCTCTCAAAACTCAAGAGTACACAGTCTTTTCTCATCATCAACTGTGCCAATAAATTATGCGATGATTGCAGCTGTCAAACTAGCCGTTCCACCGCCAACACGTTCGGCGCCCTCTTCTCCTTGGCCATTTATGATTTGGTCTTTCATACGGGAAGGAACAGCATCCCACCACTCTTTGAGGATACCAACAAAACCGTTAGCAATAATGCCGACAATATCCTTGTCATGTTTGCCAAATTGCAGAACTTGGGTGTTGGCCCAGCCAATCATACCATGGATCATCTCTCGAATTTCGTCAGCAGTTTTACATTCAACTTTGTAAAAATTGGGCTGGAAATTCAGAGTTCTGATCGTACCTTGCATAGGAGGTGTAGAGCTTTGTTTGTGTCCATGAAGCTTTCTGCAGCCTTCTTTTTGTCAATCGTGCCATGCCGATTTTCTTATCGCCTTCTTTTTGCTGGCTGAAAGGTGACTTCAACGAGGCAACTTGTGCCCAAGTAATGGCCTTGGACCAGTTGGGACTAGGTCCTTGGCTCTTGGAAGAGATACCGCTTTTATCAAATTAAGAGCTTTCAATTTCTTGTGACGCAAAGATTGTAAGAGCAGGAAATTTCGCTCGATCTCTCAAAACGAGAGAAAAACATAAAGTATTTACTTTGTCATTGATAATCAATCTTGTCAATTACTTTCTTCTCAGATCCTTCAGATACAGCACGAATAGATTGTTGGATCTGGGATTGTAGATTATTCTTTGACTTGATCCGGGACATGCTATAAATTAGTAGTCGATTCGTTTGCACATTAGTAGTTAAGTTTGTCCATTTTCTTATTTAACAGAGAGACATCAGATTGTATATCTCCACACCTTTGGTGGAGCTCTATAGCCTTAAGAGTATCCTGCATTCTCTTAAGCTTTTCATTTTGAGACAGGACTTGATCTTGAATGGCTCGTGTGGCTTTGTTATTCCAGTTCATCATTCGGGCAGACTCAGATTGCTCGATCTTAGAGTCCAACTGTCGTTGGTACCAGTATTGTCGGCGCTGTTGCCGATCCTCTGTGTAGATCTCAAAATATTTGGCCATGGGAAACTCAAGTTTGCTTTGAGAGGTTGAAGCCTCATTTGTATCCATGGAGACCTTGGCTCTATTCAGCACAGATTTGGCCATTTGCAGAGTCTGGTAATGAGAAGAAGATGAACAAGAATTCATACTAATAGTAGGACCATTTTTGGGAATATATTTTTGCTGTACAAGGACTTGACATTGTTCACACCACAGACAGTCGGTGTTTGGATCATGTACAAGTGTAGGATGGCTACAAGGAGGAAAATCGACTCAATATTTTCTCTTTCTCGGATATGAAAGACCGAGTAGAGGAAGACGTAGATAATCTTGGTTTTACTGAGTTATATTTTTCGAAGGATATTGTAGCTTTTCCTTTATCCTCAATGACCTTAGAGGAAAATTTTACAGATGAAGTGCTACTAGAGAAACATTTGGTAGATATGGTCCATTCTCGGGGCATACACGAATTTTATCCTAGCTTACTATTTGATTCAATTTTTTGTGCAAGAAGGATAGCATGCATGACTACACTAATTCCTTGGGAAGGGCCATGCTTTACAACAGGATGAGCAAAGATTAGTTAACAAAATAATCCTATAAAAAATTGCAAATGGGGAAGACCCGACTTCATATGAACGCCATTGGTTTGCAAATGTAGCTTAAATACTTGATCTAACAGTTGTCATCTGTATAGATACGGGATAATTAGGGAAAACATTGAAATGTATTGGCTTGTTACTTATACTTGTCTGTAGAGTGGCTAATAGACAATCCTTGAAGCTTTCATGATGAGTGTCAAGCAAACAACACAAAACAGAGGCATTTAACCCTTTTCTAAACAAGGGAGTTATGCCAACATGTACACAACCTATATGTACAAACTTATAGGTAGTCCGCTTTTTAAATACTTAAGATCTTGTGGAGAAATTAAAGGAATATCGTATTCGGACTTATCAGATGTTTTAACTGAATACATGATTCACGAGATCTTATAGCAAAGTAATGGCTAATAAATGAAAAGACTTAGATTTGATATATCTCACTATAAGGGATTTTTGGGAGTTTCCAACCCGGAAGTGGATTGTCCTCTTCGAAATGTGTGTCTCATCGTTGACAAGAATAAGATAAGAAAGACTTATGAATGCCTCATCGTAGTCTTCATCTTGTCTTCCGTAAGTCGATGCAACCCATGCTTCTGTATCCATGTCATCGGCACAAAAAGTTTGTCCTTCACCGTGACTTAATTAGAACGTATATGACCTCAACACGCCTCACCCGGGCTAAAAACAATCCACGTTCTTTCGTGCGCATCTTACGGGATTCAGAAATGTTGTAGACGAAATCTCTAGAGACAGTAAAGCAAAGAAAATGTAGTCGAGAAAATTTAATCTTTATGTAACAATATAAAGGTTAAATTTATTGTGATTTAATTTAAACACTTAGAAGCGTAATTGTCTATGCAATACAAGTAAAAACTATATTGTAAAACTTTTACTATCTTTACGTTGAACTCAAAATAGGAATGTATTGGCAAATAAGTCTAATGTCTATTTTTGAGAACAATTCTCATTCCTTTTGTATGCTTCCATATTTTAAGATGCATTTCTATAAATGTGTTTCCAATCACATTTAAGAAAAAATATTTATTATTATTATTATTCTATCATTCTCCATCCCTATTCCAAAGCTCTCATTTTGGTACAAGTTGAGACTATGGTAGAAAAATAGGAGATTTGCACTTTACACCTATTAAATTCATTTGTCTATAACTTTACACATATTAAAGGTTGTTGAGTTTGGATCTATAGTGGTTAAATTTTCATTTCCTTAAAAATATCAAAGGTATTTTCAACAAGGCAATTATGTGCATATGCATCAATGGTTATAGTCCGCAAAACCACATTTTATGGTTGTTTTACAAACCTATATTGTGTATTCGGTAGTCAATTTTTAATGACATGTTTATATTTATTGTTTATATAGGGTCTATTTTCATCTTGGTTTTCACCTAGAATGGCCATAGATATAAGTTGCATGCCTTGAGTTATAATGACAAGGAAAAGATTGGCTAGAAAAACATAGAATAGAAATTACACATGAGTTGCAATGTATGCCAAGTGGGGTGTAAACACCATGCTAGTTTGGAAATGTAATTCCATGTGGTAGTTGTTATGTAGTGTATTTGACAGTGTCTCTTTGTGCTTGTTTCCATGAAGGGGTTTGATGAAGACCAATATAAAGAGAAGAATGCAATAAATTTAGGAATCCTAAGAGAAGACAAGTTGAATATAGGAATAAATTCTACATGTTTTTAAAATTAGAAGGAAACAATTTCGAACTTAATTGCATCTCTTTGTTTTCCTTGAAATGGAGGAGGTTATGGAATGCAAATTCTAAGTCACAAATTTATGTCATGACTAGATTATTTGATCATAAGTATTTACCTAAAGGTATTTATTGTTTTCATGTTTATAAATATTGATTGTTTTTTGTATGAGATATTGATTTCATGGGTTCCAATCTTGATTGGTAACACATACAACCAACAACCAATACCAAAATTTGTCAATGTCTAGGGGAATGGAGTTATGTAAGGTTTATAGAAAATAAAAGGAGGTTCAATACAATTTTTTTGGTGAATGCAACCCGAATAAAGTTCAACCATGAACATTACCCCCTAAAGAAGACATGGTAGAACTGACTAGTAGCTACATCATATAACTAGGAAGTAAATTTCTTCTACCAATAACGTTCCAAAACTCTCGGGGATACAAAAATACTAAGAAGATTTCATGAGATTTCTAAAATGAAACACCACTACAAATGGTTTTACATATAGACTTTTTAGGTATAGACTTTACCAAATTTAGAGTATTTTGTTAGGTATAGAGTTTACCCAATTCCTTTAATAGACTATTTTTACATCGACATTACAATTCCTTCCCAAATTTTAAATGTGATTTTTGTGCCTATTTAGGAATTCCTATCAAAATGTTTTATCAAATTTTTCAATGCTTGGTGCTCTTCATACTTACATTATACCTTGTGAAAGGATCTCACCATCACATGGTACTTGAGCTTGGTTTTATCTCAAATACACCAAATAGCCACTCCTCATAACCCTTCACTAATATGTTTGGCTCCATCTTTTCTAGCACCTTAATGCGAGTCGGATGTTCTTTATTTCTTGTGTAAAGGATGACATTTCACTTTTTCTTACCATTGCCACATCATCTTTTTACTACAATTTTTTTTAAATATTAAATTTGTCTTAATAGCCAATAACTCGAAAATAACACTGAACCCACATGATGGTGTTAGAAAAGCATTTTTTGTGTATGAAGGTTTCTTTTTCCCCATTTACACCAATCAAGCCCTAACCCACACACTTAAAGTTGTTGCATTACTTTAGACACCTAAAATGTTCACAACTACCAAGTCACATGGAACTTTTAATGACTTGTGTGTGTAGGGGGATAAAATAATGATATAACACTTAGTGGATTAAATTATGGTACTTATTTTTGTTATATGGCTTGAATCAGAACATCTAATGATAAATTCTAGTCTTTAAAATTGCATTTTACTGAGTCAAAAAGATATATGAAAAATGGAAGAGTAGTTTACACTTTTTTCACCTTAGGACAAGAATGAGCCATGTATGATGATTATGTTCTAGGCCCATAATCACTATTTTTGGATTTTGGTCCTTTTGTTACTATATTTTATGATTGTTTCAAGTATATGGGTCAATATTTACATGTCATTAGGTTTGAATTTCAAATAAAGAGAATCATATATATAACAATTCAATGATATGGAAAACACATTTATAATAGAAGAGTAACAAGGCCAATACAAGGGATATCAAGGGCACTATACCAATACAAAGGATATCAAGGGAACTATACCAATTAAGCTATCTCAAGAACTCAATATATTATTATAATATGTCTAGTTAAAGTTTGAAGCACACTTCTATTGTTTATATTGTGTTTTTTAATTACTAGGGGACATATAGATCTCACATTATTCATAATTACACTTTCACTAGGTGAGAGAACTACATTTGTGGTATGTATGTCTTAGAAGAAACATAGTGATTTGTAGTCTTGGAGAAAACACCATGTGATAACTTCCTTGCAAAGGAGAAAGAAAATATACATCATGAAATATTCTTTATATATACATTTCAACCACACTTCAAAAAATTAAAGTGTATTCTACCATAAATATAACAATAAATGTCAAATAAATGTCAAATTTTCACTATTTCCACCTTGAATCTAGCATTACAAAACATGTGAAACCGAGTAAACAATGCATAGTTAGTTATATATGCACATTTACACATTTCCAGTGTGTCCAAAAATTCCTTTAAATATTGTGACACAAATGTACATTATTTTGGGATGTATTTGTTTCAATGTGCAATACATTGAGGCATTAAAGAACATCCATATCATAAAAACTATGATTTACTCGTGTATATTCATGAGTTATAAGAAATACAAGCTCAATACATATAAAATTCAAGTTTTACACATACACACACAAACATAAACACATGCATATGTGTGTATATATGTATGTGGGCGTGTTTAGGAAAGGGATGGTGGAACGGGTGTTGGGCTTAGGGAGAGGGACATGATGTAGCATCGGGGAGATTTAGTCTAGTGGTCAAATATCTATGATGGTTTCCCAATCTACATTTCTCTCTAATATGTATATTAGTTCACAAATCGAAAGAAGATAGAATCAAAAAAAATGGTGATGGTGCTTCATTGACATTTTCATAGAAGTATATTGAAAAACAATGTATATTACTAATGTTTCAATTCTAACCATAAAAATTCATTCTCATGTTTATTTTCCACCCTTTAAATTACAATCTCACATACACACCCCACAATAAACTCATCTACTTATCTTTAACTATTGTAGGTCTAGATTTCCAATAGATCCCTTGTGTAATAACATTAGATGGTTATTTTGTGTGTAATAACATATAAATATTACTATATAGTGATCCTTACTAGTCCAATAGAGGCGATCCCACAATGGAAGTGGCCCTCTTACTAAGATAATGGTGATTTAATTGGGGGATGGGTATGTTTTTCGCATGACCTTCCCCTCTCTTCCAATCACACACAAATACTTGTAAACTCTCCTCTAAATATATGCCTTCCTACTGAATTTATATGTATGCCTCTTTAGTACATGTATTAATTCTATGATTCCAAAATCCTCAATAAAAATTATTCCTACTTTATTTTGTTGGATTGGTCCATGATAACATATAAACTATATGATATCTTTATATTAATAGAGGTAATGCCACATTGGAAGTGACCATATTATTAACATAATGGTTGATTTCTTATGAGATGAGCATGTTTTATTACTTTTTCTACCTAGGGAAAGGAGGATTAGATCCCAACTATGGCGCATCAACAGGAACATAGATCATGGTGTAAGGGGAGATCCTCCAATGATTCAACAATTCTTGTAAATGTTCTAACTCTAAGGATACTTTTTCAAATTGTGTTTGAATTTGAAGACACATGGAAGAGAAAAATATTTTTTCATTAGTCTAAAAAATTCTTAAAATATATTCATGACTAAAACTAAAAACATTTCTAGCATTCCTTAATTGAAATAAAATAATAGCTATTAAAAATTCTACATAAGAGTGACATGAGAAGATCAATGATATGGATAGCCAAACAACACAATATTCTAATTGAATGTCTTAAGGGTGATATGGATGAGAAAGGGAGTAAATCTAGGTCCAAAATCTAGGGCACATGAAAAATACCAAAAAGGTACTTAAAAGACTCAAGGTAATTACATGCAAGAAATGAATAGACCCCAATATGTTTTAATACATCTCCTAAATGAAGACTTTTATAGTTAAGGGACCATAAAAAGGTGCAAAATTTAGGCTCTAATTATGAATTCCATACTCTATTAAGTCTAACAAGCCAAGTTTTGGGAAAGGAATTCAACTTCCAACATGAGTTAAACTTGTAGAGAGAAGAAAAAGAGGCTCATAATCTTGTCTAACAGACTTAAGGAGTATTTTTAAAGAAGAGTGTCAACATGTTGACATCAATCTACCCATTAAGAATTCAATGAATGATGTCCAAACTTGTGTAACATAATATATAGGGGAAATTATTGAATTTTCAAAATGAACAAGAGATTAAAATTGGCTAACTTATATCTAACTTTGAGTTCAAACCAAGGTATATAATCTATGGAATGCACAAGTCTCTAAATAATGTGAAATCCATTTTTATCAAGCCAATGAGTCTTAACTTTGTGATATTGTACCAAGTGAATGTCATTTCCTGTCGTAATTAGTGACCAACAAATTTTTTGATTGTTAAAATAAATCACATATCTAAATCTATTACCAACCCATTTTACGTATGGTTTAATCAATTAAATGTATTCAATAAACATTTTCGCAATGAAGGAACCCTCAATTTTGACACGCACCCTCAATGCTCCTAAAATTGAGATTTCATATGATCACATTTTATGGCATAATTAATACTATGATGAGAACTTGCAATGTGATGATGTGTAAAGATTGATATTTTTACACTACATTATTGTATGTGGGCATGTGATGGCTCTATGTTGACTACAAATATCTATATATTCATCACACTTGGAGATTAATTTTTTCTTAACGATCAAATCATTTGGAATGTGATTTCTCCTTATTTTATCAAAGTTTTGCTACAACATCAGTTGAAGATACAATAATGCTATGTTATTGTTACACTTTTAGAGGATTTAAAGAATGTGTAGACTTTTCATGAAGGAATCATTGAGTAACTCATATTTAATTTTTTCCTAAAAAGGGATTCATAGAGTAACATTGGATCCAACACCAATGCCAAGTAGGTCGTTCAATTTTACATCCATTTGGTCACACGTGAAAAATTTGATTCACAATTGTTATAGAGGGAGAGCTTACTAAAAAAGGGGTATGTTTAAAATTAAAAATTAAATAGTTCAACTACTCAAAATTTAGTTCTTTAGGTTGGTCGAGTAGCGGGACATAAGCATGTGAGACTACATTAAGTAAACTTGGACCGTTTCTTGTAGGGAATATTGTATTTTAATTTTGTAAAATAATTTGGTGTCGAAGGATAATCTTTCCAACAACCATGTCAACAAGAGTAGTTGGATAGAAAAGTGCAAGTTCTATAATGTTTGATTTTGTTATCATATATGTTGTACATTTTAAAATAATATATAATATGTGATTAAAGAATGCCAGAATAGAAAAGGGTAAAATAAAAGTTAGTTTCTAACATATTAATGTAGTAGATAAAATGACGGAAATAACCAACGTCAACATTTGGAAGATTTATTGAAAGAGGGGCCTAGCTTGTAATGTTTATAAAAGTTGAAATGTACTAGCTAGATAAGGTGCTCCATATGTATGCCTCTACCATGTACTACATTGAATGTCCAAGTGTAAGTAGTTGGTATGTTCAAGTTCTATGTCAGTGTGGCACATTGACTACCATTGGTGGGGCATGCCATATGCATAAACTCCATTACCCTTCTTTATAGCTTGGTCTCAATCATTGTTGTAAGTGGCTCCAATACTGAAATCCAATAATCCCCTTCTGAAATGTTATATTTTAGTCTATTTAGAAATTTGAATATCTTGTCAATTTAAAATTAAAAAGATCCCCCCAAGACTTAGGCATAGTTGAAATTTGCCTAGATATAACATTACTCCAACAAAGACTTTAAATCTGTAATTCTCCTAAAATCCTATAATGAGATGTAACTAACAATGAATCTATGAATTAAACTTTGATACTTAACAACATAACTTGTATCCCTTATCATTCACATTTCTATTCCATTTCTACTCTTTTTACTTTTTGCTAAATTATGACTAGATAAATATACCAATTATACTCGCATCTTTGGCTAATAAGCCAATATATACATTTTCTAAGCCCATGTGACCGCGAAAAGAACCTACATATTCTAATCCTTAACTCACCCAAAAAAACTAATGGAAGGAAAAACATACAAAAAAGTAATAAATTCAATGTCAAAAAGATACTCAAAGGCCTTATATGGCTTTAAAATAAAATTGGAAGCCTAGCGGCTTAGAATGATTTAGATAAAAGGATAGAAAAGAAAAGCATCTAAATTTTAGGTATCTAAGTTCAACCTACAAGTTTGTAGTATATTCTATATTTGTAAGAAATCAAACAAAGAAAAACAAATCAAACTAATTAAAATTGAAAAAAAAATAGATTTTTTATTTTATCAATGAGGTATTAATATGTTTATTAATATTATATCAAGATACTATTTATTATTTTAATTCAAAAGTTTGCATTTTTGTCGATTTTAATTGACACAAATCTTACAAATTCATAATATGTAGTGTAATAGTAAATTTAGATTTTGTTTAATTTTTACAAATTTAATATATGTGTATGTGTGTGTGTGTGTGATGGTTAAAGTTCAATCATACATTTCATATTGACGTTTAAATTATATTTTTACGTAGTATTTTCACATCTAAAATGACTAAAAATGTTTAAAGGCCTTACAAAATCCTACATTCCACATAAACTTTCAGGTGCAATAAAGGATCATTTCAATTTGCATCGCAACCACATGTTTGAGTAAAATTAATCCAGGATTTATGATGAATGGTTCCACACTGGAAATGTGTCTAGTTTCTTCAACAAATAATCTTTGAGATATAGCACCTGACACATCTCTGACAGAAATTCATTACAAAAGAAAAATGGGAAGACAAATATGGTTGGCGGGGAAGTTGGAAGCAGCTACCCTCCACTCAAATTGCTCCAATGTAATGTGTGCCCCCATAAAGCATGCATGATGACCATCGTTTGCACCATCATGTAGGATGAAGTGGCAGGGAAAGGAGGGGTGGTGTCAGGGGGATGTCAGTGCCAAAAATGGTCTTGTCACCGTCGTAGCTCCTGCGAATTCTAGCACAATCAAATTTGATGATAGTATCATCGCCAACATTAAATTCATTGCCAACTTCATTTTGCGATGCGAGTTTATCCGCCGAAACCAGTTCATCCGGTTGAATGCATATCCTATGGCTTTTCTATAGAAATCTTCGCACACACCTAGCCGGAAGCAATAAACTACTCAGCGCTAAAGTTGGAGTGAATTGGTATTACCAGTTAGGAGACAAGTTACCAGTTAGCAGAGCTAGCGGCTACCCTCCACTCCCTCTCTAGTGGCTACCCTCCATTTAAAATTTACCAGTTAGCAGAAGCTCTTATGCCCACACAGGTAATTTCATAAGTTTACTTAGATTGCACTGAAAATTTGTAAAAGCTTAGTTTCATAAGTTTCATTAGTTTTCCATATATACCTCTTTATCTCATCTCTAAGAGCTTCCCTAACTCATTGAGATCATGGAGTATAATATTTCTACAATATCGGGACCCAAAAGCTAGGAGAATCACAAAATAAAACATTAATAACTTCTTAACTTTAAGGCTAGAAGGGTTGATCTAAAAATAAGTGAACCACGAAATTTCTTGGCCTATCTAAGAAATTATCAAAAATGAATATTTACCTCAATAAGCTACATTTTAAAATCCAAACATGAAAGGAACGATACTTTGCAAACCATTTTAAGCAAAATATATAAAAATCAACTTGTCATTTCAGATTTGAAACACAAATCCAAAATTCTTTTCTCATTAAAATGCATATCTAAAACACATTTCAATTTCTTAATGATTTCCATTCATTTCATCCCTCACCCGTAAAACTCATATGCAAATAAATAAATTTTAAACAAGTTCTTCAACATGAAACATCACAAAACTCACACATAGTCTCAATAATCTATTATTACAATTTGGGCACTATGTCACTTTAATAAATATAATAAACAATGGCTAACGAAAGGAACTAAAGGGATCCACAAGTCTTCAAATGTCTCTTCAAGAATTATCCTCCTAGTGACAAATCTCCCATAAGAAAACTCCTCCATAACTAACCAAGAGATGGGTTGCTCATCTCCAAACCAAATTTAACTAGAAAAATATACAAGGATCTAAACACATAATTGCCATAGATTTGTTCAGGGGTATTCACATAGGTCTACTCAAGACTCTTTTCAAGGTAGTAAAGTTAAAACATAGAGAAGAAAACTCTATCCATGACCACAAAAACAACAAAGAGCACAACAATGGGTGCCACAAGGGTAATCCATGGTTACTTTTAAAGGGATAAGGGGTTGTATCCATGTTCTTGAGAATCAAAGCCAAAACCCTCCAAGGATTTGAATAAGTATAAGTCCTCTACCTCCAAGATAGACACGAAATGAGACCCTCCACCTCCACATTAGGAATGTAATAAGTCTTCCACCTCCATGGTGGAGATGAAGTGGATGAAGGAATGTATGAGGCTTTCCTAGACAAATCATATGTACAACCCAAAGGACTTGTCATGCAGGCCATGTGGAAACATGGAGTCTTGACATGCCCTCATTATCATTCCCATATGTTTGCTAGCCTCATTTCGACATCATAACAAGACACAAATTTTACATAAATAACACATAAAACCCTACAAGATAAAGTAATTAAAATGAGGCTCAGAATGCCATAAGTTCTCAAAGATATCAAAAATATTGCAAGAAAACTCACAAAGAAAAATTAAAGAAACAATACTAAAATAGATCAAAATTACTTAACACATGTAAACCATTGATCAATTCCATCAATATTAGAAAATATTCAAAGCATGATAAAAGTTATATGGATAAAAACATACCTCGATTCATCCACTTGACGCTAAGCTCCTTTCTAAAATTTTACAAGAAGCCCCCAACAACTCCAAGGAAAACCTCTTATAAAAACTCCCACCAATCAACTCTTGACATGTGTCTCGTGGGTCTCTCTTTGGATTTGCTTCTCAAGACATCCTCAAGCTTATATTTCCCTTCTAGACCCATCTAAACTCCTAAGGGCCAAAAGACACTCATAAATTAAGCCCACATGTGTCCCTATAGGTCGCACTTAAGATTTTCATGCTTATCTTCTTTTACTTTCTCTCCAAGTCACTTCAAAATATCATTTATGCTCAAATTCATGCTCTACAAGTCATTTACACCTAAGTGAGATCAAGAGGAGTTAAGCACAACACCTAGAGATAAATACTACTTCAGCTATACACATCCAACACCTTCCAAAGTCTATAACTATAATCCAAAAGCCTTGTATCAAATCTAAAACATATCCAAACCAAAGTTGCTTTAACTATGTGCCTTGTGTCAAGAGAATGGATTATTTATTTGCATTTATTGAGCATATTAGGATAAAAGTGAAATACATACACTTCACTCACATGGAAAGAACTACATTAATCTTAAAAATGTACCAAGAAGACTATATTCCCTTGTCCCCGATGTCTTTTATGGAGCACCGAGTTTGACTAATAAAAGACACCAGGGACAAGGGAATATAGTCTTCCTGGTACATTTTTAAGATTAATTTTAATTCTTATTAGGTAAAAGAAAGATATCTTTCAAGTTGAATTTACTCTTTCAAATTCCCATTTCAGGGAAATTGTCTATGGAATCAACATGTGTATAAAATTATTAATAAACACACTGATTAGAAATAAATTGTGTATATTGTGTGGAAAATTTCTTGTTTTAGTACACTATTACAAAACACATTTTGGTTTTAATGTGTTGAAAAACAAAATTGATTCGTAATTTTTTTAAATAATATTTATATGTTGTACTAAAAAATCAAATAATACAACTATTGTGTCATTAATTTATTATTTTGGAATTCTTCAATTAAAGTGAAAAATATATTTTGAATTTACTTAGTTCCAATTAAATGACTTAAAACATTGTAAAAAATGTGAATGGTGTCTCGTTAACTCCCTTACAACCTATGTGATAAGTTGTGATTGACCATTAAACACTATTACTAATTTAAATTGAACTCCTCTTTATGCCATTTTATTGGTTCCTAGCCTGGTCATAGAGACATTTTCCATATATAGAAGAAAATTCCTATTTCCATTGACTAACAACTAAATGTTTAAAGTGTGTTTTTCGTCAAGATGGAAAACACACTGTGTTTTTCAACATGCTAAAAAACATTGTAGTGTTTTTCAACAAAATGAAAAACACATCTTGTTTTTCAACATGAAGAAAATCACATTGCGTTTCAAATCATGCTTTGACTGTTATGATTACCATGTATTGATTAACACAGTATGTTTTTGGTCAAGATGGAAAACACACTGAGTTTTTCAACACACTGAAAAACACTGTAGTGTTTTTCAACATGTTGAAAAACACATTGTTTTTTCCACATTTTCAGGGTGCCCTATTTGAGTGTCAAGTATTAGTTAGCCCCTGTTTCTACCAAGTGAGCCCTAATATTCCTAATGTGACAATTGAACATGTGTTAGGATTAGATTTGGAATCATTTATACCAATCGAACCCTAATATGTATGTTAAATTAATGATAGGTGTTGTAATATAGTTTAGGGTTTTGTAATTGTGTTATATAAGATGACAAGTTAGTGTTTTGGGCATCATATAAGTGTTTGATTATTTCGGGTGTCGTATGATTGTTTTCGATGAAATATTCATATTTAGGGTGTCATATTAGTGTTTAAGGTGTCATATGAGTTTATAGGGTATTATAGTAATGATTATGGTTTTGTATGAGACCTTGTGTTTCATTAGTGTTTAGGTTATCCTAATTATGAAATAGAGGATGAATCATTAGTGCATAGAGTATCATGACATTATTTAGGGTATTGTATCAGTGTTTAGGGTGTTAAATTAATGTTTAGTGTATCTCAATTATTTTAAGTGGGGTGACTAAATTAGTGTTCAAGGTGTCGTATAAGTGTTTAAAGTGTCCAAAATTAATTTATAAATTTATTGTTTATGGTGATAGAATTAGAATAATTTTAGCTAATACTATGTTTTCATTCATCATTAGAATTAGAATAATTTTAGCTAATACTTGTAGAGATGTTATGTTAATGTTATAAACAATTTTTAAATTTATTGTTCATTTTATATAAACAATGATGCAAAAAAATTGAATGTTTTGTTATGTGGAAGGAATGCAAATCAAATCTACAATACTATCTAAATGAAGCTAGTGAACATCTAATCTTTCCAAGAATAAGTAGGAATTACCCCAGTATGTTTATAAGTGAGATCAATGAAAAATATCTATTACCTAATATTGTGAAAATAGGAACAAATTTATGTTCTTCATATACACATGGATGGCCTAAGAAAACACTTGCGAAAAGTATTTACATAGTTTCTTGGGCATGCGTCTAAAATTATGTGATCTAATACTCTCACTCTCAATTTGGCATATGGGGAAAGTGCCTCAAGCAAAGACAGGAATCGGTGCGTCTTTGAAGGGGCTTGCCCCTTAGGATGACATATTGATATGCCCAACTATCGTTGCGTGATGAAGGGGCTTGCCCCGTAGGATTCCGCATCGATAATTTGGTGGTATACTGTGTTGAGCAGAGGTTTTTAAAGTCACTCGCCGATCCTCCACTTAGAAATGAACCCTCCCATAATATTGCAACCATCCCTTTTATAATGACCGGTTGTGATATTATGGGAGGGTGCATCTTGAGTGAAGGATAGCCATTGGCATTTTGTAATACTTGAATTTTTCGTGGATATTAGCTTGAATTTTCATGGATACTCGGGTATGCTTGTGCCTTTGGAAGACGATGGCGATCCTATAAACTTTTGTTTTACTCGCATTTAAATATTGTCGTTTTTACACGTGGCTTTTGAATCGAGACAAAAATTTGAATGCTTCCAATGATTTAAGATGGTATTCATGTTGATGATGATCAATCATAACTTAAAATTTATTTCGGAAAGTATGAAATAATTGTTTCATTAACGATGCAAATCTTTGCATAATAATTATTAAGATGGGAAAGAGGCCCAAATGGCGAGCATGATAGATCTTCCCATCCAAGATATTCTACAGAGGAAAAGAGTCAGTTTTCATATGACGACCTAGAATGGACACCAATAGGGGATGATCCGAACATCAAAATTTGTGCCACCATACCGCTCGTAAGACTACATGCATTTATAAAGGGGTAAGGTTCTAATGAAAGTTTTGATAATACCTTCACCCGCACAAATCACAAGTTAAAAATATAGAAAATCCAAAACCACATACAACCAAGTCATATTCTAGGTTTGGACCTTTGCTAACAAATTATTTTTTGTATGTTATTTTCATAAAAATTTGTATAGCATTTGATGTTACCATTTTTAATTCAGTTATTGGTGTTCGTATGGTCCAAACGACAATAGAAATAAGCCAGTAATAAGTGAAAAATTGAGTAGGTGTATAATTAAAAGGGGTTGCCAATGTCATTTCAATGTCAAGTTATTTTATGAGAGATCCACATTGGCCATAATATTATACAACCATCTATTTCATTGTGATGTAAATGGTGAGTGATGTCATGGGCGGAACTAAAATACCATTAATGATCCTCATATGAATGTTACCCCATACTTATCAAATGAGTGAAAAACTTATATCGAGATTCTTTTGTTGATGGGAGTCACCGTGGAAATGGTGTACAATAAATATATAAAGGATCCAGCCAACGTGGGTATATTCGAGAAAGAGGGACGAATACTTGACAAGAAAGGACGTGGTGAACGCGTGGAAAATAGTTTGTTGTAGAAGGTCTCAAAAGCATGCCAATGATGCCATGAGCGTGAACTTATGGCATGTGGAGGAAACAAGATATTTTCCTACTCTCAACGCCCAAATGGAACCACCGTTCCATTCATTATGGATTTGTAAACACCATGGATGTGTGAGATAATGGTTCAACATTTCAACAATTCCATAATCTCCATGGACTTGACATGTGCTACCAAAACATATGGCGTAAGTAATTGGAATGAATTTGGAAATTATGTGTAATTTACATATCATTAATATTATTCTCTTTATGTTATATTAAACCCCATGTTACCATTTTATGTCATGTATTCCTTGTAGTACCAATTATACACATTACTTTTTTTTTTATGAGCAAGAGGCTACGGTGCCGTAATGATGGAAATTTATTCAAGGAATAAGATTGAAGACATTTACGGGTGGTTGGCGGAAGTCCGAGAAATGAAGAAAACATCTTTGTGATGATTGGAAGATCAATGTGTTCATTACGGATGATGTGTCCACTTTGAAATCCAAGCCATCATGTGTTTTTTTGGTTTTCATGTAGTGTTATGCCTATGGCACATGCACAGGGCATGGTTGAAAAACATGCACACGGGTATTGTAGTAAGGAATTTAGGTGGAAGATTTTCAAGAGACTAGGTACCATCATGTACGAGTTCTAAAATTCATCACGAGCACACATTTCCAATCATTCAAGACTTCTTTAATGAATTCAAAGAGGAAACTAAGTTCCTATAATAATTCAAGAATACATGGTGTGAGATCGAAGAATCTATTGGTGAGTACGATCCTTTGTGTGTTTCCTTATTAATTACCATCAATTATAATTCTTGGTTTATAGTGTCACGTATTTTCAATCCGTGTCACTTGACAACTATGTGGGCAACAAATTTTAAAAACTTCTACCATGCAAATCAAGAAACAAACGCTTCCATCGATTCCTACCATTGTTTTTTGAAGACTAGATACTTGTGTGACAGAAAAAGAAATGTACTTGTTAGATGGACTATTTGTTCTACACACTTGTGTATAAGGTGGAGCCATTTTACAAACACAAGAGGAAGTTGCAAAAATCCAGCTTCTTGACCAATTTCAAAAAAGAAAGACAACTATTAACAGTGTTTGAGAGAGGAAATATTATTCTGGATACAAATTTCCTTGCAATTATGCCTAATTGCAATCAATTGTGGGTGAGGAGCCAAACAACTAGAAGCACATGGTATTTGGTAAGACAATGCAGAGCCTTGGACGTATGCGAATGTGTTTGGGCTATCAGAGGAAATACGTGTAAGCACGTGTTGAAGGCATTGGATTTTCACAAGCAATATGTGTCGATGTCATCATATCAATCATCAGAACTGACACGTAATTCAATGCCATCATATTTTACCAATGTAGATTTCTACACATAAGTCATAATGAAATAAGCATCGTGTTGAACTTCTTTTCATTTCATGCGGGAGCCAATACTTATGGGGAGAAAATCAAGGTAAATGAAGACACATTCCATGATGGTCCCTCCTCACCATATCTAGCATCGAAGTGGAAGGTTATTCAATTTCATCGTATATGGCAACTAGTGATATAGATTGCTAAGAATAAGTTGTAATGAAATAAGCATCATGTTGAAATTATTTTCATTTCACGTGCATGAGCCAATACTTATGGGAAGACAAGCAAGGTAAATGAATACACATTTCGATATGACCCCTCTTCATCATATGCGGTAGCAGAAGTGGAAGATAATTCAATGTCATCGTATGTGGCAAGTAGTGATATAGATTGCTAAGCATAAGTTGTAACGAAAAAAACATCGTGTTGAAATTGTTTTCATTTCTCATGTAGCAACCAATACATATGCAGAGACAAACACTGTAAATGATGTCATGTTATGGGATGGCCCCTCCTCACCACCTCAATAGTAACTGATAGTTGATGGTTAGTTGTTAATGCCTTCAATCAATTAATCGATGTCAATGATAATATTCATCACACATATTTATGATTATATGGCATTGTGTATTCATGTGTACAATGATATTGAAAAACCTAGTGTATGAATAAATAACTTTCTATAAAGCATTATACGTCACAGGCACTCCTAAAATAGTTTGGGCTGGTGGTTTGATGATAGAAAGTGATTCAGATTGTATGGAACACACATCCAAAGAATTCTTGAATTCAGTCTTAGATACACGACTGAGTATAGATGAACAAAAATAAAAAATTCTTTGATTTTTTTCAAAGGTTTAGGAGAGACCTAGAAGCATCTAATATTTTGGATGTTTCTTTCAAAGGAGATGTTAATGAGAAAACCACAATCCATATGCGTCCATGGTCTCTGCATGAGTAAAAATGTCACATGCAATGTGACTAAGAGGCCAATCATTGTAGAATATTTGAACAATTGCATTGAAGACTATGAATGCTTCTAATTTCCCAAAGACAATCATCCGAAGAGGAGACAAACCACACAAATGGAAAATATAGGTTAAAATATTGAACTATTAGTGTGATTGTGAATTCGTAATAAATTTTAATTTTGGAGGTGAAGACTAACATATTGATCATTTATTTTGCAGGTGGTTCAAATGTAGTTGAAACATCTCCCTCCCACCGCTTATCTTTCAACAATTTAGCATCCGTGCAAGGTGTGTATTGAATTTCCTTAATTTCATAACATTTACTTACTTTATGTAAAGTAAAAATCCTTTGATACCTTGTCTAATATTTAATGCATTGTGTTGCAGATACAATGGATATGTAGAGAGATGTATCTTACAGAATGAGCAGGTTGAGCTTTGGAAATTAAATGTATGGCATGTTGAGTGGGCCTATATTATAATTGTAAACATTTAAAAATCATGTATATGAGATTGTACATTGCGTATATTTAATAAACATAATTATGGAGCGTGTACAACCTACCTACTCTTTGACTATTTTTAGAGTATTTAAAAAATGCGCACTGTGGTGTTAGCCAATGTAGAACCACTCATGTAACATATGGATAGTATAAAATATTTTAACAAACAAAAAGTTGATGTAATTATGATGAAAAGATGTAATCAACAGTATCAAATTATCATGTCAATTTTTATTGCTACAATCAAGCAACTGAAAAATAAATCTTTTTCAACACTATAAAAAATTATCCATTCTTTTCCATAAGGTACAAACCGTGATTCTGTTCCACCTTTATGTAACAATGTAAAGAAAATCAAGTAAAGAAAACAAGGTGTGTTTTCGCCACGTTGAAAACCACACGGTGTTTTTCAACACTTTGAAAAGCGTGATCCCATTCTCCAAAAGGTGCAACCCGCGGTCCATTTCCTCCTTCTGTAAACATTGACTCCACATCAACTACTTATCAAGTAGAGAAGGATTGAATTTTTCCATTGTGATGGAAAATGGTGTGTGTTTTCCACCATGTTGAAAAATGCACAGTACTTTTCAACACTTTGAAATACGTGATCCCGTTCTCCAAAAGGTTTAACCCGCAGTGATTTTCCTCCTTATTGTAAACTTTGACTCCACATCAACTACTATTCAGGTGAAGAAGGGTTGAATTTTTCCATTGCGATGAAAAATGGAGTGTGTTTTCTCGCCACCTTGAAAAATAAATGGTGTTTTTAGCACTTTGAAATACGTGATCCCATTCTACGAAGGTGTAACCCGCATTGCATTTCCTCCTTGTTGTAAGCATTGATTCCACATCAAATACTTGTCATGTGGAGAATGGTTGAATTTTTCTATTGCGATGAAAATGGAGTTTGTTTTCCACCACGTTGAAAAACGCACAATGTTTTTCAAAGCACTTTGAAATACGTGATCACATTCTACAAAAGGTGCAACCCATGGTGCTTTTCCTCGAGTTGTAAACATTGAATTCATATAAAATACTTATTAGGTGGAGAAGGGTTGAATTTTTCCAATGCGATGAAAAATGGAGTGTGTTTTCCGCCACGTTGAAAAATGCACGGTGTTTTTTAGCACTTTGAAAAATGCGATCCCATTCTCCAAAAGGTGTAACCAGTGCTTTTCCTCATGGTTGTAAACATTGAATCCACATCAAATACATATAGATTAGAGAAGGGTTGAATATTTCAAATGCGATGTAAAATGGAGTTTTTTTGCCACATTGAAAAATGCATGGTGTTTTTCAACACTTTAAAAACATGATCTCATTCTCCAAAAGCTGAAACCTGCGGTGCTTTTCCTCCTTGTTGTAAACATTGAATCCACATAAACTACTTGTCAGGTGGAGAAGGATTGATTTGTTCCATTGCGATGAAAAATGGAGTGTTTTTTCTGTCACGTTGAAAAATGCACAATGTTTTTCAGCACTTTGAAATACTCGATACCATTCTCCAAAAGGTGCAACCCGCAGTGCTTTTTATCCTTATTGTAAACATTGAATCCACATCAACTAATTTTCAAGTGGAGAAGGGTTGAATTTTTTTATTGTAATGAAAATTGGAGTGTGTTTTCTGCCACATTGAAAAATGCACATTATTTTTCAGCACTTTGAAATACTTGATAACATTCTCCAAAAGGTGCAAACCGCGGTGCTTTTTATCCTTGTAAAAATTGAATCCACATTGAAGCTACTTGTCAAGTGGAGAAGGGTTGAATTTTTGTATTGCGCTGAAAAATGGAGTGTGTTTTTCACCACGTTGATAAACACACAATGTTTGTCAACACTTTCAAATACGCAATCATGTTCTCCAAAATGTGTAACCCGCGGTTATTTTCCTTATTGTTGTAAACATTGAATCCACATCAACTACTTATCGGGTAGAGAAGGATTGAATTTTTCCAATGCGATGAAAAATGGAGTGTGTTTTCATGACGTTGAAAAATGCTCAGTTTTTAGCACTTTGAAAACGTGATCCAATTCTCCTAAAGGTGCAACCAGCGGTACTTTTCCCCCTTGTTGTAAACACTAAATCCACATAAACTATTTGTAAGGTGGAGAAGAGTTGAATTTTTCCATTGCAATGAAAAATGAAATGTGTTTTCCACAACATTGAAAAACGCATGGTGTTTTTCAACACTTTGAAATACGAGATGTTGTTCTTAAAAAGGTGCAACCCATAGTGCTTTTCCTCCTTTTTTTGGACATTGAATCCACATAAACTACTTATCGGATGGAGAAGGGTTGAATTTTTTCAATGCGATGAAAAATGGAGTGTGTTTTCCACCACTTTGAAAAATGCATAGTGTTTTTCAAAGCACTTTTAAGAACGTGATCCCGTTCTCCAAATGGTGTAACCCATAGTGATTTTCCTCCTTGTAAACATTGACTCCACATAAACTACTTTTCAGGTGGAGAAGGGTTGAATTTTTCCATTGCGATGAAAAATGGAGTGTTTTTCTACCACATTGAAAAACAAATGGTGTTTTTCAGAATTTGAAATATGTGATCACGTTCTCCAAAAGGTGAAACCTGTGGTGATTTTCCTCCTTATTGTAAACATTGAATCCATATAAACTCCTTGTTAGGTGGAGAAGGGTTTAATTTTTTCATTGTGATTAAAAATTGAGTGTGTTTTCTGCCATGTTGAAAAACACAGTGTTTTCAACACTTTGAAAAACACCACCCCGTTCTAAAAAAGGTGCAATCCGTAGTGATTATCCTCCTTGTTGTAAACATTAACTCCACATCAACTACTTATCAGGTGGAGAATGGTTGAATTTTTCCATTGTGATGAAAAGTGGAGTGTTTTTTACACCACATTGAAAAACACATGGTGTTTTTCAGCACTTTGAAAAATGTGATCCCGTTCTCGAAAAGGTACAACCCACAGTACTTTTCCTCCTTGTTGTAAACATTGACTCCACATAAAATAATTATCAGGTGGAGAAGGGTTGAATTTTTCCATTGCGATGAAAAATGAAGTGTGTTTTCTGCCATAAAGAAAAATGTAAAGTGTTTTTCAAAGCACTTTGAAATACGTGATCACGTTCTCCAAAAGGTATAACTGCGGTGCTTTTCCTCATGGTTGTAAACATTAACGACTCCACATCAACTACTTATTAGGTGGAGAAGGATTGAATTTTTCCAATGTGATGAAAAATGGAGTATTTTTTACGCCACCTTGAAAAATGCATGGTATTTTTTCATAACTTTTGAAAATGAGATCCCGTTCTCCAAAAGGTGTAACCCGTGGTGTTTTTCCTCCTTTTTGTGAATATTGACTCCACATATAATACTTGTTAGGTGGATAAGGGTTAAACTTTTCCATTGCGATGAAAAATCAAGTGTGTTTTACGCACACAGAGTAAAATGCACTATGTTTTTGAGCACTTTGAAATACGTGATCACTTTCTTTAAAATGTGCAACCCACAAAGGTGCTTTTCCTTATGGTTGTAAACATTGACTCCACATAAACTACTTATTAGGTGGATAAGGTTTGAATGTCTCCAATGTGATGAAAAATGGAGTGTGTTTTACGCCACGTTGAAAAATGCCCAGTATTTTCAAAACTTTGAAAAATGTGATCTCGTTCTCCAAAAAGGCTGCAACCGCGGTGATTTTCCTCCTTGTTGTAAACATTCACCCTACATCAACTACTTGTAATGTGGAGAAGGGTTGAAATTTTCCATTGCGATGAAAAATGGAGTGTTTTTTCTACCACTTTAAAAATGCACGGTATTTTAAAGTAATTTTAAATAAGCAATCTCGTTCTCAAAAAGTTGCAACTCGCGGGGCTTTTCCTCCTTGTTGTAAACATTGACTCCACATAAACTAATTTTTAGGTGGAGAAGGGTTTAATTTTTCCATTGCGATGAAAAATGGAGTGTGTTTTCTACCACATTGAAAAACGCACGGTGTTTTTCAGCACTTTTAACTAAATGATCCCATTCTACAAAACGTGCAACCGACGGTGCTTTTCCTCCTTGTTGTAAATATTGACTCCAAATCAACAAATTTTCAAGTGGAGAAGGTATGAAATTTTCTATTACGATGAAAATGGAGTGTTTTTTCTACCACGTTGAAAAATGCATGGTGTTTTTCAACACTTTGAAAAATATGATCTTGTTCTCTAAAAGGTGCAATCCACAATGCTTTTCCTCCTTGTTGTAAAAATTGACTCCACATCAACTACTTATCAGGTGGAGAAGGGTTGAATTTTTCCAATGCGATGAAAAATGGAGTGTGTTTTCCGCCACGTTGAAAAACACATGGTGTTTTTTAGCACTTTGAAATACGCGATCACGTTCTCCAAAAGGTGCAACCGCGGTGTTTTTCCTCCTTGTTGTAAACATTGAATCCACATCAACTACTTATCAGGTGGAGAAGGGTTGAATTTTTGTAAAATGTGCAACTGCGGTGATTTTCCTTATGGTTGTAAAAATTGAATCCACATCAACTACTTATCGGGTAGAGAAGGGTTGAATTTTTCCAATGTGATGAAAAATGCAAGCAGTGTGTTTTCCGTGAAGTAGAAAAATGCTCTGCTTTTTTCAAGTACTTTGAAAAATGCGATCCGAGTTCTCCAAAAGGTGAAACCCGTGGTGCTTCTCCTCCTTGTTGTAAACACTAAATCCACATCAACTACTTGTAAGGTGGAGAAGGATTGAATTTTCTCTTTGTGATGAAAAATGAAATTTTTTTCCACCACATTGAAAAACACATGGTGTTTTTCAACACTTTGAAATACGCAAACTGTTCTCAAAAAGGTGTAACCCACCATGCTTTTTCTCTTTTTATGAACATTGACTCCACATCAACTACTTATAAGGTGGAGAAGGGTTGAATTTTTCAATGCAATGAAGAATGGAGTGTGTTTTCGCCACTTTGAAAAATGCAAAGTTTTTTTCAGCACTTTTAAATAAGTGATCCCGTTCTCAAATGATGCAAACCGCAGTAATTTTTCTCCTTGTTATAAACATTGACTCCACATCAACTACTTTGCTGGTTGAGAAGGGTTGAATTTTTCAATTGTGATGAAAAATGGAGTGTATTTTCCGTCACATTGAAAAACAAATGGAGTTTTTCAGCACTTTTAAATATGCGATCACATTCTCCAAAAGGTCAAACACGTGGTGCTTTTCCTCCTTGTTGAAAAAATTGACTCCATATAAACTCCTTGTTAAGGGGATAAGTGTTGAATTTTTTCATTGTGATTAAAAATTGAGTGTTTTTTCTGCCACGTTGAAAAATGAACGGTGTTTTTTAACACTTTGAAAAACACCATCCCGTTCTCAAAAAGGTGCAACCCACAGTGATTTTCCTCATTGTAAACATTAGCTCCACATCAAATACTTATCGGTGGAGAATGGTTGAATTTTTCCATTGTGATGACAAATGGATCGTGTTTTTACGCCAAGTTGTAAACGCACGGTGTTTTTCAACACTTTGAAAAATGTGATCCCATTCTCGAAAAGGTACAACCTACGGTATTGTTCCTCCTTGTTATAATCATTGCCTCCACATCAACTACTTATCAGGTGGAGAAGGGTTGAATTTTTCCATTGCGATGAAAAATGAAATGTGTTTTCCACCACAAAGAAAAATGCATCGTGTTTTCCAAAGACTTTGAAATACGCAATCACGTTCTCCAAAAGGTATAACCCGCAGTGCTTTTCCTCATGGTTGCAAACATTAACTCCACATCAACTACTTATCAGGTGGAGAAGGATTGAATTTTTCCAATGCGATGAAAAATGGAGTACGTTTTCCGCCACCTTGAAAAATTTATGGTATATTTCAAAACTTTTAAAAATGAGATCCCGTTCTCCAAAAGGTGCAACCCGTGGTGCTTTTCCTCCTTTTTGTAAAAATTGACTCCATATATAATACTTGTCAAGCTGAGAAGGGTTGAATTTTTCCATTGCAATGAAAAATCAAGTGTGTTTTCCTCCACAGAGAAAAATGCATTGTGTTTTTGAGCACTTTGAAATACGTGATCACATTCTCCAAAAGGTGCAACCCGCGGTGCTTTTCCTCATGGTTGTAAACATTGACTCCACATCAACTACTTATCAGGTGGAGAAGGGTTGAATGTTTCCAATGTGATGAAAAATGGAGTGTGTTTTCCGCCATGTTGAAAAATCAACAGTATTGTTCAAAAATATTAAAAATGCGATCCTATTCTCGCAAAAGTCAGCAACCCGCGGTGCTTTTTCCTCCTTGTAAAAATTCACTCCACATCAACTAATTTTAAGGTGGGAAAGGTTGAAATTTTTATTGCGATGAAAAATGAGGTGTTTTTGCCACCACTTTCAAAAATAAATGGTATTTTAAAGCAATTTTAAATAAGAAATATCGTTTTCAAAAATTTGCAACCCATGGAGCTTTTGCTCCTTGTTATAAACATTGAATCCACATAAACTACTTTTTAGGTGGAGAAGGGTTGAATTTTTCCATTGCGATGAAAAATGGAGTATATTTTTACGCCACATTGAAAAACACACGGTGTTTTTTATTACTTTTAAATAAGCTACCTGTTCTCCAAAACGTGCAACCCACGGTGTTTTTCCTCGTTGTAAATATTGACTCCAAATCAACTACTTTTCAAGTAGAGAAGGTATGAAATTTTCCATTACGATGAAAACTAGAGTGTTTTTTTGCCACGTTGAAAAATGCATGGTGTTTTTCAACACTTTTAAAAATGCGATCTTATTCTCTAAAAGGTGCAATCCACGGTGCTTTTCCTCCTTGCTTTAAAAAATAAGTCCACATAAACTACTTATCACGTGGAGTTGGGTTGAATTTTTCCATTGTGATGAAAAATGGAGTGTGTTATCTGCCAAGTTGAAAAACGCATGGTGTTTTTAGCACTTTGAAATATGCGATCACGTTCTCCAAAAGGTGCAACCTGCAGTGCTTTTCCTCCTTGTTGTAAACATTGAATCCACATAAACTACTTGTCAGGTGGAGAAGGGTTGAATTTTTCCATTGCGATGAAAAAACAAGTGTGTTTTCCCCATGTTGGAAAATGTGTGGTATTTTTTCCGCGCTTTAAAATACGCGATCACATTCTCCAAAAGGTGCAACCCGCGGTACTTTTCATCCTTGTTGTAAAGATTGACTCCACGTCAACTACTTTTCGGTGGAGAAGGGTTGAATTTTTCTATTGCGATGAAAAATGGAGTGTATTTTCCACCATGTTGAAAAATGCATGTTGTTTTTTAGCACTTTTAAAAATGTTATCCCATTCTCTAAAAGGTGTAACCCCTGGTGCTTTTCCTCGTTGTTGTAAACATTGACTCGAGATTAACTACTTATCAGCTACTGAAGGGTTAAATTTTTTAATTGTGATGAAAAATGGAGAGTTTTTTCCACCACATTGAAGAACGCAAGGTATTTTTCAACACTTTGAAATATGCGATCACGTTCTTCAAAAGGGGCAACCCGTGGTGTTTATCCTCATGGTTGTAAACGTTGACTCTACATCTACTACTTGTCAGGTGGAGAAAGGTTGAATTTTTGAACCTAATGAAAAATGGATTCTGTTTTTCGCCACATTAAAAATGCATGGTATTTTTCAATAACTTCGAAAAATGCGATCCCATTCTCCAAAAGGTGCAACCCGCGGTGTTTCTCCTCATGGTTGTAAACATTAACTCCACATCAACTACTTATCGGTGGATAAGGGTTGAATTTTTCCAAAAGTGATGAAAATGGAGTGTATTTTCGCCATGTTGAAAACTGCATGATGTTTTTCAAAGCACTTTGAAAAATGTGATCCTGTTCTCCAAAAGGTGCAACCCACGGTGTTTTTGTCATGGTTGTAAAAATTGACTCCAAATCTACTACTTTTCAAGTGGATAAGGGTTAAATTTTTCCAATGCAATGAAAAATGGATTTTGTTTTCTACCACATTAAAAATACGTGGTGTTTTTCAATAACTTCGAAAAATGTGATCCCATTCTCCAAAAGGTGCAACCCGCGATGCTTTTCCTCATGGTTTTAAATATTAAATCCACATCAACTACTTATCAGGTGGAGAAGGGTTGAATTTTTCCAAAAGCGATGAAAAATGGAGTGTATTTTCTACCACGTTGAAAACTACACGGTATTTTTCAATACTTTGAAAAATGTGATCTCGTTCTCCAAAAGGTGCAACCGCGGTGTTTTTCATCAAGGTCTTAAACATTGAGTCCACATCTACTACTTTTCAAGTGGAGAAGGGTTGACTTTTTCTAATGCAATGAAAAATGGAGTGTGTTTTCTACCACATTAAAAAAGACACGTGTTTTTCAATAACTTCGAAAAATGTGATCCCATTCTCCAAAAGGTAAAACCCACGGTGCTTTTCCTCATGGTTGTTAAAATTGACTCCACATCAACTACTTATCAGGTGGAGAAGGGTTGAATTTTTCCAATGCGATGAAAAATGGAGAAGTGTTGAATTCTTGGTCAACTTCCTTATTTAAACTAGAGGCTGATGTTAATTCTTGTTCGGATATTTTTGGGAGAAATCTACCCTTGGAGTCTCTTGGTCTACTCATAAATTTGGTGATAGAGGGATTATTTCTTCAATTACTAAGTGTATGATTTTTTCTTGTTGACACCTAAATAGAAAATTCTAGCTAGTGGGTCCTTGTCAATGGCACATAAAATTATGGGTGTTGTTATTCCCTTCATTTAATCAACTTTATGTTGATGTCATATTAAAACCAGGGGTGTGTATAAAGCTATATGAAACAAGAAGAATCTTAGCAATCTAGTAATTGATTCTAGGTATTTTGTGTTTTATGGGGGATCTTTTCAATGTCTTAAGGACTTCTTGGTTAAAAACATTATTGGAATAAAACTATGAAAACATGTTGGAAGTAAACACACTTTACATAAATGAATTGTTGGAAATAAACACACTTTTCCTTGGAAGTAAACACACTTTGTAGAAAGGAATTGCTGGAAATAAACACACTTTGCCTTGGAAGTAAACACACTTTGCAAAAAGGAATTGCTAGAAATAAACATTACAAAAATAAACACACAATTGAGAATGCCTGGAAAAATGATTACAAAGAAATAAGATGTAATCTAGAATACTGCAGCAGGACAAGTCTACAACAAATTTCAACTTAAGGAAAATTGAAAACGAAAAGAATTAACATATCTAAACTATTTTCTCTAGAAATATAAATACCAACAAAATGAGGATCCGTGTTCTTAGAGTAGTGGGCCCTTGCTCCGACTCGAAATAAGATTGGACAACTTAATTTTCTCTCAAAACCGAAATGGCATTTGTTTTATTGATAAAATGTTACGCATTACAAAAACATCTTTGGATCTGTGTATATCAATCTATATCTATCTCGTTCTATATCTATCTATCTTTTCCTATCTTATATCAACATATATGTAACATATATATATATATATATATATATATATATATATATATATATATATATATATATATATATATATATATATATATACTTTCAGGGGTGCATTTATGGTCAGAATCGTTCCACTCGATACGATGGAATTAAACCGTCCTCGAGAATAGATGTTGAATTGGAACATGGTTGGATGTACAACTTTGTGATAATTATCCTCGATCTACAAGTATGGAGAGTCGAAGTCTTATAATATGATCCTAGTTGATATGATCATTCATTTGAAAAATCACCGGCTATTTGGAATAGATTCTTATCGTTCTATAACTTTAGAAGATTTTGGAACTAAAGGAAATTGTTTCGTGTCTAACCGAGAAATTTCAAGCTATTTGTAGGTTTTTTGGAACTGATTTTGATAATTCGGAACTAAGTACTACGGTTCCGTAGAACTAAGTCTGAAATTTCCGGAACTAAGTGACAGAACTCATAACTGCATGGAGGAGTTCTAGAACTAAGTCGACATTACGAAACTAAACCGTATTGATTCCAATTCTTCCGAAAACATGCAATCGCTTCATATTTTTCTTCCGCCTAATTGTGACTGTTTTATTACAAAACTAAGTTTCCCAAACACTTTGTTAGAAATTACAGAGCTTTTAAACGTTGGAATCATAGTCATTAAAAGATGGAAAATTACATCCTAACTTATATCAGATCAAACAAAAGTCACAAAATGCGGTCAAACTTAATAAAAAGGAGAGTAAGATGATATCATTTATTGTTCATTTAATGACATATTCTAGCCTCATCATTTCCCCATACTTACTTATTTGTAAATCCCTTTATAAAATTTACTCTTTGAATTTGGGATTATATATTATGTGTTCCATTTGATTTCTTAGGTCAAATGGTTGGAACTAAATATCCAAATGCTTTAATTCAAAGGTACTATACCCCGCTCTTGCTTCTACTTTTCTATGTCATTTATCGAATTCAAGTGGGATCTTGTGGTTCTCTGTTCTACCATGGTGACATGGGGGTGAGAAGGAGTGGAGGTCTTGTTCTCATTTGCATCCATATGCCACTCTGCTTTTCATTTATATGAGTAATTAGCGTACATAAGGTTTTTGCTCTATGAAAACTCCAAATTAAGTTTGTTTGAGATATTACATCTCTTCTTCTCAATGCCACAGTGAGAAATTCCCATCTTTTCAAACATTACTCATAAATATCTTCAAAATTTTCCTCTTCATAAGACGTGAAGGCATTAATACTTCTCTCGAAAATTTGCAAGATAAGGTTTCTTGAACCTTTTATCAAATGCATGGGATTTGAAATGTACAAAGAAAGGTGGAATGGTTTACAGAATGAATCCTCATACGAGAGACTAGATGAACTAGACTTTAATAGATGTTATGAATCCCTAGCCTTCCATGTAATCTGATTTTGAATAACAAAAACAAATGCATTAAGCTAGCTCTCCCCTACATATAAATTGATCATAAAACCTCAGTTCTTTTCTAGCATGAGATTGCAGAGATGGAATTCGCAGAGAAGATTTTATTGCTTTGCATTCACTAAGGACTAGGCTGCTATGAAATCAGCTTCATCTTTTATTTCATGTGTAAGGCCACATGTTATCCTTGACAACTTCCAACAAATGAATTGTTCCTCTAAAAGCACACTATATGCAGGAGAAGGTCTCTTGCATGCAAGCAATTTCTCACTCATCATGCAAACCTTTGTATTGTCACAAGATACTTAAATTTTTCATTTTAATATTTGTAAAATTTGTATTCCCATTCTTTTCTTTCTTTATTCTCTTCTTCTTCTATTTTGCTTTTCATTTCCTCATTGGATGTCTTGGATTCACCGAGTTCTCTACCAAGTATCATCCCATAGCTGTTTAAGTGGCCAATAAGTTAATTCGGTTTGTGCAGAGACCATTGTGAGCAATTTGTTTTTTGGAATTTTGACATTCTTCCTCTTTCTTCATTATCGTTGTTTAACTCTTTTCAATTCTTCATGTTTATCGGTGAGATGATTTTTTAATTCCTCAATAACCATTTCTCTCTGTTCTAATTTAAGTTTGAGAAAATCCATCTTCTCATCCTTTTCTCTAATAATGAGTTTTGCTCTGGGACGAAACATAACCTGTTTAACTTGTTGTTTCTCTTCTTTCTCTGAAAGTTCCTTGGGGTTAAGCATTCTTCATATACTATAGGGTATTTCCTTTTCGTTTCCAGGATGCCAATTCATCTTCTTCATGTGATGGTGATGTTGATTCACCCATCTCTTGGAAAACTTGTTCCTCAAATCTCTTATCTTATTTTTCTATCTCTATTTGGCTTGGTCCAGAGGAGTCATGGCCATGCTTTGCCAAAAAGTTCAACAACTTCCTTTTCCATCCCTCCTTGATTTTCCATTTCCTCCAATTTCTCTAGACCTTTATGAATTCTCCTTCTTTGAGGAGCCTCAAAAAGTATAGAAATAGGTCTCCTCCTAGAGCTTCTTCTAATTTTCACCTCTTGCTCTTTCCTAGGTGAACTATCACTGTCAAAGATAGATATTAGCTCTCTTGTAGCTATTGGAGAGGAAGGAATTTCTTTAGAAGGCACAATAGGTTCTATAGTTTTAGTCCTTCTTCCAGATCTTCTTCTTTTCAAGATTTCCTCTCCACCTAGTTCTTTCCTTTCCTCTATAGTGGCATCAATTACCAAATTATTTGCGGGAGCAAGAGTTGTTATTACACTCCCGAGAATATCAAGTCTCGCTTAAACTTGCTAAGAAATTTATCCCTCAATTCTTCTCCATTTTTCTTCGAAATAAAATGGTGTTGGCACACTAAATGCACTAACCCATGACATTTGATTGTTCCCACACCCAAGGAATACCTCGGGACATTGTATGTGTATGGACTCAAAAAGAAACCCCGGAAGGTTTACTATATATTCTTGTTTTGTAGCTCCATATCTAAGGTATATGATGATCTTTGAACTTCTTTTCCTATCGATCTGAATTGACCATCACAAAGTTAAATACTTGACTATCCAAAATGTCACTCTGTCAAAGGGTTTGGGCAAGATGGCCCTTCTAAACCCTTTTATGATTTTCTTCATGATGTAAATTTATTGGGGTTCAGCTTCCCCCTTTTTTAGCAGGGTTTTAACCAGGTCTTTTAATGTCCCTCTGACAGGGTTTGGGACATGCACAATTGGCACTCTAGATATATTAATGATTGTATTCACAAAAATAGGAATGAAAAAATTTCTAACCTTTTTCCTAGATTGCTCTAAATTTATAACGAATTCTCTTACCAATTCATCGTTATACTTGGGGAACTTTCTTAGAAATTCCAGCCATCCTACCTGATGAAAGATAGCTGCCACTTCTTCATCTACAATGAGTTGGGTATCATCCTCTGGTTTTGAATTCTTTTTAATACCCATGATACAGAGGTGATTCAAATTTTTCTTCTTTAATCTTGTTCAAGTTGGCTAAATAACTCTTCGCTTAGCTACGAAACTAACGAATTTAGTTGTGGAATGCAAACCTAATTCATTACTTCTTCCTTTAAGTTTCTTTGCAACTAGTTTTCACTTTGTTGATTCCACACTAATGATAACTCACTATAATTATGCAGCCAATTTATTCCATCAATATATTTTTCATGATTACTCACTTTTAATCAATATGTACATTAGATGACTCATCATATCAACTTTTAAATCAAATGTAATCAAACATGTGAACTTTTAATCTAACCTTTAATAAGTTAAAGACATAATTACCATCAAGGATGATGTAATCCCTCCATCATGATGACTCATCATTCCTAAAAAGTGAAACAAAAGGAAAACGGTTAGAAAAATAGCTAGAATTCCAAAGATTTTTTTTATTTTGAATTAGCCATTTATTTGAGAAGATCAACCGCTGTTGTTGGTTTTCAATTGATCTCTAAGATAATTTTTTTGGGAAAAGAACACCATTTACTGGTTTTCACTCTCTTCCCTTATTTTTTTTTTTTTTTGGTGGGGGAAGAGATCGCCATTTACTAGTTTACATTCTCTTCCCTTTATTCTTGATCTATCCATCGATTATTTGATCATTTTGGAAGAATTGGGTTCTTCCATATAATCAATTTCTTTATCTTCTTTAATCTACCTCAAGAATTCATCCTTAGGAGGAGGCTTCCTATAAAGCTTTATCCTCTAACCATTGACCTAAAGTGTTCTTCTATTGCCATCAATGGGAAGTAAGCTGAATAGAACCATTGTCAAATATTTTCTCAATCTAATAGGGTCCCAAACATCTGGTTCTCAGTTTTCCTTTGAATTGTTGGTACTTAGAATCAAACAAAAATACCCAGTCTCGTACTTCGAATTGAATTTTCTTGATATGTGTATCATGCCATTGCTTCCTTTGATCTTGGATTATGTCTATCTGCTGAAGTGCTTCCATCTTCAATTCATCCAACTCATTGAGTTGCATCCAATTCAATACCCACCTTAACTACTGGCCTCAATGTCTGTAGTTCCAACTCAATAGAAACAAGGGATTTTTCCCATAGACTAACTCATATGGTGAAAACCATGTTGTAGTTTTCTAAGTTGTATCGTAAGCCCAAATAGCTTCGTGTAGTCTCTTTACCCAATCTCTTCTTCCTACTTCCACTTTTTTGGTAAGGATGTTTTCCAATTCTCTGTTCATTACTTCAGCTTGTACATTTTATTATGGGTGATAGGGATATGATTTCCTATGATTGATCTAATAATAGATTGTGAAATCCTAGATCATATTAAACATAAATAGTGGTCCCTAGTTTGAAACTATGCTCCTTTGTGCTCCAAACTTTACCATAATTTTGTGCCAAAGAAAATAAACAATCGCTTCTTCAAAGGGCATTTGTTAAAGCCTCGCACTTTTACCCACTTTGTCACATAATCAATACACAAAATAATATTTTCCTTCCCTTATGAAGAAGGAATAAACGGACCAATAAAATATAACCCCCATCTCTTAAATGGTTCAATCACTACTTTAGGTTATAGAGGCATTACATTGGTAAAGGTAGGTTGTCACATCCTTTGACAAGGATCACATTGTCGATATATTTCTTCACATCTTTGTACAGAGATGGCCAATAATAACTAGTGCCAAGTATCTTGCGAGTTGTTCTTTTCATTAAATAGTGTTCTCCACTTGGTTCATTATGACATGCCCGAAGGATGTCAAATATTTCATCTTCTCTTACAAACCCGCATAAAACCAAATCGGGACCACACTTACATAACATTCCATTTAACCATTTGAATTGTGCACTAGTTTTGATTAACTTGTTTATTTTTTATTGGTGAAATAAGGAGGAAACTTCCATGTTGCAAGATAATTTTTCATATCAGCAAACCATAGTGTATCAGCTGAAATAACAAAAATTTATTCATCCGGAAAGTTATCTTGATGAATCTCACTCCTCTGTCGTGATTAGTCTTGACAAGAAATCAGCTACAACATTAGATTTACTTGGATTGTCCACTATGGTAATATCAAATTTTTGTAAAAGTAATAACCATCTAATTATTCTACCTCTAACCACTAATTTGTTCATTAAATATTTAATTGTTGAGTGATCTCGTATGTACAAATATTTTGTACACTGTAATGTAATGTCTACACTTGTTAATTGCATAGATCACAACAAGAAATTCTTTTTCAGTGGTGGTGTAATTTATTTTAGTGTGAGTAAGATTTTTTCTAAGGTAATAGATAGCATACATTTTCCCTTCTTCATCTTTCTATCCCAAAACTACACCAATGGAATTATTTGAGGCATCTGTTTGGATATGAAAAGGTTTCTCCCAATTAGGTCCTCTCAATATTGGGGCACCTATTAATTTCTCTTTAATTTCTTCAAAAGCATGTTGACACTTTTGGTGAAAGAAATTCACAGTCCTTGGTAATAAAATTAAACATGGGGGCAGCAATTTTACTGAAATACTTGATAAAGCATTTATAGTACCTTTAAACATGTCCTAAAAATGATTTGATATCGGTGGGGTATGAGGAATAGGTAAGTTTGAAATAATTATGATTTTGTTTTGATCAACCCGAATTCCTCTTTTTGAAATATGGTGTCCTAATACAATCCCTTCATCAACCATCATCAAACATTTTTTTATGGCTAAGAGACAAGTGGTGTTACTCACATCTTGTCAATACTCATCCAAATTTTTCAAGGCATCATCAAATGTATCTTCATGTACAAGAAAGTCATCCATGTATACTTCTAGACAGGTCATTTGTTAGGTCTATAAAAATTGCTAATATAACTCTTTGAAAGGTTGTTGGAGCATTTCATAGTCTAAATGGTAATACTTTATAGGTAAAGGTACCCCATGGAAATGTAAATGTAGTTTTATCCGATATTTAATAAGAACTCTAATTTTATTATATCCACTAAAGCCATCCAAGAAGGAAAATTATTGTTTACGAGAGGTTGTCTAAGACTTGATCTATGAATGGAAAGGGAAAATAATATCTCTGTCTGGATTTTTTCAGTTCCTAGATTCAACACAAATTCTCCATTTTTGTTCTTTTTAGGGATAATTACAAGAGGAGACACCCACTAGCTATCTCGAGATAGGGTAGATAAAACCTACTTGCAGTAGTTTTTCAATTACTTATTTGATTATATCCCTTAAAGATGGATTAATCCTTCTCTCGAGGTTATCTAACTAGTCTAATGTTTTCATTATAGTTGTGATGAGTGCAGATAATTGGTTGGATTCCTTTCATATATTTTTAATCCCAAGAAAAATCTTTAGTATGATCTTTTTAGAAAATCATATAGTTTAGCTTCATCATCGTTCTTCAACCAGCTATCAATATTCAAAATTTTACCCTGTTGAATCTCAACATATTTGGTTCAGAGTGTATGATGAACTGATTTGTTGAAAGGGTTCCATTAAAGTATTAAGAGGACATGCAGGTGGCAACAACATATGATATGTAGCAACATCTCCAAAAGTTCCTTGAGACAAAATGCTCAACAAAGGACAATAAGAAGAATTATTATACTTATCTTAGGTCGAACTCTTCATTATCGCGCTTTCCAAAAAAATTTCATCATCTCCTGATATATGTGAAGTTGAAGCTACAGATTCTTCCTCTCCCCAAGAGAAATCTCATTCCTCCAGAGTGAAATTATCTTCATTTGCAGGGAATTACTGTTGGTGTGGTTCCTGAACTAATTGTGATGGTTTTGGAACTAACTGTGATGGTTCGGAACTAATTGTGATGGTTCTAGAATAGATTCTGAGGTTAGGAACTATTCTCGAATGCTCCAAGGACAATTGGTGTACATTCAATGGTAGGTTAATCATATCTTCTATTTTCGTATGTGATCATGCAACATGATCATGGACAACGAAGACAAATTTTGCTCATTAATATCATGATTATCAACCCATAATTGCTCTTTATTATCACTAAAATGTCGTGTAAAAGGATATAATGAAATTTTATTAGAATTCTTACGATTCTAAATATTCATATCACCCGACTCGCAATCAATTAAGGACGCAATCAGTAGCTAACCATGGTTTGCACAAAATAATGGGATAACCCAATGTTTTACCTTTTGGTTGCAGTATAAGGAAGTCAACTAGACATTCCCATGAATCCACCATAACTACCACATCTTTAATAACTCCTAGTTTTGCTACAAACTAGTCTGTCATCTACAATATGGTGTTAGTAGGTTGTATACTTGTTAATGGTAATGTTTTTAGAGAGCCCATTGTCATTACATTTATAGATGCTCCCAAATCAACCAAAAGGTTATGTATATATTTATTACCTATAGAGACAAAAATAACATGGCTTCTAGGATCTCCATATTTGGGAAGTATGAGCTTTCCTGCTAATAAATTAACAAGTTTCCCATCTACCTTAATAGTCCTGGGGTACTACTTCTTCCTTCCATGCCTTTTCAAACATAGCATTTTGATTAATTTGTTCAATTATGGAATGTTATTTATTATTTGTTGAGTTGGTATTTCAATATTCACTTCTCTTAGTTCTTGCACCAATTCATATTCCTTGATTTCTATAGCTTCTTTAAATCTCTGGGAATGGATTTTCAGTAGAGTTTCTTTCTAGTTCCTTCTCTTTCTTTTTTATCTTTCTTGGGGGCAACCAGACTAGGGGTTTTAGGTTCTTTTGTCATTTCAGTGATGATAATAGGTGGACTACTAACTATTTTTCCAAATCTAGTTTGAATATCCTAACAATCCATGACATTTAGATCAACTAATTTTTATGGTTTTGTTCCGTAGACAAGAGTTGTTTGTTTGTTTCTTGGGTTTGCTACGGGTTGGTTGTCTTTGACATTTGCATTTGAACCACATTTTCAGTTTGTGAATTTTTTATTGGGAACTCACTATGGCTTGTTGATTCGATTAGGGTATGTTTTCCCTTACGCATAGTTATTAGGACTCCATCTAGGTTGTGACCAAACATATTGGTTAGTTTGACCAGTCCATGGTTGTTGTTATCCTTGAGCATACCAATTTTGACCTTCCCAATCCTAAGGATTCCAAGTTGGATGAGGGGCCCAAGGTGGTTGTCCCCAACTTTTTGGTACTATTTGAGCAGCCCATGGCATCATCCAAGGATTAGGAGATGACCTTGGCATGAACTATCCTTGGGTAGGTTATCTCTGGACAAAATTCAATTCTTTTGTTGTGGATGATGTACTAGTTTGTTTGAGCTGATTCTTTAGGAGTGGAAGAAGAGAACAAGCATGAATATCATGTTCTTTAGATTCACAGATAAGACATACTTCTATTTTATCCAAAGGACATTCCATTATTGCATGATTCTTCCTGCATCTAGGACAATACATGGCTAATGGTTCAGTTTTGGCATTCTCTTTAGTTTGTAATCCATCTATAGTAGAGATTAATTAAACTAAAATGTCTATTTTAAAGTTTTATAATTCATCCATTAGTTTGTTCATATCTCTGGATTCAAATATTTCGCTAATTTTCCCTTCCTAGGTCCACCCCTTATTCTCGGGAATAGCTTCTACAAATGTCTTTAATTTCATTCCTCCTTAATTGATCAATGTTTCCACCTATCAAGTTAAGAGCTTCCCTAGATTCATCTTCCAAACCTTTAAGAAAAATGGAATTAAAAACTCTTCTTGAAGTAAAAATCCACACCTTTTACTTACAAAGAGGAATCTGTCCAAATAATCTTCTATATTCTCATCCTCCTCTTGCTTGATTTTGAAAAACTCTTCCTTCCTATTTCTCCCTCTACAGTAATCTTGATATTTTTCTAGGAAGGAAGTTTCCATTTGTGCCCAAGTGGTAATAGAGTTAGATGCTAATCCCATGAACCACCTCATTGCTGCATCCTTCAGAGTGGATGGAAACAACTTGAGTTTTTGATTATCTATTTTGTAGTCATAGGTTTGACATAGTACCTTAAACTCAAACAAAAATTGGTCAGGGTCTTCAAATGACATTCCTCTAAATATGGGTAAATGTGTAGGTGAAATATTTTTCATTGGTGTATCATAATTATCCATTGAATTAGATAAGTAAAGGTCCTATCGGGTTCCCTTTCAGCTTCTCGTGCCATTTTCAAGTATTTTCTAAACTTTTCTCCCAATCAATGTGGTATGTGATCTACTTTAGGAAAGGTGAAAAATCAGGAGTAGGAGGTTGAATACTCAATTAAGAATAAAAACTTATCCTAAATGGATCTTGAGAAATAATCCTTCTCCTAAAAGTTCCACTTCCTTCTGGTGAATGATCCAATAATTCCAAAGGTGGCAATTTTGCTTCTTGTCTTATAGGGGATAATGGGGCCTCCAATTCTTGGTCACCTTCCTTATTTAAACTAGAGGATCATGTTAATTCTTGTTCAAATATTTTTGGGATAAATCTACCTTTGGAGTCTCTTGGTCTACTCATAGATTTTGTGATAGCTTAGGGATGATTTCTTTAATTACTAAATGTATGATTGTTGCTCTTGTTGACACCTAATTAGAAAATTCTAACTAGTGGGTCTTTGGCAATGGCAGAAAATAATGGGTGTTGTTATTCCCTTCATTTAATAAACTTTATGTTGATGTCATATTCAAACCAGGGGTATGTCTAAAGGTATATGCAACAATATTAATATTATTGATCTAGTAATTGATTAAAGGTATTTTGTATTGTATGGGGGATCTTCTCAATGTCTTAAGGACTTCTTGGTTAAAAACCTTATTGGAATAAAACTATGAAAACATGTTGGAAGTAAACACACTTTACAGAAATGAATTGCTGGAAATAAACACACTTTGCCTTAGAAGTAAACACACTTTGCAGAAAGGAATTGTTGGAAATAAACACACTTTGCAGAAAGCAATTGTTGGAAATAAACATTACGAAATAAACACACAATTGAGAATTCCTAAAAAAATGATTGCAAAGAAATAAGAACTTAATCCACAACACTTACAGGACAAGTCTACAAATGATTTCAACTCAAGGAATTGAAAGTGATATAGAATTAACAGATCTAAACTATTTTCTCTAGAAATATAAATACCAACAAAATTAGGATCCTAGTTCTTGGAGGAGTGGGCCCTTTCTCCGCCTCGAAACAAGATTGGACAACTTAATTTTCTCTCAAAATAGAAATGGCTATTTTATTGATAAAACGTTCTACATTACAAAAACATGTTGGATCTATGTATATCAATCTATATCTATATCATGTTCTATATCTATCTATCTTCTCATATCTTATATCAACAAGTTTTGTGTGTGTGTGTGTGTGTGTCTATATATATACACTTTCAGGGGTGCATTTATGGCCGTAACTGTTCCACTAATACGATGGAGCTGAATCGTGCCCATAATAGATGTTGAATTGGAACATGGATGGATGTACAACTTTGTGATAATTATCCCGGATCTCGCACGTATGGAGAGTCGAAATATTCTAATCTACTCATGATTGATAGGAGTATTGATTTGACAAAGCGTACTTGTTTAGAATAGGTTCTAATCGGTTCTAGAACTTTAGAAGAGTTACGGAATTAAAGGAAATCATTCCAAGTCTAATCGAGAGAGTTCCAACGATATCTCGTAAGAGTTTAGGAACTAATTCCGATAATTCGAGAACTAAGTGACAAAACTCATAAGCTGCGTGGAGGAGTTCGGAACTAAGTTTGGCAATTCCGGAACTAAAGTGTATTGATTCCAATGCATCCAAAAACATGCAATCCGCTTTATATTTGTTCTTTTGCCTAATTGTGAACCTGTTTTATTACAAAACTGATTTTTCAAAACACTTTGTTAGGAGTTACAAAGCTTTTAAACATTAGAATCATAATAAAAAAAAAAAGATGGACAGATTACATCCTAACTTATATCGAGATCAAACAAAAGTCTTAAAACGTAGTCAAACTTAATAAAAAGGAGAGTAAGATGAGATCATTTATTGTACATTTAATGAGACATTTTCGGCCTCATCATTTCCCCCATACTTACTTATTTGTAAGTCCCTTTATAAACTTTACTCTTGAATTTGGGATTATATATTATGTGTTCCATTTGATTTCTTAGGTCAAATGGATGGACCTGAATATCCAAATTCTTTAATTTAAAGGTACTATACGCTGCTCTTGCTTCTACTTTCCTATTCCATGCATCAAATTCGGTGGGATCTTGTGGTTCTCTATTTTGTCATGGTGACATGGGGGTGAGAAGGAGTGGAGGTCTTGTTGTCATTGGCATCCATATGCCTTTGTGCTTTTCATTGATATGAGGAATTAGCGTACATAAGGATTTTTCTCTATGAAAACTCCGCATTAAGATTGTGGGATATATTACTTCCCTTCTTCTCAATGCCACACAGTGAGCAATTCCCATATTTTCAAATATGCCTCATAAATATCTTCAAAATTTTCCTCTTCATAAGAGGTAAAGGAATTAATACTTCTTCGAAATTGGCAAGATAAGGTTTCTTGAACCTTTTATCAAATGCATGGGATTGGAAATGTGCAACAAAGGTGGATGGTTTACCATAATGAATCTTCATACAGAGACCGGATGAACTAGCCTTAAATGGATGTCCGAATCCCTCTCATTTCATGCAATGTGATTTTAAAGAATGAAAACAAATGCATTAAGTTGTCTCTCCCCTACATACAAATTGATCATAAAACCTTATTTCTTTTCCATCATGAGATTGCAGAGATGGAATTCACATAGAAGATTTTTTGCTCTGCATTGGCTAAGGAATAGGCTGCCATGAAATCAGCTTCATATTTTATTTCATGTGGAAGGCCACATGTTATCCTTGACAATGCAAGCGAATGAATTTTCCTCCAAAACACACTATATATAGGAGAAGGTCTCCTACATGTAATGAATTTCTCACTCATCATGTAAACCATTTGTATTTTCACAAGATATTTACTTTTTCATTTTCTTCTTTGTAAATTTTTTCTTCCGTTATTTTCTTGTTTTCTTCTCTTCTTTTATCTTTCTTTACAAGTTCTTATTGGATGTCTTAGCTTCTTTGAGTTCTCTACAATTATCATCCCATAGTTGTTTAAGTGGCCAATAAGTTAATTTAGTTTGTCTGCAAAGTATTGTTGACCGAGTAGTTTGTTTTTGGAATTTTGACATTCTTCCTCTTTCTCCATTATCTTTTGTTTAACTCTTGTCAATTCCTCGGGATTTTCGGTGAGTTGAGTTGTTAATTCCCAATAACTATTTCTCTCTGTTCAAATTTAAGTTTGAGAAAATTCAACTCCTCATCCTTTTCTCTAATAATGAGTTATGCTCTAGATAGAGAAACAGAGCACTGTTTAACTTGTTTTTCTCTTCTTTCTCTGAAAATTCCTTGGGGTTAAGCATTCTTCTTCTACCATAGGGGATTTCCATTTCCTTTTCCAATATTCTAATTCATCTTATTTATGTGATGGTGTTGTTTATTCACCCATCTCTTGGAAAACTTGTTCCAAAATCTCTCATCTTCTTTTTCTATCTTTGTTTGGCTTGGTCCGGGAGGAGTCATGGCCATGCTACCCAAAATATCAGCGACTTCCTTTTCCAGCTCTTCTTGATCTTACATCTCCTCTGGAATTTCTCTAGACCTTTTATGAATTCTCCTTCTTTGAGGAGCCAATGTGAATTGTCACATCGGACACAAATATTAGCTCTCCTTTAGCTACTGCAGAGGAAGGAATTTCTTTAGAAGGCACAGTAGGTTCTACAGTTTTATTCCTTCTTCCAGATCTTCTTCTTTTGGTATTTCCTCTCAACCTAGTTCTTTCTTTTCCTCGTAGTAGCATCCTAACTTATATAAGATCAAACAAAAGTCATAAAATGTAGTCAAACTTAATAAAAGAAGAGTAAGATGAAATCATTTATTGTACATTTAACAAACATATTTTGGCCTCATCATTGAGAAGGGTTGAATTTTTTCATTGCGATGAAAAATGGAGTGTGTTTTCCACCACGTTGAAAAATACATGGTGTTTTTCAACACTTTGAAATACGTGATCATGTTATCCAAAAGGTTCAACCCACGGTGTTATTCCTCATGGTTGTAAACATTGACTCCACATCAACTAATTGTCGGTTGGAGAAGGGTTGAATTTTTCCAATGCGATGAAAAATGGAGTGTGTTTTTCGCCACGTTGAAAAATGCATGGTTTTTTCAGCACTTGAAAAATGTGATCCAATTCTCCAAAAGGTACAACCAATGGTGCTTTTCCTCATGGTTTTAAACATTGAATTCACATAAAATACTTATCAAGTGGAGAATGTATGAGTTTTCCAATACATGAAAAAAATAGAGTGTGTTTTCTGCCACATTTAAAAATGCATGGTGTCTTTCAGCACTTTGAAAAAAGTGATCTCGTTCTCAAAAAGGTGCAACCCACGGTGTTTTTCCTCCTTGTTGTTAACATTGAATCCACATAAACTAATTTTTAGGAGGAGAAGGGTTGAATTTTTTGATTGTGATGAAAAAAGGAGTGTATTTTCCACCACATTGAAAAATGCACAGTGTTTTTCATTAGTTTGAAATACGCGATCCCGTTCTCCAAAAGGTGAAAACTACAGTGATTTACCTCCTTATTGTAAACATTGACTCCACATCAACTACTTGACAGGTGGAGAAGGGTTGAATTTTTCCATTGCGATTAAAAATGGAGTGTGTTTTCCACCACATTAAAAAATGCATGGTATTTTTCAGCACTTTGAAATATGTGATCACATTCTCCAAAAGCTACAACCTATGGTGTTTTTCTTCCATGTTGTAAACATTGACTCTACATCAACTACTACTTAGGTAGAGAAGGGTTGAATTTTTCCATTGCGATCAAAAATGGAGTGTGTTTTCCACCACATTGAAAAATGCATGGTGTTTTTAAGCTCTTTGAGAAAAGTGAGCCTGTTCTCCAAAAGGTGCAATCCGTGGAAATTTTTCTCCTTGTTGTAAACATTGAATCCACATCAACTACTTATCAGGTTGAGAAGGGCTGATTATTTCCATTACGATGTAAAATGGAGTGTGTTTTCCACCACGTTGAAAAACGCATGGTGTTTTTCAGCACTTTGAAATATGCAATCACATTCTTGAAAAGGTGTAACCCACGGTGCTTTTCCTAATGGTTGTTAAAAATGACTCCACATAAACTACTTTTTAGGAGGAAAAGTGTTGAATATTTCCAATGCGGTGAAAAATGGAGTGTTCTTTACCAAATTTAAAAAAGCACGGTGTTTTTCAGCACTTTGAGAAATGCGATCCCGTTCTCCAAAAGGTGAAACCCGTGGTACTTTTCCTCATGGTTGTAAACATTGAATCCACATAAACTACCTATCTCGGTGGAGAAGGGTTACATTTTTCCAATCGATGAAAAATGAAGTTTTTTTTCCGCCACGTTGAAAAACGCACTTTGAAAAATGAGATCCCATTCTCCAAAAGGTACAACTCACAGTACTTTACATCATTATTATAAACATTGAATCCACGAAACTACTTGTCGGGTGGAGAAGGGTTGAATATTTCCATTTCAATAAAAATGGAGTGTGTTTTCTACCACTTTGAAAAACATGATCCCATTCTTCAAAACGTGGATCCCATGGAACTCTTCCTCCTTGTTGTAAATATTGACTCCACATTAACTACATGTCGGTGGAGAAGGGTTGAATTTTTCCATTGCGATAAAAAATGGAGTGTTTTCCTCCAAGTTGAAAATCGCATAGTGTTTTTTAGCACTTTGAAAAATTGAATCCCATTCTTAAATAGGTGCAACCTGTGGTACTTTTTGTCCTTGTTGTAAATATTGACTCCACATCAACTACTTATCAAGTGGGGAAGGGTTGAATTTTTCCATTACAAAGATAAATGGAGTGTTTTTTCCGCCACGTTGAAAAATGCACGGTCTTTTTCAGCACTTTGAAATACGCAATCACGTTCTCCAAAAGGTGCAACCCACATTACTTTTACTCATGGTTATAAACATTGACTCCACATCAACTACTTGGCAAGTGGAGAACGGAAGAATTTTTCCAATGGGATGAAAAATGGAGTGTGTTTTCCACCACGTTGAAAAAGCGTCACGGTGTTTTTCAACACTTTTAAAAACATGATCCCATTATCGAAAAGGTGGAACCCAAAGTGCTTTTCCTCATGGTTGTAAACATTGAATCCACATAAACTACTTATCAGGTGGAGAAGGGTTAAATTTTTCCAATGCGATGAAAAATGGAGTGTGTTTTTTTGCTACGTTAAAAATGCAAGGTATTTTTCATCACTTTGATAAACGTGATCTGTTCTCTAAAAGGTACAAACCGCGGTACTTTTCATCCTTGTTGTAAACATTGACTCCACATAAACTACTTTTCAAGTGGAGAAGGGTTGAATTTTTCCATTGCGATGAAAAATGGAGTGTGTTTTCCGCCACGTTGAAAAATGCATGGTATTTTTCAACACTTTGAAAAATGTGATATTGTTCTTCAAAAGGTGAAACCCACAGTGCTTTTCCTCCTTGTTGTAACCATTAACTCCACATCAACTACTTATCGGTGGAGAACGCTTGAATTTTTCCATTGCAATGAAAAATGGAGTGCATTTTCCACCACATTTAAAAATGGATGGTGTTTTTCATGACTTTTAAAATGGTGATCCCATTCTCACGATAGGTGCAACCCATGGTGTTTTTCCTCCTTGTTGTAAAATTTAACTCCACGTCAACTACTTGTTAGGTGGATAAGGGTTGAATTTTTCCATTACGATGAAAAATGGAGTGTGTTTTTGCCACATTGAAAAATGCATTATATTTTTTCATCACTTTGAAATACACGACCACATTCTCCAAAAGGTGTAACCCGCGATGCTTTTCCTCATGGTTGTAAACATTGAATACACATAAACTAAGTTTCAAGTGGAGAAGGCATGAATTTTTCAAATACGATAAAAAATAGAGTGTGTTTTCCACCATGTTGAAAACACACGGTGTTTTTCAATACTTTGAAAAACATGATCTCGTTCTCTACAAGATGCACGACCGCGATGCTTTTACTATTAATTATAAACATTGACTTCACATAAACTACTTATCAGGTGGAGAGGGGTTGAATTTTCCATTGCGATGAAAAATGGAGTGTGTTTTCCGTCACGTTGAAAAATGCATGATGTTTTTCAGCACTTTTAAATACGTGATCTAGTTCTCCAGAAGGTGCAACCCATGGTGCTTTTCCTCCTTGTTATAAACATTGACTCCACATCAACTACTTTTCAGGTGGAGAAGAATTGAATTTTTCCATTGCAATGAAAAATGGAGTGTGCTTTCCACCAAGTTGAAAAACGCATGGTATTTTTCAGAACTTTGAAATATGCATGGGGTTTTTCAGCACTTTAAAATACGTGATCTTGTTCTTCAAAAAGTGTGACCCATGGTGATTTTCCTCTTTATTGTAAACATTGACTCCACATAAAATACTTATTAGGTGGAGAAGGGTTGGATTTTTCCATTGAGATGAAAAATGGAGTGTGTTTTCCGTCACGTTGAAAAATGCACGATGTTTTATAGCACTTTTAAATACGTGACCTAGTTCTCCAAAAGGTGTAACCCGTGGTGCTTTTCCTCTTTGTTATAAACATTGACTCCACATCAACTATTTGTTAGGTGGAGAAGAGTTGAATTTTTCCATTGCGATGAAAAATGGAGTGTGCTTTCCACCAAGTTGAAAAAGCAGATAGTATTGTTTAGAACTTTGAAATACGTGATCACGTTCTCCAAAAGGTGTAACCCACGGTGCTTTTCCTCATGGTTGTAAACATTGACTCCACATCAACTACTTGTCGGTGGAGAAGGGTTGAAATTTTTCTAATGTGATAAAAAATGGAGTTTGTTTCTATCATGTTGAAAAAAGCACGGTGTTGTTTAGTACTTTTAAAAATGTGATCCCATTCTCCAAAAGGTGCTGACCCGCGAGTGCTTTTCCTCCTTGTAAAAATTGATTCCACATCAACTACTTATCGGTGGATAAGGGTTGAATTTTTGAATTCAATAAAAAATGGATTGTGTTTTTCGCCATATTGAAAAATGCACAAAGCAGTGTTTTGAACTTTGAAAAATGTGATCCCATTCTCTAAAATGTGCAACACATAATGTCTTTACTCCTTGTTGTAAATATTGACTCCACATAAACTACTTGTCATGTGGAGAAGTTTTGAATTTTACCATTTCTATGAAAAATGGAGTGTGTTTTCCACCACGTTGAAAAACACATGGTGTTATCGATACTTTGAAATACGTGATTATGTTCTCCAAAAAGTTCAACCCACGATACTTTTCCTCTTTATTGAAATATTGACACCACATCAACTACTTTTGAGGTGGAGAAAGGTTGAATTTTTTCATTACGACTAAACATGGAGTTTGTTTTCCACCACATTGAAAAATGTAAGGTATTTTTAGCACTTTGAAATACGCAATCACATTCTCTAAAAGGTGCAACACTGTGGTGCTTTTCCTCATGGTTGTAAACATTCACTCCACATCAACTACTTGTCAAGTGGAGAAGGGTTGAAATTTTCCATTGCGATAAAAAATGGAGTGTTTTTTCCGCCACGTTGAAAAATGCGAGGTGTTTTTGAGAACTTTGAAACACGTGATCCCATTCTCCAAAAGGTCCAATTCGCTATGTTTTTCCTCCTTATTGTAAACATTGACTCCAAATCAACTACTTATCAGGTAGAGAATGGTTTAATTTTTCCATTGCAATAATGAAACATGGAGTGTGTTTTCCACCATGTTGAAAAATGGATAGTATTTTTAGCACTTTGAAATGCGCAATCACATTCTCTAAAAGGTATAGCTCATGGTGTTTTTCCCCATGGTTGTAAACATTGACTCCACATCATGTACTTGTTAGGTGGAGAAGGGTTGAATTTTTCCAATGCGATGAAAACTATAGTGTGTTTTTCGCCACGTTTAAAAATCCATGGTGAATTTCATCACTTGAAAAATGCGATCACGTTCACCAAAAGGTGCAACCAGCGGTGCTTTTCCTCATTGTTGTAAACATTGAATCCAAATTAACTACTTATTAGATTGAGAAGGGTTTACATTTTCCAATGTGATAAAAAATGGAGTGTGTTTTCCACAACATTGAAAAATACACGATGTTGTTATGCACTTTGAAAAAATCGATCCCGTTCTCTTAAAGGTGTAAACTGCTAAAAGTACTTTTCATCCTTATTGTAAACATTGACTCCACATCAACTACTTGTCAAGTGTATAAGGGTTGAATTTTTCCATTGCGATGAAAAATGGAGTGTGTTTTCGCCACGCTAAAAATGCACGGTGTTTTTAACACTTTGAAATACGTGATCTGTTGTCCAAAAGGTGCAACTGCGATGCTTTTCCTCATGGTTGTAAACATTAAATCCACATTAACTACTTATAAGGTTTAGAAGGCTTGAATTTTTCCATTGTGATAAAAATGGAGTATGTTTTTCTACCACGTTAAGAAACACACAGTATTTTTCAACACTTTGAAATAGGTGATCACGTTCTCCTAAACGTGCAACCAAAGTGGTGCTTTTCCTCGTGGTTATAAACATTAACTCTACATCAACTAATTTTCAGGTGGAGAAGGGTTGAATTTTTCCAATGTGATGAAAAATGGTGTGTATTTTCTACCATGTTGAAAAATGAATGGCGTTTTTCAGCACTTTGAAATACGCGATCACGTTCTCCTAAATGTGCAACCCGTGGTGCTTTTCCTCATGGTTATAAACATTGACTCCACATAAATTACTTTTTAGGTGGTGAACTGTTAAATTTTTCCAATGCAATGAAAAATGGAGTGTATTTTTCGCCAAGTTGAAAAATACAGTGTTTTTTAGTGTTATTAAATACGCGATCCCATTCTCGAAAATGTGCAACCCGCATTGCTTTTTCTACTTTTTGTAAACATTGACTCCACATCAACTAATTATCAGGTGGAGAAGGGTTGAATTTTTCCATTGTGATGAAAAATTGAATGTGTTTTCCTCCACGTTGAAAAATGCACGATGTTTTTCTTTATGGTTTTAAACCTTGACTCCACATCAACTACTTATCGGTGGAGAAGGGTTGAATTTCTCCAATGCAATGAAAAATGGAGTGAGTTTTCAACCACATTTAAAAAAGCATGTTGTTTTTAGCACTTCAAAAACTTGATCTCATTCTCCAAAAGGTGCAACCCACATTGTAATCCTCATTGTTGTCAACATTGACTCCAAATCAACTACTTATCGGATGTATAAGGGTTTAATTTTTCCAATGTGATGAAAAATGGAGTGTGTTTTCCAAAGCACATTGAAAAACGTGTGGTGTTTTAAAGCACTTTGAAAAATGTGATCCCATTATCCTAAAGGTGCAACCTATGGTACTTTTCCTCGTTGTTGTAAACATTGAATCCACATCAACTACTTGTCGGTTGGAGAAGGGTTTAATTTTTCCATTGCGATGAAAAATGAAGTTTGTTTTTCGCCATAGAGAAAATCGCACGGTGTTTTTCAACACTTTTAAATACATGATCACGTTCTCCTAAAGATGCAACACGTGGTAGTTTTCCTCATGGTTGTAAACATTGAATCCACATAAACTACTTTTCAATTCAATAAGGGTTGAAATTTTCCAATGTGATGAAAAATTGAGTGTATTTTACGCCACACGTTGAAAACACACGGTGTTTTTCAAAACTTTGAAATATGTGATCCCGTTCTCCAAAAGGTGAAACCCGCGGTGATTTCCCTCATTTTTGTAAACATTGAATATACATAAACTACTTGTCAAGTGGATAAGGTTTGAATTTTCCTATTTCCATGAAAAATGGAGTGTGTTTTTAACCACGTTGAAAAATGAATGGTGTTTTTCAGCACTTTGAAAAACACGATCCCATTCTCCAAAAGGTGCACACCACAGTGCTTTTCCTCTTTGTTGTAAACATTGACTCCACATCAACTAATTATTAGGTGGAGAAGGGTTGAATTTTTCCATTGTGATGAAAAATTGAGTGTGTTTTCCGCCACGTTAAAAAAGCATGGTGTTTTCTAGTACTTTGAAATACGTGATCACGTTCTCCAAAAGGCATAACTCGTGGTGATTTTACTCATGGTTGTAAACATTAACTCCACATCAATTGCTTATCAAGTGGAGAATGATTGAATTTTTCCAATGTGATGTAAAATGGAGTGCGTTTTCCGCCACGTTGAAAAATGCACGGTGTTTTTCAGCACTTTGAAATACCCGATCATGTTCTCCAAAAGGTGTAACCCGTGGTGATTTTCCTTCTTGTTGTAAACATTGACTCCACATCAACTACTTGTTAGGTGGAGAAGTGTTTGAATTTTTCCATGACGATGAAAAATTGTGTGTATTTTTCGCCACGTTGAAAAACACACGGTGTTTTTCAACACTCTGAAAAATGTGATCCCATTCTTCAAAAGGTGCGACCCACGGTCCTTTTCCTCCTTGTTATAAACATTGACACCACATAAACTACTTATCAAGTGGAGAAGGGTTGAATTTTCCATTTTGATGAAAAATGGAGTTTGTTTTCCGCCATGTTGAAAAATACATTGTGTTTTTAGCACTTTGAAAAAGGCGATCTCGTTCTCACATAGGGGCAAGCGACCGCAAAGTGCTTTTACTCCTTTTTGTAAATATTGAATCCACATCAACCGCTTATCATGTGGATAATGGTTTAATTTTTCCATTGCGATGAAAAATGGAGTGTTTTTTCGCCACATTGAAAAAGGCGCGGTGTTATTCAAGACTTTGAAATACACGATCACGTTCTCCAGTAGGCATAACTTGTGGTGCTTTTCCTCATGGTTGTAGACATTGAATCCACATAAACTAATTATCAAGTGGATAATGGTTGAATTTTTATAATGCGATATAAAATGGAGTGTGTTTTTCTCCACATTGAAAAACACACGGTGTTTTTTAGCACTTTGAAAGACGCAATCCCGTTCTCAAAAAATTACAACCCACGGTGCTTTTCCTCATTGTTGTAAAAATTGACTCCACATCAACTACTTGTTTGTTTTTAGAAGGGTAGATGTTATTGTAAATCATCAGCACCCTCTGGATGTTCTATCAGATTTCTAGTTTGACATTTTAGCATCCAGTGTGATTGCACAACATTGAATCTTTTCCCCAAGTGTGGGACTTGTAAAAGTGGGAAAAGAATCTCCATATTAGAGGCTAGTTCCTCAACTCCTTTGATCATATGTATTACTTGAAAGTTGCAGAGGTTTAAACTCAAAATCCTACTCTAAATTCCAAGGGGACAGAGATAGAGAATGAAAAATAAATAAAACTAATACTAATAAGGTGATACACCAAAGGAGTGGTGAACATTTACTTCTGAAAATGGACACAGATTACAGAAATGCAACAAAACATCATTTACAAATTGATAAAATGTAATGAAAGATCATGAATGAATCAAACAACACAAGAAGAGGACTGAAACTCATTCACAGAGCTTGCATTGTCATTTCCAATATCAAAATACATGCATTACAACAACAGAGAGGCAAGAAAACATGTTGCAGTCCTGAAAGAGGTCTGATATTCCACAAAATCACTTCTAGGGTGAAAGAGGGAGCCTGCAAAACATAAAAATGTCCAACCCTTACAAAATGAGCCAAATCTGGCTTTTAACAATGAAAATTCGGGCCCAAGAAGGAGAAAACATGGGAAAGTATGAAATATGCTTCAACCACCAACCAAATGGTATTAAAACAGCATGGGCACCCTCAAAATTTCATTCCCAATGTTTTTGACCATGTTGGGAGAGAATGCGAGCCATACTTCATTAAAAATGGTGGTTGAAATGTCAGTTTTGTTCTTCTCCACGTGCCAGAGGAATTTTCCAATTTTATCTCTCCAAACTCCACCAAAACACAAAAATTGATACTAAAATCATGTAGATACTTTCACCATATTTCCATTGATATAAAGAACATGAAAAACTGAGCTCTGGATTGAAATTTATGCCCCTCTGAAAATTTAGGGCAAAAGGGCCAAAAAGGGTTGGCGGGCCGAAAATTTGAAATTTTCCCACCTTTTTGCATTTGGGAAAATTTCCCCAAAAATCTTTGCGCCCTCTTGTCTGGTGCCACATTGCACATTCGATTTGTTGCGGCTCTTTCCTACTTCATTTTCCATCGTTTTGGCCTTTGGAAAATTTTCCAAAAATTCTCACCACCAAAGCTCCGAGGCCACGTGGCATGATGTGATTCGTCGTGGGCCTCTACTCTCAAATTTTCCATCATTGTTGACCATCTTCCATGAGTAGGTATTTCCTGATTTTTGTTCCTTACGGGCTTGCCTTGTATTTTTTTTCCGCCACGTGGACACGTGGCATGATCCTATTGGCTCGAATTTTGGGGGCGGGCTTTCCCTTTCAATATTTCCTTTGATTTTTCTTTGGGAAAATTTCCCAACTTTTCCCCACGCTCTGCTGGTTTGAGGACATGTGGCTTCTTTCTATTGATTGGTGGGCCTTGGGGCCGAAAAAATTTATTTACGCCAACCTTTGGGAAATTTCCTAGCTTCTCTCTGTCGGTTCAACCCCGATGCCCCCTGGGACACATGGCCTCCTCCCATTGGCTCGGGTTTTGGGGGCGGGCTTTACTTTTGAAATTTTCCAAACTTGGGTGAAAAGGAAAAATTCCTTTCGTGCTTCAACTCCCAACACCCCAGTGACACGTGGCATGATCTCGGTGGTTGGCGGGACAATGGGCCAAAATTTCTCCATTGCTCCCGCCAAAAACTTCGGCAAATTTTCCAAGTCTCCTCCACCTTCCGCCATCCCTTCGGTCTAAGAACACATGGTGTAATCCTATTGGATGTGGGCCTTAGGGCCAAAAAAACTTTTTGCGCCAACCTTTGGGAAAATCTTCCCAACTCCTCCCCTTTGGACACGTGGCCGCATCTTATTTGTCGGCGGGCCCTCCGGCCAAAAGTTTCCTTTGAACCCCACAAAACACTTGTTAAAAATTTCTAAGTTGACTCTACCCCCCTGCCACTTTTTCGACGTGACACTCTCTCGATTTGTTGGCGGGCATGTCCAAGGAAATTTTCCCACAAAAGCGTGTCAAGCCATAACTTCAAAAATACATGGAGTTAGGAGGAAAACTTTACCTTTCTGGAAAGCTGAGAAGGAGCTCTATCCAATGGTGCCATTTCCAGAACATTTTGAGAGCCTGAAAAGTGAAAAATTCATGACTGAGGCACAAGAGGGAGGAATGAAGGGATTTAGCCAAAAAAATAAGCAAGGGGCTTATTTTGGATAACAATTTTGGTTACTCAGAGGGGTCATCTTCTGGCGGATGAATTTACCAGTTGCCTAAAGCAATCCATTGGGTATGGAGTCATCAAATTATCTACTTGGTACCCCAACTAATTATAGCAATGCAAGGAGGAAGATGGAGGGTAGAACACCATCTAATTTGGAGTAAGGCCTACAAAATACATTCCCTGGAACAGTAAGCTTGTGCCAAAGCACTTAGGGAAAGCAAAGCTAAACTACAACAAAACAATGTGCACAAGCACTTGGAGGAATGAAAACCTAAGCTATTATGTACAAGGTGGAGAATTTTCCTTTAGTAGCAATGCTTCAGATGGATTCCATTGACTGGAATCTGCAATTCTTCACCATCCAATGTAGACAATTGGAAGGCATTGCTATCCTTACACTTTGTGACCATGTAGGGGCCACTCCAAATGGCATCAAATTTTGAATGCCTCCCGGTTTTGCTCTGTCTGCATCCCATTTTAACACTAGATCCCCAACTTGGAAAGATCTATCCTTGGCCTTTCTATCAAAGGTCTTCTTGATCAAAGCTTGATCCTTCTCCATTGCTTGGGATGCCTAATTTCTGATTTCTTGGAGCTCCATCAATTCTGCATACCTAACCTCCATGGGCCCAAACTCCAACAACTCCAACTACTTCATGAGTTCCAATGTTGGCAACTCAAGTGACATGGGAAAAATTTCCTCTCTTCCATAAACAAGCTTGAATGGAGAATTACCTATAGATCTCTTGGGGGTTATCTTATCAGCCCACAAGGATGATTTCAATTTAGTATGCCAATACCTCTAATTTTCATCAAGAGTCCTCTTGATGATCCTTAACAAGTTCTTGTTTGTAGATTCAGCTTGGCCATTACCCTGAGGATAAGAATTTGATGAAGTTCTTAGGTAGATCCCATTCTTGATAGCCCATTCAATTACCTTGGATCCAATGAATTCCAAAGCATTATTTGATATTATTGTAAAGGTATGCCAAATCTAGTTTATATCCCTTCATAGAAGTCTAGGATGCTAGATTCATTTGCTTCCTTGAGTGCCACTGCCTCAGTCCACTTGGTGAAGTAATATGTTGTTGTTAGAACCCACTTATGTCCTTGGCTTGAATTTGGGTTAATGACTCCAATGAATTCCAAACCCCATTACATGAATGGCTGGTCAACTGAAATTGGATGCAATGGAAGGGTAGCTAGTCTCTCCTTACGTGTGAAGAATGCACAATTCTTGCACCTCTTGATCCATGCATAACAGTCACTGAAAATCTTGGGCCAATAATAGCCAACCCTCATGATCTTGAGAGCTGTCACTCTTGGTGCAAAATGACCCCCAGCTGATCCACCATGGAACTCTTCCAACACTCTGTGAATCTGATTTGTACCAATGCATCTCAACAGCACTCCATTCACATCCCTTTTGAACAAAACACCATCAATAAGGGCATATAGGACAGCCTGCAATCTGAAGTGTCTCCTTTTGGTTTTATTCATCTCTGGAGGGCATAGGCTTGTGTTTAAGAAGTTTATTATGTCTTGGGTCCAGCAAGGGTGAGGAAACCATCATTTCCCTCTTGAGTGTTCCCTTGTTCATGGCTATCCTACAATGCCAAAACAACCTCTTTATCATTGTATGCTTACATTTGCTTGCTCAAGACCAGCTACTCACACAATACTTTTCTTTTGACTAGCTTGGTGACTTTGATCTCAATTTCATATTCCATGACATGAGTAATCCACCCGCTTTCTTTTCATTTAGGTCTTTATTGAGGAGGAAGTCTTTAACTCCCACATGAGAAACCAGCAGTTGAACCTTGTTGTTTGAAACTAGATGCTTAAATTTCTTCAAGCTTCTAATCACTATGAGAACATGTTTCTCAATGAAGGAATATCTCACCTCATAGTCCTCCAGGCTTTGGCTGAAGAAAGTAATTGGCTGTTCATCATTGTCTTTACTCTGCTGTACCAAAATTACAGAAATAGTATCATCACCTCCTAATGAATAGAGGATGAAATCCTTGGAGAAACATGGGTTAATGAGAGTTTGGGCTTGTGAGATAGCCTCTTTGATTGCTTCAAAACTTTCCTTGACCTCTGATGTCCATTTAAAATCCATGATTTTCTTTAACATCTTGGTGATAGGCTTGACTAGGACTACAAAATTTGGGACAAACCTCAAACAAAATTTATCCTTCCCAAGATACTTTGAGGGCTTTCTTATGGCTTAGCAATGGTAGTTCTCTTATGGCTTCAACTCTTTCTAGATCAATTACTAATCCTTCAATGGAGACAATGTGGCCAAGGAGCTTTCCTTCATGAGCTAGAAAAATACACTTTTTGGGATTCAAAGATACCCCAAATCTTCTACATCTTTGGAACACTTGTCTCAAATGAAAGAGATGGTCTGCTACATTTTTTGAAAAAATAGTGATATCATCTAGATATATCAGCACCATTTTTTTAATCAAATCCTTGAACGCCATGTCCATTTCCCTTTGTAATGTAGCTCCAGTGTTGGACAACCCAAATCGCATTTTTCTATATACATAAGTCCCTCATTTGGTTGTGAAGGTTGTCTTGAACTGATCCTCTTCCTTCACCATGATCTGATTGTACCCTGAATAGCCATCAAGCAATGAAAACCTTTCAAAGCCAGCAACAACTTGTAAAATCTGCTCCATAGAAGGAAGTGGGTAATAATCTTTGAGAGATGCTCTATTCAAATCTCTGAAGTCAACACATAATCTAATCTCTCCACTCTTCTTTCTAACTGGAACCAAGTTGGATACCCAAATAGAATGCTTGATAGGAAATATGATACTTGCCTCTATCAAATTATTCAATTCTTTTCTCATGAGAGGTTCCATGTGTGGATTGAATGGCCTTTGTTTTTGTCTGATGGGTTTGGCACTTGGGTCCAATTCAATAGTGTGTTGAGATAACTTGAGATTGGAGCCTATCAAATCTTCATATCTCCAAGCAAACACATCAGGGAACTCTTGACAAATTTGTATGAACTCATACCTTTCTTGCTTAGTTGTCACTCTACCAATTTGGAGTGACTTTCCTTCTTCCACCAAGATGGGCACTGAATCTTCTCCCTTAACTTGGATGTTTTATTTCTCTTTCCTAAATTGATCATTAGGATTGAAAATGGAATCTAAAGTGACAAGTCCCTTTGGAAGTTTGTTGGTTCTCAGCTGTACCACTTGATCACCATATTGTTGTTCTAACTTTTCCTTATTTTTAGCTGAGAACTCAGCCTCTTCTTGCAAGAAATGGATGATTTGTTGATCATTTTCAAACACTTGCCAACTTACATTTTTGTCGACTTTGAAGGCCTTACAATCACATGAATGCCTGGTTGTACTTTATCTTTCCTAATGCTTTCAACAACATCAAAGGATGCTCCGACTGCTACAAGTCTGTCAGCAGCTTGGTTTTCTTTTCTAGGGATGGATTTGATGCTAAAGCCCTCAAAATCTTCAATGAGGTCCCACACCCTATTTTTGTAGCACTTGAACAGATCATTCCTGGCAGCATGCTGCCCCTTAACTTGGTTGACAATCAACTCACGACACTAAATACTTGTAACTTCTTTATTCCTCTCTTGATTGACCAATGCAATCCTTGTATCAAAGCTTCATATTTAGCAGTGTTATTAGAACATGCAAACTGAAATCTAAAATCTGAATAGTACTTAACTCCTTGAGGTGAAACAAGCATAGCTCCCCCTCCTGCGCCTTGTCTAATTCTTGATCCATCAAAGAACAACTGCATACCTCATTTTCATTCTTGTTGTTTGGCTTGGTGATGCTAGGAATAGCTTGATTTTCTTCATGTATGCAATAGACTCCTAGCTCGATTCTTCTATTTCTTGATAAGGATCAAATTTGGTATGCTTCCAACCTTGGTGTCAACTTCATCATTACTTGGATAATCCTCTTGATCAAACGCTGAACAGTTAGTATTGATTTGGCTTGGAGTGTGAGGCTCAATGTGAAAGTTTGCAATAGGCTCGAGATCGATTGTGGCCTTGGTTCCATATCTTGTTCTAAACAACATGTGTTACCAATCGGTGGATAAGTAACCTCCAATCTTAGCTATGAAATCATTTGACAAGCATAGGGCAAAGAGAGGTGGAAGATCTATCACCTTTGAGATATCTTGCAAAACAACAACGTTGGGGCATGCATGCAAAGTAAGACTCAAGTTTTTAATCACTCCTATTGTTGTCACTGTTGTCCCATCCAATTGCACTACCCCTTTGGATATGACTTCATATTGGAGTCCCAACTAATCAACTATCTGCTTGGGCATTCTTGAACTACTTGCCTCGGAATCAATCATGTGTACTAATTGGTCCCCAATGATCAATGAAACATAGAATGGAGGGGGCTTCAACATTTTACCTTGTTGTTCTCCATGATTCCCTTCAGGATGGGAAACATTTGTGAGTACCTTTTCTTGCATTTGGACCTATTGATTTGAAGTTGACCAGTCCTTCATGGCAGCTTGTAGCAAATCTCTTTGGCCTGGGATGGATAGTGATTCCCACATTGATATGTTTACATTTGTCTTCTTCATCTGATCAATGATGTTGAATGGAGATGAAGCATCTCTCTGTTGTCCTTTGGCTGCACATTCATTCCTTGCACATGGGCAGCAACAACTGGCATCTGAGTTGGTCCAGGAGCTGATTTGGGAATTCCTTACATGCTTGGAACTATATTTTGTTTGCCAACATTTGGTGGAGTGGTAGAAGTTTGTGGATTACTTGGAGCCAATGGCTGTCCTTCACCCAAATTTCTCCTTTTTGACCTTATGTTGGCTGTAACACTTTGAGAGATTGTTTTATTTATGCCATAAAATCCTTTTTCCTACCAGTTTACAAGTGTGGTATCATTTGGAGCTGATTGTTCTGGGATGTTTCTTGTTGCTGGTTATTTCCTTGATTCCCTTCACCCTCTACACCAGTTGTTGTTACCATTAAGGCTTGATTTAGGGCACCATTGAAGCACATAGACTGGTTGTGAGGTTCATTACATGGGAAACACCAATCATACTCTTGAGCTATGTTGTTTTGTACTGGCACTAGTGCTTTAGAGGAAGATGCAAAGCATTGGGATTATAGGGCTAAAATGGTCTGTTGGCAGGAGGCCTTGCTTGGTTTTGAATTACAGCTAGATTGGGTGGTCTTTGAGGCTGATATGGCTGCCTGTTAGGCTGAGCTTGAGGCTAATAAGAAGGTCTAAAACTTTGGGCTTGCTGCCTCTTGAGTGTAACTAGCTCATTACCTAAATTTTTTAATTGCTTCATGACTTCTTGAAGTTCATTTGGGGCACTAGAAGATGAAGTAGAAGCTTCACTTGAACTCTGATTTCTAGGAGTGGGAATAGGAGCTAAATTGGGTGCTTGAATAGTGCTTGGACTCTCTAAATTTTGATACAATGGCATTGGAGGCCTAGGAGCTAGCTTACCAGCTTGAATCAGACAATTTTCAGCTCTAATGGCAATGCTATAAGCAGAAGGGATAGTTGTGCCTCCCATGGATTGAATCAACATAGAAATATCAGAATTTAAAGCTTTAAGGTAATATAGAAAAGAACCTTCTACTATTGGCCTTACTGCCATTGGAATTCTCTCCCAATTTCTTTGAAATCTGAAGTTGAAGTCGAGTTAGATGCTCATTGGGAGCTCTCTTGATAGTTGTCAATTTTTCCAAAAGGGACAAGTTATCTCCCTTTTCTCCAAACTACTCATGGAGGGCTATACATGCTGGTTCCAATTTTGGATAGAGCACGAAACAAGGCTTCGAACCATTGCAAATCTTTCCCTTTGAATGAAGATGCCAATAGTTTGACAAACAAATTGCATCTCATCAATCTCATGGATTGCACAAATATTAGTAATATCCTTGACATGATCACCAGAGTGGTCGATTTTCTCCGAGTAAAGTATAGAATGTTCTTCAATCTTGTAACTAGGATTGGATTTTGTGCTTTGAGAGTAAGTGGGCTGCTGCAGTGAAATTGACATATGGGTTGTGTTGTTCCATTACGATCAGCATTAGAACCCTTATTGATTGGATGAAAGGTCTACCGGTGGAGTTGATAGAGTTCTATTTGGTCGAGATGGAGACATTTGAATCCGACTCCCTCTTTGTCTTCTTCTTGGAGATAATTCTAGATACTCAAATAATACTTCTTTTTCCAACTCTTGACCTTATGGTGATTCTTCTCATGAGTTTTCAGGTCTGGACTGCTAAAACCAGCCGATTCTTCTTCCTTGGAGTCACCAGATGTGCAATTCAGGGCTCTTTTAAGCAAGAAACTTACAAAAAATGCACATCAATTTGTTTTCAATGAAGATGAAGACCTCTAAAGGTCCCACGGGGCATGCCAAAATTTTTAGTGCAAATCAGTAGCACCCTCTAGGTGTTCTATCAGGTTTCTAGTTTGACATTTTAGCATCCAGTGTGATTGCACAACATTGAATCTTTTCCCCAAGTGTGGGACTTGTAAAAGTGGGAAAAGAATCTCTAGATTAGAGGCTGGTTCCTCAACTCCTCTGATCAGATGTATTACTTGAAAGTTGCAGAGGTTTAAACTCAAAATCCTACTCTAAATTCCAAGGGGATAGAGATAGAGAATGTAAAAGAAATAAAACTAATACTAATAAGGTGATACACCAAAGGAGTGGTGAAAATTTACTTCTAAAAATTGACACAGATTACAGAAATGCAGCAAAACATCATGCAAAAACTGATAAAATGTAATGAAAGATCATGAATGAATCAAACAACACAAGAAGAGGACTGAAACTCATTCACAGAGCTTGCATTGTCATTTCCAATATCAAAATACATGCATTACAACAACAGAGAGGTAGAAAACATGTTGCAGTCCTAAAAGAGGTCTAATATTCCACAAAATCACTTTCTAGGGTGAAAGAGGGAGCCTGTAAAACATAAAAATGTCCAACCCTTACAAAATGAGCCAAATTTAGCTTTTAACAATGAAAATTTGGGCCCAGGAAGGAGAAAACATGGGAAAGTATGAAAGATGCTTCAACCACATACCAAATGGTATTAAAATAGCATGGGCACCATCAAAAGTTTATTCCTCAATGTTTTTGACCTTCTTTGGGAGAGAATGCGAGCCATACTTCATTAAAAATTGTGGTTGAAATGTCAGTTTTGTTCTTCTCCATGTGCCAGAGGTGTTTTCCAATTTTCTCTCTCTAAAATCCACCAAAACACAAAATTGACCCTGGAATCATGTATATAATTTCACCAGCTTTCCATTGATATAAAGAACGTGAAAAACCAAGCTCTGGATCGAACGTTATGCCCCTCTAAAAATTTAGGGCAAAATAGGGCCAAAAAGGGTTAGCAGGCCGAAAATTTGAAATTTTCCCACCTTTTTGCATTTGGGAAAATTTCCCCAAAAAACTCCACGCCTCATTATCCTGGTGCCACATGGCACATTTTGATTGGTTGCGGCTCTTTCCTGCTTCATTTTCCATCATTTCGGCCTTTGGAAAAATTTCCAAAAATTCTCTGCTGGCCGAAGCTCCGAGGCCACGTGTCATGATGTGATTCATCGCGGGCCTCTCCTCTCAACTTTTCCATCATTGTTGACCATCTTCCCGAGTTAGACACGTGGCATGACCCGATTGGATGTGGGTCTTTCTTGATTTTTGTTCCTTGTGGGCTTGCCTTGTGTTTTTTCCGCCACGTGGACACGTGGCATGATCCTATTGGCTCGGGTTTTGGGGGGCGGGCTTTCCCTTTCAATATTTCCTTTGATTTTTCTTTGGGAAAATTTCCCAACTTTCCCCCGTGCTGTTGCTTTGAGGACATGTGGCTTCTTTCTATTGATTGGCAGGCCTTGGGGCCAAAAAAATTATTTGCGCCAACCTTTGGGAAATTTCCCAACTTCTCTCCATTGGTTCGACCCCGACACCCCCCGGGACATGTGGCCTCCTCCCATTGGCTCAGGTTTTGGGGCGGGCTTTACTTTTGAAATTTTCCAAACTTGGGTGAAAAGGAAAAATTTCTTTAACGCTTCCGACTCCGACGCCCGGTGACACGTGGCGCGATCTCACTGGTTGGCAGGCCTACGGGCCAAAATTTCTCCCTTGCTCCCCCACTAAAAACTTCAGCAAATTTTCCAAGTCTCCTCCGCCTTCCACCATCCCTTCGGTCTAAGCACACGTGGCGTGATGCTATTGGATGCGGGCCTTAGGGCCAAAAAATTTGTTTGCGCCAACCTTTGGGAAATTTTTCCCAACTCCTCCCGCCTAGACATGTGGCCGCATATTATTTCTTTGGCGGGCCTCGAGCCAAAAATTTCCTTTGAACCCCACCAAACACTTGTTAAAAATTTCTAAGTTGACTCGCCCCCGCCACTTTTTGCTGACATGGCACTCTCTGATTGGTTGGCGGGCCTGTCCAGGGAAAATTTCCCACAAAAACTCCGCCAAGCCATAACTTCAAAAATACATGGAGTTAGGAGGAAAAATTTACCTTTCTGGAAAGCTGAGAAGGAGCTCTATCGAATGGTGCCATTTCTAGAACATTTTGAGAGCCGAAAAGTGAAAAATTTATGACTGAGGCACACAGGAGGGAGGAATGAAGGGAGTTAGCCAAAAAATAAGCAAGCGGCTTATTTTGGATAATGAGAATTTTTCCATTATGATGAAAAATAGAGTGTGTTTTCTCGCCATGTTGAAAAATGTACCGTGTTTTTCAACACTTTGAAATACTCGATCACGTTCTCCAAAATGTGCAGCCCATGGTGCTTTTCCTCGTTGTAAACATTGACTCCACATTTACTACTTATCAAGTAGATAAGGGTTGAATTTTTCCATTGTGATGAAAAATGGAGTGTGTTTTCCACCACGATGAAAAACGTACGGTATTTTTGGGGACTTTGAAATACGTGATCTTGTTCTCCAAAAGGTGCAACCCATGGTCCTTTTCCTCCTTGTTGTAAACATTTACTCCACATCAACTACTTATCAAGTGGAGAAGGGTTGAATTTTTCCATTGCGATTAAAAATGGAGTGTGTTTTACGCCACATTGAAAGATGCATGGTATTTTTTAGCACTTTGAAATATGCGATCCCATTATCCAAAAGGTACAACCCGCGGTGATTTTCCTCATTTTTGTAAACATTGAATCCACATTAACTACTTATCAAGTGGAGAAGAGTTGAATTTTTTCTATTATGATGAAAAATGGAGTTCGTTTTCCGCCACGTTGAAAAATGCACGTTGTTTTTCAAGACTTTGAAATACGTGATCACGCTCTCCAAAAGGTGAAACTCGTTGTGCTTTTCCTCATGGTTATAAACATTGACTCCACATCAACTACGTATCAAGTGGAGAATGGTTTGATTTTTCCAATGCGATGAAAAATGGAGTGTGTTTTTCACCACGTTGAAAAATGCACGCTTTTTTAGCACTTTGAAAAGCGAGATACCGATCTCCAAAATTTACAACCCACAAGTGATTTTTCTCCTTATTAAAACATTGACTCGACATCAACTACTTGTATGGATGAGAAGGGTAGAATTTTTGCATTGTGATGAAAAATGGAGTGTTTTTTCCACCAAGTTGAAAAACACACAATGTTTTTTTCAGCACTTTGAAATACGCGATCCCGTTCTCATAAATGTGCAACCGACGGTTCTTTTCCTCCTTGTTGTAAATTTTGACTCTATACATAAAGTACTTTTTAGGTGGATAAGGGTTGAATTTTTTCATTGAGATGAACAATGGAGTTTGTTTTCCGCCACGATGAAAAATGTAAAGTATTTTTAGTACTTTGAAATACGCGATCTCTGTTCTCCAAAAGGTGCAACCACGGTGCTTTTCCTCATGGTTGTAAACATTGAGTCCACATCAACTACTTGTTAGGCTGAGAAGGGTCAAAATTTTCCATTGTGATGAAAAATGGAGTGTGTTTTCCACGCATTAAAAATTGCATGTTGTTTTTCAGCTCTTTAAAATACCCGATCACATTCTCCAAAAGGTACAACCCATGGTATTTTTTTCCATGGTTATAAACATTGACTCCACATAAACTACTTGTTAGGTGGAGAATTGTTGAATTTTTTGAATGCGATGAAAAATGGACTTTGTTTTCTGTTGCGTTGAAAAACACAGGGGGTTTTTTGGTACTTTGAAAAATGCCATTCCAGTCTCCAAAAGGTGCAACCCGCAGTGCTTTTCCTCCTTGTAGTTAACATTGACTCAACATAAACTACTTGTCGGTGGAGAAGGGTTGAATTTTTCCAATGCAATTAAAAATGGAGTGTGTTTTCTACCACGTTGAAAAATGCACAAAGTGTTTTTCAGTACTTTGAAAAATGTGATTTTGTTCTCCAAAATGTGCAACCCACAGTGTTTTTCCTCATGGCTGTAAACATTGACTCAACATCAACGACTTCTCAGATAGAGAAGGGTTGAATATTTCAAATATGATGAAAAAAAGAAGTGTGTTTTCCGCCACATTGAAAAATGCATATTGTTTTTAGCACTTGAAAACGTGATCCCGTTTCTCCAAAAGGTCTAACCCGTGGTGCTTTTCCTCCTGTTGTAAACATTGGATGCACATTAACTACTTATCAAGTGGAGAATGGTTGAATTTTTATATTGTGATGAAAAATGGAGTGTGTTTTACGCCACGTTGAAAAACACGTTGTGTTTTACATCACTTTGAAATATGTGATCACGTTCTTCAAAAGGTGCAACCCGCGGTGCTTTTTCTCCTTATTGTATACATTGAATCCACATCAACTACTTGTCGGTGGAGAAGAGTTGAATTTTTACATTGAGATGAAAAATGGAGTGTGTTTTTACGCCATGTTGAAAAATACACGGTGTTTTTCAAAACTTTAAAATATGTGATCACGTTCTCTAAAAGGTGTAACCCACGGTGTTGTTTTTCATGGTTTTAAATATTGACTCCACATAAACTAATTATAAGGTTGAGAAGGGTTGAATTTTTCCCATGCGATGAAAAAAGGAGTGTGTTTTCCACCACATTGAAAAATGCTCGTTGTTTTTAAGCAATTTGAAAAATGATATCTAGTTCTCTAAAAGTTGCAACCCATGGTGTGTTTCCTCCTTGTAAACATTTAATTCACATCACTTACTTGTCAATTGGAGAAGGGTTGAATATTTCCAAAGTGATGAAAAATAGATTGTGTTTTTGCCACATTAAAAATGCAAGGTTTTTTCAACACTTTGAAATACGTGATCCGGTTCTCCAAAAGGTGTAACCCGTGGTGCTTTTCCTCCTTGGTGTAAACATTGACTCCACATCAACCACATTACAGGTGGATAACGGTTGAATTTTTCCAATGCGATGCAAAATGGAGTGCGTTTTAGGCCATGTTGGAAAATGCACGGTATTTATCAACACTTTCAAAAATGTGATCTCGTTCTCCAAAAGGTGTAACCCTTGGTTATTTTCCTTCTTGTTGTAAACATTGACTCCACATCAACTACTTGTCGGTGGAGATGGATTGAATTTTTCCATTGCGATGAAAAAGGGAGTGTGTTTTCATCCACTTTGAAAAAAGCATGGTGTTTTTCCTCCTTGTTTTAAACATTGACTCCACATCAACTACTTGTTAGGTGGAGAAGGATTGAATTTTTCATTGTGATAAAAATTGAGTGTGTTCTCCACGATGTTGAAAAATGCATGGTGTTTTTAGTACTTTTAAAAAAGTGATCCAATTCTCCAAAAGGTGTAACCCACTTTGTTCTTTTCCTCTTTATTGTAAACATTGACTCCACATCAACTACTTATTAGGTTGAGAAGGGTTGAATTTTTCCTTTACAATTAAAAATGGAGTGTGTTTTCTACCACATTGAAAAATGCATGGTGTTTTTTCAGAAATTTTAAAAAAGAGATCCCATTCTCCAAAACTTACAACCCATGGTAATTTTCCTCGTTTTTATAAACATTTACTAAACATAAACTACTTATCAGGTGGATAAGTGTTGAATTTTTCCATTGCGATGAAAAATGGACGGTTTTTTCTACTATAGAAAAAAATGGATTGTATTTTTAGCCTTTTGAAATATGCAATCATGTTCTCTATAAGGTGGAACCGACTATGCTTTTCCTCATGGTTGTAAACATTGACTCCACATCAACTCCTTTCCGGTGGACAAGGGTTGAATTTTTCCAATGCGATTAAAAATGGATTGTGTTTTCCGCCAAGTTGAAAAATACACGTTATTTTTCAGCAATTTGAAAAATGTGATCTGTTCACGAAAAGATGCAATGAATGATGCTTTTCCTCCTTGTTGTAAATATTGACTCCACATAAAATACTTGTCGGTGGAGAAGGGTTGAATTTTTCCATTGCAATGACAAGTCGAGTGTGTTTTCTGACATGTTAAAAAATGCAAGGTGTTTTTCAACACTTTGAAAAACGTAATCATGTTCTCCAAAAGGTGTAACTCGTGGTGCTTTTTTTTTTCCTTGATGTAAACATTGATTCCACATCAACTACTTATTAGGTGGAAAAGGGTTGAATTTTTCCAATGCGATGAAAAATGGAGTTTGATTTTTACCAAGTTGAAAAATGCATTGTGTTTTTCAACACTTTGAAAAACTTAATCTTGTTCTCCAAAAGGTGCAACCTGGCATTGTTTTTCCTCCTTTCATTAAACATTGACTCCACAGCAACTACTTGTTAGGTTTCGAAGGGTTGAATTTTTCCATTGCGATGAAAAATGGAGTGTGTTTTCCACCACATTGAAAAGTGCATGGTGTTTTTGAGGAATTTGAAATACGTGATCACATTCTCCAAAAGGTGCACCCGCGGTGCATTTCCTCCTTGTTGTAAAAATTGACTCCACATAAACTAATTGTTAGGTGGAGAAGTGTTGAATTTTTTCATTACGATGAAATTTTTTGTGTATTTTCCACCAAGTTGAAAAATGCACATTATTTTTCAGCATTCGAAAAACACAATCTGTTCTTAAAAAAGTTGCAACCCGCGGTCCTTTTCCTCCTTGTTTTAAACATTGACTCCACATAAACTACTTATCAAGTGGAGAAGGGTTGAATTTTCCATTGTGATGAAAAATGGAGTTTGTTTTCTCGCCACGTTGAAAAATGCGCGGTGTTTTTAGCACTTTGAAAATGGTGATCCCATTCTCCAATAGTTGCAACCCGTGGTACTTTTCCTCCTTGTTGTAAACATTGAATCCACATCAACTACTTATCAAGTGGATAATGGTTCAATTTTTCCATTGTGATGAAAAATGGAGTGTGTTTTCCACCACATTTAAAAACACAATGTCTTTTTCAACACTTTGAAATACACGATCGTGTTCTCCGAAAGATGCATACCGCGGTGCTTTTCCTCATGGTTTTAAACATTCACTCCACATCAATTACTTATCAGGTGGAGAATGGATGAATTTTTCCATTGTGATGAAAAATGGAGTGTTTTTCCCACCACTTTTAAAAACTTGATCCCATTCTCCAAAAGGTGCAACCCTTGATGCTTTTTGATGAGGCCAGAATATGCCTGTTAAATTTATAATAAATGATCTCATATTAATCTCCTTTTTATTAAGTTTGATTGCATTTTGTGAATTTTATTTGATCTGATATGAGTTAGGATGTAATTGTTTGTCTTTTGATTGATTGTGATTCTAACATTTAATATCTCTTAAATTCCAGACGAAGTGTGTTGGAAATTTAGTTTTGTAATAAAGTAGGTCTAATCAGTCAAAGAAATTAAGTATGTAGTGTTCAACATGTTTTCGGTAGCATCTATTCCAATACGGCTTAGTTCTAGAACTTCCAAGCTAGTTCGGAACTCCATTACACATTCATCATCTAGCTCCATAAATTTCGGACTTAGTTCAGAACTCCATTATTTAGTTATGGAATTTTTGGACTTAGTCCTAGAACTCTCACGTTTTTTATCTTTAAGGATTTATGATGGTTCGGAACTTCTCTGAAGTTCCGGAATTGATGGAAGTTTATCTATTCTAACCACATCTGGTGATTTAGCATCAATGACCCTTTCAATCAGGAAAGGATGAGAATATTTTCGATCACAGATCCAAGGATAGTTATCTTATAGTTGTCTAATCAACCATAATCCGAGTCAGCATCTATTTTGGGCATGATTCAATTTCATCATAATTGTAGAGACAACTATGATTGTAAATGTATATATAAGTAGACTTAGTAGATAAATATATAGAAAAGAGAAGATAGATATAGATATAGAATAAGTAATACAGATCGAAGTACACAAATCCAAGTATGTTTTGTAATACCAAATGTTTTATCAATAAATAGTCATTCTGTTTGAGAGAATTCTAAGTTGTTAAATCCTAATTCAAGGAGGAGCAAGGGCCCACTCCCCCAAGGACCAGGATATTCGTCTATTTGGTATTTATATTTCCTAAAAATAGTTTAGATCTGTTAATTCTGTATCACTTTTAATTCTTCTAGTTAGACTTTGTTGTATACTCATTCCTACAGGTGTCTAGATAGATTCTTATTTTTCTTGCAACCATTTTTAAGCACTCTAAGTTATGTGTGTTTATTTCAAAAGCAAGTGTGTTTATTTCCATTCGAAAAGTGTGTTTCCTTTCAGCAAAGTTTTCATAGTATGATTTAAATAAGGTTTTTACCAAGAATTCCTTAAGACATTGAAAATATCCCCTAGAAAATATAAAAATAACTACAGTCAACTACTAGATCAATAGGATTACTCTTGTTGCATATAGATTTAGACACACCCCTGGTTTGAATATGACATCAACAGAAGTTGATTAAATGAAGGGAATAACGACACCCATCATTTTTGGCATTGTTTTTGGGGACACACTAGTTGGAATTTTCTAATTAGGTGTTAGCAAGAGAAACAATCATACATCTAGTAGTTGAAGGATCTTCCCTACTATATCATAAAATATATGAGTAGACCAAGAGACTCAAAGGGTAGATTCCTCCCAAAAACATCTTCACAAGAATTCATAACATCCTCTAGTCCAAATAAGGAAATTGATCAAGAATTGGAGGCACCATCATCCCCTGTTATACAAGAAACAGAATTGCCACCTTTGGAATTCTTAGATCAGTCACCTGAAGGAAGTAGAACTTTTAGGAGAAGGATTATTTCTCAAGATCCATTTAGGGAGAGTTTTGATTCTCAATTGAGTATTCAACCTCCTACTCCTAATTTTTCACCTTCCCCAAGGCATACCACATACCACATTGATTGGGAGGAAAATTCAGAAAATATTTTTAAAATGGCACGAGAAGATGAAAGAGAACCTGATAGGACCTTTACTTATCCAATCCAATTGGGTGATGATGATACACCAATGAAAAATATCTCACCTGCACATTTACCCACATTTAGAGGGATGTCATCTGAAGACCCTGACCAATTTCTGTTTGAGTTCAAGGTACTATGTCAGACCTATGACTACAAAATGGATAGTCAAAAACTCAAGTTGTTTCCATCCACTCTGAAGGATGCAAAGAATGAGGTGGTTCATGGGATTACCATCCAACTCTATTACCACTTGGGAACAAATGGAAACTACCTTCCTAGACAAATACCAGGATTATTGTAGAGGGAGAAATAGGAAGGAATAATTCTTCAAAATCAAGCAGGAGGAGGATGAAAATATAGAAGACTATTTAGATAGATTCCTCTTTGTGAGAAAAAGGTGTGGATTTGTACTTCAAGAGGAGTTAAGTAAAACTATTTTTCTTAAGGGTTTGGATGATGAATCTAGGAAATCCCTTAACTTGATAGGAGGTGGAGACATTGATCAATTAAGTATGAATGAAATTAAGGAGATTTGTAGAAGTTATTATATAATAAGGGGTGGACCTAGACAAGAAAAATCGGTGAAAAGTATGAATCCGAGATATGAAGAAACTAATCGATGAGTTAGAAAACTTTAAAATAGACATTTTAGTTTAATTAACCTCTATTATATATGGATTACAAGCTAAAGAAAATTCCAAAATTGAACCATTGGTGTGTATTGTCCTAGATGCAGGAAGAAGCATGCAATAAGAGACTATCCTTTGGATAAAATGGAAGTATGTATTATCGTGAATCTAAATACCATGATACTGATGCTTGTTCTCTACTCCCAGTCATAAAGAATTAGCTTAAACAAACCAGTACATCATCCACAATAGAAGAATTGAATTTTGTTCAGAGACAACCTCACCAAGGGCATTTTATGCCAAGATTAGTTCCTAATCCCTGGACGATGCCATGGGTTGCTCAGATGGTACCACAAAATTGGGGACAACCACCTTGGGTACCTCAACCAACATGGAACCCTTAGGATTGGGCAAGTCAAGCTTGGTATGCTCAGGGACATCAACAACCATGGGTTGGTCAAGGAAGTCCTTATGCTTGGTCACAACCTAGATGGAACCCTAGTAATTATGCTCAAGGAAAAACATATCCAAATCAGAATCAATAGGCCATCATGGGATCCCCTACACAGAATTCACAAACTAAGAATATAGTCCAAACATAAATACCAGCACAACCAGTAGAAAACCCAAGAAACAAACAAACAACTCTTGTTTATGGAACAAAACTAGAAAAATTAGTTGATCTAAATGCCATGGATTATAAGGATATTCAAACTAGATTTGGCAAAATAATTAGCATTCCACCTATTATAATCACTGAAATGACAGAAGAAAATGAAACCCCTAGTATTGTTGTTCCAAAAGAGGATATAAAAAGAAAATAAAAGGAGCTAGATAGCGACACTACTGAGACTCCATTTCCAGAGAGATTTAAAGAAGCTATAGAAACCAAGGAGTCTAAATTGGTACAGGAACTAAGGAAATTGAATATTGAAATACCACTATTACAAGAAATTAAGGACATTCCATAATTGAACAAATTAATCAAAATGTTATGTTTGAAAAATCCTAGAAGGAAGAAACAATACCCCAAGACTATCAAAGTAGATGGGAAACTTGCTGATTTATTAGCAAGAAAACTTTTACTTCCCAAATACGGAGATCCTGGAAGTCTTGTTATTTCTATCTCTATAGGGAATAAGGATATACATAACGTTTTGGTAGATTTGGGTGTGGCTATAAATGTAATGACAATGGACACTTTGAAAACATTACCATTAACGGGTATACAACCTACTAATACCATATTGTAGATGGAAGACCAGTCTGTAGCAAAACCAGAAGGGATTATTGAAGACATGGCAGTTATGGTGGAGTCATGGGAATATCCAGTTGACTTCCTTATACTGTAGCCAAAAGGTAAAACATTGGGTTATCCCATTATTTTGGGTAGACCATGGTTAGCTATAGTTGTTTCCTTAATTGATTGTAGGTCAGGTGATATGACAATCTCAAATGGTAAGAACTCTAAGCAAATTTCCTTATATCCTTCTGCACGACCTTTTATTGACAATCAAGAACAATTGTGGGTTGATTCTCCTGATACTAATAAGAAATTTTTTTCTTCTTTGGCTATGATCACATTGTAGGATCACGTAAGAGAAGTAGAAGAGATGATTAATCCACCATTAAATGAGCACGAACTATCCTCAAAGAAATCAGAAATAGTTTGGAACCTATGAATATAGTTCTGGCACCTACGACTATAGTTTTGGAACCTGCAAACTTTGTTCTGGAACCACCACATTTAGTTTCAGAACCTACGAACTTAATTCTGAAACCACCACATTTAGTTCCGGAACCACCATATTTAGTTCCGAGAATCACGGCAACAGTGGTTCTCTGTGATTGGAAATAATTTCACTCCAGAGGAACTAGATTTCTCATGGGGAGAGGAAGAATTAGTAGCTTCAGTTTCAAATATATTAGAAAATGATAAAGAATTTCTAGAAAGTAGTAGTGACGAAGAGTTTGACCTACAAAGAGATAAGTATCATAATTCTCATTACTATTCTTTTTCCAATATTCTGTCTCAAGGAACTTTTGGAGATGTTGTTACATATCATATGTTGTTACCACATGCATGTCCACTAAATACTTTAATGGAACCCTTTTAACAAATTAGTTCATCACACATCGGAACCAAGCATGTTGAGATTCAACCGGGTAAAAATTTGAACATTAACATCTGGTTGAAGGATGATGAAGAAGCTAAATTGTTTGATGTTCTAAAAAATCATACTAAAGCTTTTGCTTGGGATTATAAATACATGAAGGAATTCACCCAAGTATTTGCACTCATCACATCTATACTGAAAATGTTAAACCAGTTATGCAGCCTCGAGAAGGATTAACCCAACTTTAAGGGATATAGTCGAATAAGAAGTTGAAAAACTATAACAAGTAGGTTTTATCTACCCTATCTCGAGATAGTCAATGGGTATCTCCTCTTGTAAATGTTCTTAAAAAGAACAGAAAATGGAGAATATGTGTTGACTATAGGGAACTAAACAAAGCCACACTAAGAGATTATTTTCCCTTACCATTCATAGATCAAGTCCTAGACAACCTTTCGTAAAAAGTACTTTTCCTTCTTGGATGGCTTTAGTGGATATAATCAAATCGAGTTGTTGCTAAAGATCGGGACAAAATTACGATTACATGTACATGGGATAACTTTCTAGAGAGATGTACTTGCAATCTTTGTTGATCTAACAATTGATTGTGTTGAGGTATATATGGATGACTTCACTGTACACGGAGATACATTTGATGATTCTTTGAGAAATCTGGATAGAGTGTTAACAAGATGTGAACAACACAATCTGTCTCTTAGTAATGAAAAGTGTTTAATGATGGTTGATGAGGGGATTGTATTTGGACACCATATTTCAAAAAGAGGAATTCAGATTGATAGAAACAAAATTAGGATCATTTTAGATTTACCTATTCCTCAGACCCCCACAAATATCAAGTCATTTGTAGGACATGTTGGGTATTATAGGTGCTTTATTAAAGATTTCAGTAAAATTGTTGACCCCATGTTTAATTTTCTAACCAAGGACTGTGAATTGCTTTGGGATAAAAAGTGTCAAGCATGCTTTTGAAGAAATTAAACAAAATTAATCTCTACCCTAATATTGATATGACCTAATTGGGAAAATCAATTTCATATCCAAAAATATGCCTCAAATAATTCTAGTGGTACAATTTTGGGACAGAAAGATGAAGAAGAAAAAATTTATGTTATTTATTATCTTAGTAAAAATATTACTCCCACTGAAAAGAATTACACCACCACCTGAAAATGAATTTCTTGTTGTGATTTATGCAATCAATAAATTCAAACATTACATTACAGGGTACAAAATATTTGTACACACAGATCATTTAGCAATTAAATATTTAATGAACAAACCAGTGGTTGGAGGAAGAATAATTAGATGGTTATTACTTTTACAAGAATTTGATATTACCATTGTGAACAATCTAGGTAAATCTAATGTGGTAGTTTTTTTTTTGTCAAGACCAACCACTATAAGGGAGCAAGATCGAGTCAAGGATAACTTTCCAGATGAACAACTGTTTTCTATTTCAGCAGTTACACCATGGTTTGCTAATATGGAAAATTATCTTGCAACAAGGAAGTTTCCTCATTCTTTCACTAAGAAATAAATAAAGAAGTTAATCAAAACCAAAGATTGTGTAATTCAAATGGTTAAATGGAATGCTATTTAAATGTGGACTTGATTTGGTTTTACACGTGTATAAGAGAAGATTAAATCTTTGACATCCTCAGAGAATGTCAGGATAAACCAAGTGGAGGACACTATTCAATGAAAAGAACAACTCATAAGATACTTGGCACTTGGTTATTATTGGCCATCTCTCATACAAGGATGTGAAGAGATATATCAATCAGTGTGATCCTTGTCAAAGGATGGGACAACCAACTTTCACAAATGAAATGTCTCTTCAACCTCAAGTAGTGATTGAACCATTTGAGAGATGGGGATTGGATTTTGTTAGTCCCTTTAATCCTCCTTCACAAGGAAAAAAATATATTCTTGTGTGTACCGACTATGTGACAAAGTGGGAAGAAATGTAGGAATTGACAAATGCCATTGAAGAAGCAGTTTTGAGTTCCTTTGGAACATAATTATGGTAAATTTTAGAGCACCAAGGAGCATAGTTTGGATCAGGACCACAATTTATGTCTAATATGATCCAATATTTCACAATGTATTACCAAATCAATCATAGGAAGTCATCTCCCTATCATCCACAATCATATAAACAAACTAAAATAACAAACAAAGAATTGGAAAACATCCTTACCAAAATAGTTGAGGGTAGGAGAAAAGATTGGGTAAAAAGACTACCTAAAGTTATTTGGGCTTATAATACAACTTGGAAAACTACAATAGGGTTTTCACCATATGATTTATTCTATGGGAAAAATCCCTTGTTTCCCATTGAGTTTGAACTATAGACATTGAGGACAACAATTAAGGTGGGTATTGAGTTGGGTGCAGCTCAAAAGGAAAGAATCCTTCAACTCAATGAATTGGATGAATTGAGGATGGAAGCACTTCAACAAACAGAGATAATCCAAGATCAAAGGAAGCAATGGCATGACACACATATCAAGAAAATTCAATTCAAAGTAGGAGACTGGGCATTATTATTTGATTCTAAGTACCAACAATTCAAGGGAAAATTGAGAACTAGATGGTTTGGACCCTATCAGATTGAAAAGATATTCGACAATGGTTCTATTCAGTTACTTCCCATTGATGTCAGTAGAAGAACACTCTTGGTCAATGGACATAGGCTAAAACTCTATAGGAAGCCTCCTACTAAGGATGAATTCTTGAGGAAGATTGAAGCAGACAAAGAATTTGATCATATGGAAGAACCCATTCTTCCAAAATGATCAAATAACCAGATGATAGATCCGAATAAAAGGGAAGAAAATGAAAACCAGTAAATGGCGTTTTCTTCCCCAAAAATAAAAATAAAAATAAAAAAATTCTCTCAGAGGTCAATTGAAAACCAGTAATGGCGGTTGACCTCCTCATATGGCTAATTCAAATAAAAGGGAATTCTTTGGAATTCCAATTGTCTTTTCTAAACATTTTTTTGTTCCACTTGTAGGAATGATGAGTCATCATAACAAAAGGATTACATCATCAAGGATGGTAATTATATATTTTAACTTATTTAGGGTTAGATTAAAAGTTTACATGTGTGATTAGACTTGATTTAAAAGTTGGTATGATGAGTCATCTATTTATACATTATGATTAAAAGTGAGTAATCATGAAGATGATTTGGATGGAATAAGTGGCGGCATAGTTATCATGAGTAATCATTAGTGCAAAATCAAATGAAATAGTTGCAGAGAAATTTTGAGGGAGAAGCAGTGAATTAGGCTTGTGTTCTCGCTTCAAAGAACGAGAGGTTCCACAACTAAGAACAAAGGTTCCATGAGATAAAATCTTGCTTTGCAACTAAGCAAGAAACCCCGCATCTCGATTTGCACAAAATCAAAGGAAACATAATTTGAGTCGATATGGGGATTAAAAATAAATCAGAACTAGAGGATGATTCCTAGCTACTCATGGAAAAAGAAGTGGCATATATATTTGAGCATGCATGATGACTATAGTTTTGAAAAGAAATTCAAAGTATAACAAAGAATTAGTAAGAGAATTCGTCATAAACTTAGAGCAATCTTGGAAAAAGGTTAGAAACATTTTTATTCCTTTTTCTGTGAATACAATAAGTAATGTGTCTGAGTGCAAATTGTGCATGTCCCGCAACCTTCCAAAGGGACCTTGAAAGAACTAGTTGAAATGCTACTACAAGAAGGGGAAAATGAACCCCAATACATTTACAATACAAAGAAAATCATAAAAGGGGTTAGAAGGGCCAATTTTCCCAAACCCTTTAATAGGATAGCATTTTGGATAGTGAATTATTTAACCTGTGATGGTCAATTTGGGTCCATAGGAAAAGAATTCCTGAAGATGCTCATATATTTGAAATATGGAGCCACAAAACCATAATACATAGTAAACCTTCTAGGGTTACTTTTTGATTCTATCCAAACCATGGCCCAAAGGTACTCCTGGGGTGTTGGGAAAATCAGGCATCAAGGGTTAATTCATTTTGTATGCCAGCACCATTTTCTGTCAAAGAAAAATGGAGAAGAAATTTAGGAAATTTTCTTGGCAATTTTAAGAAAAACCCTAATATTATCAGGAGGACAATACTAGCTCCATTTTCTCCTTCAACTAATTTGGAAATTGATGCCCTTGCAGAAGAACAAAAGGAAGTGGGAAGTGAGAATATACCAAAAAGAATAATATCTATGAGAAATATAAAAACAACATAACCGTCTATGCCTTTGAAGGAAATTCCTTCTTCTGCAGCAGCTACAGGGGAGCTAATATCTATCTCTGATGGTGATAGTTCACCCTTGCAAGAGAAAGAAACAAAAGTAAGAAGAAGCCCTAAAAGGAGATCCACTACTGGGCATGTTGAAATTCCCCAAAGAAGGAAAATTCATAAGAGGTCAAGGGAAATCCCAGAGGGAATGAGTGAACACGAAGAGAAGGAAAAAGAAGTTGCTGATATTTTAGGCAGCATGGCCATGACTCCTCCTGAACCCAGCCAAGTTGAGATGGAAAAAGGAAATGAGAGACTTGAGGAGTAGGATTTTTAAGAATTGCCTGAACCACCAACATTATCACATGAAGAAGAAGAGTTGGCATTCTGGAGACAAAAAGGTAAATTTCCTTTTATAGAAGAAGAATGCTCAACTCCCCAAAAAATTTAGAGGAAGAAGAAAAACATCAGGTTAAATAGGATTTGTTCTTGTCTAGAGCAGAGCTCATTATCAGGGAAAAGGATGAGGAATTGGATTTCCTCAAACTCAAATTAGAACAGAGGGAAATGCTCATTGGATACCTAACAACTCAAACTTATAGTTAGGGTGATGAATTATCGTAATTAAAAATAGCGATAGAGAAAGAGGAAGAATGTCAAACTTCCAGAAAACAGAATGTTGTGTCCACAGTCTCTGCATAGACTGAGTTAACTTATTTTCCACTCAAACAACTATGGAATGACACTTGCAGGGAGCTCAGAGAAGATAAAACATCCAATGAATATTTGAAGACCAATATGGAAGAAGAAAATAAGGAAAGAAAAGAATGGGAAGAAAATTTTTATAAGGAAGAAGGAGACAAATATAAATGTCTTACAAAAATACAGATGGTGCATTATGAGTGAAAAATTGCTTGCTGCAGGAGGCCCTCTCCTACATATAGTGTGTTTTTAGAAGAACAATTCATTCGCTGACAGCTGTCAAGGATTGCATGTGGACTTCCACATGAATTAAAAGATGAATATGAATTCATGACAGCTTATTCTTTATCTATTCCTGAAAGTGAAAAATATTCTATGTGAATTATATCTTTGTAATCTGATGCTAGAGAAAAACAGGATTTATGATCAATTTGTATGTGGGGGAAAGTCATCTCAATGCATTTGTCTCTATTCTGCAAAATCAGATTACATGGAAGGAAAGGGATTCTGAGTTTTTATTGAAAGCTAGCTCAACTAGTCTCTGCATGAGGGCTCACTATGGTAAACCTTTTGCCTTCTTCATACATTTTAGAACTCATGCCTTTGATGAACGATTCAAGATACATTATTTTTACAGCTTATAAAAAGTATTGATACCTTTACCTCCTATGAGGAGGATAAATTTGAAGATATTTATGAGGGATGCTCGAAAAGGTGGGAACTTCTTACGGTTTCCTTGAGAAGAAGGGAAGTAATATCCCCTACAAATCTGATCTGGAGTTTAGAAAGAGCAAAAGCTTTATGCACAATAATTCCTCATATCAATGAGACCTATGGGAAAATATGGATGGGAATGTGAACAAGACCCCCTCTACTTCTCACCCCCATGTCTCCTTGGAAAAATAGAGAACCTCAAGATCCTACTCAATTTGAAGAGTGGCAGAGGAAAATAGAAGCAAGAGTAGGGTACAAGTACCTCTAAGTTTAAGCATTGGAAGATCCAATTTCATCCATTTGATCTGAGCAATCAAATGGAATGCAGAACATATAACCCCACTTTTGAAGAACAAAGTTTGTAAAGTGACTTACACACAAGTACGGGGAAATGGTGAAGCCAAAATATACCGTTAAATGTATAATAAATGATCTCATCTTACTCTCCTTTTTATTAAGTTTGATTGCATTTTGTGACTTTTATTTGATCTAATATGAGTTAGGATGTAATTTTCCATCTTTTGATTGATTGTGATTCTAACGTTTAAAATCTCTGAAATTCCTGACGAAGTGTGTTGGAAATTCAGTTTTGTAATAAAGCAGGTCTAATCAGTCAAAGAAATGAAGTATGTAGTGTTCAACATGTTTTTAGTAGCATCTGTTCTAATACGGCTTAGTTTCAGAACTTCCAAGCTAGTTCCGAACACCATTACACAGTCATCATCTAGCTCTGAAACTTTTGGAATTAGTTCAGGAACACCATTATTTAGTTCCAGAATTTTCAGACTTAGTTCTGGAACTCCTAGGTATAGCTCCAGAACTCTCACGGTTTTGATCTTTAACGATTTCCTATGGTTCTAGAACTTCTCTAAAGTTTCGAAACCGATGGAAGTTTATCTATTCTAACCACATCCGGTGATTTAGCATCAACGACCCTTTCAATCAGGAAAGGATGAGAAGATTTCAACCGCAGATCTAGGGATAGTTATCATATAGTTGTCTGATTAGCCACAATCCGAGTCAGCATCTATTCTAGGCACGATTCAATTTCAACAAAATCATATAGACAACTGTGATTGTAAATGTATATATAAGCAAACCTGCAGTAGTTAAATATATAGAAAAGAGAAGATAGATTTAGATATAAAGTAATTGAATGTTTTATCAATAAATAGCCATTCCTATTTGAGAGAATTCTAAGTTATTAAATCCTGATTTAAGGAGGAGCAAGGGCCCACTCCCCCAAGGACCAAGATATTCGTCTATTTGGTATTTATATTTCCTAAGAAAATAGTTTAGATCTATTAATTTTGTATCACTTTTAATTCTTCTAGTTAGACTCTTATTTTTCTTGCAACCATTTTTAACCACTCTAACTTTTGTGTGTTTATTTCCAAAAAGCAAGTGTGTTTACTTCCAAAAGCAAGTGTGTTTATTTCCATTTTATAAAGTGTGTTTCCTTTCAACAAAACTTTTAGTGTATTTCCTTTCAAGTAAAGTTTTCATAGTATGATTTAAATAATTTTTTTAACAAGAAGTCCTTATGACATTGAAAATATCCCTAGTAAATACAAAAATAACTATAGTCAAGTACTAGATCGATATGATTACTCTCGTTGCATATAGCTTTAGACATACCCCTAGTTTGAATATGACATCAACGGGAAGTTTATTAAATGAAGGGAATAATGACACCCATGAATTTTCCTCCTTATTGTAAACATTTACTCCACATCAACTACTTGTCAGGTTGAGAAGGGTTGAAATTTTCCATTGGGATGAAAAATTGAGTGTGTTTTCCGCCACCTTGAAAAATGCACGGTGTTTTGTAGTACTTTGAAAAACGTGATTACGTTCTCCAAAAGGTGCAACCCATGGTGATTTTCATCCTTGTTATAAACATGGAATACACATCAACTACTTGTCAGGTGGAGAAGGGTTGAATTTTTCTATTGTTATGAAAAATAGAGTGTGTTTTCCACAACATTGAAAAATGCACAATGTTTTTAAGCACTTTTAAAATGAGATCCTGTTATCCAAAAGGTGCAACCCACGGTGCTTTTTCTCCTTGTAAACATTGACTCCAGATCAACTACTTATCAGGTGGAGAAGGGTTTAATTTTTTTATTGTGATGAAAAATGGAGTGTGTTTTCCACCACGTTGAAAAAAATGTACGGTATTTTTCACCACTTTAAAATACGCAATCACGTTCTCCAAAAAGTGAAACCCGCGGTGTTTTTCCTCATGGTTGTAAACATTGAATCCACATCTACTACTTTTTAGGTTGAGAAGGGTTGAAATTTTCCAATGTGATGAAAAATGGTGTGTGTTTTCTACCACTTTGAAAACCGCACGGTGTTTTTCAGCACTTCACAAAATGTGATCCTGTTCTCCAAAAGGTGCAACCCGTAGCGATTTTCCTCATAGTTGTAAATATTGAATCCACATCAACTAATTATTTGGTGAAAAAGGGTTGAATTTTTATAATACAATAAAAAATGGAGTTGTTTTTCATCACGCTAAAAACGCACGCAGTATTTTTAGCACTTTAAAAACATGATCTCGTTCACAAAAGGTGCAACCCGTGGTAATTTTACTCTTTTTTGTAAACATTGACTCCACATCAATGACTTGTCAAGTGGAGAAGGGTTTAATTTTTTCATTGCAATGAAAAATGGAGTGTGTTTTCAACCACATTGAAAACGCAAGGTGTTTTTAAACACTTTTAAATAAGTGATCTCATTCTCCAAAAGGTGCAACCCATGGTGTTTATCCTCCTTGTTGTAAATATTAAATCCACATACTCTACTTATCAAGTGGAGAAGGCATGAATTTTTCCATTACAATGAAACATGGAGTGTTATTTCTATTACGTTGAAAAACGTATGGTTTTTTTCATCACTTTTAAATACACAATCACGTTCTCCAAAAGGTGCAACCCATGGCATTTTCCCTCTATGTTGTAAACATTGAATCCACATCAACTACTTGTTAGGTGGAAAGAGTTGAATTTTTCCTTTGTGGTGAAAGCTGGAGTGTGTTATCTACCACGTTAATAAACGCATGGTACTTTTCAAGATACTATAAGAAAAGTGATCTAATTCTCTAAAAGGTGATACATTGACTCCACATCAACTACTTGTCGGGTGGAGAAGGGTTAAATTTTTCCAATGCGGTGAAAAAGGTGTGTTTTCTACCATGTTGAAAAATGCATGGTGTTTTTAAGAATTTTAAAAATGTGATCCCTTTCTTCAAAATGTACAACCCATGTACTTTTCATCCTTTTTATAAACATTGACTCCACATCAACTACTTTTCAGGTGGAGAAGGGTTGAATTTTTCCATTGCGATGAAAAATGGAGTGTATTTTCTGCCACGTTGAAAAACACAAGGTGTTTTTCATCACTTTTAATTAAACAAGCCCGTTCTTCAAAAGGCACAACACACAGTCCTTTTAATCCTTGTTATAAAAATTGACTCCACATCAACTAATTATCAAGTGGATAAGGTTTGAATTATTCCATTGCAATGAAAAATGGAATGTGTTTTCTGCCACGTTGAAAAATGAATGGTATTTTTCAGCACTTTGAAATACACTATCACATTTATTAAAAGGTGCAACTTGCGGTGCTTTTCCTCCTTATTGTAAACATTGACTCCATATCAACTACTAGCTAGGTGGATAAGGGTTGAATTTTTCCGTTGCGATGAATAATGGAGTGTGCTTTCTCCAAGCGTTGAAAAATGCACGGTGTTTTTCATCTCTTTGAAAAACATGATCTCGTTCTCTAAAAGGTGCAACCCATGGTACTTTTCCTCAATGTTGTAAACATTGAATCCACATCAACTACTTATTAGGTGGAGAAGGGTTGAATTTTTCCATTACGATGAAAAATGGAGTGTGGTTTCTACAATGTTGAAAAACACATAGTGTTTTTCTGCACTTTGAAATATGCGATCACGTTCTCCAAAAGGTGCAACCCGTGGTCCTTTCCCTCATAGTTGTAAACATCTACTCCACATCATCTACTTCTTAGGTAGAATATGTTGAATTTTTCCAAAGCAATTAAAAATGGAGTGTGTTTTCCGCCACATTTAAAAATGCATGGTGTTTTTCAACACTTTTTAAAATGTGATCCCATTCTCCAAAAGGTGGAACCTACGGTTATTTTACTCATGGTTGTAAACATTGACTCCCCATCAACTACTTATCAGGTAGAGAAGGGTTATAATTTTTCCAATGTGATGAATAATTGAGTGTGTTTTACGCCACATTGAAAAACGCTTTGTGTTTTTCAACACTTTGAAAAATGTGATCCTGTTCTCCAAAAGGTACAACCCACAGTACTTTCGTACTTATTATAAACATTGACTCCACATCAACTACTTGTCGGGTGGAGAAGGTTTGAGTTTTTCCATAACGATTAAAAATGGAGTGTGTTTTCCACCACATTGAAAAACGCATGGTGTTTTTCGTACTTTGAAATACGTAATCGCATTCCCCAAAAGGTGAAACTTGCGGTGCTTTGCCTCATGGTTGTAAACATTGACTCCACATACACTACTTATCGGTGGAGAAGGGTTGAAGTTTTCTAATGGGATGAAAAATGGAGTGTTTTTTTTAAGCACGTTAAAAATGTACAAGTGTTTTTTCAGCACTTTGAAAAACATGATCCCATTTTCCAAAAGGTGTAAACCACGTTTATTTTTGATGAGTGCATAGTTTGGCTCATTAATATCATTTCTTCAGACCGGAAATACTCTTCGTGATATGACTTATTTGTATATGGGGATGTTTTGTGTAGTCATGTCTTAGTAGGTTGATGCATTTTCCCTTGCTATTATTTATGAAAACTATTTATCACATGACCTCCTACTAACTATTTTTATGAGATAAAATGTGATGATGTGTGAAGGGAATGATGGAGGTTACTAGTGGATAAGATGCCCGAGTTCGATGCATGTGGCTGAAGACTGTTTCCATCGAATTGACCTATTAGCTTGGGCTTGACTCTAACGTCCTGTAGGAATCTATGAGTTTTAATTGATATTTGATGAAACAGTGTTTAATGCCGGCTGATATTACAGATCTTGTAACCAACATTATCTATATGAAGACTTTGTCTTCAGAACTTGGGGCACCACTTATTGATTGTTGAAAAGAGATTATCTGCATACATGCTCTGCATTACGGTTTTGATGTATTATGAACTTATTTCGAAGTTAATGAAATCTACAGCATTTTAAGAATCAGAAGTTGTTGATCACTCTATCCCGAGGAAGAGAAAGGGCCCACTCAACCGAGGAGATACAAGGTTACTTTGAGTTCATGCATATAGTCTTTCAATTAGCCTTACTACAATTATCATTTGATGAGTTTTACATGCATTCCTTGATTAACTATTATTGCTTTCTCTATTACTACTTTCGCTCAGAATAGATGCTTTTGTTATACAAATCTAGTTCATGAACAATCTTGCTTTCTGCTAAAAATTCCATTTATTTAGTTGTGATTTAATTTGTTAAGAATAAGTGTGTGCGTATTTTATTTTACAGTAGAAGATTAGCTACTAAAATTCCTTTCACTGCAAACAGTTGAATTCTCGTAGAATTGTATTTAATTTCCATAGATTTTAACTACATTTCCATAGATTAGTTTGGAAAACTAAGCAACCCCCAAACTGACTCAACGTATAACTGGTTCCCCTCGACTCCATTGCATATTGCCTAGGACATAGCCCTGGTTTAGAATGACACTGGAAAATATCATGTCAGTTAAATGATTGGAAGAATACAATGACCCATCATTTTTGGCACCGTTTTTGGGGAAAATAACCATAAGCTCCATTACTTTATTCTATCTACTATGGGTGTTAATGGAGTTCATAAAGGAAACCAGTAGTTCTCTCGGCCCTCGATTTAAACCAACCAACCTGGATGCATAGGGCACGAGATAACCAAGGGAGATTTATAGCACACAATATTCAACAAATCTGTTTAGACACTTCATAGGAGAGAAACACCGAGAGTGATACAGATTCCAATTCAACGCCTAGAACCTTTTTGAGAATTTTGTATCCTCTTCACATCGTTCTGTAATGGGGGATCTTGGGAATGCTGAAGACCAACCTTTAGGATGAACCTTCACATACCCCATTGTCCTCGATGTAGATGAGGATGCACCCATGAAAAACATCTCATTATCCATCCTACCCCTCTTTTGAGGAATGAAAAAGAAGACCCTAATCAATTTATATTTGAATTTAAAATCCTGTGCCAGACATATGACTACCGAACTAACAATCAAAAACTCAAATTATTTCCCTCCACTCTCAAAGATTCTACTATGAGATGGTTTATGGGGTTAACATCTAACTCCATTAATTCCGGGAAGCCATGGAGATAGCCTTCTTGGATAAATACCAAGAATATTGTAGAGGAAGGGATAGGAAGGAAGATTTCTTCCAAATACGGCAAAAGGAAGATGAGAATCTAGAGGATTATCTTGTGATTCCTCTTTCTCCATAAACGTAGTGGATATGAGTTACATGCGAGACATCACTAAAAGCAGTCTTTACGAAAAATTTGGATGAGCAAACCAAGGACTCTCTCCATCTAATGGGAGGTGGAGATGTGCATAAGCTCACCATGGACCAAATTACTGAGCTATGTAGAAGATATTCTAAAACACGGGGAGGAATATGAAGGAAACAAACATCCAAGTCTTTGGGTACCTCTGAACTTCTAGAAGAAATGGCCAACATGAAAATAGACATTCTTCTACAATTAACATCCACCATAGATGGACTCAAGGAAAAAGAAACCCTACTAAAGAACCATTGGACATGTATTGCCCTAAATGTCGGAAGAGACACCCCTTGAGAGAATGTCCTTTGGATGTCACGGATATGTGCTTAATCTGCTGAAATTCTCGACCATGACACTAAGCATTGCACACTTCTACCACAGTTGAAGGGAGGTTTTAATGCCATCTCTAAAACAAGTGCTGAATTAAATTTTGTCCAAAGAACAAACAATCGGGGTGGGTTCCCATCTAGACCAACTCAGAATCCTTGGAGAATGACATGGCCAAATCAAGCCTCTCGGTCTTCTTGGGACAGACCTAAGTGGGAAAACTCAAATTGGATGACTTATCCATATCCACCACCTTGGACAAATCCCTACCCTCGATCGGGTTTGGCTCCACCACTTGCATCCAATCCTTGGCACAATCAGCAGTGGGGTCCTCAACAAAATTTTAGCCAAAATCAGTCCTGGGCACCACCACAAAACGACAATCAACAACGCTGGTTCCAGCAGCCACAAAGCAAGCTTTAATGCCTCCACCTCAAGCCTACCAAAATCAAGGACAAGCAACACAAACACAAATTCCGGCTCAGCTAGTATCCAATCCTAAAAATCAACAGACAACTTCGATTGATGACACAGATGTAGGTAACACCATGCAGGTCAACACTATTGGTAATTTACGATTACGATCTGGAAAAGTATTGAACCCTCCTATTGTTATCACAGAACTTCCTGATGATGCCGATAAGGAAGAAAAACTTGAGGGTAACACTAGTTCTTCACCAATGCCAGATAAGCAGGATGATCAAATACTCAAACAGACTACAGACCCCTTTTCCTGAGCAATTACAGGACACTCGAATTGCAGATGAAACAAAATTAGTTCAGGAATTGAAAAAAGTACATATTGAGGTTCCACTATTGCGTGCAATAAGGGACATCCCTGAACTAAACCAAACCATTAAAAATGAGTGTATAAATACACCAGGAAGAAAAAATAAATACCCAAAAACTTTCAGAGTCAAAGGGAATTTGGCTGATTTAGTTCTTTGGCACCCTTATCTCACCAAAATATGGGGATCTGGTAGCCCTATCATTACTATTTGTATAAACAATCGGTCAATATCTAATGTTTTGGTGGATCTTGGTGCTGCTATTAATGTCATCACAACAAAATGTTTAACCTACTATCCTTGATAGGACTTCAACCAACCAACATTGTTTTGCAGTTAGCAGATCAATCCATTATTGTACCTGATGGTGTGGTTGAAGATATAATGGTCACTATTGAATCATGGGAGTACCCAGTTGATTTCATGGTTTTGCAGCCTAAAGCTTGGAAGTTGGGATACCCAGTCATCTTGGGAAGACCTTGGCTGGCTACGGTTGTTGCGTACATTGATTGTAGGTCAGGAAACATGACAATTCTAAATGGGCAGAAATCTAAACACATTTCATTATATCCTCTTGCCTAGCCTTATACGAACAATTGTGACGAGGTATGGGTGGATTCTTTGGATTCTAACTCTTTGATTTCTTCTTTTAAGCCACTATTATTGCAGTACACAATCATATGACGAAGTTGTAGAGTTATATGCTCGGTGATTCTAAGGACTCGTGAACTACGGAAATCAGCACTACCGCTACAGAAATCAGCACTACTGCTATGGAATTAGACATTACTCTCTTTGAGTCCGGTAGGAAACTCTATGCTTATAATTTCGAACATTTAGTTCCTGATTTCTATTGTCCTTTAACCAATGTTCTATCTTTTGATAACATATCCATCTTGCACATGCGTCGCCCCATGTTTTCCCATTGAATTCTTTGATCACTAGTATAGAGCTTGCTCTTGCAAACAATACTAAGCAGGTGCTTGTCAGTATGGGTAGAGAGCTGACTATAGGAAGCGACTTGGAGGTTAATCAAGAAGCTAGGGTGCTTGAGGTTCTGAAGAAACATTCTCATGCTTTTCTTGGGATTACACGATATGAAAGGAATTCATCCTAGCATTTGTACACATCATATTTACACCAATGACATCAAACCTATAATGCAGCCGCAATGAAGAATCAATCCAGCATTGAGAGACATTGTCAAAACTAAGATCGAAAAGCTCCTAAAGGTAGGTTTCATTTATCCTATATCGATATTCGGTGGGTTTCCCCATTAGTTATTGTTCCCAAGAAGAATGGTAAGTGGCAAATATTTGTTGATTACAGGGAACTTAACAAAGCCACCAAGAAAGATTATTTTCCCCTGCCTTTCATTGACCAAGTCTTGAACAATTTGGCTAGTAAGAAATATTTTTCTTTCTTGGACGGGTTTAGTGGGTATAATCAAATCAATATTGCCCCTACTGATCAGGATAAGACTACTTTTACGTGCCCTTGGGGTACATTCTCTTACAGAGTCTTACCTTTTGAGCTTTGTAATGCCCCTGCTACATTCCAGTGGGCATTCTTGGCCATTTTTGCAGATCTTGCTAACGACTATGTTGAAGTATACATGAATGATTTCACTATCCATGGATCCACTTTTGAAGAATCTTTGAATAATCTTGAGAAAGTACTCGGTCGATGTGAACAACACCGACTATCTCTTAGTCATGAAAAATGTCTAATGATGGTTGATCGGGGAATTATCTTAGGTCACCATGTTTCAGCCCAAGGCATACGGGTGGATCCAAAAAGATATCAGTCATCATCGATTACCTACACCACTAATCGATCGACATCAAAAGTTTCCTTGGCCATGTAGGTTATTACTGCTGATTCATAAAATATTTTAGCAAAATTGCCGCCCCAATGTTTTCATTACTAACCAAAGATTGTGTTTTTGAATGGTCTTCTCGGTGTCAGCGGGGAATTTGATTCTATCAAAGAAAAGCCGACAAGCGCCCACGTCTTACATGGCCCTGACTTGGGACAACCTTTCCATATCCACATTGATGCTTCTAATATAGCCATGGGCGCTGTCCTTGGACAAAAAGACTCAGAAGATCATATGTATGCAATTTATTTTATCAGCAAAAATCTGACTCCTACGGAAAATAATTACACTACTACATAAAAAGAGTTTTTGGTTGTTTTATATGCTTTGAATAAATTTCGTCATTACATCACTGGATATTAAATTTTTGTTTACACTGACCACTCTACCATTCGATATTTGATGAACAAACCAGTGGTTGTCAGAAGGCTCATTCGCTAGTTACTCTTGTTGCAAGAATTCAATCTCACTATTATCGATAAACTGGAAAATCTAACGTTGTTGCTAAATTTCTTTCTAGAATAAATGTTTCAGGTGATGATGAAGTAGTCTAGGACCAATTTCCCAATGAACACTTGTTTGCTATCTCTACTAAGACTCCTTGGTTCACTGATCTTGTGAATTATTTAACAACAGGAAGTTTCCAAGGAAAGAAGGCGATTGGTTAGAAATAGTGCAACATATAAATGGTGTAATGGATTCTTATTTAAATGTTGTCTGACATGGTTCTTCACGGTGTGTCTCGAGAAGATGAGGTACATGAAAATCTGCGAGCATGTCATGATGAGCCGGGAGGTGGACATTACTCGGTGAAATGAACAATTCACAAGATTCTTGGAGCAGGATACTATTGGCCTTCACTCTATAAGACTTTCAAAAAGTATGTGTGGCAGTGTGATGCATGCCAACGAATGGGAAAACCTACACTTTCTATGGAAATGCCTCTGAACCCTTAGTTGTTTCTAGGACCATTTGAGAAATGGGGAATTGATTTTTTTGGACCATTTGATCCTCCATCTTTCGGGAAGGAGTATCTCTTGGTATGCATAGACTATGTCACCAAATGGGCTGAAGTTCAAGCATTGGCATCTGCCAATGAAGATGTTGTTGCTGATTTTCTCTACAACCAGATATTGCTATGATTTGGAGCACCTAGGGCCATTGTATCTGATCAAGGTCCTCAATTTGTTTCAAATATGATTGAAGCTTTCTTAGGAATCTACAGAATCAGGCACTAGAAATCATCACCATACCACCCTCAATCCAATGGGCAAGTGGAGGTAACCAATCGAGAACTCAAGAATATTCTAACTAAGGTGGTCAATGCCGATAGAAAGAATTGGGTACCAAAGCTTCCTAAGGCTTTTCTCGGGACTACAACACAACCTAGAAAACAACTACTGGTTTCTCTCCCTATGAGTTGGTCTTTGGGAAGAATCCACTGTTACCTGTTGAGTTTGAGTTGCGCACCTAGCGAACAGCGTTGGAAGTTGGGATTGATTTGGATGAAGCACAACGTGAATGAGTGTTGCAGTTGAATGAATTAGATGAAATGTGGATGGAGGCACAGTGAAGAGACCGAAATTCTACAACATCAGCGGAAAACTTGGCATGATGCTCACATCAAAAAAAGATATTTCATGAAGGACAATGGGTTTTACTCTTTGATTCCCACTATCAGTAGTTTAAAGGAAAGTTGCGTACACGTTGGTTAGGTCCCTATCAAGTAAATCAAGTGTTTGATAATGGCTCTATTTGATTGATACCGATTGATGGAGACAAACAAACTCTTCTGGTGAATGGGCATAGGCTCCGAGTTTATCACCAACCACTGGATAAGCAAACTTTCACCGACAACATTCTGTTATGAATAGATATGCATGCTGAGGAGGCTCTTTGCCTCTCATGCATGGAGTAATTAATCTTTTGCAAATTCAATAAAGGAAGATGATCCTTCATTCGATCTTCTTCCCTTAGTTAGCGATTTTATTGTAATTTCCAATAAATGTAGGAATTTCTATTATTTCTACTGCGCTAATCATGTTTCATCCCAAAATTGCAGGGCGTAGGAATCTACGGATATCGGCTGACTAAATGTGGCATGGGTAAGTGAATTTTAACTTGCTAATGATATTTCTATGCGAAACATTTCCCCATGTATCCATTTGTCATTATGACGCCATCATCAAATGATTACTATGGTCATTTTGGATCTCCTTCCAAATCCAACTTTATGAATGACATGGCATAAAAGGAGTAATGGTTCATAAATCACCACATGCTTTGATGTGTTGCACTCTCCAATGTCAAGACAGGTGGCGCTTGCTCCTTAACCATGGGATATGTGCCGCCGCAAAAATCTTAATCTCACGCGGGTGGCCAGTCTCATCACTATTTTTTTGCCATCACCCTCGCTTGATGTTGTGCTACCCAAGGAATTTGGTGTCATTTGAAATTTAATGCTCTGCAACCACTTCTTCCCGTTGTGGTATGCACATCATCACGACTGGTTTTATCGGACACTAGATAGGAAGTGGAAGGGATGCTCAGCTCTGTTTTTTTTCCGCTACCATGTATTTCTCACTTTTTGGCTCAAAGCATGGGACCACGAAAGACATCAGAACCTGCTTCGCCTGACACCTTGCTCCGGAATTCCACCCTTTCGCAGGTATTTCATGATTTTGGATGGTTATATTTCATTCGGAAGTTTGAAGGCTTTGATGAGGGCATTGTGGAAGAGTTCTTGAATAATTTTGAGTCCACTTGCTTGCAAGTTGGTGGATGGAGAGTTGAAATTACAGTCAGGTCATTTCGACTTTGTCATGGCTTGCCAAATTTTGGTTTAAAGGTTATGACGAATGCCCCTTTACAAAGTCTAATTGCTCAGTTCCACGACGAAGGAGAGGAACTCACGGAGGTCATCCTAACTCCATTGGGTGTCCAGAAGGGTGTTAAGCGAGACAAGTTTGCCTAGAATCTAGGGTGAGATTACGAAATGGGTCAACAGGTATTTCATATGCGATGGCCAGGCCTCTATTCTGGGTGGTGATGCACTCAAAATACTCATTCACCTTAAAAAGGGACATGTCAACCAGGCCCTTGGGTGAATCTGCAGAGTACCTCGTAGACTCTATCATTAAAGTATGCCAGAAACATCGGTCTAGTGAAGGAAAGTCCATGATTAAGCACCCGGGTTGATTCATCTGTTGTGTTCACACCAGGTCTTCTTTCGACCAAAGCGGAGGCTCAACGAGCGTGCTGGTGGCGAAGGGTCCAGGCCAAAACAATTAAAATCTGGTCTCTCTTCTGCACCTCGGTCTACCCTTGCATCGGGCCCTTGCCCTTCACATAGCCAAGCTGAGGCGCTGATGATCCTGAGCATGCTGACACAGTTGGTACTCTGAGGGACCATCCCCATCCATTTCTGATTCAAAAGGCAAGTGTCCCATGGCCCCATCTTCTTCCAAGAAACCACGGTCCCAGCGGCTTAGCTCATTTTTTTAGATAGGTGGTTTCAATCGGAGTCCTTGCCTGATGATACCATCCATATTCGGGAGGAGCTGCATACGGAGGATGACCCGGCTGCTCCATCATCGATGTTCCATCATCTACGGAAATTCACACTGGAACTCTGGAAATGCTTGACACCCAAGTGGAGCCTTCTCACAGCTATCTGGAGGAAATCACACTACTAAAATCTCAGTTACAAGGTATGCAAGAAACCACCCTTTTATTACAAGTGACTTTACACAAAAGACAAAGAGTAGAAAAAGATCAAGAGATTGTTGCCTTGTAATTGGAAGTAAGTTGTTTAAAACAACAGCGTGATAAGGGTCTTCCCATCTTGAATAGTTTCCAACAGTTTTCCCTTCAGGAAAGGGAATTGCAAAGGGAAAATCAAAAATTAAAAAAAGAAAAGGAATCTATGGAAGAGGAAAAACGAAAAGTAATATCCATCTTAGACTATGTCTGTCCTTTGGCCATCAAACTACTGTCCTGTAGGAAACCCTCCTCAGTCTACAGCATGTATGTCCAAGAACAATTTTATTCTTGGTAGTTATTTCAATTGTGTTCTCAAGCCCCTCACGAAATTCTCGATGGCCCTATTTTTTTAGTAGTTTACAAGTGCAATGCTCCGGAAATTCAAAATTTGCTTTGTGAATTTTATATACATAATATGATAGTGACCAATGTCCCTAATTTCTTGATCAACCTGTTTGTGGGTGATTTTCAAATTAAAGCTTTTCAGTTTGTATTATGGAATCAGATAATTTGGAGGCAGCAAACTGACAGTTTCAATAACACTACTCAGTCCATCGGATTTTACATTCACCCAACTCATCATACAGATATTTCCCTGCGGAAAAAAATTCGATCATATTACTATCAACCAGGGGTAGGGGTGAATACTTCTCATATTTTTCTTCAATGTGTTCTTGATTTTCAAAATTATAGTCAGGATAATTTTGGGGCTACTTTGCAAGCTTGTGATAGGAGATGGGATACTTTAAGCATTCCTTTGAAATGTAGGTAGGTTCTCTCTCCCCATAATTTGAGTGGAGCATGCGCAGGCTGATGCTCTCATCACCATTATCAAACAAACTACAGAGAAAACCTGCCAAAAATACACTGATGAATGGGTAGGCCTTCAAGTATGGCCTCCACTCCTATTGAGCCCTCTCACAACATGGTAGAACAATGCAAAGACGGCCCCCATGACAGTTTCACCGCTGGTGGAAATTACCTCCAATACTGTGGCTGCAAGAATACCACAAAGCAATATCTTTGATCAATTTGAAGATTATGACATGGTGAACAACTTGGAAGGTGAGAAGGGTGCGAGATGAGTTACATTGGGACATACAAATGTAAAGTCGGGGAAAATGATGAGTGCACAACTTGGCTCATTAATATCATTTCTTTGAGACGGGAAATACTCTTCGTGATATGACTTATTTGTATATGGGGATATTTTGTGTAGTCATGTCTTAATAGGTTGATGCATTTTCCCTTGCTATTATTTATAAAAACCATTTATCACATGACCTTCTACTAACTATTTTTATGAGATAAAATGTGATGATGTGTGCGGGGGCATGATGGAGGTTACTGGTGGATAAGATGCCCAAGTTCGATGCATGCGGTTGAAGACTGTTTCCATCGAATTGACCTATTAGCTTGGGCTTGACTCTAATGGCCCATAGGAATCTATGAGTTTTAATTGATATTTGATGAAACAATGTTTAATGCCACCTGATATGGTAGATCTTGTAACCAACATTATCTATATGAAGACTTTGTCTTCAAAACTTGGGGTACCACTTTTTTATTGTTGAAAAGAGATTATCTACATACTGTTTTATTTTTGTTTTGATGTATTATGAACTTATTTCGAAGTTAATGAAATCTACGGAATTTTGAGAATCAAAAGTTTTTGATCACTCTATCCCGAGGAAGAGCAAGGGCCCACTCAACCGAGGAGATACGAGGTTACTTTGAGTTCATGCATACAGTCTTTCAATTAGCCTTACTGCAATTATCATTTGATGAGTTTTACATGCATGCCTTGATTAACTGTCACTTCTTTCTCTATTACCACTTTCGCTTAGAATAGATGCTTTTGTTATACAAATCTAGTTCATGAACAGTCTTGCTTTCTGCTAAAAATTCCATTTATTTAGTTGTGATTTAATTTGTTAAGAATAAGTGTGTGCGTATTTTATTTTACAGTAGAAGATTAGCTGCTAAAATTCCTTTCATTGAAAACAGTTGAATTCCGTAGAATTGTATTTAATTTCAGTAGATTTTAACGGCATTTCCATAGATTATTTTGGAAAACTAAGCAACCCCCAAACTGACTCAACGTATAACTAGTTACCTCGACTCCATTGTATATTGCCAGGACTCAACCCCGGTTTAGAATGACACTGGCAAATATCATGTCAATTAAATGATTGAAAGAATACAACAACCCATCACTTTTCCTCATGGTTGTAAACATTGACTCCACATCAACTACTTATCGGTGGAGAAGGGTTATATTTTTCCAATGTAATGAAAAAGGAGTGTTTTCCACAAATTTTAAAAATGTACTATGTTTTTAAGCACTTTGAAAAACAAGATTCCGTTCTCCAAAAGGTACAACCCATAGTACTTTTTGTCCTTTTTGTAAACATTGAATCCACGTCAACTACTTGTCAACTGGATATGGGTTGAATTTTTCCATTGCGATGAAAAATGGAGTGTGTTTTGCACTACGTTGAAAAATGTAAAGTATTTTTTAGCACTTTGAAAAATGTGATCCCGTTCTTTAAGAGGTGCAACCTGCGGTCCTTTTCCTCCTTGTTATAAAAATCAACTCCACATCAACTACTTGTCACGTGGAGAAGGGTTGAATTTTCCATTGCGATGAAAAATGGAGTGTGCTTTCCGCCACATTGAAAAATACACGGTGTTTTTCAACACTTTAGAAATGACGATCCCGTTCTCCAATAAAGTGCAACCTATGATGCTTTTCCTCCTTGTTGTAAACAATGAATCCACATCAACTACTTATCAAGTTAAGAATGGTTGAATGTTTCTATTTTGATAAAAATGGAGTGTGTTTTCCGCCACGTTGAAAAATACCCTATGTTTTTCAGCACTTTGAAATGGGCGATCACATTCTCCAAAAGGTGCAACCCACGGTGCTTTTCCTTATGGTTTGTAAACACTCACTCCACATAAACTACTTGTGAGGTGGAGAAGGGATGAATTTTTCCAATGCGATGAAAAATGGAGTGTGTTTTCAGCCACGTTGCAAAACGCACGGTGTATTTCAAGACTTTGAAAAACGTGATCCCATTCTCTAAAAGGTACAACCCGCGGTGTTTTTTTCATGGCTATAAAAATTGACTCCACATCAACTACTTATCCGGTGGAGAAGGGTTGAAGTTTTCCATTGTGATGAAAAATGGAGTTTGTTTTTCGCCACATGTAAAAATGCACGGTGTTTTTAGCACTTTTAAATACATGATCTTGTTCTCAAGAAAGTGCAACCTGTGGTGATTTTCCTCCTTATTGGAAACATTGACCCACATAAACTACTTGTCAAGACAAGAAGGGTTGAATTTTTCCATTGCAATGAAAAATGGAGTGTATTTTCGTGACATTGAAAACGCAAGGTGTTTTTCATCACTTTTACTTAAGCAATGTCATTCCTCAAAAGGCACAACACGTGGTCCTTTTCCTCCTTGTTATAAACATTGACTCCACATCAACTACTTGTCAGGTAGAGAAGGGTTGAAGTTTTCCATTGTGATGAAAAATGGAATTTGTTTTCCACCACGTTGAAAAATGAACAGTATTTTTCAGCACTTTGAAATATGAGATCACATTTTCCAAAAAGGGCAACCCGTGATGCATTTCCTCCTTGTTGTAAAGATTTACTCCACATAAACTACCAGACAGGTGGAGAAGGGTTGAATTTTTCCATTGTAATGAATAATGGAGTGTGTTTTCCACACTATTGAAAAATGCACATTGTTTTTCATCTCTTTGAAAAATGTGATGTCGTTCTCCAAAAGGTGCAACCCGCGGTGCTTTTCCTTCTTGTTGTAAACATTGACTCCACATCAACTACTTATCGGGTGGAGAAGGGTTGAATTTTTCCATTGTGATGAAAAATGGAGTGTGTTTTTCAATACTTTTAAATATGAGATCATGTTCTCCAAAATTTGTAACCTTCGGTGCTTTTCCTCATGGTTGCAAAAATATAATCCACATCATCTACTTGTTAGGTGGAAAAGTGTTGAAATTTTCCAATCCAATGAAAAATGGAGTGTGTTTTCGCCACGTCTTAAAACGCATAGTGTTTTTCACCACTTTTAAAAATGTGATCCCATTCTCCAAAAGGTGCACCCGCAGTTGCTTTTCCTCATGGTTGTAAACATTGACTCCACATCAAATACTTATCAGGTAGAGAAGGGTTAAATTTTTCCAATGCAATGAAAAATGGAGTATGTTTTCCACCACGTTGAAAAACACATTGTGTTTTTCAGCACTTTGAAAAACACAATCTTGTTCTCCAAAAGGTAAAACCCATGATACTTTCATCCTTGTTGTAAACATTAACTCCACATGATCTACTTGTCAAGTGGAAAATGATTAAAATTTTGCATTTCGATGAAAAATGGTGTGTGTTTTCCACCATGTTGAAAAAACATGATATTTTTCAATACTTTGAAATACGTGATCACATTCTCCAAAAGGTGCAATGCGTGGTGCTTTTCCTCATGGTTGTAAACATTGAGTCCACACACACTACTTATCAGGTGGAGAAGGGTTGAATTTTTCCAATGGGATGAAAAATGGAGTGTGTTTTCCACCACGTTAAAAAATGCACTGTGATTTTTTAACACTATGAAAAACATGATCCTGTTCTCCAAAAGGTGCAACCCACGGTGCTTTTCCTCATGGTTGTAAACATTGACTCTAAATCAACTACTTATCGTGTGGACAAGGGTTAAATTTTTCCAATGCGATGAAAAATGGAGTGTGTTTTCCCAACATTGAAAAATGCACTAGGTTTTTTAGCACTTTGAAAAATGAGATCCCATTCTCCAAAAGGTAAAACGAGATCCTTGTTGTAAACTATGACTCCACACAAGTAATTGTTAGGCTGGAGAAGGGTTAAATTTTTACATTCTCGATGAAAAATGGAGTCTGCTTTTCCGCCATGTTGAAAAATACACAATATTTTTAGCACTTTGAAAAGCATCATCCCATTCTTTAAAAGGTGCAACCCGCAGTCCTTTTCCTCCTTGTTATAAAAATTGACTCTACATCAACTACTTTTCGGATGGAGAAGGGTTGAATTTTCCATTATTTGAAAAATGGAGTATGTTTTCCTCCATGTAGAAAGGCATGGTGTTTTTAAGCACTTTGAAAATGATGATCCTGTTCTCCAATAGGTGCAACCCATGGTGTTTCTCCTCCTTGTAAACATTGACTCCATATCAAATACTTATATAGTGGAGAATGGTTGAATTTTTCCATTGCGATGAAAAATGGAGTGTGTTTTCGCCACGTTGAAAAACACACCGTGTTTTAAAGAACTTTGAAATATGCGATCACGTTCTCCAAAAGGTGCAACCCACGGTGCTTTTCCTCATGGTTGTAAACATTCACTCCACATCAACTAATTGTCGGTGAAAAAGGGATTAAATTTTCCAATGTGATGAAAAATGGAGTGTGTATTCCTCCACGTTGAAAAACGCACGGTGTTTTTAGTACTTTGAAAAACAAGATCTTGTTCTCTAAAAGTTACAACCCGTGGTGTTTTTATTCCTAGTTGTAAACATTAAATCCAAATAAATATCAGGTGGAGAAGGATTGAATTTTTCCATTGCGATAAAAAATGGAGTGTGTTTTCTACCACCTGTAAAAATGCATTGTGTTTTTTAGCACTTTGAAATACATGATCCCATTCTCAAAAAAGTGCAACCCATGGTGCTTTTCCTCCTTGTTGTAACCATTGACTCCACATAAATTACTTGTTAGGTAGATAAGGGTTGAATTTTTCCATAACTTCGAAAAATGGAGTGTGTTTTTCACACATTGAGAAACACTTTGTGTTTTTCAGCACTTTGAATATCGCGATCCTATTCTCCAAAAGGTACAACCCGCGATACTTTCATCCTTGTTGTAAACATTGACTCCACATCAACTACTTTTCAGGTGGAGAAGGATTGAATTTTTCCATTGCGATGAAAAATGGAGTGTGTTTTCCGCCACATTGAAAAACACATAATATTTTTCAAGACTACTTTGAAATATGAGATCATGTTCTCCAAAAGGTGGAAGTCGTGTTGCTTTTCATCATGGTTATAAAAATTGAATCCACATACACTACTTATCAGGTGGAGTAGGGTTGAATTTTTCCAATGGGATGAAAAATGGAGTGTGTTTTCTACCTCATTAAAAACGCATGCGTTGTTTTTCCGAACTTTGAAAAACATAATGCCATTCTCCAAAAGGTACAACTCACGGTGCTTTTCCTCATGGTTGTAAACATTGGCTCCACATCAACTACTTATCAGGTGGAGAAGGGTTAAATTTTTCCAATGCGATGAAAAATGGAGTGTGTTTTCCATAACGTTGAAAAATGCACTTGTGTTTTTCAAAGCACTTTGAAAAATGAGATCCCATTCTCTAAAAGGTACAACCAGTGTGGTACTTTTTCATCCTTATTATAAACATTGACTCCAAATCAACTAATTTTTAGTTAGAGAAGGGTTGAATTTTTCCATTTCGATGAAAAATGGAGAGTGTTTTCTCGCCACGTTGAAAAACACACGGTATTTTTAGCACTTTGAAAAACGTGATCCTGTTCTTTAAAAGGTGCAACCCGCAATCCTTTTCCTCCTTCTTATAAAAATTGACTCCACATCAACTACTTTTCAGGTGGAGAAGGGTTGAATTTTCCATTGCGATGAAAAATGGAGTATGTTTTTCCACCACGTTGAAAAATGCACATTATTTTTCAACTCTTTGAAAGTGACGATCTCGTTCTCTAATAGGTGTAACCCACGGTGTTTTTCCTCCTTTTTGTAAACATTGACTCCACATAAACTACTCAAGTTGAGAATGGCTGAATTTTTCTATTGCAATGAAAAATGGAGTATGTTTTCCGTGACGTTGAAAAACACACTCTATTTTAAAGCACTTTTAAATACGTTATTACGTTCTCCAAAAGGTGCAACCCACAATGCTTTTCCTCATGGTTATAAACATTCACTCCACATCAACTACTTGTCAAGTGGAGAAGAGATAAATTTTTCCAATACAATAAAAATGGAGTGTTTTTCGCCACGTTGAAAAATGCATGGTGTATTTCATTAATTTGAAAAGCATGCTCCCACTCTCTAAAATTTACAACTCGTGGGTGTTTTTTCATGGTTGTAAACATTGACTCCACATCAAATACTTATCAGGTGGAGAATGGTTGAAGTTCTCCGGTGTGATGAAAAATGGAGTGTGTTTTCCGCCACATGTAAAAACGCACGGTATTTTTAGCATGTTGAAATACATGATCCCGTTCTCAAAATAGTGCAACCCATGGTGTTTTCCCTCCTTGTTGTAAACATTGACTCCACATAAATTACTTTTCATGTGGATAAGGGTTGAATTCTTCCACTGTGATGAAAAATGGAGTGTGTTTTCCGTCAAGTTGAAAATTGCACGGTGCTTTTAATCACTTTCAAAAATGGGATCCCGTTCTCTAATAGGTGCAACCTATAGTGATTTTCCTCCTTTATGTAAACATTGACTCCAAAACAACTACTTTTTAGGTGGAGAAGGGTTGAATTTTTCCATCATGATGAAAATGGAGTGTGTTTGCCGCCACATTGGAAAATGCTACGTGTTTTTCAATACTGTGAAATATGCAATCACGGTGTACAAAAGGTGCAATGTGCGGTGTTTTTCCTCATGGTTGTAAACATTGAATCCACATCAACTACATTTTAGGTCAAGAAGGGTTGAATTTTTCCAATGCGGTGAAAACTAGAGTGTGTTTTCTCCCATGTTGAAAAACACACGGTATTTTCAAGACTCGAAAAACATGATCTCATTCCCAAAAAGGTGCAACCCACAGTGCTTTTCCTCATGGTTGTACACATTGACTACACATCAACTACTTATCAAGTGGAGAACGGTTAAAGTTTTCCAATGCAATGAAAAATGAAGTGTGATTTTCGCCACATTGAAAAATACATGGTATTTTTCAGCACTTTGAAAAACGTGATCCTTTTCTCCAAAAGGTACAACCCGCAGTATTTTCATCCTTATTGTAAAAATTGAATACACATAAACTACTTGTCACATGGAGAAGGGTTGAATTTTTCCATTGAGATGAAAAATGGAGTGTATTTTCTCGCCATGTTGAAAATGCTCAGTATTTTTAGCACTTTGAAAAACGCAATCCCATTCTTCAAACTACATGCAACCCATGGTGCTTTTCCTCCTTGTTATAAACATTTAATCCACATAAACTACTTGTCGGGAGGAGAAGGGTTGAATTTTTCCATTGCGAAAAAAATGCAAGTGTTTTTTACGCCACATTGAAAAACACCGTGTTTTTCAAAGACTATGAAATAGGTGAACACGTTTTCGAAAAGGTGCAACCCACGATGCTTTTCCTCATGGTTTTAAACATTGACTCCACATCAACTACTTGTTTGGTGGAGAAGGGATGAATTTTACCAATGCGAAGAAAAATGGAGTGTTTTTTCTGCCACGTTGAAAAACACAGGGAATTTTTTAGCACTTTGAGAAACATGGTCCCGTTCTCTAAAAGCGTGTAACACGCGTTGTGTTTCCACGTGGTTGTAAAAATTGACTCCATATCAACTACTAATCAGTTAGAGAAGTGTTGAATTTTTCCATTGCAATGAAAAATGGAATGTGTTTTTCGCCACATTGAAAAACGCACGTATTTTTCAAAGCACTTTGAAATACGTGATCCCGTTCTCCAAAAGGTACAACCCATGGTGCTTTTCCACCTTTTTGTAAATATTGAATCCACATCAACTACTTGTCAGGTTGATAAGAGTTGAACTTTTCCATTGTGATGAAAAATGGAGTATTTTATCCGCAACATTGAAAAACGTGATCTCATTCTACAAAAGGTGCAACCCACGGTGTTTTTCCTCCTTGTTGTAAACATTGACTCCGCATAAACTACTTGTATCGGTGGACAAGAGTTGAAATTTTCCATTGCAATGAAAAATGGAGTGTTTTTTCCACCACATTGAGAAAGACATGGTGTTTTTAAGAACTTTCAAATATGCAATCACGTTCTCTAAAAGGTGCAACCATTGGTGCTTTTCCTCATGGTTGTAAACATTGAATCCGGATCAACCGCATGTCAAGTGGACAACAATTGAAATTTTCTAGTGTGATAAAAATTGAGTTTGTTTTCTGCCATGTTGAAAAATGCATGTTGTTTTTCAAAGACTTTAGAAAACGTGATACCATTCTCCAAAAGGTACAACCCATGGTGATTTTCCTCCTTGTAAACATTGAATCCACATCAACTACTTATCGTGGACAAGGGATGAATTTTTTGAATGCGATGAAAAATTGAGTATATTTTTCGCCATGTTTCAAAATGCACAATTTTTTTAGCACTTTGAAATACGTGATCACGTTTTCCAAAAGGTGCAACCTGGTGGTGCTTTTCCTCATGGTTGAAAATTGACTCCACATACACTACTTGTTAGGTGGAGAAGGATTAAATTTTTTCAATGCGATGAAAAATAGAGTGTGTTTTCGCCACGTTGAAAAATGCACTATGGTTTTCAACACTTTGAAAAATGTGATCCTGTTTCGCCAAAAGGTGCAACCTGAAGTGATTTTCCTCATGGTTGTAAACATTGACTCCACATGAACTACTTGTTAAATGAAGAAGGCTTGAATATTTCAATTATGATGAAAAAATGGAGTGTATTTTTCGCCACATTGAAAAACGCACATTATTTTTCAAAGCACTTTGAAAATCGTGATCATGTTCTCCAAAAGGTGTAAACCGTTGTGCTTTTCCTCCTTTTTGTAAACATCGACTCCACATCAACTAATTTTCAGGTGGAGAAGGATTGAATTTTTCAATTGCGATGAAAAATAGAATTTTTTTCCTCCAAGTTGAAAAGTGCACTATGTTTTTCAAAGCACTTTGAAATAAGTGATCTCATTCTCAAAAAGATGCAACCCATGGTGATTTTTTTCGTTGTTGTAAACATTACTCCATATCAACTACTTATCAAGTGGAGAAGGGTTGAATTTTTCCATTACGATGAAAAATGGAGTGTGTTTTCCACCACGTTTAAAAACACATGGTGTTCTTTAGCATTTTGAAAAATGTGATCCCATTCCTAAAAATTACAACCAACAAGTGCTTTTCCTCCTTATTGTAAACATTGACTCCACATCAACTACTTATTAGCTGGAGAAGGGTTGAATTTTTCCATTGTGATGAAAAATGGATTGTGTTTTCCACCACATTGAAAAATGCACAAAGTATTTTTAGTACTTTGAAATACGTGATCACATTTTGCAAACGATGCAACCTGCAAAGTGTTTTACCTCATGGTTGTAAACATTGGCTACTTATTAGGTGGGGAAGAGTTGAATTTTTCCAATGTGATGAAAAATGGAGTTTGTTTTTCGCAACGTTGAAAAATGCATAGCATTTTTCAAGTACTTTGAAATACACGATCCCATTCTCCAAAAGGTGCAACCCACGGTGCTTTTCCTCCTTGTTGTAAAGATTGACTCCACATAAACAACTTGTCAAGTGGAAAAGGGTTGAATTTTTCCATTGTGATAAAAATGGAGTGTGTTTTCCGCCACACTAAAAAACACAGTGTGTTTCAGCACTTTGAAATACGCAATCCCGTTCTCCAAAAGGTGCAACCAAAGGTGTTTTCCCTCCTTGTTATAAACATTGATTCCACATAAACTACTTGTCTAGTGGAAAAGAGTTGAAATTTTCCATTGCGATGAAAAATGGAGTGTTTTTTCCACCACATTGAAAAAGAAACAGTGTTTTTAAGAACTTTTAAATACGCGATCACGTTCTCTAAAAGGTGCAACCCATAGTGCTTTTCCTAATGGTTGTAAACATTGACTCCACATCAATCGCATGTCAAGTGGAGAATGGTTGAAATTTTCTAATGCGATAAAAATGGAGTTTGTTTTTCTCGCCATGTTGAAAAATGCATGTTATTTTTAGCACTTTGAGAAATGTGATCCCATTCTCCAAAAGGTACAACCCACGGTACTTTTCCTCCTTGTAAACATTGACTCCACATAAACTACTTATCGGGTGGACAAGGGTTGAATTTTTCAAATGAGATGAAAAATTGAGTATGTTTTCCGCCACGTTTAAAAATGCACGGTATTTTTCAACACTTTGAAATACGTGATCACATTCTCCAAAAGGTGCAACACGCGGTGCTTTTCCTAATGGATATAAAAATAGACTCCACATCAACTTCTTGTCAGGTGGAGAAGGTTTGAATTTTTCCAATGCGATAAAAAATGGATTGTGTTTTCCGCCACGTTAAAAATGCATGGTATTTTCAGCACCGACTCCACATAAACATTGACTCCACATAAACTACTTGTTAGATGGAGAAGGCTTGAATATTTCCAATGTGATGAGAAAATGGAGTGTATTTTTCGCCACATTGAAAAATGTGCATTGATTTTTAGCACTTTGAAAACGTGATCCCATTCTCCTAAAGGTGCAACCCACTATGCTTTTCCTCCTTTTTGTAAACATCGACTCCACATCAAATACTTTTAAGGTGGAGAAGGGTTGAATTTTTCCATTGCGATGAAAAATGGAATGTTTTTTTTCTCGCCACGTTAAAAGTGCACGGTGTTTTTCAGCACTTTTAAATATGCAATCTCATTCTCCAAAAGGTGGAACCCACGGTGCTTTTTCTCCTTATTGTAAACATTTTCTCCACATCAGCTACTTATCGGGTGGAGTAGGTTTGAATTTTTCCATTGCAATGAAAAATGGAGTGTATTTTCTACCACGTTATAAAACGCATGGTGTTTTTCAAGTATTTTTAAAAACGTGATCCCATTCTCAAAAAGGTAAAGCGACGGTGCTTTTCATCCTTGTTGTAAACATTGACTCCACATAAACTACTTATCAAGTGGATAAGGGTTGAATTTTTCCATTTTGATGAAAAATGGAGTGTGTTTTCTGCCACGTTGAAAAACGCATGGTATTTTTAGTACTTTGAAATACATGATCAAGTTCTCCAAAGCGGTGAAACCTATCATGTTTTTCCTCATGTTTGTAAACATTGGCTCCACATCAAATACTTGTTAGGTGGAGAAGGGTTGAAATTTTCCAATGCGATGAAAATGTAGTTTTTTTGCCATGTAGAAAAAGTCTTTGTGTTTTTCATCACTTTGAAAACGTGATCTCGTTCTCCAAAAGGTGCAACCCACATTGCTTTTCATCCTTATAAACATTGACTCCATATAAACAAGTTCTTAGGTAGAGAAGGGTTGAATTTTTCCATTGTAATAAAAAATGGAGTATGTTTTCTGCGATATTAAAAAACAAACGGTGTTTTTAAGCACTTTGAAATATGCAATCCCATTCTCCAAAAGGTGCAACTGCAAAGTGCTTTTCCTCCTTATTGTAAACATTGACTCCACATAAACTACTAGTCAACTAGAGAAGGGATTAATTTTTCCATTTTGATTAAAAATGGAGTGTGTTTTCGCCACATTGAAAACGTACAATGTTTTTAGCCCATTGAAATATGTGATCCCATTCTCAAAAAGGTGCAACCCACGGTGATTTTCCTCCTTGTAAACATTGACTCCACATAAATTACTTTTTAGGTGGATAAGGCTTGAATTTTTCCATTGTGATGAAAAAAGGAGTGTGTTTTTGCCACATTGAAAAATGCAAAGTGTTTTTCAGCTCTTTGAAAAACCCAATCTCGTTTTCCAAAAGGTGTAACCCATGTTGCTCTTCCTCGTGATTGTAAAGATAGACTCCACATAACCTACTTGTCGGTGGAGAAGGGTTGAATTTTTCAATGCAATGAAAAATGGAGTGTGTTTTCCACCACGTTGAAAAATGCACGGTGTTTTTAGCACTTTGAAACAAATGATCTTGTTATCCAAAAGGTGAAACACGCGGTGCTTTTCCTCATGGTTCTAAAAATTAACTTCACATAAACTACTTATCAGGTCGAGAAGGGTTGAATTTTTTCCAATGTGATGAAAAATGGAGTGTGTTTTCCATAATGTTGAAAAACAAACGGTATTTTTCAAAGCACTTTGAAAAATGTGATATCGTTCTACAAAAGGTGTAACCCGAGGTACTTTTCCTCCTTTTGTAAAAATTGAATCCACACAAACTAATTATCAAGTGGAGAAGGGTATAATTTTTCCAATGTGATGAAAAATGGAGGGTGTTTTCCATCACGTTGCAAAACGTAGGGTATTTTAAGAACTTCAAAAACGTGATCCCGTTCTCTAAAAGGTGCAACCCGCATTACTTTTCCTCCTTGTTGTAAACATTGAATACACATAAACTACTTGATAGCTGGAGAGGGGTTGAATTTTTCCATTGTCATTAAAAATGGAGTGTGTTTTCTCGCCATGTTGAAAAATACATGATGTTTTTCAAAGCACTTTGAAAAATGCTATTCCTTTCTCCAAATGGTGCAACCCGTGAAGATTTTCCTCCTTGTTGTAAACATTGACTCCACGTCAACTACATATCCATTGGATAAGGGTTCAATTTTTCCATTGCAATGAAAAGTTTAGTGTGTTTTCAGCCACGTTGAAAACAACAATGTTTTTCAAGATTTGAAACACGCAATTACCTTCTCCAAAAAGTGCAACCCGTGGTGTTTTTCCTCATGGCTGTAAACATTCACTCCACATGAACTACTTTTCAGGTGGAGAAGGGTTGAATTTTTCCAATGCGATGAAAAATAGAGTGTGTCTTCTACCACTTTGAAAAATGCATGATGTTTTTCAAAGACTTTGAAAAATGTGATCCTATTCTCCAAAACATACAACCCCACAGTGCTTTTCCTCATGGTTGTAAACATTGACTCCACATCAAATACTTATCAGTGTAGAACGGTTGATGTTCTCATGCGATGAAAAATAGAGTGTGTTTTCTACCACATTGAAAAATGCATGGTGTTTTTCACCACTTTGAAAAATGTGATCCTGTCGAAAAATGCACGGTGTTTTTCACCACATCAACTACTGTTAAAGTAGAGAAGAGTATAATTTTTCCATTGCCATAAAATGGAGTGTGTTTTTCTGCCACATTGAAAAATGCACGGTGTTTTTTAGCACTTTGAAATACGCAATCCCATTCTCCAAAAGGTACACCCGCGGTGCTTTTCCCCCTTGTTGTAAAGATAGAGTCCACATCAACTACTTTTCAGGTGGAAAAGGGATTTATTTTTTTCTTGCGATGGAAAATGGAGTGTATTTTTTGCCATGTTGAAAAACGTATGGTGTTTTTCAACACTTTGAAAAACTTGATCTCGTTTTCTAAAAGGTGCAACTGCAGTGTTTTTCTTTTTAGTAAACATTGACTCCACATCAACTACTTATCAGGTGCAGAAGGGTTGAATTTTTCCAATGCGATGAAAAATGGTGTGTGTTTTCCTCCACATTGAAAAATGCACGGTGTTTTTGAAAACTATGAAAAATGTAATCCCGTTCTCCAAAAGGCGCATCCTGCGGTGCTTTTCCTCCTTGTTGTAAACATTGACTCCACATCAAATAATTTTTGGGTGGAGAAGGCTTGAAGTTTTCCATTGTGATGAAAAATGGAGTGTGTTTTTTGCCATGTTGAAAAATGCACTATGTTTTTATTCACTTTGAAATGTGCAATCACGTCTCTAAAGCATGAAACTCGTGATGTTTTTCCTCCTTATTGTAAACTTTGACTCCACATTAACTACTTTCTAGGTGGAGAAGGGTCAAATGTTTCCATTGTAATGAAAAATGGAGTGTGTTTTCTGCAACATTTAAAAATGCATGGTATTTTTCAACACTTTTAAAAACACGATCTCGTTCTCCAAAATGTGCAAGTCGTGGTGATTTTCCTCCTTGTTGGAAACATTGACTCCACACTAACTATTTATTAGGTGGAGAAGGGTTTACTTTTGCATTGTGATGAAAAATAGAGTGTGTTTTCCGCCACGTTCAAAAATGCATAGTGTTTTTCTACACTTTAAAAATGTGATCCTATTCTCTATAAGGTACAACCCGTAGTGCTTTTCATCCTTGTAGTAAACATTGACTCCAAATCAACTACTTATCAAGTGAAGAAGGGTTGAATATGTATTTTATGATGGAGAATGTAGTGTGTTTTCTGTGATGTTGAAAAATGTTGTGTTTTTTAGCACTTTGAAATACGTGATCACGTTCTCCAAACGGTGCAACCCGCAGTGCTTTTCCTCATGGTTGTAAACATTGACTCCACATCAACTACTTATCAGGTGGAGAAGGGTTGAATTTTGCATTGCAATGAAAATGGAGTTTGTTTTCCAAACGTTGAAAAATGCATACCGTTTTCAAGACTTTGAAATACACGATCCCATTCTCCAAAAGGTGCAACCCGCGGTGTTTTTCCTCCTTGTTGTAAACATTGACTCCACATCAACTACTTGTCTCACGTGGAGAAGGGTTGAATTTTTCCTTTACAATGAAAAATAGAGTGTGTTTTCCACCACATTGAAAAACCAACGGTGTTTCTCAGCACTTTGAAATACGTGATCCCATTCTCCAAAAGATGCTACCCATGGTAATTTTCCTCCTTGTTGTAAAAATTGACTCCACATCAACTTCTTGTGAGGTGGAGAAGGGTTAAAGTTTTACATTGTGATTACAAATGGAGTGTCTTTTCTACCACGTTGAAAAATGCACGGTATTTTTAAGCTCTTTGACATATGCGATCACATTCTCCGAAGCTAGAACCACAAAGTGTGTTTCCTCATGGTTGGAAACATTGACCCCACATCAAATACTTGTTAGGTGAAGAAGCCTTGAATTTTTCAAATGCGATGAAAAATGGAGTTGGTTTTGATCACGTTGAAAACGCATGGTGTTTTTCAACGCTTTAAAAACGTGATCCCATTCTCCAAAAGGTGCAACCCGCGGAACGTTTTCTCCTTGTAAAAATTGACTACACATTTACTACTTCTCAGCTGGAGAAGGGTTGAGTTTTTCCAATGCGATCAAAAATGGAGTGTGTTTTCTTCCACATTGAAAAATGCTCGGTGTTTTTCAAGACGTTGAAAACGTGATCCCGTTCTCCAAAATGTCCAACATGCGGTTCTTTTCCTTGTTATAAATATTTACTCCACATAAACTCCAAAAGGTGGAAAAGGGTTGAATTTTCCATTGCGATGAAAAATGGAGTTTGTTTTACGCCACATTGAAAAAATGCACGGTGTTTTTGAGCACTTTGAAATATGTGATCCCGTTCTCCAAAAGGTGCTACTGTGGTGCTTTTCCTCCTTGTTCTAAACATTGACTCCACATCAACTAATTCGTGATTGGAAAAGGGTTAAATTTTTCCATTGCAACAAAAAATGTAGTGTGTTTTCCACCAAGTTGAAAAATGCACAGTGTTTTTCAAAGCACTTTTAAATACGTGATCACTTTCTCCAAAAGGTGTAACCCACAATGCTTTTCCTCCTTGTTGCAAACATTGACACCACATCAAATACATGTCGGATGGAGAAGGGTTGAATTTTTCAATTACGATGCAAAATGAAGTCTTTTACGAAATGTTGAATAATGTACATTATTTTTCAGCACTTTAAAAACATGATCCCATTCTCCAAAAGGTGCAACCCGTGGTGCTTTTCCTCATTGTTGTCAACATTGACTCCACATCAACTGATTTTTAGGTGGAGAAGGGTTGAATATTTCTAATTTGATGAAAAAATGGAGTGTGCTTTCCGCCACATTAAAAATGCACATTTTTTTCAACACTTTTAAAATGTGATCTTGTTCTCCGAACGGTGCCTCGTTGAAAACGCACGATTTTTTTCAGCACTTTGAAATACTCTATCTCATTCTCCAAAAGGTGTAAGCGTGTACGTACCCAAAATTGTAAGGTGCATCTTTGCAGAGCAGCGTAATAAGTGCCCCAATGATGATACAGGTCTCTTCGCAAGGTGTTCGGGATCCAGAAAAGCTCTCCGGATATGCGTTAACATCCCGCATGCCCTGTTTAGCCCCCGCGTGCTTTGCTTTCCACTTTTTCCCTCTTTTCTTGCCCCTTTTCTCTTTAGTGCTTGAAACCACCGCCCTGACTGGGAGGCGGTCCTGTAACCACCACCTTGATCAGGGCGGTCGTCCTGTAACCGCCGCCCTAAGCAGGGTGGCGGTCCTTTACGCATTTTTCAGAACGTTCTTTTGATGTGACTCGCATGAAATATCAACGTTTCACCAGCTTTCCTTGCCGACTTAGGCTTGCATTTATGTTTTTGGTCCCCTGGAATAGTGTTTTTCCTTTGTTTATTGTTTAGGAGTTCAGTTTGGTTTTGATATTTGGGTGATTGAATTCCTATAAATGCATGGCTTGTGCTCAAACAAATGGTCTGCCCCTCATTCACTTTCATGCTCTCTTTTTCATAGTTTAGTCTTTTATTGTTTAGAAGCCATAGTTTTAATTCGTTGCATGATTAGTTAGCATTGTCTAGTTGTTGGTAAGCCACATATCTAGCTTGTGCAAACAAGTGTTGCTGTTTTATCTAATCCATTGGAGTCAAATAGCTTGGGAAGCCATTAAAGTTTCAGGTTTTATCTTCAAAACAGGAAAGTTTCGGTTCGGATGCATTATGTTGCATGATTCGCAGTAGATCCCGCTAGGAATTGCATAAGCCAAGCTTTGTACTCTTGCGCTATCCCTCTCCTATTCGCGTTCTATTCGGTCTGCATTCTAAAGTTTGTCCCTTGTTCCAACACCTACTCCTATTGATGCAAGAATTACATGCTTTTCTGGATCTACGTGAGCACAAAGAACGAAGAGATCATACTGAGGGGACAAGATCACACACACCATCAGATTCGCCACTGTTCTGTGGAATCCAGGTTCTAGCTTTCAAAGTTCTAGTTAGAATCATATCAAATAGAGTAGTTAATCACTTTATTTCAGTAAATTCTATTCTCGATATTGCCGGGGAAGCTGTGGGGATTGATAGTTTCTGAGAAACTATGATTCACTCCTCACTTCTGAGGTAGGATCGAGAATCTTGCAAATAGATTAGTTATTTCATTATTTAGAATAGATATACAAATTACACAGACAAATAGCTACACTCGGCTATTTTGTTTGTTTTAAATTATTAGTTTAGTTGTCAATTCTAAATATTTTAAATAGCTACTTTCTTAAATTCTTTTAAAATCATCAGAAAATACAAAAAGAAGTCATATATGCTATAAATACATTTCGTATACTTAGAGTTCACTTTATTACGGTTTGTTTATATTATTGCGTTTGTATGACAATTACGGGACCTAGGGCCCGAGAGAATACGTTTTGAGCCAATCGTGCCTCGGCCCAATCTCATAACAACAATAAGCGATATTGACCGAGAATCTTAGAATCCAAGTCTTCCAAACAACGAGACTTCGGCAAAGAGATCAGATCTCGGTTAAGAGGATTAAACATAGAAGGCGACCAAGCACATACGTTTTGGTCAAATCAGCCAAACTCTGATTACCCTAGAAAAACATCTACATGATGTATAAGGGTTTGAAAAAGAACAAACATTCGGTTGTGACCCACAGATCCCACACCCAACGAATCCATAAGAGAATTAGACATAGACACCGGCCTACGCACACTAGTATTTCAGTCTACTCCACTTCCACCTATTATCATTGAACAATTATCCTTCTTTGGACACCTTTGACTAACAAAGCTAGAGAATTCGGACTAGGCGAGAGAACCGTCCATAGAGTTGACTATATTTACCATCTCCCATATGACCCTATCCAGGAGAAAACACGAAACTATCCCGGGTCATTTTCCAAGTATTCCACAACCCATAGATCGAATCACACCGAGCTCGATATTGATTGGAGCCTTCGAGCAGTCATCCTTGGCGACCGATCTATCACACCGACCCGAGTTAGAAGGGCCTTCTTTGCCTTAGATTCACGAGATTCCATTAGTGCGTGTCAAAGACAATCGATCGCCTAACTAGTCTATCTATATACCACGCATATTCCATCCCCACCTAATTTGTCTCGGCACGACCTCGGGAGGTCGGGTATGCGGAAGAGTTACTGTAGATTCCCACGCTCACTTATTACTTTTCCACAGTACAAAATTAGTGAACCCAACATGAAACTTACAATTGTTTCACCTTTTGTATCTCATTAGCCTTCACATCAGCTTCACCAACAAAATTGGTGAACCCAACGTGAAACAAACAATCTGTTTCACCTTACGTACCTTATTAATTTTCACCTTCGTTTCTTCCCATTATTCTGCGGGTATTCATATACCCCCCGAATATGTCGGGATTTGATGCATATGGCAGACCCCTCTTGGGTCTTGAGGCATACTACGCCCAACAGAATAGACAATCGTCACCCTCACTCTCAATGTGGGGTGACAACTATTCAACTAGTCAGTTGTCAACACAAACCCCAAGGACTAGATATAATTCATCTTTCCAAACTGAGGGGTTGGAACAACTCGCTCAAACACAACAAACAGAGCCTTCAGGCTCAAATAATATGACGTTCACTGGAGAATCTGTTTCATCTCCTCAGGTACTACTTAGACCACACATTAGTAGACAATCAGACCCATACTTAGTTCTAGATGACGAGTACTCAGCGCGTTATTCCCGGAACGAACAACGCTCTCGGAATATGTATCCACCTGTAGGAGGTTTACAACCACAACCCGAGGTCTCTTTTCAAGAAAATACCTCTATGCCATTACATATAGAAAATACTCTCGGAGAAACTTGGCAAGACAACGATCAGTTCATAGCAGGATATCACATGCCTATACAAAATCATGGTATACAACGAACGCCATCAAGGCAGAATATCGTGACTTCACCAAATGAAGTCATCTCAACTCTAATAGAAAAGGTTAGAGGGTTAGAGCTTGCTCAAGCAAGTCGAAACTCGCAATTCATGCAAACAGGGAGTTCCAATCCTCCACACCATTCTAGCCAAGTAGATCTCCTCACAGGAGTAGGCACATTAGGCATGACCCCTCAGTATTCACAACAAATGCCAACTAGACCCACCATCTCTAGCACCATTCCTCCCGGTCTAGCGCAGAACAATCCATTCCTAGATAGTACCCCTTCATACTTAAACATGTACTCAAAATCACCACAAGGGGATATGTTCTCCTCTCCCGGCATGTTTTCTCAAACACAGGGACTTCCCTATGCCCCTACCAATGCATACCAACAACCCATCCCACCACCACTCCCTCAGCAACCACCATCAATGGTCGAAAACTATGCGATAGGGACTTATTCAGAATATCTGAAGGAACCCTTAGACTTCACCATACGAAGCATCATGCTTCCAAGACCTCTTCCCGATTTACCCAAGTACAAAGGCGAGGGAGATCCAAATGCGCATATCAAAGCTTACGCTATAGCCATACGTGAACTACTCCCATGGGATGGGGTTGTTGCTAAAATATTCCCCAAAACTTTGGAAGGCATCGCTTTCGATTGGTATTATAGAATACGAGGATTTTGTCATCACCAATCCGGCACTATGATAATTCTTCACCGGGAACTCCTCGTGCTATGATTATTTACTAATGCACAACCTTTAGTTTGGTGGATGTAATCTGGAAACACAACAACAACATAACACAAGAATACCATCGACTATGATAAGACGGAATGATGACAAATCTGAAATATCAAAGTAAATTATAATAGTAACATGAAATTGTTACAATCTCACCCATGAGGTACTTCAACAAGACTATGGGAGAAACTTTACAATTACACCTCTTGATGGCTTCTTCAGCACACCTTTAAACTGATGGCTTCCTTTACACACTTCCTACAATATTTCTCACTACTTCCTTCTATGCTAAATGAGGGGGGTGGCCTCTCTATTTATAGAACTTACGGAGCTTATCCATCTCATCTCTAAGATAGGATAAGAAATCCACTCGACGAATCATATTCCATACCTTAACTCTTATCTCGTACATGTAAGCTTGTCTTTTAAGATAAGATAAACCTTATCATTTTACATGGGTTCCACATTTTACAATTTTTACAAATAAAATACACAAAATATTTATGACCTCACTCCTTGTCCTTATTACCAATATAATATTTCTAATTCCTAATCATGTAGACCCTACTTCTCTAATTACCCAAACTTTGACATTTTAACATTACCGGACCACTTACGACAAATATTTACTTTTACAACATTCCTATTGTACTTTGATCACATTCTTGTACTCCACATTATTGGCGGCACTGTCTTGTGGCGCCGTTATCTTCTATCAGACGCTACTACTAATTATACTTAACAACATCCTATTCCTAATACATACATTAATGAAATAGAAATTATGGAGGAAAATTTTAGTGTTGACATCTTCCCCCTTCTAGCTTCTACTCCGTCCTGAGTAGACTCTTCAGTGCTTGAAAAATCTTCAACTTGTCGTGGTTGACCCATTTCGTAATGGGAGTGCCATCTAATTCCTCCAGTCAGTACGTACCATTTTCATGCACAACTGCTATTTTGTAGGGCCCCATCCATTTTGGAAGAAATTTTCTCTGTCTTCTTTTTGTATCTGGAATCATATACTAGAACCAAGTCATTCACATGAAATGGAGACCACCGGATCTTTTGATCAAAGTATTCCTTCTGCTTCATTTTCTTCTTATGGCTTGTATCCTTTGCTATTTCTCTCATTTCCTCCAGCAAATGAAGATGTACCAACCTTTCTTTTAATGAATCACTTTCATCCATCCTTTCATTTTTCATAACTCTCACAGTGGGAATATCAAACTCAATAGGAAGAACTGGATCAATGCCATAGGCTAAGCTGAAATGGAGAGTATCCTCTTGCTGACTTTGATGTTGCCCTATATGCCCACAATGCTACATGAATCCTTTTATCCCATTTATGTACTGCAAGCTGCATCTTATGCTAGAATTTGACACAACAACACAAAATTTGTTCATTCCACTGTCCATTTGTGCTTGGCTTATATGTTGTTGCCTTCCGTGCTTAATAGAAAACTTATTGACTAGGGCTTCTACCACCTCATTAATGAAGTGGCTTCCTTGATCTCATTACAATTTCTAATGGACAACCAAATCGGTGACAATGCGTTCATATATGAACCTTGCCACTTCATCCATGGAAGTTGTTTTCAATGGCCTAGCTTCAACCCACTTGGTTAAATAATTTGTGGCAACTACAATATACTTATTTTGGCGTGATGTAGTTAGAAGTGGACCTACAATGTCTATTCCCACTTTTCAAAGGGACCAAGGGGAAGAATAGGACATAATGGAGTGATGAAGTCTTATGGTTACCATGTGTTTGACAAATATCACATGTCTTACAATAATTATAACAATCTTTAAAAGAGTGGGCGGTGATAACTGCATCCAAGAGCCTTCTTGCTGTAAGTTGTCGAGAAGTGCCCTCCACATGTACCATTGTGGAATTCTTCTAGCAGTTCCTTCCTTGATCACATCCAATTGCCCTCTTATCTTGTCCATCGATCCTATTCGAAATAATACTCCATGCGAGAATAGAATATGGACGACCGGCTTGAGTAATCTTTCTCTTAGTCTTTGCATTGGCACCATCAAGAAACTTGAATTCATTCAGATAATTCCAAATATCTATATATTCATTAGGGATTGTGTCGAGGGATAACAATCTTTGGATCGGGAAATCATTATCATCACAAGATGATCCTAAACCATCATAGGCTCGAGAGAGTGCATCTGCGCATTGACATGCTTCTTTCTGGCCTATCTATAATATCAAATTCAAATTCTTGTAGCAAAATTATCCATCTTGCTATCCTCCCGATGGGTTAGGCTTATTTACAATATATTTTAGAGCACGATGATCATACAACTAGAAATTTTTGCCCTAGCAAGTAATTTCTAAACTTCTTCTGATAAAAATGATAGCGAGCCTCTTTTTCGATTCTGATATAATTTACCTCAACACTGCTCATTTGTCTACTCCCAAAGTAAATTGGATGTTCATTCCCATTTTCATCCTTTTGGCTCAAAGTACTTCCTAGTGCTGCATCTGAGGCATCAGTGTACACAATGAATGGCTTGCTCCAATCTGGATTCTTCAAAACAGGTGAAGACACCAGGGCTTCCTTCAGTTGTCCAAAAGCTTCATGCACCTTATTTCCTGGTTCATAAGTAACATCCTTCTTCAAGAACTGGGTTAGTGGCTGTGCAATCTTTGAGAAATTCTTGATGAACCTTCTATAGTAACCCACATGGCCTAAAAATGATCTCAACTTACTTCTATTCATAGGAAATGGTAAATCTTTGATTTTTGAAACTTTATCAGGATCAGTACCAATACCATCTCTAGATACAACATGCCCTAACAAGACGCCTTTAGAACATCCAAAGACACACTTTGTAGGGTTTAGTGAGGCTTGTGCTTCATCTAACCTTTGAAATGTTGTCCCCATTTGGTGCAGTGGTCCAACTTGCTCCCATAGATGCAAAAATCATCCGAGAAATACTCGATGAAGGTCCCAATGTAGGGTTCGAACACCCTATTCATCAAACTTTGGAATGTTCTTTGGAGCATTACACAACCCAAAAGGCATAACTCTATAAGCAAACGTTCCCAAGGAGTGGTGAGCGTGGTCTTGACTGATCTTTCTCGCATATACGAACTTGGTTGTAGCCGCTATATCCATCAAAGCAAAACTATATCACTCTGGCCGATTACTTCGCCCAAGATCTGATCTGAAAATGGAAGAGGGTAATGATCCTTCTTTGTTGCCTTATTGAGCTTCCTGTAATCAACACAAATGCATAGCTTCCCATTCTTTTTTATTGAGATCACAATGGGAGAAACCCATTCTGAATTCTCCACAGAAAATATGAATCCTGCATCAAGCAACTTATCTATTTCTTCTTTTACAGTCTTGGAAAAATTAGGATTCATTCTATATGGCATTTGCTTTATGGGCTTAGCACCATCTACCAGCTCAATACAATGTTCTACCCAACTTACTTGACGGAGTTCCTTGTAATCAAAAGTGAATAGGTGTATGTACCTTGAAAGAGCTGGAGGTAGGATTCCTTTTCACTCTCCATCACCAGCATCACCAATCTTTATTTGTTGGAGACGATCATCAACTTCTTCTTCAAATAATTTTATGGGGTCATGAGTTGGTGTGACTGGAAGGATATCAATGATGAAACATCAACCTCACTTTCTTCATCTTGGTGTCCACTTCTTTGGTACTAGAGTAATCAGAGGATGTCCAATCATCGGTTTCATCAATTGAATCCACGAGTTTCGCTTTATGATGCCGAGGAATCACATTTATCTTCACCCTCTCTCTACCACATCCAAGTGTCATGAAACCTTCATTCCGGTAGTTCCTTGCATGAACTCTCCTTAGCCATGGTCTTCCCAAAGCAACATTGGGTACGCAATAGCACCAATTTTCATCACTTGAAAGTCTACCACACATACAACACCCATAACAGATATTTCCACATTTGAAACAACACCTTTTGGTTTAGTTTTTCCCTTATTTAATGACCTTAACATAAGTGTTAAAGGGCGATCAATTTTAAACCCAACATATTCATTACTGAGACTTGGTCATTACATTAAGCGCAGCACCTCCATCAACTAAGACATCATGAATTGAAATACCATTACATAATACCTCAGCTTGTGGAGCATAGGGATCCGCCTCTGCCTCCAAAACAGGGACCTCAACCTCCTTCCTTCATCGAGCATTGAGTCCACTTCGCAACTCCCGCCTCTTCTCAGAAGACATAGCCAAGAGTTGACCATATGTAATATTTGCAGGCCTTTTGGATAGATCTTCCAAGATGGAGTATGGTCCTTGCCCCTGTGAAATCAGAAAATCCTGCACACCCAACTTTCTTCTCCTATGTTTCTTATTAGTTTCTCCTTTCATCTTCTTAGGATCATTTCCATCTTGATTATCTTTTTCTTTCTTTCTTTTTGTTACAAACACATCTACTTCATTATTTCTGCTCTTATCTACTACATCAAAAGAATTCACAGGTGCTTTTCCTTTATCATTATCTCCTTTACCAGATGTAGAAGCTCTATCTGGACAATTATACTTATAATGACCCTTTTTATAACAACCATAACATACAACTTCAGAAATATTTCTTTTTGGACCTCTATCTCCTCCCTGAGAACTAAATTATTTTCCTTGAAGAAGATTAATAGTTAACTGACCCATCTTTTTGAGCAGATCTTCATACTCAGTAGATGTACTAGGAGAAATATTTGTGCTCACCGGGAGTGGTTTTGGATTCTGGACCAAAGGTGCTAGTGTAGGCTCTATTTTAGCAACAATTTCTTTGGGCTCCTCTTCCATGCTTTCTTCTTGCCTTCTTGCAATCTCCTTTGCTTGTTCAATGGTAGCTGGGTGGTCATACTTCACTCGTTTTCTGATCTTTGGCTTCATCCCAAGAATGAAGTGCTTACATAGGAGATTATCCACGCCATTCATCAACCCATCCGCTAATCCTTCCTTCCGGATCTGGGCGTCGAGCTTCCTCCTTAGCTCTAGAACACGAGCATGATAATCCCTTATCTTCTCCTTCTCTCCTTGGGTTAGCTTTGTGATATCGATCATGAGATCTACATATCTCTGTTGTTCACCAAATTCTTCAAGAAAACTTTCAGTTAATAAATCCCATGAGTTTTTCACATTATCACCTAGTGTTTCAAACCACCTAAGGGTTGAACCATCCAAAAAGGTAGGAAAAAATTCAGTCCATTGTTCCCTTCTTATAAGGCCATTACAAATACAAGATCATTTAAACTCTTGAATGAAAGAAGAAGCATCTTCATTAGATTGAGGTGAAAAAACAGGAATCTTTCCTATTTTCAAAAGTAACCACCGTGAAATACCAACCCACAAGTACAATCAACAAGACTTATGTGCACAAATAATTGGAATCACTATACTAGAAAGTGACTTTACACCTTTCTACAGTAAAATAGAAATGACCACGGTAACTATGGTAAAACTTGACTTATCATGCGGTAAAACTAACTTTATTGTGGTAAACACTATTCACGATAAAAAGTGAAGTTACTGTGGTAAATACTATTCATGGTAAAAAGTGACTTTACTGTGATAAATACTATTCACAGCAAAAATGACTTTATCATGGTAACTACTATTCACGGTAAAAATGACTTTACCATGGTAACTACTATTCACGGTAAAAATGAATTTACCATGGTAACTACTATGCACAGTAAAAACAAGGTTACCCTCCAATTGATTTTTGACTAAGTGGGAATATCTCTCCGGAAAATCCACCAACGAGGAATGGTCCCAAAGAACGGAACCAAAATGTCATCACCAATCCTAAGCACTATGATAATTATTCACGGGAACTCCTCGTGCTTTATGATTATTTACTAATGCACAACCTTTAGTTTGGTGGATGTAATCTGGAAACACAACAACATAACACAAGAATACCATCGACTATGATAAGACGGAATGATGACAAATTTGAAATATCAAAGTAAATTTTAATATTAACATGAAATTGTTACTATCTCACCCATGAGGTACTTCAACAAGACTATGGGAGAAACTTTACAATTACACCTCTTGATGGCTTCTTCAAAGACACCTTTAAACCGATGGCTTCCTTTACACACTTCCTACAATATTTCTCACTACTTCCTTCTATGGTAAATGAGGGGGTGGCCTCTCTATTTATAGAACTTACATGATTATCCATCTCATCTCTAAGATAGGATAAGAAATCCACTGACGAATCATATTCCATACCTTAACTCTTATCTCGTACATGTAAGCTTATCTTTTAAGATAAGATAAACCTTATCATTTTACATGGGTTCCACATTTTTACAATTTTTACAAATAAAATACACAAAATATTTATGACCTCACTCCTTGTCCTTATTACCAATATAATATTTCTAATTCCTAATCATGTAGACCCTACTTCTCTAATTACCCAAACTTTGACATTTTAACATTACCGGACCACTTACGAAAAATATTTACTTTTACAACATTCCTATTGTACTTTGACTATTACTTGTACTCCACATTATTGTGCACCGTCATCGACGGTCTTTGTTATCTTCTATCGACGCTACTACTAATTATACTTAACAACATCCTATTCCTAATACATACATTAATGAAATAGAAATTATGGAGGAAAATTTTAGTGTCGACACTTCCATACATTCATTCAAACAACTTGTGTCCGAGTTCATCAAGGCCTTCGACATGAACAAACTGTTAAGGACATGAATCGGGAGTTCTTACACATCAGCAAGAACATAACGAATGTCGCCCATTTCATCCAAAGGTGGCGCACGGAGCTTCTTTATTCTTCAAACAAGTGCTCCAAACATGGATCAGATGGAACTATGTAATTTATTCCTTCATTCTCTCAGCAGAGAGGTGAAAGAAGAAGTCCAAAAGTTCCCATTCAGAACTTACAATGAAGTACTTGAGAGCGCTCTTCGAATAGACCAAGCAGCGATAGATAGTGGTCGTAAGACATATGGAGCAAACGGGAGGTTAATCATCTCCAACCAGAACACTACAAATTATCCCGCTGCCACAAATGTCAACCAAGGACCTAAAATCCTTAACAAAAATTGGGGTGTAACAACAGATGGAGTAACCGACCATCCCAAGAAGGCAAATGTTGTCAATACTCCATCACAAACAAACAACCAACGAAACAACAACTTTACCCCGACAATCAATACAGTGGATTTTAACCATCCACAAAAACAACAACAACAACGGTGAAATCCCATACAAGGGCCAAGCCAAAACTCATTTGGTTATCAAAACCAAAGCCAGAAACAACAAATGCAAAATTTTAATCATAATAGGCAACAGTTTGATCAGAATTTTAGGCCACAATATACACCAAACCAACAAAACAGGAATTACAATCCCAATTCTTATTGTGGCTTCCACAAAATTCGGGGTCATGATACTAGAACGTGTCGTGACTACAATAAATTCATGCAACGTTTACCAGAAGAACAAAGACAGTTCTTCACAGATTTGTTTTTGGCAGATCCCGTATCATCACCACCAAATACGCTCACAGGGGTAGTTTCCCCTCAGAATGCTCCTCTCAAGATCTTTAATGATCCACTCCCAAATCATGATAGCAATAGGTTGAATCCAACTGGAACAAACAAAAGTGCAATGACAGGAAACAATGATCATGAAGCCTCGACTTCGCTAAATCCATTAGTTGCGCCGCAACTAGGAAGTCAACCACGACCCAAGGTAGTCGGATTAGTAGAGTTAGACTCGGAATTACCCATCGAAGCTGTAACAAGAACACGAGAGTATTTCTCTCAAACAAGTCCAAATCACCTGCCGGAAACAGATAACATCCAGCAAATCGTAGCAAAACCTGTGGGTGCTTACGATTTAATTAATGATCTAACAAAAACCTTCTCGCATATTTCGTTTCTCGACTTGCTAAAGAACTCTCCTGCCCACAGGGCTGCTCTTTTAGAAGCATTAGGTTTAGGTCATTTAATTAACATCACTCCACCACCTGAAACACAGGTAAATCATATAGACTTTGATGTTCATCCTCCAGGACAAGGCGGATAGGGATGTCGAATTCATATTCGAAATAAGTAAAATGCCTACAGATGCTGAGATCGCATGCCGAGGTGATCCAGCCTTACACTTACAAGTATGGGTTTATAATAACTACGTAAAATGGGAAATGGTTGACGATGGGGCCGCAGTTAACATAGTCCCCTTCTCTTTCCTCCAAAAACTAGGATATGGGGAAACAAACTATTCCACCACTCGAAATACATTAAGAGGCTATGATAGCCTTAAAGCCACTTCGATAGGAACCATAATACTACCGGTCACCTTAGGACCCAAAACAATCCTGACTGAGTTTTATATTATAGATCGGGAAACTAATTATAATATGATCCTCGGCCGACCATGGATACACCGCATGAAGGCAATCCCTTCTACGTTATTTCAAGAAGTAAGATTCTTGCATCTAGGAAAGGTATTTGTAGCCAAAGGTGATCCAAAACCTTTCGATTTACACCTAGCTAATTTAAAGAAAAGACCGGTGTGTGCACTCGGAATTTAAACTTCCAACAAACCCACTCGACCCAAAACCAGAGGAGAAGTTGATACCTACAACGGATCTTGAAACTATCAGCATAGCCAAAACAACCCCAACCCCTAACGATAAAGCTAAAGAAATGGTATCATTAGGGACTACTACAAAAATCGTTGAGTTAATACAACAAGATTTACCAATGTTCGTACCATTTGATTCAGTAGGCATAGGATATTCCCTAGGGGTTGGCTCTCTTCCAATAGAGGATCTCTGCATGGTGGAAGTAGAGTGTGCAAACACAGCAAATACCCCAACATCTATATTCCCAACTAAGTATTGGACTCTCCATTTTGATGGGGCTAGGTGCCGTTATGGAGTGGGGGCAGGTATAATTCTTACTTCACCCAAGGGGAAAGTCATGCCATTTGCCTTCAAACTAAATTTTGAATGCACAAATAATGGCGCAGAGTACGAAGCCCTCCTCCTTGGTCTCACCTTAGCCAAAAGAATTGGTGTTGACAACATCAGAGTCTTAGGAGACTCACAATTAGTGGCAAACCAAGTCTCTGAGGTATATGAAACTAAAGCCGAACATTTGCAACTCTACAAAAACGTTGTATTAGATTTAAGCAAGGCATTTAACTTCATATCTATTGAAGCAATTCCCCGAGAGAAAAATCTTCTCGCCGATTCGATAGCAACTTCAGCATCACGTTTTACTCCAAGCAATGAGTTAGAAGATACTCATTTCACAGTGTCCATTCATGACGAACCATTGATAAAAATAATGACAAATCCCCTTTCAAGCGGAAGTGAATCTACCACCCCAGACCATGTTGATAATGATATGGCCACTTTGGAATACTTAAACACCTATGCGGCATTACATCTCTCCTATCATATGCTAGATTTGTCCTTAATTCCACATTCTTCTTCCTATTTCGGAAATCTCATGATGAGTCTTCCCTCACAAATAGAACCTAGCATATACGCAGTAGAAAATGGGGATGATCTGGATTTACCCCCAGCACCGCCTGAGTTCGAAGAGGGTAACATCTCTTTGATCGAAGAAACGATCCATGTCAACATCGGAACGGAAGATGAACCGAGAATTTTAAAACTAGGATCTTCATTAACACCAGAGGAAGTAGAAATACACACTCGGATCCTCAAAGAACATCAGAAGGCATTTGCATTTAATTATAAAGAGATGACAGGAGTTGCACCCCACATTGCGGTGCACAACCTCGTCACTAAATCTGATGCAAAGCCAGTTAAACAAAAATCGAGACCCATGAAGCCCAAGGTGGCCCTCATGGTAAAAGAAGAGGTAATAAAGCTCCTCCAAGTAGGATTCATCAAGCCAGTCGATTACTCCCAATGGGTATCTAACATCGTTCCTGTCCTCAAGAAGAATGGAAAGATACGCATTTGCATAGATTTCCGAGACATCAACAAAGCATGTCCTAAGGACAACTTCCCATTGCCATCTATTGATGTCATTGTTGATGCAATAGCTGGGTTTGAAATTTTGTCTCTCATGGATGGATTCTCGGGATACAATCAAATCAGAATATCTGAGCAAGATCAAGCTAAAACTACGTTTATAACTCCTTGGGGAACCTATTGCTATGTTGTTATGCCATTCGGTCTCAAAAACGCTGGTGCTACGTACCAGCGGGCTATGACATATATATTTCACGATCTAATTCATAAAATCATGGAATCCTACGTAGATGACTTGTTGGCTAAGGCCAAGAAGCGTTGTGACCATCCCGAAGTACTCCGCGTCATTCTTTCACGCCTAATAGAATACGGAGTCACACTAAACCCAGAGAAATGCATCTTTGGTGTAACAGGAGGGAAGCTCCTAGGTTATATCATATCGTCACGAGGGATAGATGTTGACCCAACCAAAATTCGGGCCATCCTCGAAATGGTTCCACCTTCGGATGAATCTGGAATCAGGTCATTTCTCGGAAAGCTAGGTGCAATCCGAAGATTCATCCCGGACTTGAGCTTCGCTATTCATCCAATTAATAATTTACTCAAGAAAGACTATAGCATTGATTGGACCGAAGACTGCAATGAAGCTTTTAACGCAGTTAAGCATTTCTTGTTGTCACCACCTACACTAATGCCACCTAAGCTAGACCGCCCATTGATTTTATACTCACGAGCTACCAATGTCTCGTTAGCTTGCATGTTGGCCCAAGAAGACGATGACAAAAGAGAATGCGTGATTTATTTCATTAGCCGAACGCTGCTCGACTATGAAACGTGCTATACACAAGCAGAACAAGAATGTCTCGCCATATTCTTTGCAACCAAATGCCTAAGACACTATATGCTAAATCAAGAAACAAGGGTCGTGGTAAAAATGGACCACTTACGAACTTTCCTCACACAAGGGTTCTTGTCTAAAAAGGCTGGACGTTTCATAACCTTAATGGGAGAATTCAAATTAACGTTTGTAAATCAGAAGTCAGTTAAGGGACAAATCATTGCGGATTGGTTAGCTGATAACCCATTAGATGGAGGTGATCTAGTAGATTTAAATTTTCCAGATGAGTGTGTATACTACATCGAAACCTGACCCGCTATCTCTGAGTGTCCCTGGTACGCTGATATCATTAACTATATCATGGACCATACATATCAAGAAGGAGCTACACCACAACAAAGAAGACGAAGTCACGCATTATCGTAGCTAAATACGTCATTATAGAGCAAGTTCTCTATCGAAAGGCGTTCGATGGAATGCTCCTAAGGTGTGTCAACATGGAGGAATCCAAGAAGATTCTCCATGAATCGCACAACGGAATATGTGGAGGTCACTTCGATGGCCACGCCACCGCTCGAAAAATACATCGAATGGGCTATTTTCGCCCACTCTAGAACATGACGCAATAGAGTTTCAGACGCAGTGTCATAAGTGCCAAGAATTCTCCCATGAGATCCACATGTCGGCACAAGTCCTGCAACCAATCGCTACTCCATGGCCCTTTTCTACATGGGGCCTAGACTTAATAGGGAAATTCTCTCCCTCATCCACAGACGGTCATAATTTTATAATCACGGCCCTTTGAATATTTCACCAAATGGGTAGAGGCCATGCCTCTTACCACTGTACCTGGTTCTGTAATCGCCAAGTTCATTTTGAACCAAATCATTTGCAGGTACGGTATCCCACAAATCATTATCTCCGATAATGGAACTTCTTTTAAGAATGAAGAGGTTCGTGAGCTATGCAATAAATTTAAAATAAGCCATCATACGGCTTCCTTGTATTATCCCCAAGCCAATGGGCAGGCTGAAGTGACAAACAAGACACTGAAAGCCATTCTCCTTAAAACGGTAAAAGAAAACAAACGAGATTGGCATTTAAAGTTATATCCGGCCTTATGGGCCCACCGAACCTCAATAAGAACACCAACGGGAGCAACTCCTTTCTCGCTGGTATTTGGGGCAGAAGCAGTTCTCCCACTTGAGGTTGAAATACCCAGTCTCCGCATTTCATTACAAGGGATCCTAGATGAAGACGCTTACAGAGAAGCACATCTTTCCCAACTAGAAATCCTAGATGAAACTAGGTCGATTCCGAACAACGACATAGAGTCTATGCTAACCGGATGTGCCGGTAGTACAACAAGAAGGTCTATGAACGTGACATATACGAAGGTGATCTAGTTCTAAGGCTGGACAGCCGGATCGATAAGAAGACCGGTGAAGGAAGGAAATTTCGGCCCAAATGGTTGGGCCCATACCGAGTCATGAAGGACTATGGAAATGGTGTGTACCTCTTATGTACGCTAAAAGGTGAGGATTTTGGTGAAACAACAATTCCCCGCACCTCAATCGCTTTCTACGCATAAGCAAACTAACACTACTTATATAACTATCTACATTGCATTTTCATATAGATTAAGATCATTTTGTCCACTTGTTCCTTACGAAATTGTGATCAAGGAATCTATTCTCAAAGCAATTCATTACAAACTCATGATGTTGTTGGCATAAAACTTTCTAATCATATCTCTCCATTTTCACGATATCATCAAATATCTTAATCTTTTATCAAATAAAGATAGACATGACGAAGTCTTAACGGTAACCATACCAAGATCTGCAAGTTTATTCTCACTTTGATTTCTTCTTAGGATAGGTGTCTTACCTATGGCCTCTTCTAGAAGCTTCATGGTGTCACATCTATCCCGCATGCATATCTCTTTGGGAATAAGCACATACCGACATTTTACTCAAGAAAACAAGTCAACAAGTGATTAAACAGAAAATTTTAATTTTACACATTTCCTTGCTCCCACCAACCTTCGGTGATGAGGTTGCGCTCTTACTAGTGACATAGAGTTGGGAAAGGATGGAAGTGCCCTTACTCGCCTATACCTTGCCCACGGTGATAAACCAACGCTTCTTACTAGTAGCATGGGGCAAAGTGTAGGGGGTCTTCTTGACAAATAAGTACAAATGGTCATACGCAAACAATTCAAATTTTCAAACTTTGAGTCAAAAACAAATGAAATAGATGTTCAAAATCCCGAAAGAGTTAAAAATCCTAAAACCCAGATTTTGTCTACCATGTGGCCATCTACAGGTCTAAGTCTGGATAAACCGCAAAGCAAATTGCATCCAAAACTATGAAGTCACTCAGTGGAGTCGGCTTGTAGCTTCCAATTTGGTTCCACCAAAGCTTTGTCTGTCTTTCATCACCTGCTCATTTCACCACATCTCATAACTTGCGCCCTTCTTGGCTCTTGGTGATGAGCCCTCGCATCTTACTAGTTGCATGGAGTTAAGAGTGGGGCAAGTTAATATGTTCATCATACTAGTTATCTTCATCACTTTGCGAAAACAAACATGAGGTATCCAAATTGCTCACAGAAGCTAAGATTCAAAATCACAATATATCTACATTGTCATGCATCAGCATCACGAAACACAAAAAGAAAGTAAACATTTACATCACCTGCTCACCATTTGCATACATTCTAGAAATCATTTAAACATACATCATAGTATACACAAAGAAGCTAGAAATAGAAAGGGAAAACATGAGTGACAAGCTTTTGATCCGAAAACGAATGCATATATATAAATAATCAATGTTTATATACAATGCCATCATGCACTAGGCATGGTCAAAACGCTCAAAGAGCCCGTGATATACAAAATAATATATAAATACAAAATGCGAGAGCCAAGTGGCCTCTCAACCCCTACACGACCCCTCCGAAGGTGCGCACCCTCGCCTAGGACTCCGGCTTCGCCGGCGCTTTGAATGTACGGAGGGCTCAGGGTCCCGAGGGGCAGCCGCAGCCTCACCACGAGAATGACTCCTCATAAGGCACTCAGCCGTCATGTAGCCCGCTAACTCTGTGCGCAAGGTCGACACCATCCTGGCCACGTGCCAAACGGGAGTGAAGACATCGGTATGTCTACCAGCTGCTGAGGGCTCCCGGCATCTGCAGACACAGCCTCCGCGCGGGTCCTATCCATGGGGATCATTAGGAATCGGTACATACCTCGCGGATCGATCCCGCCACTCGTCAACAGTCTCGCAAAACAAAGGAGAAAATGAATTAGAAACTAGGTAAGAGGCTAAAAGATACAAGATAAAAACACAAGGAGAGATAGCAATTAAAACAAATCCTAAATTAAACAAACATTAAGAAGGAAGAAAGGGTAACTTACTCTGATGATCGGGCCTCCAGGATGGGTCGCCGAGGCCAACACCCACCGCAGATGCCGCCGCTGACCGAGGGGCTGCTCCTGTGGTGGGAGCAACGTGTCATCCTGCAATGGACTCATCCTCTCCACCATTGCTCGGGAGAGTGGCTCCTCGAAACTAGAGTCACCCTCTCTCGTGCTCTCCTCGCCCCTCTCGCCGCATAATATCCCCCGAGTATCATGCCACTCGGGATCATCTGTCATCGCCTCCTCCTCGACTGCCGCCTCTCGTGAGCTCCTCGAATCGGATTCAATATCTATGGGTTCATCGCTACTATGAGCAGGACCCGCAGCAATCAAGCAAAGGTGCTCGAGGCGCGCCGGCTCTCCCTCTAGCCCGAACTATCCTCCCGGCTGCAATAGGAATGCCGGGAGTAATCACCGCCCAACCACGGCCTCTAGGTCCCCCTCGGCCTCGCGAATCGATCTATAAACCGGCGCCACTGGGGAAGCATGCCCATATATGGAAGGCCAAGGCGATGAGGAACTCGCAAAAGGATGCACCTCTACTCGCCCCACTCGGCCGATGAGCTGCCCTGTAGTGGAACAAGAGATCAAGATAAGAGTCTCCTCTCCCCATATACCAGCCATAAGTCGGTACGGTGTCGCTCCATGTCTCGCTGTAGTAAGGAGCCAATCGGGCCTGGTGAGGTGCTCTAAGCACCGACATATCTATCCATCCGGCTGCCCTCATGCCCCCGTGGATCTGCCACCTCCACGCCCCGCCATAAGGGATAAAGTGCTTATACACCCAACTCATGACTAGAGTTGGGTGGCTCAATGATGTCCCCGTAAAATGACTCACCCCGTATAAATCATGGTAGGTGGTCCCTGAATATCTACACCCTGTGCGTATATCCGGCCATGCCCTCTATCTCGTGCAATGATGGGGGCCCAAAGAAGATAACAAAGTGTCCCCTCCCTTGTCCCCCGATCAATCTCGAGGCAAGGATCCCCATGATGGCTCTGTCGAAGTATGGGGATAGGCAAAGAAGGAATGGATCGAACTCTCACTCCCTTCTTCGACCCCGTGGAGATAACTACATCTCCCATATATGTTGCCCATCGTGCAACTCGTGCCCGTGAGCCTGCTATCTCTAATGTGAGTCTCCTCCCGATGATCGGGACCCCCAGAATACGGTAGACATCCTCCAATGTGATGGTCCACTCACCACGGACCCCTGGCAGTCGGAAGGTGTTCCGGTCTGCATCCCAGTATGAGAATAAGTCACAAAGGATGTGACTAGATGGTGCGACATGGGGCACGCGTGATATGCGTAGTATACTAGCCCTCTGTAATGTGTCCTCCTCGTCCTGTGAGAGGACATCCAGTACCCCTGAGAGCCAATCACACTCTCTCTCTCGACTCCATCTAATGTTCTCCTCCCTCACCTGCATACACCCAAAAACACACAAAACAGAGCAAGTTAATATCTGAACAATGCCGAGAGAGTCATAAAAACGCATAGAAGTGCAAAAAAATACAAACACAATCTCAAATATAAGTTCTTTTGCATTCTCGTGCGTAACCGCCGCCCTGAGCAGGAGGTGGTTTTGTAACCGCGCTCGAACAGGTGGCGGGTCGTGTAACCGCCTCCCTGGCCAGGGTGGTGGTCGTGGTTCGAAAACCCACGCGGGTTTTTAATCTTAAAAAGCTTAAAACAAGCAAAAAAATGACCATTTAACCTAAAAATGAAGCCTACCCAATAGGCGCCCCCCCTAGGTGGACCTTTTGAACCTAATATTTTCAAAAATAACCCCCATTACAACAAATTTAGCATTTCAAATTTAAAGGGGGAAAATCACAAAACTGAAGAAAACCAACCTGTGATCTAGCAGGGCGGTGTTCCACGCGTGGAGGCATGATCACGATCTCACTTTGCGGACGTTTTGACTATACTCACGCAAGAAACCGTCACCGTGGGTCCCGTGAGCTCAAAAAAATCAAATCAACTTCGCGCAAATGAATAGGAAAATGGGCCCACTTTCATATATATAGCACTCTGTTTCATTTTAAAATGACTTTTCACAGGTTCGGAGCGCTGATGGAGGTAAGTTCCTATCCCCGCACGGATGGTACGTTCTCATTCCCTGTTTTCTTAGTATTTATTTTTCAAACTTTTGTATCTATTTGCACTTGAGTTCTCTTTTCATTTTACAGGTAGCGGGAATTTTGGATGGCATCATTTCAACACACGGACATGTAAGGTATAACTTCTAAACTTCCCATTTCGGGACTGCCATACTCGGACCCACCGTTTTATGCCTCTTCATGGCCAAAATGCTTCTTCGAGGGGGCAATATGTACGTACCCAAAATTGTAAGGTACTGTACTGCAGAACAACGTAATAAGTGCCCCAATGATGATACAGGTCTCTTCGCAAGGTGTTCGGGATCCAGAAAAGCTCTCCGGATATGGGTTAACATCCCGCATGCCTTGTTTAGCCCCCAGCGTGCTTTGCTTTCCCCTTTTTCCCTCTTTTCTTGCCCCTTTCTTTTAAGTAACGAAACCACCGCCCGATCGGGAGGCGGTCAGAACCGCCGCCCGATCGATCGTGGCGGCGGTCCTTACGCATTTTCCGTAACGTTCTTTTTAACACAACTCGCGTGAAATATCAACGTTTCACCAGCTTTCCTTGCCAACTTAAGCTTGCATTTATGTTTTTGGTCCCCTGGAATAGTGTTTTTCCTTTGTTTATTGTTTAGGAGTTCAGTTTGGTTTTGATCTTTGGGTGATTGAATTCCTATAAATGCATGGCTTGTGCTCAAACAAATGGTCTGCCCCTCATTTCACTTTCATGCTCTCTTTTTCATAGTTTAGTCTTTTATTGTTTAGAAGCCATTAGTTTTAATTCGTTGCATGCTTAGTTAGCATTGTCCGGTTGTTGGTAAGCCACATATCTAGCTTCAGGCAAACAAAGTGTTCTTTGCTTTTATCTAATCCATTGAGTCAAATAGCTTGGGAAGCCATTAAAGTTGCAGGTTTTGCTCTTCAAAAGGATAGTTTCGTGTTCGGGACGCATTATGTTGCATGATTCGCAGAGATCCCGCTAGGAATTGCATAAGCCAAGCTCTGTACTCTTGCGCTATCCCTCTCCTATTCGCGTTCTATTCGGCCGCATTCTAAAGGTTGTCCCTTGTTCCAACACCTACCCGTTGATGCAAGCATTACACGCTTTTCTGGATCTACATGAGCACAAAGAACGAAGAGATCATACTGAGGGGACAAGATCACACACACCATCGGATTCACCACTGTTCTGCGGAATCCAAGTTCTAGCTTTCAAAGTTCTAGTTAGAACCATATCAAATAGAGTAGTTAATCGCTTTATTTCAGTAAATTCTATTCTCGATATTGCCAGGGAAGCTGTGGGGATTGATAGTTTCTGAGAAACTATGATTCACTCCTCACTTCGAGGTAGGATCGAGAATCTTGCAAATGGATTAGTTATTTCATTATTTAGAATCGATATACAAATTGCATGACAAATAGCTACACTCCTATTTTGTTTGTTTTAAATTATTAGTTTAGTTGTCAATTCTAAATATTTTAAATGGTCGCTTTCTTAAGTTCTTTTAAAATCATCAGAAAATACAAAAAGAAGTCATATATGCTATAAATACATTTCGTATACTTAGAGTTCACTTTATTACAGTTTGTTTATATTATTGCGTTTGTATGACAATTACGGGACCTAGGGAGCCCAGAGAATACGTTTTCAAGCCAATCGTGCCTCAGCCCAATCTCATAACAGCAATAACTGATATTGACCAGAATCTTAGAATCCAAGTCTTCCAAACAACAGCAGACTTCCAGCAGATCAGATCTCAGTTAAGAGGATTAAACATAGAAGACGACCAAGCACATACATTTTGGTCAAATCAGCCAAACTACAGATTACCCTAGAAAAACATCTACATGACTGTAGAAGGGTTTGAAAAAGAACAAACATTTGGTTGTGACCCACAGATCCCACAACCCAACGAATCCATAAGAGAATTAGACATAGACACTGGCCTACGCACACTAGTATTTCAGTCTACTCCACTTCCACCTATTATCATCGAACAATTATCCTTGCTTTGGACACAACAATAACAAAGCTAGAGAATTCTCGGACTAGGCGAGAACCGTCCCTAGAGTTGACTATATTTACCATCTACCATATGACCCTATCCGTAGAAATACACGAAACTATCCCAGGTCATTTTCCACGTATTCCACAACCCATAGATCGAATCACACCAGAGCTCGATATTGATTGGAGCCTTCGAGCGTCATCCTCACGACCGATCTATCACACCAGTCCAGGTTAGAAGGGCCTTCTTTGCCTTAGATTCACAGATTCCATTAGTGCGTGTCGAAGACATCAGACTGCCTAACTAGTCTGTCTATATACCACGCATATTCCATCCCCACCGGCTGTCTCGGCACGACCTCGGGAGGTCAGTGCACGCGGAAGAGTTACTGTAGATTCCCACGCCGCATCGTTTTCTAGCGTACAGTAACCCGTGGTGTTTTTCCTCCTTGTTGTAAACATTAACTCTATATCAACTATTTGTTAGGTGGAGAAGGATTGTAATTTTTCAATGCCATGAAAAATGGAGTGTCTTTTATGACACAGAGAAAAATACACCGTGTTTTACGAACTTTGAAATACGCGATCACGTTCTCCAAAAGGTAACTCATGTGTTTTTCGTCAAGGTTATACACATTGACTCCACATCACCTACCGATCAAGTAGAGAAGGGTTGTATTTTTCCAATGCGATGAAAAATGGAGTGTATTTTTTGTAAAGTTTAAAAACGCATGGTTTTTTTAAGCACTTTGAAAAATATGATCCCATTCTCTAAAAGGTACAACCTAAAGTGCTTTTCCTCCTTGTTGTAAACATTGACTCCATATCAACTACTTCTTAGGTGGAGAAGGGTTGAATTTTTACATTGCGATAAAAAATGGAGTGTGTTTTCTGCCACATTGAAAAATGCACAATGTTTTTTAATACTTTGAAATACACAATAATGTTATCCAAAAGGTGCAACCCGTGGTGCTTTTACTTGTTGTAAACATTGACTCCACATAAACTAATAATGAGGTGGGAAAGGGTTTAATTTTTCCATTGCGATTAAAATTAGATGTGTTTTCCACCATGTTCAAAAATGCACGGTATTTTTCAGCACTTTGAAATACGAGATGACGTTCTCCAAAAGGTGCAACCCGTGGTGCTTTTCCTCATGGTTATAAAAATAGACTCCACATCAACTACTTTTCGGTGGAGAAGGGTTGAATTTTTCCAATGTGATGAAAAAGGGATTGTGTTTTCTGCCACGTTGAAAAACACACGGTATTTTTAGCACTTTGATAAATGCGATCTCGATGGAGAAGGCTTGAATATTTCCAATGTGATGAAAAACGGATTGTGTTTTCCACCACATTGAAAAATGCACATTGTTTTTCAACACTTTGAAAAACATGATCCTGTTCTCCAAAAGGTGCAATCCGCGGTGTTTTTCCTCCTTTTTGTAAACATCAAATACTTTTCAGGTAGAGAAGGGTTGAATTTTTCCATTCCGATGAAAAATATAAAGTTTTTTCCACCACGTTGAAAAGTGCACCATGTTTTTCAGCACTTTGAAATAAGCGATCTCATTCTCCAAAAGGGGCAACCCGTGGTGATTTTTCTCCTTGTTGTAAACATTTACTCAACATCAACTACTTATCAAGTGGATAAGGGTTTAATTTTTCCATTGCAATGAAAAATGGAGTGTGTTTTCCGCCATGTTGAAAAATGCATGATGTTTTTCAACATTTTTAAAAACATGATCCCATTCTCCAAAAGGTACAACCGATGGTGCCTTTCCTCCTTGTTGTAAACATTGACTCCAAATCAACTACTTATCGGGTAAAAAGGGTTGAATTTTTCCATTTTGATGAAAATGGAGTGTGTTTTTCACCACGTTGAAATATGCACAATATTTTTCAAGATCTTGTGAAATATGTGATCACGTTCTCCAAACGGTGAAACCTATGGTGTTTTTCCTCATGGTTGTAAACATTGGCTCCACATCAACTACTTGTTAGGTGGAGAAGGGTTGAATTTTTCCAATGCGATGAAAAATATTTTTTTTTTCCTGCCATGTTGAAAAACTCACGGTGTTTTGCATCCATTTGAAAAACGTGATCTCATTCTCCAAAAGGTGCAACCAGCAAGTGTTTTTCCTCCTTGTTGTAAACATTGACTCCACATAAACAACTTCTCGGGTTAAGAAGGGTTGAATTTTTCCATTGCAATGAAAAATGGAGTATGTTTTCCGCCACATTAAGAAACACACGGTGTTTTTTAGCACTTTAAAATAAGCAATCTCATTCTTTAAAAGGTGCAACCCATAGTGATTTTCCTCGTTGTAAACATTGACAAAACATAAACTCCTAGTCAACTCGGAGAAGGGATTAGTTTTTCCATTGCGATTAAAAATGGAGTGTGTTTTCCGCCACATTGAAAAACACAGTATTTTTAGCATTTTGAAATACGTGATCCAATTCTTGAAAAGGTGCAACCCGCGGTGCTTTTCCTCCTTGTTGTAAACATTGACTCCACATAGATTACTTGTTAAGTGGATAATGGTTGAATTTTTCCACTGCGATAAAACATGGAGTGTGTTTTCCGCCAGGTTGAAAAATGCATGGTATTTTTCAACACTTTGAAAAACCTGATCCCATTCTCCAAAAGGTGCAACCCATGGTGCTTTTCCTCATGGTTGTAAACATTGACTCCACATAACCTACTTTTGAGGTGGAGAAGGATTGAATTTTTCCATTGTGATGAAAATGGAGTGTGTTTTCCAAAGACCTTGAAAAATGCATGATGTTTTTCAAGACTTTGAAAAACATGATCTTGTTATCCAAAAGGTGAAACACGCGGTGCTTTTACTCATGGTTCTAAACATTGACTTCACATAAACTACTTATCAGGTGGAGAATGGTTGAATTTTTCCCATTCGATGAAAATGGAGTGTGTTTTTCGCCATGTTGAAAAATGGATGGTATTTTTAGCACTTTGAAAAACATGATATCATTCTATAAAAGGTGTAACCCGTGGTACTTTTCCTCCTTTTGTAAAAATTGAATCCACATAAACTACCTATCAGGTAGAGAAAGGTTGAATTTTTCCAATACGATGAAAAATTGAGTGTTTTTTCCACCGTTGTAAAAACACATGATTTTTAAGAACTTCAAAAACATGATCCCGTTCTCCAAAAGGTGCAACTGCGTTACTTTTCCTCCTTGTTGTAAACATTGAATCCACATAAAATACTTGTTAGCTGGAGAAGGGTTGAATTTCTCCATTGCGATGAAAATGGAGTTTGTTTTCGCCGTGTTGAAAAACACACGGTGTTTTTAGCACTTTGAAAAACGTTATCCCTTTCTCCAAATGGTGCAACCAGCGAAGCTTATCCTCGTTGTAAACATTGACTCTACGTCAACTACCTATCCATCGAGAAGGGTTGAATTTTTCCATTGCAATGAAAATTGGAGTGTGTTTCAGCCATGTCGAAAACAATACAAAGTTGTTTTTAGCACTTTGAATCACGTGATTACCTTCTCCAAAAAGTGCAACCCATGGTGATTTTCCTCATGGTTGTAAACATTGACTCAACATCAACTACTACTTATCAGTGTGGAGAAGGGTTGAATTTTTCTAATGCGATGAAAATGGAGTGTGTTTTTTTACCACATTGAAAAATGCACGATGTTTTTTAGCACTTTGAAAAATGTGATCCCATTCTCCAAAAGGTACAACCCGTGGTGCTCTTCCTCATGGTTGTAAACATTGAATCCACATCAACTACTTATCAGGTGGAGAATGGTTTAAGTTCTCAGGGCGATGAAAATAGAGTGTGCTTTCTACCACATTGAAAAATGCACGGTGTTTTTCACCAATTTGAAAAATGTGATCCCGTTGAAAAATGCATGGTGTTTTTCACCACATCAACTACTTTTAAAGTGGATAAGAGTATAATTTTTCCATGCGATGAAAAATGGAGTATGTTTTCCACCACATTGAAAAATGCATGTTGTTTTTCAAGCACTTTCTAATACGCGATCTCGTTCTCCAAAAGATACACCCTATGGTGATTTTCCTCCTTGTTGTAAAGATTGACTCCACATCAACTACTTTTCAAGTGGAGAAGGGATTTTTTTTTTGCAATGAAAAATGGAGTGTGTTTTTGCCACGTTGAAAACGCAAGGTGGTTTTCAAGAAGGTGTAACCCATAGTGCTTTTCCTTCCATGTTGTAAACATTGACTCCACATCAACTAATTATCAGGTGGAGAAGGGTTAAATTTTTCCAATGTGATGAAAAATGGGGTGTGTTTTCCGCCACGTTGAAAAATGCATGGTGTTTTTCAACGCTTTGAAAACTGCAATCTCGTTCTCCAAAAGGTGCATCCGCAAAGTTGCTTTTCTTCCTTGTTGTAAACATTAACTCCACATGAAATACTTGTCGGTGGAGAAGGCTTGAAGTTTTCCATTGCGATGAAAATGGAGTGTGTTTTTGCCACATTGAAAAATGCATTGTGTTTTTCATCACTTTGAAATGCACAATCACATCTCCAAACGTGCAACTCGCGATGTTTTTCCTCCTTTTGTAAACTTTGACTCCTCATCAACTACTTGTCAAGTGCGAATGGGTCAAATTTTTCCATTGTATTGAAAAATGGAGTGTGATTTCCCAACATTTAAAAATGCATGGCATTTTTCAAGCACTTTTATAAACGCGATCTCGTTCTCCAAAACATGCAAGCCATGGTGTTTTTCCTCCTTGTTGTAAATATTGACTCCACACCAAATATTTATCATGTGGAGAAGGGTTGAATTTTTCCATTGTGATGAAAATGGAGTGTTTTTTCCGCCACGTTCAAAAATGCATGGTGTTTTTGTACACTTTGAAAAACATGATCCCCTTCTCTATAAGGTACAATACGCGGTGCTTTTCATCCTTATTGTAAACATTGACTCCACATCAACTACTTATCGGTGAAGAAGGGTTGAATATTTATATTACGACGAAAAATGGAGTGTGTTTTCTCGCCATGTTCAAAAACGTTAGGTTTTTTACAAGACTTTGAAATACGTGATCACGTTCTCTAAACAATGTAACCCGCGGTGCTTTTCCTTATGGTTGTAAACATTGACTCCACATCAACTACTTATCAGGTGGAGAAGGGTTGCATTGTGATGAAAAATGGAGTGTGTTTTCCGACATGTTGAAAAACACACAGTGTTTTTTAGTATTTTGAAATACACGATCCCGTTCTGCAAAAGGTGCAACCCGTGGTGCTTTTCCTCCTTGTTGTTAACATTGAATCCACATCAAATACTTGTCTCAGGTGGAGAAGGGTTGAATTTTTCCATTGCAATGAAAAATGGTGTGTTTTCCACCACATTGAAAAACCAATGGTGTTATTTAGCACTTTAAAATACGCAATCCTATTCTCCAAAAGGTCTAACCCAGGTACTTCTCCTCCTTGTTGTAAACATTAACTCCACATCAACTTCTTCGAGGTGGAGAAGGGTTGAAGTTTTCCATTGTGATGAAAAATGCAGTGTGATTTCTACCACGTTGAAAAATGCATGGTATTTTTCAGCTATTTTAAATACACGATCACGTTCTCCAAAAGTTGGAACACGTGGTGTTTTTCCTCATGATTAGAAACATTGACCCTACATCAACTACTTGTTAGGTGGAGAAGGCTTGAATTTTTAAATGCGATGAAAAATGGAGTTTGTTTTCAGCCACATTGAAAAACACATGTTGTTTTTCAAAGACTTTTAAAAATGTGATCCCATTCTCCAAAAGTTGCAACCCGTAGAAATTTTCCTCCTTGTTGTAGAAATTGACTCCACATTTACTACTTCTCATTTGGAGAAGGGTTGAATTTTTCCAATGCGGTCAAAAACGGATTTTGTTTTTCGCCACATTAAAAAGGCTCGGTGTTTTTCAACACGTTAAAAAACATGATCCCGTTCTCCAAAAGGTTCAACACGCAAAGTGCTTTTCCTTGTTGTTATAAACATTGACTCCACATAAACTCCTTTTCATGTGGAGAAGAGTTGGATTTTCCTATCATTGCGATGAAAAATGGAGTATGTTTTTACGCCACGTTGAAAATACACGTTGTTTTTCAAAGACTTTGAAATATGTGATCCTCGTTCTCCAAAAGGTGCTACCATGGTGCTTTTCCTCCTTGTTCTAAACATTGACTCCACATCAACTACTTCTCGGTGGAGAAGGGTTAAATTTTTCCATTGCAATAAAAATGTAGTGTGTTTTCTACCAGTTGAAAAATTCATGGTGTTTTTTAGCACTTTGAAATACGTGATCACATTCTCCAAAACGTGGAACCCACGGTGTTTTTCCTCCTTGTTGTAAACATTGACACCACATCAACTACTTGTCAGGTGGAGAAGGGTTGAATTTTTCAATTGTGATGTAAAATGAAGTGTGTTTTCGCCAAGTTTAAAAATGCATGTATTTTTAGCACTTTGAAAAATGTGATCCTTTTCTCCAAAAGGTACAACCCACGGTGTTTTTATTCCTTGTTGTAAAATTTAACTCCACATCAACTAATTATCAGGTGGAGAAGGGTTGAAATTTTCCATTGAGATGAAAATGGAGTTTGATTTCCACCGCATTGAAAACGCATGGTTTTTTTCAAAGCACTTTGAAATATGTGATCCTGTTCTCCAAAAGGTGCTACCCATGGTGCTTTTCCTCCTTGTTCTAAGCTTTGACTCCACATCAACTACTTCTTAGGTTGATAAGGGTTAAATTTTTCCATTGCGATAAAAATGTAGTGTGTTTTCTACGAGGTTGAAAAATTCATGGTGTTTTTCAAACACTTTGAAATACGTGATCACATTCTCCCAAACGTGGAACCCACAATATTTTTCCTCCTTGTAGTAAACATTGACACCACATCAACTACTTGTCAGGTGGAGAAGGGTTGAATTTTTCAATTGCGATGCAAAATGAAGTGTGTTTTTTCTGCTAAGTTTTAAAATGCACAGTGATTTTTAGCACTTTGAAAAATGTGATCCTATTCTCCAAAAGGTACAACCCACAATGTTTTTATTCCTGTAAACTTTAACTCCGCATAAACTAATTATCTCGGTGGAGAAGGGTTGAATTTTTCCATTGAGATGAAAAATGGAGTTTGTTTTCCACCACATTGAAAAACACACGATGTTTTTCAAAGCACTTTGAAATACATGATCACATTCTCCAAAAGGTGCAAACCATGGTGCTTTTCCTCATGGTTGTAAACATTGACTCCACATAAACTACTTATCTCTTGGAGAAGGGTTGAATTGTTCCAATGCAATGAACAATGGAGTGTGTTTTCCGCCACGTTGAAAAGTGCATAGCACTTTTTGCATCACTTTGAAAAAATGATCTCGTTCTTCAAAAGGTGCAACCCGTGGTGCTTTTCTCATGGTGGCTGTAAACATTGACTCCACATAAACCACTTATCGTGTGGAGAAGGGTTGAATTTTTCCAATACGATGAAAAATGGAGTGTGTTTTCCGCCACGTTGAAAAACACACAGTATTTTTCAAAACTTTGAAAAATGTGATCTTATTCTCCAAAAGGTGTAACCTGCGGTACTCTTCCTCCTTGTAAACATTGACTCCACATAAACTATTTTCCAGGTGGAGAAGGGTTTAATTTTTCCATTGCGATGAAAATGGAGTGTGTTTTCCACCACATTGAAAACGCATGGTGTTTTTTAGTAATTTGAAAAACATTATCCCTTTCTCTAAATGGTGTAACTTGCAAGCTTTTCCTCCTTGCTGTAAAAATTTACTCCACATCAACTACTTGTCAGGTGGAGAAGTGTTCAATTTTTCAATTGCGATGAAAAATGGAGTTTTTTTTTCCGCCACGTTGAAAAATGTATGGTATTTTCCAAAGCAATTTTAAAACTGTGATTCCATTCTCTAAAAGGTGCAACTGTGGTGATTTTCCTCCTAGTTGTAAACATTGGCTCCATAACAACTACTTATCAAGTGGAGAAGGGTCGAATATTTCCATTTCAATGAAAAATAGAGTGTGTTTTCCGCCATGTTGAAAAACACATGGTGTTTTTCAGCACTTTGAAATACGTGATCACATTCTCCAAAAGGTGCAACCCGTGGTGCTTTTCCTCATGGTTGTAAACATTGACTCCACATCAAGTACTTGTGAGGTGGAGAAGGTTTGAATTTTTACAAGTGTGATGAAAATGGAGTGTGTTTTTGCTTTGCGCATTGAAAAACGCATGGTTTTTTTCAAAGACTTTCAAAAATGTGATCTCGTTCTCAAAAAGGTCCAACCCACAAAGTTGCTTTCCCTCATGGTTGTAAACATTGAATCCACATCAACTACTTCTCAGGTGGAGAAGGGTTGAATTTTTCCAATGCGATGAAAAATGGATTGTGTTTTCAGCCACGTTGAAAAATGTGATCTTGTTCTCTAAAAGGTGTAACCCGTGATGCTTTTCCTCCTTGTTATAAACATTAACTCCACATATCAACTATGTTTCAAAGTGTGAGAAGGGTTGAATTTTTCCATTGCAATGAAAATGGAGTGTGTTTTCTCGCCATGTTGAAAAATGTAAGGTGTTTTTCAACACTTTGAAATACGTGATCCCATTCTCCAAAAGGTGCAACCCGCGGTGCTTTTCCTCCTTATTGTAAACATTGACTCCACATAAAATAATTGTTAGGTGGAGAAAGGTTGATTTTTTCCTTTGTGATTAAAAATGAAGTATGTTTTCTACCATGTTAAAAGATGCATAGTTTTTAGCACTTTGAAAAACGTGATCCTGTTCTCCAAAAGGTGCAACCCGCAGTCCTTTTCCTCTTTATTGTTAACTTTGACTCCACATCAACTACTTATCATGTTGAGAAGGGTTTAATTTTTCCATTGTGATTAAAAATGGAGCGTGTCTTCTATCACATTGAAAAATGCATGGTGTTTTAGCACTTTGAAAAACGTGATCCCATTATCTAAACTGTGACCCGCGGTGTTTTTCCTCCTTGTTGTAAACATTGACTCCACATCAACTAATTGTCGGGATGATAAGGGTTGAATTTTTCTATATGCGATGAAAAATTGAGTGTGTTTTATGTTAAACACTCGCACAATTATATAAAAACACCAAATATAATTATATTGAATTTAGAAATCATTCTAGATATCTTTACATAGATGGAGCATACAATTTTTAGTGTTTGATCTCCTACAAAGGTGCAGTCAAGAGTCATCTTCAAACCCTATAATCTCTCTCCTTAAATCTCTCGGATATATCCCTAGGATATCTCTCTCATCCCTTTATTATCTCACACACCAAAATAGCCACGTGAGTTGTTTATTCAACAACTTTACTCACACACAACTATTAACTATATTATTAATATGAGTCGAATTAACTCATTATTAATAATATTACAATATATTAATACTATTACATTTTATTTAATAATGTTACACAATATTTTGGTAACATTCACTCCCTATTGTTAACATTATTAATTCTCAATATACACTCCCCTAATGTTCACATGGTCTAACATAACTCTTTTTCCGCAACATGCCGCATAGGCTTGCCTCATAATCTAGATCAAAGAAAGGTGTGTAAACTTCAAAGTGGATTAGTTCCTTGTTGCACATGACCACAACTATGCGAAGGAATGCATCCCACATTTACTCCATGAAAAGAACACACTCGACATTCCACTGGCGGATCATCTTCATAAAGAAGGAAGGCAGTCAGAGGACCGCTACATCAGTAAAAGTTTATCTACCTTTTTACATCTGTGGTTTCTATTGATCTACCACCAACTCTTTCCAAATCTATGAGTGTTACAATAAACTTAGAGACATACTCTACAATGTTTTCTTCTAGGAGGTTACATATAGGAATTTCTCACACATTATAATTGAACAGGAATGTGACATCTGTTCTTATTTTCACACAATGGAAAATAAACACACAACTAAAAAAATGCCACAACTTCATTGTGTGGCCCCATCGCTTGTGGCTGGCGAGAGGTCATTGATTGACCTCCTTCCTCCGTTTCCTCCTTCCTCCATGATGTCTCTGTTGCTAGCTCAACTGTATTTGATCATGAGGCTCAATTTAATCGATGGACATTGATTATCCCGAAAATGTGTCCAGTAAGGCAATTTTTTTAAATTTTACGGACATTTACAATGACTCAATTGACACTTTTGAACATGACGAAATACATTATAAAACAAAAACAAATTGACAATGACACAAAGTTACAATACAAATTTGATTATTTCAACATAAAAAGACTCTTAAACTTGTCACGTCCTAAATATAAATACACTAAATCAATAAAAACCTTAAAATAATAAAAAGAAACTTTTAAAACAAACTAGATCACATGACATAATTAAAAAATAAATAGAGATTATTTTCTTAACACAATTATAACTACCTAAAAATAAATATAAACAAAAACTTTTGACTTAAATAATAAATATTTTATAAAAAGGAAGAAACACATAAACATTGCATTTTAAGACTAAATCTTAAAAGACTATATAAAACATAAACCAAAAAGAGAGAAATGTGAGACTACAGATTTTTATAACATAAAACATGAGCATATAATAAAATTTTAGACTCACACTATTGAATTTTTAAAAATATTTATGACACAAAATAAAAACGTGAATAACTACAAAGACAAACTAAACTAGACTATTTGGACATAAAAAATAGTATAACGTACAACAATGCTAAATAAAAACGGTATTACCAAATACTAAATGAATCAAAGTCAGCAAAAGCCTGGAAGGAATTTGGAAAAATTCGGAGGAGACCCGTATATCAAAGTCATGTTGTCAACATATTTTTGCATGCAAGACAAGACTTGACAAACTGAGCAAGTGAGAATTCATATGAAACATGTAGTGACGTATAGGAGCTGGCAAAGATATACATGAGCAAATAGCACACGATGCATGAAAAATTTATACAAAATTACTCATTGCAGTCACTCTGATCATGTCTATCACGTTTTGCAAATTCTAGAAGTCCACACTCTATTTCACCTTTTCCAATAGATAGAAGTAAACATGGATAAATGGTTGGGTGATGATAGAGATCCCTCAACAATGTGACATCAACATAGAAATTCTTGCGTTATGAATAAATAAACTAGACTAGGCATGATTCTAAAATGAATCCAATTGCTCTAATTTGTATTTAAAAAACACTTAATGATGTTATGCTCAAACATAAATCTGAATGCAAAGTAATAGAATTCCACTCATAAATATGAGACAACACTATAAGTTTGAAATTACCCCTTTTTTCTTTTAATTCTCCGTCATAGGAATGATTAGAACCTGCTTTGATACTACTGTTAAACACTGCACAATTATATAAAAACACCGAATATAATTATATTGAATTTAGAAATCATTCACGATATCTTTACATAGATGGAGCATATAATTTATAGTGTTTGATCTCCTACAAAGGTGGAGTCAACACTCATCTTCAAACCCTACAATCTCTCTCCGTAAATCTCTCAGATATATCCCTAGGAAATCTCTTTCATCCCTTTATTATCTCACACACCAAAATAGCTACATGAGTTGTTTATTCAACAACTTCACTCACACACAAACTATTAACTTTATTATTAATATGAGTTGTATTAACTCATTATTAATAAGATTACAATATCTTAATACTATTACATTTTATTTAATAATGTTACACAATATTTTGGTAACATCCGCTAAGGTGTGGAGAAGGGTTGAATTTTGTAGTCTTAATGAATGGTAACACACATTTAAATTAAGATCATTCCATTGTAATGTATACATAGTATAAAAATTACATGCTTCAATGAGAACTTGAAATTCAAATTCTCTATAATATGTACATTAACTAGAAGTAACATTCACAATACTTGCACATTTTAAATCTTATTCCAATTTAAATCTTGTTATTAGATTTTAAAACCTTCTAATATTTTATTATGTTTTGATGGTTTAATTATTATTTACTCTTTTAAAAACTAAAATATACGTTTAACCAACATCTGTTGATGTCAAAGGTCACATGGACAGTGTCATTTTATTACAAAGTCATATTTTATGTCAAAGGTCACTTGGACGACTCTTGGTGTGAGTGGATCGGTACTTTTTCTCGGTCGATGCCTTGGTCAAGATGTACATCTTCTTCCATAATTATTTGTGAACTTCGTGAATTTTAACAACGGAATTAAAACTTGATACTTTATTTTTCAACACTTTTTGTTAGATTCACATGTCGTCTCCTAATTCTTAATTTCTAATTCCAACTCTTGAACCTCAAGCTCCAACTCCATCTTCTTCGAGGAAGAATCTAGTAATTGGTCCAACAATTCCTTATTTATCTTTGACAACTTTAAATATTGCAAGTCTAATTCTTTCACGCTCAATCAATTTTATAAAACTATTCCTTGTTCATTACAAGTTTTAGTTCTATTTCCATACGAACTGATGGGGACGACTCATCTTCTTGTCCAACTTCTACATTTTCATTTGCAATGTTCTCTATAGTCTTTTTGAACACATTAGTACTGGCACTATATAATTTTGCATAATCTTAAGGTTCCTGAATCTGGTGAGGCCTTGCGCTTTCCAACATTCTTTTGTCTTTCCATCTAATTAAACTTGTATTTAAACAACCAATTAATATCTATTAACATTCAAACGTAATTGTAACCATATACCGTATACGAAGCAAAACCCAAAAAGTAATTAATGTGCACACATATATACACTTGTCTTCTAATCACACTTGTATTACTCTTCCTTATTCATCACATCACATACCGGATATAACAATTCAAATACATGATCTAAATATTAAGTAATGTGCACATCATAACATCAATCGAAAAAGAACCATATTAGTGTAGAATCACATACATATAATAATCATAATTTAACCGCATACGTCTATCCATATCATCTATTATACTACAAAGGAAAAAATCATCAAATATAACTATTTTTTGGAGAATGTGCTATAAAAACCATCTAGTGTGCTATAAATAGAACCACTAACCATATTCAATTTAACAAGAATGTAATACTAAATCATAAACGTCAAACACATTAAAGTAACAACCTCATCACACATATATACATTTGTCTTCTAATCACACTTGTATTACTCTTCCTTATTCATCACATCGTATACCAGATATAACAATTCAAATACATGATCTAAATACTAATTAATGTGCACATCATCACATTAACAAAAAAACAACCATATTAGTGTAAAATCACATACATATGATAATCATAATTTAACCACATACATCTATCCATATCATCTATTATGCTATAAAGTCAAAATTGATCAAATATAACTAATTTTTTCCATACCACATAATCAATATATATACATATATGTCTAATATATAAGTAAATTTTTTCAAATATGTAAGTGAAATATAAAAGTTCTATGGCTAGTATATTCATTTGTTATCATTGTCTTGGGTGGGAGTGCCTAGATTTTTTCCTCAATTGCTTCCTTGGCTGCATGTATATCTTCTTCCATACTTCCTTCTAATCTTCGTGTATTTTAAGAATGGTATTAAAGTTTACTACTTGATTTTCAAACACGTTTTTTTTCCTCTTCACGCATTGTCTCCCAATTTTTAATTTCCAGTTCTAACTCCCGAACTTCAAGCTCCAACTCCGGTTGCCTCGAGGTAATTTCTCCTATTTTGTCCAATATTTCCTTATTTTTTCATAAAATATAAATTTTCCAATGCAAAGCTTTCACACTAGTTTTGATATTTTTGTGTTCTTTCTTACAAGTTTCATTTCTAAATCCATACAAACTAATGGGTAAGGCTCGTCTTCTTGTGTAGCACCGACATATTTGTTTGTAGAGCTCTATGCATTCTTTTTGAATGGATAAGTGTCACTATGGAATGATTCATAATAATTTGGATCTTGACCTTTGGTGAAGCCTTGTGATTTCCAGTCTTCTTTAGTCTCTCCATCTAAATAAAAATGTATTATAACAATCAATTTTTTTGTTACCATTTTGACGTAATTAGAATGGAAATAATGCAATTAACTTATACGTAACAAAATATTATCATGGATGAAATATATATGAAATTTTTGTAAGTACATCAAACCCAAGTATGCATACATGGATTAAGAATGCAACTATGTAATGATAAACAACAAACCGTAATCCATAATACAAAAAAATTGAAAACAAAATTGTGAGATATCCGTGATAAATTATTAAACACGTCAAACCCTAGTAGGCATACAAGGAAGAAGAACTCGACTATGTAACCACATACAAAAATCAGTAAGCCACAATCCATAGTCACATTAATACATTAACCAGATACACAGTGAAAACATCATCATTTATACAATAAATGGAATGTCACATAACAAGAATAAAAACCATCTAATGCATTATAAACAGATCATAAATGGATAACTCTATGTAACCCATAACCACAAAGCATATTCAATATATCAATAATATAGTACTAAGTCGTAAACCTAAAACAAATTAAAGTAACATCATCATCATATACACATATATACTAATCTCACTCCTCACAATAAATGTTATACATAAATGTTTTTATCTCCTTTGTTTCCTAGTGTTAGCAATGACAGACAATACTCCATCATAAAATCTAATATGTTTCTTCTCATTTATATGAACAAAATTTTATGTGAGGCTAATAATGGGTGGGGAATCGATGTCTTTATCCGAGTATGGCACACTATCTCAACATGTACCGCATTATCCTAAAAGCCAACCATATAGTAAATAAGTCAACGTAGATGAATCTCTCAATTAAACACATAATGAAATTAAATCATTCATTAGAACTACTTGCCTCTTAAGGAGTGTCAAGTCCGATATAGTGAGATCCCAAATATCAAACCATTTGACACACACTTTGCCAAAGTGTTTGTAAATGTATTAGGGTAGGGAAATGGAGCAGTGGGAATAATGGCCTCATAAATAATCACTTTGATAGTAAATTTGGGGAGTTTGATGCCATGACACTTCGCGTGGAGCTACTATTATAAATCACTCCTCTCGCGATAACCATATCATCGGCATTAACCCGACTTCGATCCTATCAGAAAATCCTAGAATAATGACAATCTTAATTGCATTGATAACGTTATCTTAATTTCACCAAAAAATAATACATAAAATCAAATGATAACATTCAATAACTTACCAGTCAGTTCCACCCTCTCTCGTACTGTCAAGCAACGGTGTTTGTGTCCCTCTCCTCATGCCTCCCCTCGTCACCCTCTCTCTCCTTGACTAGAAAAGAAGCTGCAACTATGGGATTTTTCATCTCTGCCTCTCTTACCTCACGTGAAGCTATCTCTCCAATAAGATCAAGACCATAGGCTGATTAAGAAGGGGGTGTGTTATGCAAATGTCCACCTATAACAATCGATTCATCAAGATAATTAAAGTATCAACAACATAAGGAAACATACAATTTTCAAGTGCGTGTTAAGTGGTTTTTACCTCTCTCTATTTCACACTACGAATTAAGTGTCTCTGTTGGCGTAAAATTTGACACAAGGGAATTTCATAATCCTACGCATGCCTACAGTTTTTATATACAAAAATAAACAAAAATACATTATATCCTTACTTACGAAAGACCAATAATTACTTACGTTATCATTTGTAGGGGGGTCGACATTTTTTCTACTTGTTCCACCCTCTTCTCTAGCTTCCTGTTCATCACATAATATTAAGTTTTTGATTTCCAACCAAACATAATTTATAAAAACTATACTAATCTTAAATTTACCTTTGTTCCAATATTTTAGTTTTTATTTCCTCTCGCTCTCAACCAATGCTCCTCTCTTGCCTTTCGAATCTCCACCGAATCATAGGAACACATTGCATCATCCACCTCCTCTTTCCTTCCTAGCTCAACTCTTTGAGTCGATATTTGTATTATTTTTTGTAAACTCGGTCGATAACCCTCCTCCGCTGCAAGTAGAATCATTTCCTCGGGACATAGTTCAAATCTGCCTCCCTCTTTTATACGTATGCCCCGCTTCTATCTTTAGAGATACGTGATCATTTCCCGTATTCCTACGGCCATGCTTATGAGGTTCCACGAAGGGAAGATTGTGTTCTACTTGGCGATTTCAATTTAGTCTAAGCAACTCATAAAACTTAACATCCCCACTAATAGCACATGATCCATGTTGGCAGGCATAACAAATATGACCATTAACATATTTGGTTCTATACTCTACGGGTGGCTCATGGATATCTAACGAATGATCTCGGAAGGACCATCGACGTATCACCATCAACTGTTGGAGGATCATCTCCCTTTACTTCCTTTGTGACACTTGTGAAATGCATACGCGCCATGTGATGTGAAGGTGCTTGTATTTAGGGAGTCCAAGTGCATAACTATTAGCGAAACCTAAAATATTAAGTAGTTTACAAAATAATTAATGTTCACATATTTGAATTTTTATTTTTTTATTATTGGCAAATAGTTTTTTGAAAGGGACTATACCCTTGATTACAAAAGAAGGCCTAAAAGCCAGGATAAGCAAGAGAACCAGAGTGAAAAGGATCAGAATCCAAATGTTACAATGATGTTCAAAGTAGCTAAAAACAACTACTACCAAACCGAGACAGTAAGCAAGCAAAATTATCGAAAAAAATTAGTAAAGGATCCGCAAAAAATAGCAAAAAGACAAACAAGGACAAGCAGAATAAAGCGATTGTAGCTATTTCTTAGTAGCTTTTTCTATGATGGTTTTGATATTCTTCCAGGATGTAAACATACCCAAAGTAGTCATATGGGCAGCGTCATTATGATCCAGCTGCCCCAAGGTCTTCTTACTTTCTTTCTCAGTACCCCAAAGAGTTGTCGGCACTCCGCTTAGGTTGGAGACACTTCTGACGTGTTGTTCAATAAATTCCTCAATTGCCCTAAAGATGGCAATGTTGTAATCATGCCTAGTCTTGGCCTTCCCTAAGCGAGAGTCCAAGGAGTGCAATTTCTTGTATATATCTTCAATTTGGCTGCTGTCCACATCCTCCTCCTCCTCCTTCTTCCTCTTTCCTTTCTCGCTTTGTCAAGTTTTTAACTTCATCCTTTAACAATTTCATATCGCCTCTAAGGCTTCCAACCTTTTTGTAGGGCTTTCCAATTTCGCTTCCCGAGGGTTGGCACTGCTGATATGGAGGAGGTCATGAGCAATATCAAATTCATGAGAACCCTTCTCCACAGCAAGGGTCTCAAGATTAAGCTTCCTAGAAGCCACAGTAACCGGTCTCCACGAGGTAGCGGCCAAGTGGGGGTGGGAGCATCAACAGTGGGGAATGGGAGAAGAAGCTGAATGGCTGGCATGGGGGTGACAGTAGCGGTGGCAAAGGGCGAGAGGAAGAAGAGATAGGGTGGCAGCAGCAGAGCTCGCAAAGGGGAATCGAGCTAGGGGAGTATGGGAGACCAGAAACCGAGAAGCAGAGACAGCATTTGTGTAACAACAAAATGAGCCCTTGGTGCAAAGGAACCACTGGGAATGCTTTTGAAACTCAAGAATGGAGCGTTCGAGCGAGTTCAAGCCAAGTAATGGGGAAACAAACTAGACGATCCCTACGAAAATGATTAAGAAAAATAAGGTGTTTCGTAGAGAATGTGACAAACCTACCTTCTAAAGATATGAACCGTATCATCATGCGGGTTACTTCATCATATGGCGGAGGGATCGAGCTAACAAGCAGGCCCGTTGTTAAGTGGGTCAGTTTCTCCTCTCCCTCAACAAATCTTCTCTCTTCCACATCTCTATCAACCCTTTTGTTGAAGAATCTGAAGCCCTCCAAGCCAAGGCCGGTCGCTTCAGCAATAAGCTCTTCATTGATTAAGACCTTCTGCCCCCCATACTCCACTGTCCTCTCCTTCCAATCCTTTGCAAAACGCACAGATATGCTCTGGTCATGCCCCTGAACTTTTTCCATGAAGTTTGTTATGCCACCCTTGCTAAGAATGCTCCACAGCTCAATATTGTCTTTCCAGTCTGGGTCCACACTAGGCTCAATTTGACAAGGAGGACCCCCATCTTCTCTCGTTCGAGGCTGTTTGCAACTAATTCCTAACTAATTGCTAAAGCAGTCCACTTTTTGCTATAGTAATCCGCACCAAAATGGAAATGAGAGCCGTCATGCGATTCCCACAATCATTTGCGTATCTGCTGATCTCGAGCTTGCTTTGAAAAATGCGGGTGAGAATAGCCCGCTCCCTTCCATCAATCACTTTATCGCCACCTTTGGTTTCCGTGGAGGTTTGAATCCGCCTTTTAACAGTCACATTACAGCCCGCATGCGCGATTTTCAAAATCGTGTATCTCCACTTGTAATTCCCCATATGATTCACACTATCTTGATTATTAGACATGAATTGCATAAACCAATACTTTAAATCAACACGTGCAGGAGTATTTTCCACACCCAAAATTCATACCTTATTTGAAGATAATGCTTACGTATGGAGCTCCTTTGAATCTTTGTTGTGAAGTTGCTTAGGAATGTTGTTATTGTCCCAAACTATAAGGTTAACATTAATGCCATAATTTTCCAAAGCACATCCGCCAATTTATTACCCTCCTTGTAGGTATGCATGATCCTGAAGTTATTAAAAGTATGATTAATACTTATGGACTCGCAATTAAATCCTTGATGCTCCAGCTTGGAGATGAGCACTGCTTAAGAAGATTAATGATATTTAGGGAGTCTCCTTTAATGATGAGGTTCTGAATATTATTTGCCTAGGCAATTCTCAGACCCCAAAGAGCAAGATAAAGCTTTAGCAAAATGATTAGTTTGAATTCCCATTTTACCAGCATACGCAGCTATTATATTGCCTTTATGATCTCGTATCACTCCTCCCCCTGCCGCATTCCCAGGGTTTCCCTTAGAAGCCCCATCAAAGTTCAACTTATACCAATTTAGATCTGGAGGATGCCATTTAATCAAATATCTATCAATGCTATTCCCGGGAATGTTCTAGCTATTAATTGATCCAATCTGCCAGTTGGAAAGAATGTATTCTTCATTTTCTGGATATCTCTTGTTCTTGGGGGGTTTAGATCCAGCAATATTCTCTTTGATACCATTAGAAATTTTCCCAATACTAAGCTTGTAGTTTTGCTTTCTGTTTCTGAAGATAATATCATTTCTGTCCTTCCATATTCTCCAGATTAAATGAGGGATAACCAACTTCCAGATCCTTTTAACAACACAATGCTTAAAGGGTGGGTTCCAATGAGTCCATAGTTGATTGAGATCCTTCGGCATCACCCAGAGAGCTTGAAATTTAGAAAGGGCAAAACTCCATAATCTAGTGGCATATTCACAATGTATGAACAGTGGTGGTGATGTCCTCAAAATCTTTCTTACAAAGATGGCACCTATTAGGGATTATTAATCCTCTTCTCATCAGATTGTCATTGGTAAGAATTCTACCTCTGATAGCCAGCCAAAGGAAAAAATTTATTTTGGGAGTTAAATCAGACATCCAAATCCTGTTCCAATTGAATTATGTTTGATTACAATGAAAGAAGTTATTGTATCCAGTTTTGACAGAGTAATTCCCATCATTGGAGTTAATCCATACCAACTTGTCCTTGGAATCCATCTGACTTAATGGAATAAGTTCTAAATGATCTTGAAGGGAGGAAGTAATTTGTTTCAGATCATTTCTATCAACAGTAAGTTTTTTCCACTTCTTTCTGGTGCCATTTTCCTCAATATAGTCCTTGATTTTGATGCCATACTTGTTTATAAGACTGTCCTTGGCCATCCCAAAACTCTCCATGAGATTGCCATTAAACCAATTGTCCTCCCAGAAGTTTATGTCCCTACCATCCCCCACTTTCCATTTATTGCCCAGCCTAATGAAATTTTTGCTTTTAACCAAATTGTTCCAAAAAATGGAACCATAGGGGAGCTGTTCATGAAGTAGAAAGGAGTACAAAGATTGATGCTTTAGATATTTTTCTTTAATTAAATCTATCCAAGGTTGTTTTGCATATTTGAATATTACCATCATATAATGTGAAGAAACCTATATGAAAAGACAACAATTTCATAATTGTTATCCCGAGAAAACAACATTAGGTACATTACTACACAAAAATTAATCTTCACAAAGTTATATATTGTCGTTTCATTTTTTATGTCTTCCCTGAAAACATAAGAATGGATTGTGAACATGGATCGACCCATGTCGTTGAGCTTCAACATGTTTCGTTCATGTGCATTGTCATAATCATCATTGAAGTGATGCATTATAAAACAAATTAAACTAAAACAAATGGTGCACAATCTTATTTATTCGTATTTTGCATTCATATTGAGAAAATAGTGCACAATAAATGATTTGTGACAAAATTAGCCACACACATTATTTTTCAAAACTGTATACTCAACTCTATATGTGTCTGAAGTAAACATGAAATGTGAATTGCAAGTGTGTTAAAAGAGAAGATAGGATAAAACATGAGGTATCTAAAATGCCCAGTCTATCAACCAACACTATAGAATATATTATCATATTATCCACAAAATATATAATATATACGCTGAGACAATTCATATAATATTAGTTATTCACAATCTAATAAATAATGTATCTCTACCATTACTCAAGAAGGAAATACAGTGTGTACATTTATCATATTGAAATGTCTTCCATGAAAAGTGCTAGAAAATCTACCACTTCTTGGTTTATAGTGTCTCTAGACACTTGACATACATCTAACCTACCTCTCGTTAACTTTTACATGCATGTATGAACATTTCACAAAGTCGATACACTCTCTAGTGCTTGAACTCAAAGAATTGAAAGATTTACATTGTTACATTGGTATAAACCGGTCATTAGTTTCACAACAAACATATCGTGAGAAAACACACAAATGCTCGAACATCGTGGTGTATCGTTTTCTCAAGACCCAATATCAAGTCCCTATGCTCATCTGGTGGAATTTCATCTTGTCATTTCCAAAAATTGTACCTCTTTCTACTATCTTGCTTCCATCGTGGTCATATAATATGAATGATAAACATGTAAGATTTTCGGAGGTATTTGACACATGTAATTTTAACATGTAAGGTGCATCTCTATATGAGTTAAACTCATATTAGAACACTCTTTACAAAAAAATAAACAAACGAGATATATGACTATCAAAAATGTGAATAAGGTAGACCAAGGATCACATGGATAAATTTCGAAGAGAATAGGGACTCTTTTCTCATAAACGTGTAATCTACCAAAACCTTTTGCACGTAAGTTCATTATCAAATACAGTGACCTAGAAAAAGTCTTAGAGATACAAAAGATAATTTGAAAAATAAGTAAATAATCAAAGGGGGTCCATATGAATACCATAAACTATTGGAAATGATAATTGCACCAATACAATCCTAAATTAGACAAATGATGATAATCCCATACTAAGTGAATTAGGAAATCGTTACCATTACACATTTCCTACCTAAATAGAATTTTAACATAAATGAATTTTAATAATCTAAACATGTTATAAAACATCTAAACATTAGTAATTTTAAAAATATAAACTATAGAAACACATATTAATACTAAGGAAAACATATTTAATCCAATGCAAAACATATTTAATATTTAAGCTCGTGTGAATCAAGAATATTTGAAGAAAAAAATGAAATATATTTAAGTTGGTGTGAATCAACATCGCCAAAAATTAAATATTTATATAGGTTTTTTCAAACACGTCAGCTTTTTTTTAGAGCAAAACATAAAAAAATAGTATCTATTTTTTTGTTTTTAGCGTGAAACTTAAAGTTGCTTCCATGTGCAATCGTTTTCGCACATTTTTTGGATCTATCGCCGGTTTTATGACCGGAACTCCCATCTTCCTCAGCTTATGTGGAGGCTCATACTTTTGAGAATCTTCCATTGTGTCATACATTAGACCATATCATCGTGAATGTGGCCCTATAGTGTGGAAGTTAGACAAATAAATAACAGAGGTTTTTGGCAAATTGAGTCGGGCCTTAACCATGGCTGAAATTTCTGGTTTGGGTGGCTTATTTTGTTGATGATGGTCTATATAGACCACAAACGTGGACCTCCCAAGCATTCCTCCCATGGCATCTCCATAAAAATCAACATAAAATCTATTTCAATCAATATTAAATGTATATCTCCTATTTGTGGTTGTTCAAAGTTTATTAAGAGGAATTTGATCAAGATTATATAAGAGGAGGGGAAGGATGTGTAGTAATACACACTCATCTCACGTACACAAATAATTTTATTAATAAGAGGGAACATCTATTTTGGCATCACAACATCGGGATAAGTACACGAAATCATTCTATTAATAAGAGGGCGACTGAATCATTTGGCCATTTGTGGATTATATTAATATAATTTCATTTTTTTATTGTTTTAAATTCCTTCAAATTATAAAGCCATACACCATATTCTTGATTAATTCTCTAAGAGCATAAATAACGGGTTTGGTATGTTACTAGGACTGCAATACAGAATTTATGCTCTCTGTTATCGTAGAGACTAAAAATTTCCTAGCTTAGTGGGAAAAATAGTGATGGGGTATTTCTTCGAATACACAGGACTTGACTTTGAATTTCTTTGTAGTGGTCTAGGTCACAACAAAAATTCCTATACTATAATGGACTCTTAGAACCTTGTTTATTTATTTCCCTTTTAACAATTTCAGTATAGTTGAATTTTGTTCCAATCGAGCACTCTTGGCCTTATGTGGATACTAATATTTAATTTAAAATTAAATCATAATTACATCATTACAAACTTGGACATTAATAATTGATACACACGATTGATGAGTATTAAATGTGTCTTAATATCTGCCAACCTAAAATTCCTTGTTTTAATGGATTTGTAACATTTTGGGATTTACTATCACTATATTATATTATGGCTTGATAAAAAAACATTGATTTACTACAGAAAAAAAACTCTTAAGACAATGAAAGTAGAAGATACTTCAAAAGAAGAAACATGGTACATCAAGATAGAAACATGGTATATCAAGATTAAATCTCCACATATTGTAAGGGTCATAGGAAATCTGATAAATTTAAATAAAATTGATAAAATATACATCAATTATATTAGAGTATATATGACATTAACTCCCAACATACAAAAAAAAAACAATTTCTCTTGTTGTTGTAGAATCGAATATGCCAAAGTATTATAACATGAAAGGGGTAAAATAACAAAAAGAAAACTATTTCCATAAATCCGGCTCACAACTATGAAATAAACTTATGAATTTTTCACTATAAGCCCATTTCCCTCATTTATTTGTAACTGAAGAAAACCATTTTGTATAGAGAATGTGTGGCTAATATTTCCTTTACCATAATGTAATTGTAAGAGGGTTTAAAACCTATAAGCAAGGATCATGAGGGACGACATGCACATCAACGGATGTGCGAATGGCAACGTGAAGAGATCTCGGGAGGAGTGAGCATTAACCGAATGTGCGTGCAAAGATTCGACAAATGGGTAGAACCTCGATAAGCCACAAAACTCTCCTCTATCTCATAGATCCAAAAGGGTGTACATATAGGAGGTGCTGAGTAACCCCCAATGCTGTAATCATGACAAATCAAGTGGAGAGGGGAGTTACATTCCCAAAATAGAAGTGTAACTGCTAATGATGCATATGACGACCTTGATGCACAGCGACACGTAAGAGAATCTCATGATGACCCCTAAATGACACGTGGACCTACGATCTCACCTAAGTGAGATGAATCACCTAATGATGTGGAAAATAATACACACCAAGACCCCTCCTTCATCGTAACTTAGGATGAGGCAACAAGTTCGAAACAAGAAATGGGTCCTGGCACAAATCCTGATGAGGTACCCACGTACAAGAAGAAGTCCCAAGCAGTGAAGGAAAACCCAGTGGGAAAAACATCCACCACAAGAGAAAAATACACTCTCTAATCTAAGAAAGATGCCAAAGGTGGGTCCCAGTTATAGACGAGCTTGAAAAGGTACCCATGTATAAAGAGGTAATCTCTCGAAAAGAAGAAGAAGAGAGAAGAAGAGGGAGATGAGAGGAATGCAGAAGATGCCATGGACGGATCTGAACTCTGCAGCTCTAGGAAGTATCCCAAAAGAATGTCGATGACGAGATCCTTTGCCTCTGGACTGAAGAAGAACCACCCGCACCAAACTATGTGCCTACCCTTAGGAAGGACAAAAATGACGTGATAGAAGTCTACCCACTCCATGAAGGAAACCAAAGGCAGTAGCACGAAGAACTCTAAGTCTGGTCCACGAAAGTGTGACATAGGTCTAGCAAGTGACTGCAAAGCAAACAAAGGTAATGTCACAAGTGCATAACTACGAGTATGAAGAGTGAACACCTATAGAAGGGATGTCCAATCGAGTGGGAGGGGCCTCTCACACTAGAAGTGGAATGGAGGCTGGTGTGATGACTTGTATGAGGTGTATAGGAGAGCGCTCGATATCCGATGATATGTGGGATGTGACAACACTCTACGGAATAGTGAGAGAAGGAGGAGATAAGTCCTCTCTGTAGTACTCTTGACATCGAGCGGGTGCACAATCCTCATCATCAAAATAAGAACCAAGCGAGTCTATGTCAGTGGAACTACCATCACATGAAGAACAAGAGGAGACAACTGGATCAAAGCAGCAGCAACAATGGCAGCAATATGTGAAGGGTCTCCATAGAGGGACTGAAGAATGCTCCAGACACGGTGGGGTGGATCTAAGTCTACCATGTGAAACCAGAGAGATCTGGAGACATGCATCATCAAGTGACCAAAAACATGGTCGCAAGTGTCAAGGAAGTCCTCCAGATGACGATGATCAGTGGGTGTAGGAACTGGCCCAAGTAAGAAGGGTGAAAGACCCTCGTGAGTGAAGTAACATTCCATGGAAGCACACCAAGCTGAATAGTTCCCTCTCCTAGTGAGAAGTGGTGGAGGTTGTAAAGAGATCCTATGATGCTCAAGTCTAGAAAGAGCACCCTCCATGATGCAGGAAGCAAGAAGTGCAAGGTGCACAAAAGCAAGACGTCGGACTCGGCCAATAATGCGTCTGCGTGTGAAAACCCAAGAGTACTAGTGAACCCCAGAATGTGGCACTTTATAAAGTAGTTCGTTTACAAAAAAATGACAATGTCATCATGTAATGTGAAAAAAATCATGCAACTTTGACTAAAGAAGTGCTAAAAAAACAAGTGAGTCAAAAGTTATAGCATAAATACGATTCCCACAACTAATGGAAAATGCCAATAAATGTTGCAAATGCATTAAAAAAATGCCCGAAATGGGTGCAAAGGGTGTCGTGTGGGTACTCATTGGAAATGGCATCAAATTTTAGGTAGGGTTTGTTTTTTGCGAGGGGAGTTAGCCTCCTGCCAACCCTGGACCTCGCCTCCGTCTTCAACATGTGTAGGAAGGGAATAATTAACAAGCAAAATGAAGCCTAAAATATTACAATGCCATGAAATAATGTTTTCTCACCCTAAAACATTAAAAGGGGTTGTTTTAACCACCAAACAATACTAAAAGGGAGTGATGGGGGCCCACATTGACTCGCAATGACTAAATTGAACGTCGAGCCACATGAACACGCCCAAGCAAAGTGTGCTAAGTTCTATACGGGTGGTCCACATCTGGGTCAAAGGAAGGTAGGTGTGCTCACCATGTGGATTAGGGGCTGTTGAGCCAGAGAATTGAGTGGTCAAAGCACCAGGAAATCCATGTAACAGCCACGGTTTGAGCTCGAGAGGTCGACGAGTTTCAAATCCATGTGTGAGCTAGATAGGAGTGAGCAGGTGATAGGAAACCCTCGTAGTCACAGAGGTAACAAGAGAGCCCGAACAAGAAGGAATGGAGGTTGTCGGTTGTAGGGTCATGGAGTGAAGCCATAAAAACAAAAATTTCACAAGGCGAAGCCACAAGCCACAGGATTTTAGTGTGGGAGGCTAAACATCACTGAGAACCAAGGGAACACTTGGAGCAACCAGCTAAAATCCATGAAACTAATGTGAACCAAGAAAGCCAAAGCAGGCATGAAGAAGTCAGGACCAATGCAGAGGCTAGACCAACACGTAGCACAAGTTGAGGGAGCCATTGGAGGGGTCGCCGTGGAGTGGAATGTTGGGAGTCTAATGCATAGAATGATGGCGTAGTAGCAGAGACACCGGTCAAAGCCACAAGCAGTAGTCAAAGCCATGAGCGGAACATGGAAATGCCGATGGAAATGCCAACTAGGGAGGCTAGCCTCCAACCAACCAGTATGCAGAAGCACCAACATGAGAACCGAGTGGTAGATGCCAAGAGTGTAGGTCGGCAGAGCAATGCAAACCATGCTAATGACAACCCAGAATGCAAGCTGAAGCTCAAGCAAAGTGAAGAACGAGTGGTCCAAGTCCAAACACAAACTCAAACCCACAATACAAACCCGAGACGAAGTAGACAGAGTTGAAGGGAGTAGGGTGAGTTAAGTGAACAAGTTGGTGTGGAGCTCGATGAGCTGGGGGCAAGTAGGCCCTAAAACAACTCTCTAGACACGCATGTAAACCCATATAATCGAGTGGTCAAAGACACTAAACTTGAACAACCATTTCAAACACATGAATAATCTGAAAATGAAATATGTCCAAACAGGGATAATTTTAGTGGCGAATATTCGTAATATGGCGAAAATTTCATTTTAGGAAAATTTGAAAAGGTGATTTTTTGGAGCGGGTCGGTGTCCTGTTCGCCTAAAATATATACTATATTTTTGGGGGTCAGCTTTGCCTTCATTTGAAAACATCTCCTATAAAAACCTAGGTGATTCGGGTAGTATACCTCAAGTAGCTTACCAAATTACCAATACTATGAAGTTTGAACTCGCATACTCTTAAGCACCAGAGATTGTTGTTAGCTTGTTAGGGTTAGTTATTGATGCGCGACAGGGATATAGTTGACACATGACAAAGAGTTATTACAGACGCGTGAAAAAGGAATAGGTTTGACGCGCGATAGAGAGAGTTGACGTGTGATAGGGCATGGCGATTTGACGCGTGACAAGGGTAGAGTTGACACATGGCAAAGTAACCTCGAGATAGTGGACACATGATAGGGCATAGGTAGTTGACACACGACAATGGAAAAGTTAACGCGTGAGAGAGACCTCGAGAAAGTGGACGCGCGACAAAGACCTCGGGCAGTGGATGCGCGATAGAGACCTCATATAGTGGATAGAGTCACTACTTGGTTCTTTTGTTGATGCAGGACTCTCTTCAGAATAATGGAAGGTGCTAGTTCTAAGAATGCGAAGACCCTAAAAGTAACTAAGAAATCTTAGAAATCACTCTTCAAGTATTTTGGAAACTCTGTGGATACAGATATTGAAAATACCAACCATATAGATGCCACCACAAAGAATCAGAATACTGACTGTGTGGAAGGTATTATTGATGTGGACATGCATTTTGCACAAGTATCAAAGTCAAACAAATGACACCTACGATAATATGCTAGATCTTGAAGATATTGTTCCTGTTGGGGTGCAACCAGAAGTGCATCAAGATATCACACATACAAATACTCAGTAAAATGGAACACAGAAATCAAATTCAAATTCCAGTCCAAGAAAGAGGAAACTAGGTGATTGTGATATTGCTCAAAATTCTACTCAAAAAAGTAAAACATTGAAAATGAACAAGAATATGTGGACCATTGGCAGGACATACAAGTTTGATTGGGCTGCCAAATTTCCATTTATCGAACCTGTACAATCATCTAATTCTAAAGAGATCCCATCTGAATGTACATGTACAATATATACATGGAAATTAAGAAAGCAAAAAAAAATCAAATGAAGCTGGTCACTATAGAAAAGCATTTTGGAAAACAAAATTTGATCAGAATTGAGGGCGGATGGCCGAGAAAATCAAAACACACAGGTGGAAAACTGAAAAAGAATGCATGTATGTCGAGATACGCAGCGGAATATGAGGCAGAGCGGAAAAACACAGACATCTCTTGGAAAAGGGAGGAACGATCACATTGCATATTGGTAAGATGAAACAAACAAATATACATGCAAAATTCATGCAATTCTCTACTCTATTTCACATACTAAAAGAAGGAAGACCAATTTCAGATTTCCTTGATTTTAAATTTTTGTATCAATTTAATAGAATGCTGAACGTACCTCAGTCTCATTAGTCTGAAAGTAGTGGATGGGAAATGGAAAAATGCCTTTCGATGATAGAGAAGGAATATTTGAAAGAGAATGTAAAAAAGAAAATTTATCTCTCTTTCAATTGATGAAGTGACAACAATCGACAACACTGCATGGGTATGTATCCACGTCTATACTTTAGAAAATCATATAAGGACACCTCATCTATTGGGTGTTATGAAAATGGTTGAAAATTGCAATGCCGAAAACCTACATAAAATAGTTGTTTCTCATTTGAAAGATATTGTTGGAATGACTGATTATGAAATTGCTACGAAGTTGGTATGCATTAGAGTAGATGGTGCATCTATCATGCAAGGTCACCGAACAGGGTTGTGTGTTAGATTACAAACAACAGTGGCCCCATATATGCTACCAATTCACTGTATGGCTCACAAAATGAATCTAGAGTATCAAATGGTGAGCAACCATGAAAATGTTGTTAAATTAGAAGACCTTTTAAGAGAACTTCATACCTATATGTCAAGCAGCCCAAACCAATTTATTGAGTTCCAGAAATTTGCAATTGGAATTACGAGATGGGAAAAAAATTTGAAGGATGTCGAGACTATATGGATCTCTTTGTATGAACCTACATGCCAAGTTTGTGAGGAGTATCCTTCGTTGGTTGGTTTCATGCACAAATATCGTCATGAAGTTGATAGGGTGAGGGACTTGTTGTTTCGTTTAACTGATTTGGAGACATTGCTTACATTGGTTGGTATTCTTCCAATGGTAAAGGAGATCAATACACTGATGAAGCATGCACAAGGCAGATTAATCTATATTGTGGATTTTATATGGATGAGAAAAATGGTATGTCAAAGTCTTGATATATTGTACTATTCCCAAGATAGTTTTGATGCACCTATTTTTGAGAATTGGAAAGCTTTATTAGATCTTAAAAATCCCAGCACCTTTTTGAGATTTAATATCCATGATCACCTCTACATCACTGTTAATGGGAGGGAAATACTACTGCACATTTTGCAAAAACGTCAAGATATTACAGGATCGGAGTGAGAAGATGATCATGTGACACGTAATCTCTTTGAGTCTGTTATAGTTGAAATAAGAATAAAGCTTAAAAAAATTTAGAATCCTTGTCATCAGAAATTAGGGAACGTTTCTGCAAAGATAAAATTCTAGAAGCCATGGCTGTGATGAATACTAATTTTTGGAATACTGAAGGTGGTCGTGCATACTTTATCGAAAGCATTTCCATAAATCCATGGGTACAATAATGGAACAATTCATAAAGACTTCAGATCTCAAGGGTATGGAAATCAAAGGTATACTGAATGCTGATTTATTAAAGTTTCAATCAACAAATTTTGCAACAACAATGAGGAACCAATATAAAAATTTAGATGAACCTTTTGAAAGTGGTGCTATTACAAGGCTATGGCGAGGAATCTATCAAAGTTCTATCTTACAAGAAGATATCAGTGAATATTTCAGATTATATGAGTTATGCCAAACAATGATTTTGGGGTCTGTGGAGGACGAAAGGGTTTTCAGTGCATTATCATTTATAAAATCAAAACTGAGAAACAGGTTGGATAAAAATATGGAAAGTTACATGAGGTGTTATGTTTCTCGATACTCCATCAAAACCTTTCCTTTTGATAGAGCAATTGCGCATTGGAATTCCCTTTGTGAAAGAAGAGGTGTGAATAATACAGCTACAGGTACCACTATTCCCAATGTTGAGAGTGTAATTGGTGCATCATCACATTCTACAGAAGACAACATCGAGTTTGAAGAAGCTATTGATAATGGATTGTTTCAAATTTAAATAGGTATCTTCTTCACCTTAATCTTATTGTTTGTCACTTTACATTTTTTTCAGTTCTTGTTATCATTAAAGATGTTACAGGTTGACATCCATCCGAGTTAGATGGTACTTCTCGGGACTGAAAATGTCAGGAAACTCACCCATCTATGAACCTTAATCTTAACCTTAACCTTAAGTAGGTATCTTCTTCACCTTAATCTTAATCTTATTGTTTGTTACTTTACATTTTTTTAGTTCTTGTTATCATTAAAGATGTTACAGGTCTATATATTTAAATTTATTTAACTACAATATTTTTATTTTTTTGAAAACGTGGGTTGACATCCATCCGAGGAAGCTGGTACTTCTCGGGACTGACAATGTCAGGCAACTCACCCATCTATCTACTAATCCATTTCTCATGTTGATTTTTCTTAAAACATAGATCTAGCACATTACTAGTGGCAGTGATGATTTCAACTTTAAATAGGTATCTTCTTCACCTTAATCTTATTGTTTGTGACTTTACATTTTTTCTGCTCTTGTTATCATTAAAGATGTTACAGGTCTATATATTTACATTTATTTAAATACAATATTTTTATTTTTTGAAAACGTGGGTTGACATCCATCCGAGGAAGCTATTACTTCTCGGGACTGACAATGTCAGGCAACTCACCCATCTATCTACTAATCCATTTCTCATGTTGAGTTTTTTTAAAACAAAGATCTAGCACATTACCAGTGATGATTTCAACTTTAAATAGGTATCTTCTTCACCTTAATCTTATTGTTTGTTACTTTACATTTTTTTCAGCTCTTGACACTTGTTATCATTAAAGATGTTACAAGTCTATATATTTACATTTATTTAAATACAATCTTTTTATTTTTTGAAAACGTGGGTTGACATCCATCCGAGGAAGCTGGTACTTCTCGGGACTGACAATGTTAGGCAACTCACCCATCTATCTACTAATCCATTTCTCGTGTTGAGTTTTCTTAAAACAAAGATCTAGCACATTACCAGTGATGATTTCACAAAGCAATCTAATACACTAGAGGTAAGTTAAACCCTATCATATCATCTTTCTTGATTTCTTACAATTATGTTTAATTTATTTTTTATATTTGCAAAATGCTTTGATATATTTTTTAATTGTGGGATAAAATGACACAATTGAATTTTATAGAGGAAGATATTTCTATACTATAAAATTCATAATCCACGATACATTATACAATTTATAATATACGTCCACATAAAATTCATAATCATCCATATATATCATATCATCACCATATCATTATCATAATCTTGAGTCTTGACACTACAATTATTATTAAAACAATTATTTATCTAATTTAAATTTATTAAAACAATTACATTTTTAAAAACAATTCATAATCATATCATTACAAGTATATCCATACTAATTTCATCTATATCCATTCTAATGTCTTCTACATCCATTTATTTATCATCTATATCCATTCTAATGACATCATGATCATATCATTACAAGTATAAAGAAGAAGAATTATCTTAAAACAAGTTTAAATGTCTAGAGAAGAAGAATTATCGTGCTTGAAGCTAAATCTACGTCCACATTAAATTGATCATCATCCATATATATCATATCATTATCATCATTCATCATCATCTATCATCATTCCATGTTTCTAAAAAAATTATCCATTATCATCATTCATCATCTACGTCCACATACAATTCATGATAATCCAAGTAAACAAGAAACATACGTCATCATGATTCATCCCTATCTAATGCAATCACCATTAAGAGTAAACCAAAAAGCATAAACTCCATATACAATCTAAAAATTCTATCAAATCCATATGCAATCAAAATTAAAGATTATATAGTATTTCAAATTTTAAAAGGCTATCAAATCCATATAATTAAATTCAAATACCATGACCACAACATTCAATGTTACAAATTTTCAAATATAGACTCAATATTTAAAGTTTCCACACTCAATAATAAAAGTTTCAACCCTCTTTTTATGTATCCATTTCAACTCCTGTGCTCCTTTCCCCAATGGTTTCTTCCCCTGTGGTTGTACCCCTTTCCCAACAAAGAGAAATAACCCCAGAACTTATAAGATCTTCCGCAACACTGTCCAGATTTTTTAAAATTCTTTCTTCTTGATTTGTCGCATCTCCATGCAACAGCAAATTTGGATCAGTTGTTTCCTTAGCTTTGAATAATATTTCAGGGTCGAAGCCATGCTCTTTAATTATCCGCTTTAGTGTATTGTTTTGTTTGTTAACCAAAACAATATTTTCCTTCAAATTCTTAGTTGCGGATAAACTGTTCTTCATTGTTTCCAAGTGAACTTGGAATACCTTTGCTTGACTCTTCAAATTTTCATATTTCAACTGCACAAAAAGAGTAATGTCAATTCAACATATTACTAAAAATGAAAATTTCAAATTAACAAGAATGATTGTTTGAAAGTGATAGTACTTACAACCGCTCTATCTCTCTTGGCATTTGCAATTGCTACCAGATCCTTGTCCTTAGACCATTTGTTAAAATATGCTTGGGCCTCAGCACTAATATTTTCCAATTTTTTTAATGTCTTATCCAAAATGTCGTCTTTATAGTTGTTGTTATACGTGACAGTCCCACTTCTTACTTGGGTAAGTAAGGAATCCATCTTCGCAGGTTGATTCTAAACTGCAGTGTATAAACTATCTCTTTGCCAATAATTTTCAAAATGACTAATAATCTCATTGATAATAACTTTATCCCTTCTCTCCCATTCTATGAGTTGATTGATATGAGGTAGAATAAACTCACTGACATGGGATTGACAATCATAACCAATTAAGTTCTCCAAAGGAAAAGGTAGCAACTATTCACTATCTGTATCTGATGAAGATGATCTTGCTGGAGAAGTATGGGGGCTTTCGACTAGATCAACTGCTACTTGTTTTTGCCTTTGGGTGGCCTGATCCTATTTGTGATAAAATTAATCAAGATTTAGATAAATAAATTTAAATTGAAATGTAATTCAATATTGTAAAGCATGTTGAAATTGAAGTATACCTGCTGGCCTTGAATCATCTCATGGGTATTGAAAAAACCAGTTGGGTCATTGCTATCAATGCCCAAATAATCTTCATCTAAATTTATATTGTTCAAAACCGATATGCTCGTTGCATTGGGCAAGCCACCAAGTGAGAGCGTTGGAATTCGAAAGGAGGAGGCAATGTTTAGTGTCCCGCTAGGGGCCGGAGCAATTGGCATGCGTTTACCAATGTTCTTTTTCCTGTTCCTTTGGTTGGCATTTTAAAAATTATTGGTTGAGGGGGGGTCGGTGCTCGTTGTTTGAACAGAAGGACTGCAATGTGTTGAAAATTTCAAGAAAAAACATGAAAAACTAGAAAACAATCCAAAAAGGAAAAAACTACGAAATTAAACGTAGTATTGAAAAGTTGTACCTTGTTGTTGAGGGGTAGTTTTTCGCGGTGCTAAGGGTGGCCATGTAGGAGTAGTATTTGGTGGTTGTTCAGAAGATACGAATGCATGCGACTATATGGAGTGAGTTGGGGAAGAAGGTTGAGTTTCGAAACATGAGTATGGTCCAAAGTCCCTGCAATGTCATCAACATCAAATGTTATGTCAATTCAATTGGTTAAAATTTAAATTGGAAAATAAAAATACAAATTTGGAATTTGTAAATAATATATGAGAAGGTATTACTTCTTTGGCGTTTAATGAGTTCAAATTGTTGAGGGTTCAGAGAGGAGTGAGCTTCCATTTCAGATTGGGAGTCTCCTGAAGCCTCAGCGTGTTGTTGGCCTCTTCCTCTTGATAACGCGTCTTTTTTCGGGAATCACTTTAATAAATCTTCTCTGCAAACCATAAATTGTTAATAACTGTGTAGTGTAATGTCAAAAATTGAAATACAAACTAAATAGTTTATACCTGTTGTTCTTCAAATGGAATTGACAACTTCATCAACTCCTCATCAGTGCAAGTAGGAATTTGTTTGTCTTTTAAATTTAAAAGTGCCTCGTAATAAAGGCCGAGGAGATAGTTTGTGGAATAAATGATAGGTTTTTCTGAAAGCTTTGAATTTGTTATGTCAGTTCTTATTTTTTTTTATAGATAGGTGCACCAATCAAATTTTTGTTTTGAGATAGTGGCAACTATGTATGCAATGGCCCAATTTGGTATATCTGTTTGGTGACCCTGCAAAACTATTCTGGATTGAAAAAATGAAATAACTGCAGCAAGAAAGTGGTGTGCAATTGATTGCGTATCCACACCACGCCTGGATTTATTGACATGAGCTGCAAATGCCAAACAGTGAGAATTAATATAAATTTATAACACCAAATTGTATCAAAATAAAAAACTAGAATAAAAATGATGAATGAAAATGAATTATACTTACAATCAACATGGAAACCAAACTTTGATTCAAGATATTTCTTGTCTTCTTCCAAGAGTGTTGCCTTCGTAATAACAGTTGGTAAATTTCTGAATGGAAGGCCCATAAACCGATGGATGTCATTTGCTTCGATATTGAATTGAAACATTCGGCCGTCATTCAGAGTCACATAAAAAAGGCCGTCCTCTGTATTGTAGGATGAGAGAAGGTAATTCAAAATATCTGGATCTGTTTCAAAATGGGGCATGTCAACGAGCCCAGTAAACTCACACGCATCCATCAAATCTTTATATTCGGAAGACATCTTTAAAATAGTATGGATGTGGGGGCACAAGGATTCCTGTAGATGATCTTTCCCATGGATTGGACTGGATTCTCTTCTTGATTTTTGTCTGAGCTTACGGTTATGAAGAATTTGAAGTCGCCATTATAGTTGTGCTTGCATCTTTGACAATGAGGGATTCTTGCAAAAAAATCGAGAGTCGGAAAGTGTAAATGAGAAAATGACCAGCGTGAGGGTATTTATAGGCCAAATAAAGTGTCAATGGGCTTTGTTGTTGCATGTCAATGGGCTCTGTTGACACACGTCAATGGACTCTGTTGACACGCGTTGATGGGCTCTATTGATGTGCATCAACAGAGGTCATTAACGCATGTCAACAGAGCCCATTGACGCGCGTCAACAAAACCCATTGACGCGCATCAATAGAGCTCATTAATGTGCATCAACATATGCCATTGATGCATGTCAATAGATCCCATTGACATGCATCAACAGAACCCATTGACGCATGTCAACAGAGGCCATTGACGTGTGTCAATAGAGACCATTAACGCGCGTCACTTACCCTTGTTTACGCACATCAAAACCCTGTTGATGTGCGTCAAAGGGCTTTGTTGACGTTGTCTTGACGCGCATCAAGGATGGTTATTGATGTCGTATTGTCATGCATCAAAGGTGCATCGATGTCTGGAACTTTTATTTCTCTCGGCTCGAAAAACCTGGTGAAAATTTGGTTTTGGAATACTATCAAATACGCCTTTTGCTGAAACTGGTTCCGGGGATATTCGTCAGGTATTTTCCACCTACAATTTTATAGAGGTGTCTTAAAATGAACCCTGGCCCAAAATCAATGCAATAAATGCATGGTGTGGAGAAGGCTTGAATATTTTCAATGCGATGAAAAAATAGAGTGTGTTTTTTGCCACATTGAAAAATGCACATTATTTTTCAGCACTTTGAAAAAATTGATTCTGTTCTCCAAAAGGTGCAATCCACTGTGCTTTTTCTCCTTGTTGTAAACATGCAATCCACATCAACTACTTGTTAGGTGGACAAGGTTTGAATTTTCCAATGCGATGAAAAATGGTGTGTGTTTTCCAACACAAAAAAAAAAAACACGTGTTTTTTAGCACTTTGAAATACGCGATCACGTTCTCTAAAAGGTGTAACCCGCAGTGTTTTTCCTCATGGTTGTATACATTGATTCTACATCAACTACTTATCAAGTGGAGAAGGGTTGAATTTTTCCAATGTGATGAAAAATGGAGTGTATTTTTCGCCAAGTTGAGAAGCACATGGTTTTTTTCAACACTTTGAAAATATGATCCCGTTCTCCAAAAGGTGCAACCCGCAATGCTTTTCCTCCTTTTTATAAACATTTAATCCACATCAACTACTTCTCAGGTGGAGAAGGGTCTAATTTTTACATTGCGATGAAAAATGTAATGTGTTTTCCACGATTTTGAAAAATGCATGTTGGTTTTTAGCACTTTAAAATACGTGATCTCGTTCTCCAAAAGATGCAACCTGTGGTGTTTTTCCTCCTTGTTGTAAATATTGACTCGACATCAACTACTTGTGAGGTGTAAAAGGGTTGAATTTTTCCATTGCGATGAAAATTAGAGTATGTTTTCTCGCCATGTTTAAAAATGCATGGTGTTTTTTAGCACTTGGAAATATGCGATCACGTTCTCCAAAAGGTGCAACCCGTGGTGTTTTTCTTCATGGTTGTAAAAATTGACTCCACATCAACTACTTGTCAGATGGAGAAGGGTTGAATTTTTCCAATGTGATGAAAAAGGAGTGTGTTTTTCGCCACGTTAAAAAATCACGGTATTTTTCAACACATTGAAAAAGAGTGATCCCTTTCTCCAAAGGTTCAACTGCGGTGCTTTTCCTTATGGTTGTAAACATTGACTCCACATCAACTACTTGTTAGGTAGAAAAGGCTTGAATATTTACAATGTGATGAAAAATGGAGTGTGTTTTCCACCACATTGAAAAATGCACATTATTTTCAACACTTTGAAAAATGTGATCCCGTTCTCCAAAAGGTGCCACGTTTAAAAATGCACTATGTTTTTCAGCACTTTGAAATACTCGATCCCGTTCTCTAAAATTTGTAACCCACGGTGCTTTTCCTCCTTGTTGTAAACATTAAATCTATATTAACTACTTTTCAAAGCGGAGAAGCATTGAAATTTTCCAATGTGATGAAAAATGGAGTGTGTTTTCTAACATAGAGAAAAACACATTGTGTTTTTCAAAGACTTTGAATTACGCGATCACGTTCTTCAAAAGGTGCAACCCACGGTGGTTTTCCTTATGGTTGTATACATTGACTCCACATCAACTACTTATCAGGTAGAGAAGGGTTGAATTTTTCCAATGCAATGAAAAATGGATTGTATTTTCGCAAGTTGAAAAACACACGGTGTTTTTCAACACTTTGAAAAATACGATCCCGTTCTCCAAAAGGTGCAACCTGTGGTACTTTTCCTCCTTGTTGTAAACAAATACTCCACATCAACTACTTCTTAGGTGGAGAAGGGTTGAATTTTTCCATTGCGATGAAAAATGGAGTGTGTTTTCCGCCACGTTGAAAAACACACAAAGTGTTTTTAGCACTTTGAAACACGCGATCCGTTATCCAAAAAGTACAACCCGTGGTGCTTTTCCTCTTTGTTGTAAACATTGACTCCACATCAACTACTTATCAGGTGGAGAAGGGTTGAATTTTTCTAATGCGATGAAAAATGGAGTGTGTTTTCTGCCACATTGAAAAATGCACGGTATTTTTTAGCACTTTGAAAAACATGATCCTGTTCTCCAAAATGTGTAACCTACAAGTGCTTTTCCTCATGGTTGTAAAACATGAATCTACATTAACTACTTCTTAGATGGAGAAGGATTGAATATTTCTAATGCAAAGAAAAATAGAGTGTGCTTTCGCCACATTGAAAAATGCACATTGTTTTTCTAAGCACTTTGAAAAACATGATCCCGTTCTCCAAAAGGTGCAACCCATGGTGTTTTTCCTCCTTGATGTAAATGTAGACTCCACATCAACTACTTTTCAGGTGGAGAAGGGTTGAATTTTTCCATTGCGATGAAAAATGGAGTGTTTTTTCTGCCATGTTGAAAAATGCAAGGTGTTTTTCAACACTTTGAAATACGCGATCTCATTCTCTAAAATCTGCAACCCATGGTGATTTTTTTCCTTGTTGTAAACATTAACTCCACATCAACTACTTATTAGGTGTAGAAGGATTGAATTTTCCATTGCGATGAAAAATGGAGTGTGTTTTCCGTAACGTTGAAAACGCATGGTGTTTTTCAGCATTTTGAAAAACATGATCCCATTCTCCAAAAGGTACAACCTGCAATGCTTTTCCTCCTCATTGTAAACATTGAATCCACATAAACTACTTATCAGGTGTAGAAGGGTTGAATTTTTCCATTGTGATAAAAAATGGAGTGTGTTTTCTGCCACGTTGAAAAAAGTACGATATTATAGAGTACTTTAAAATATAAATCACGTTCTCCAAACGGTGTAACCCACGGTGTTTTTCCTCATGGTTGTAAAAATTGGCTCCACATCAACTACTTGTTAGGTGGAGAAGGGTTGAATTTTTCCAATGCAATGAAAAATGGAGTTTTTTTCCACCACGTTTAAAAACTCAAGATGTTTTTCATCACTTTGAAAAGCGTGATCTCGTTCTCCAAAAGGTGCAACCCGCAATGCTTTTCCTCCTTGTTGTAAACATTTACTCCACGTCAACTACTTTTCAGGTGGAGAAGGGTTGAATTTTTCAATTGTGATGAAAAATAAAGTGTGTTTTCCACCACGTTGAAAAATGCATAGTATTTTTCAACACTTTGAAAAACGTAATCCTTTTCTTGAAAAGGTGAAACCCATGGTGCTTTGATTCCTTGTTGTAAAATTTGACTCCAAATCAACTACTTATCAGGTGGAGAAGGATTGAATTTTTCCATTGAGATAAAAATGGAGTTTTTTTTCCACCACGTTGAAAAATGCACAGTTTTTTTCAACACTTTGAAATACGCGATCACGTTCTTCAAAAGGTATAACCCATGGTGCTTTTCATCATGGTTATAAACATTGAATCCACATCAACTACTTATCAGGTGGATAAGGGTTGAATTTTTCCATTGCGATGAAAAATGGAGTGTGTTTTCCACCATGTTGAAAAATGCACAGTGTTTTTTAGTACTTTTAAATACACGATCCTATTCTCCAAAAGGTTCAACCTGTGGTGCTTTTCCTCCTTGTTGTAAACATTTATTCCACATAAAATACTTGTCTTAGGTGGAGAAGGGTTGAATTTTTCCAATGTGATGAAAAATGGAGTGTCTTTTCTCGCAAAGTTAAAAACCCATGGTATTTTTCGAGAACTTTGAAAAATGTGATCCCATTCTCCAAAAGGTGCAACTTAGGTACTTTTCCTCCTTGTTGTAAACATTGACTCCACATAAAATACTTTTCAAATGGAAAAGGGTTGATTTTTTTCCACGTTGAAAAATTCTTGGTGTTTTTCAAGTAATTTTTAATATGTTATCCCCCTCTCTAAAAGGTGTAACCCACATTGCTTTTCCACCTTGTTGTAAACATTGACTCCACATAAACTACTTGTCGGTGGAGAAGGGTTGAATTTTTCCATTGCAATGTAAAATGAAATGTGTTTTCCGCCATAATGAAAAATGCATGGTCTTTTTCAGCACTTTGAAAACCACGATCATGTTCTCCAAAAGGTGCAACCTATGGTGTTTTTCCTCCTAGTTGTAAACATTGCCTCCACATAAACTACTTATCAGGTGGAGAAGAGTTGTATTTTTCCATTGCAATGAAAAATGGAGTGTGTTTCCACCACATTGAAAAACACATTGATGGGTCGTTGTATTCTTCCTATCATTTAACCGACATAATCTTGGTCAAGTGTCATTCTTAAACGTGGTTGTGTCCAAGGCAATATGCAATAGAGTATGGGAGAACCAGTTATGCATTGAGTTTTTGGGGGTTACTTAGCTTAGTGGCTATTCGATGGAAGTGCAAGTTAAAATCTATGAAAATTAAATACGAGTCTACGAATTCAACTGTTTATACTGAAATGGATCTCAACAACTAATCTTCTCACTTTGTAAAGTAAAATACGCAAACACTTATTCTTAACAATTTAAACCATAACTGAATAACTGGAATTCAACAAAAATTAAGATTGTTTATGATCTAAATTTGCATGGAAAAAGCATCTACTTAAAAGTGAAAGCAATAATGGAGAAAATAGGGATAGTTAATTAAAGCATGCATGCAACAACTCATCAAATGATAATCGCAATAAAACTAATCGAAGGACTGTATGCATGAAAAACTTAAAGTAACCTTGTATCTCCTCGGTTGAGTGGGCCCTTTCTCTTCCTCGAGATAGAGTGATCAACAACTTCTAATTCTCAAAATGTCGTAGATTTCATTAAATTTCAAATGAGTTCATAACATATCCAAAAACAAATCCAGAACAGTTTGCAGATAATTTTATTTGATAAATCAAAAAGTGGTACCACCAATTCTGAAGACAAATTATTCATATAGATAATGTTTGTTACAAGATCCACCATATCAGGTGGCATTAAACACTGTTTCATCAAATATCAATTAAAACTCTTAGATTCCTATGGGCCGTTAGAGTCAAGCCCAAGCTAATAGGTCAATTTGGAAACAGTCTTCAGCCGCATGCATCAAACTCGAGCAACTTATCCACCAGTAACCTCCATCATTCCCTGCACACATCATCACATTTGATCTCATAAAAATAGTTAGTAGGAGGTCATGTGATAAACGGTTTTCATAAATAATAGCAAGGAAAAATGCATCAACCTACTAAGACATGACTATACAAAACATCCCCATATACAAATGAGTCATATCACGAAGAGTATTTCTGGTCTGAAGAAATGATATTAATGAGCCAAACTATGCACTCATCATTCCCCCTGACTTTACCTGTTGCATGTCCCAATGCAACTCATCTGCGTCCTGCTCGCCTTCCAAGTTGTTCAGCCATGTCATACTCCTCGAATTGATCAACGTATTGCTTTGTGGTATTCTTGCAGACTGAGTATTGGAGGTAATTTCCACCCAGGTAGTGAAACTATCATGGGACTGTGTTGCATTGTTCTACCATGTTGTGAGAGGGCTCAAGAGGAGTGGAGGCCGTACTTGAAGGCCAGCCCATTCATCAGTGTATTGTTGGCTGGTCTTTTCTGTGGTTTGTCTAATAATGGCAATGAGGGCATCACCCCTTCGCATGCTCCAGCTCAAATTCTGAGGAGAGAGGACCTCCCTACATTTTAAAGGTAGGCTTAAAGTATCCCATCTCCTATCGCAAGCTTGCCAAGCAGCTCCAAAATTCTCCTGACTATAATTTTCAAAATCAATAATACACTGAAGCAAAATCTGAAAAGTATGCACCCCAACCCCTTGCCTGGTAATATAATGATCTAAATTTCTTCCGCAGGGCGACATCTGTGTGATGGGTTGGGAAAATGTAAAATTCGATTGACTGAGCAGTGTTATTGAAACTATCTGTTTGTTGTCTCCAAGTTATTTGATTCCTCAATACAGACTGAAAAGCTTTAATTTGAAAATCCCCCACAAATAGGTTGATCAAGAAATCAGGGACATTGGTTACTACCATGTTATGTAAATAAAATTCACAAAGCAAATTTTGAATTTCCGGGGTGTTGTTCTTGTAGACTGATAAAAAACTAGGTCCATCGAGAATTTCGTGAGGGGCTTGAGAACACAATTGAAATAACTACCAAGAATAAAATTGCTCCTAGACATACATGTTATAGACCGAGGAGGGTTTCCTACAGGACAATAGTTTGATGGCTAAAGGACAAACAGAGTCTAAGATAGATGTTAATTTTTGTTTTTCCTCTTCCAAAGATTCTTTTTCCTTTTTTAATTTTTGATTTTCTTTCTGCAATTCCCTTTTCTGAAGGGAAAACTGTTAGAAATTATCTAAGAGGGTAATACCTGTATCATGTTGTCGCTTTAGACAACTCACCTCATGCTACAGGGTAATAATCTCCGAATTTTTTCTACTGTCTTTTGTGTAAATTCAGCTTGTAATAAAAGGGTGGACTCTTCCATACCTTGTAACTGAGATTTTAGCAATGCAATTTCCTCCAGATAGTTGTGAGAAGGCTCCACTTGGATGTCAAGCATTTCCAGAGCTCCAGTGTGAATTTCCATAGATGACAAAAATGCAAGGACTCGATTGAAAGCGCTTGTCTCGCAAACATGAGCCAAACCACCGGGATTGTAGTTGCATGGAGGAAGAAAGGGCCATGGGACACTTTCCTTTTGAATCAGAAATGGACGGGGTGGTCCCTTAGGAGTACCAACCATGTCGGCATGCATAGGAACGTCAGCTGCCTCAGCTTGACTATGTGAAGGGCCCGAGGCAAGGGTAGACCGAGGTGTAGAAGAGAGACCATATTTTAGTTGCTTAGGCCTAGACCCTTCACCAACATGTCCCTCGAGCCTCCACTTTGGGTGAAAGAAAACTTGGTGTGAACACAATAGGTGAATCAACCCTGGGTGCTTAAGCATAGACTTTCCCCACTGGATTGGTGTTTTTGGCATACCTTAATGATAGAATCTGCGAGGTACTCTGGCAAATTGACCCAAAGGGCCTGGTTGACATGTCCCTTTTTAAGGTGAATGAGCATTTTGAGTGCATCACCACCCAGAATAGAAGCTGTCCGTCGCATATAAAATACTTGTTGACCCATTTAGCAATCTCACCCTAGATTCTAGGAAAACTTTTCCGCTTAACACCCTTCTGGACACCCAATGGAGTCAGGATGACCTCAGGAGTGCCTCTCCTTCGTCGTGGAACTAAGCAATAAGACTTTGCAAAGGGGCATTCATCATAACCTTTAACCCAAAATTTGGTAGGCCAGATAGGTCAGAAATGACCTAACTGGTGATTTCAACTTGTCGTCCACCAACTTGCGAGCATGTGGACTCAAAATTATTCAAGAACTCTTCCACAATGTTCTCATCAAACCCTTTAAATTTCCGAATGAAATCTAACCATCCGAAATCATGAAATACCTGTAAAAGGGTGGCATTCCGAAGCGAGGCATCCGGTGAAGTAGGTTCTGATGTCTTTCGTGGTCCCATGCTAAGCCAAAAAAAAAAGAAATACTCAGTAGTGGAAAGACCAGAGCAGAACATTTCTTCCACTTCCCGTCGATTGTTTGATGATACGGTTGTGATTGATGTGCATACCACAATGGGAAGAGGTATGATTGAATGAATGACACCTTATTCCTTGGGTAATGCAACATCAAGCAAAGGTGACATCAAAAAAATAGTGATGAGACCGATCACCCATGTGAAATTAAGATTTTTGTGGCGGCACATATCCCATGGTTGAGGAGCATGCGCCATCTGTCCCGATATTGGAGCATGCGCCATCTAATCGATCTCTCTACGGTACGCGCACACCTTCCCAACACTCAACAGGTATTCCTCCTAGCCCTAACCCTTATCTATTTCTCAAGAGAATGAAAGGATAGAAGCAACTCTATTTCGAAACAAATTCTATGCGAAACATTTTGGCACGCTCGGTGGGACCCTTTTTGGGTTTCTTTCTTTCTTGCTTGCTTTCATAGAGGGAGCACACTTGTTGTTTCTTTCTTCTAAATATTCAAAAAATATTTTGTCATTTTGGTAAAAGAATTTATTTTTTTCTTTCATGTCTTTGCATTAGTGAAAATCATCTTATTTGCTTCATCGAAAATCACTTTTGATTTGGGTTTAAAACACGTGCATCACATTCTTGCTTGTTGTTTTTAATTCTAGTGAACGTAGATTAAGTAACAGGTCATACATGTGGGGGTGATATCCACGGTATTGAGAAATTAATCTTACTCTCACTACACAACACATACCAAATCACATCATAATCAACACAACAGCTCAAACATCCCCCCTTCCCGCGGTATTCCTCCGCCCGATTGAGGTAGCCTTATGAGCCAAAACAAACTTGACATCTCCCTTAGGTCTCTTGTTTAGGATTGACATCATCTGGCATCTAAGGCATAAGCCCAAAGTGATTAAAACTAATCCTAGGGTTAGTCTCTTGATTTGCTTGTGCATCTTGCTTGTTTTTAGTTTTTTTTTTCTCTGTCATACACTGTTTTGATCACTTCAAGACAGTTTGGTAGGTATATTAAGCATTGTTATCCCCAAACCAGTAGCTTCTTACATCCTCTCTTTGCTTTCACAGTGATCGACACTGGTCCTATACTACCGACATCGGTTAACTGACCGATGCTTGGCTACATTTTGACCGACATCGGTTATCTGACCGATATCGGTTACTGTGTTTAATAGTTTTTGACAAACCAGCAACCTATCAATTCCAACATTTTGTTGTTGTTTCTATTCCGGATTGATTAAATCCCTATTGTGTCCTCTTGTCCATGGTTGTTATCACGGAAACAAGCTGCAGCCATGGTTTCACATGCCTGTTCCGTGCCTTTGCCTGAGTCACCCCCTTCGCATCCTATGGGGAATCCTATGGATACCAGTAATTTTCCCACGATCCCTGTAGGAGATAAGGAATTTGCCAAATTTTTGGATGCTAATCCTAGCGCCATACAATATTATTTGTCTCATACCCCTGACCGTGCACCCGACGGTCAGCTCCTTGTTGGTATGCCTATTAGTATCGCTGCTCACTTAGCCCCTTCCCCACCTAATAACTCGCCTCACCGTCTTCATCCTTAGCCCCGTCTCCCAGCTCAGTAGCTTTGGTGGTTCATACTGCACCAATTGGCTTTCCTTTCATTAATCTAGGGCCCCACATGTCAATACCATCCACTGACCCTACCTCATCTCTCTCACAGACTGTCTCTTTTATAACTTGCTCTCTGCCACCTATACACACGAGCTTTCCCTCACAAGCTCCGCCCACCTTTTCATTTCCACAAATTCATCTAGTGGCCTCAACCTCTTATATAGGACACCCTTATTCAGCTGCCCCAACACATTCATCACCATTATCTTATCAACATTCACTCCCACCACTATCTAATAGCGGCTCTTGGACCAATCCTCCTCTTTTTACAACGACAACACCATCATCTAACCCAACCAATGATTTAATCAAACAGATGATGGACAAGATGCAAAATCTTGAGGCTTCTATTTCAGGAAGTCGTAGCACCCTGACATATGAGAAATTTTTTTGGGAGCCTATTCATCCTTTTGTCCCCCTTCATACATATCCTCCTCAATGGGAATTACCGAAATTTACTCGCTTTAATAGTAAGGAGGACCCTCAACAACACTTGCGATCGTTCAGACATGCCTGCTATCTGATTGCTCATGACAATGCCTTACTACTCTGTACCTTTCCCATGTCCTTATCAGGACTTGCCTTGGAGTGGTACAGTGCTTTAGCCCAGCACTCAATCTTCTCCTTTAACCAGTTAGCCCAATATTTCTTGGATCACTTCTCCATCAATATTGCCAAGAAAGTATCCATTACCGACCTCTATGCCATCGACAATTTGAAGACGAGTCTATCGCAGATTTCGTTGGACGATGGCGGGGCCTCATCAACCAACTTACTTACGCCTTACCTCAGGCCGAGCTCATCAAACTCTTTACGTGGGCCTGCGCTAAACACATTTCTCCCACCCTCCAAATTCAAACTTTCCGCACCTTTGATGAGGCCTTTACTATGGCTCGGAAACTAGAGATTCGAGCCTTAGAGGAGGAGAAATTGAGGTTACGCAACAAAAGCTCAAATTTTCGGACCCAAGACTCTACCACCAAACCCAACACCACCAACTCTCATGCATCGGCTGCTTCGAAATCAAAGGGTGCAGTACACGCAGTGACGGTCAAATCTCAAGCACTGTCTAATACCTAGCCGAAAGCCACCTATAAGTATAAAGCCGAGCCCATCAACTATACTCCCTTGGGAGAAACTTATGGTGTGATCTTAGACAAATTGCTTAAAGCAGGAGCTATCACCTTGCCTCCTGTTAAACCTCACTCCAGGTTTGATTCCACCCGTGCTATTCCTTCTTGGTATAAATAAAATGACTTTTGTAACTTCCATCGCATGAAGGGACACAGTCACGAAAACTGCAAGATGTTGAAAAACATAGTGCAGGAAATGGTTGATGCAGGGGATATAACTCTCAATAATCCTAATTCCCCGCTAATCGAAATTTAAAAATCTTCAACAAACCATTTCCAAACCATGCATCTAACAGTAACACAAACCAAGACACCTCAGCCGAGGAGAAGAGTGTGCATGAGATCCATGCGATTTTCAACTCCCAACCTAGGGCTTCCATTGAGGAAATTCTGAATCAAGATTCTTCACCAATGTAGGGATTCTCACCCCCTTCTCCTTCATCAAGACAAGAGGACAGTCCCACTATTCCTTTACCCATAAAGGAATTAACCTCCTGAGTTCTCTTCTCACAAATGAACCTTCTTACACCACATCCCTGCAAGATTGTGAGTGGATGTTATCTAACTTATCTATTTCCCAAACATCTCCTTCCACCACTCTTGTTGCAACAGAAGAAGGCTTGCCACTTTTTCTGTCACCCTTAGAGGAGAAACCCCTTGAGTCTACATCACCAAACTCCTCAATCATGATGGATCCCCTCGAGAATGCCCTCCTACCTATTAGTTCTTCATCACCTAAATCTTTCCAGCGACCGATTGACCTCTTAACACTCATTGATACAGACCTCATTTACCCCCTGTATCACACCCACAAAGTGGACCGGAATCACAACCCATCTCTCTTCCATACCAAAGTTCCTGTTCACACGTGAAGAGTGTCATCCCTCAGAAGATAGATGAGCCTTATGGGAGTGTTTGAGTACACCATACTCTACTCAAATGCAGGTGACTAATCCAGACACCTCTACCATATACCGAGGTGTTTACAAAAGCTCAAAATGCCTATGTCCTCACCTTCACCCCCTCATCTCTATCAAATCCCTTAGCCACCTCTATCAACCTAACCAAACCTTCCCTTACGCTTGGAACTTCACCAATTCCCAGCCTGACACACCCACCTAAATGGTTAGATTTATCCAAAAATAATACTGTCAATCCACCTAGGAGACAGACCCAATCTCCTCGAGTCCAATCTATGCCTCTGCCACAACTAAAACCCTCACCCCCGATCACACCGATACAAAGCAGCACGACTTCAGCCTTCACCATCACACCTACCTTCTATATTAGGGCCTCACCCCTCCACCTTGCCTCAATACACCTTGCCTCCCACATCTTCTTTAACACGACCTATACCTTTTGCACCCCTACAGACACTCACGGGCGTCTCAACACCGTCACCCCAAGTATCTTGCCTACCTGCCAACCCTAAGCAAACTCGATCATCGAAGGACTTGTTTGCTATCACTCCTCTCTCCTCGTGGTTGTTTCCTGCCACCACGTCAGCTGGGGCCTCATCATCTAACCAGCTAAACATAACTTCTACATGAAGAAACCACGCCTCGTTAAAACCAATCATCAAAGTCCCTTGCCTAAATCACCACCCATATGAACCACTCGTACCCAACCATTACCAAAACAATCAAAAATCTCACCTACTCAATCAATAACCTCATCTTCATCTGAATTTGACCCACTCAAAGGATCTTACTCCAAGATCCTTGATATGTTGGTAGGGGATGCGACCATTTCCCTACCCCCGCTCAGACTCTATGATCCATCTAAACCTCAACCTATAGGTTATGATGAATCTAAAATTTTTGCTTACCATCACACACCAGGACACGATGTAGAAGGATGCAAAGCTTTGAAAGCCATCCTTCGCAGTCCCCTATCACGGATAGACACCCTAAAAAGATAATTTATGGAGAAAGAAGCCCTTAGCTTCGATCCCTTCTCCTATACCACCTATCCCCACCTTGCCAAAATCTATCATCATTGCAACCCCGCCTCTCGAGAGTAATGACTTATCCCCGCCATCTTCCTCCTCTCGTATTCACGAGATCAACATGATTAACATTGCTACTCGAGGTCAGAAAAATAATGGAAAAGCTAAAGAAAGCACACCTGCGGCCTCTCTTTCTCCTTCTGCCATCCCGATCGCACCACCACCTAAAGTGGTCATTCGTGGACCTGCCTATCCCATCTCTGATGGAGTTTCCCATCGCACCATGATCAAACAACTTCACCAATCTCCTATCAAAATGACACTCTATGATCTCATTCAAACATCTGAATTGCATCGACAAGCTTTAATTGAGATCCTTCAAGGGATAGAGGTCCTACCTAACGAAACCTTGCCCATCACCTCCATTTTAACACCCAACCACGTCGCTTCTCTCACCAAACAACCTACCTCCACAACCACTGCATTCTGTCATGACAGAAGCCGCGCCGCTTTGTCGGTTTTCAAGAAGAAATTGTCATCTTTGGTGTAGAAGATCCTGATCCAGCTCTTTTCATCTCGGCTTACGTCTAGGACATCCGGGTATGTCGTGTTATGATCGACGGGGTGCTAGCCTAAACATCGTCTCTTCCAAAGCCTTCCAATAGATGAATATCCCTCCTAGCTGCATGTGTGCCAACCCCACCATGTTGCGTTCATTCAACGATGCTATTACTTCTACCTTAGGCACCGTGATCCTTAACATTCGTGTAGGGCCATGTACCTTACCCGAACTCTTCTATGTCCTTGAGGGAGAATTCTAATATAACATATTGTTAGGCCACCCTTGGATCTCGGGCTATGGGATGCGTTCCCTCCACCTTACATAGATGCATAAAATTTGAGTATGAGGGGAAGTCTTACACCGTCAAAGCTGACGCTTCCCCTTTCAAAACCTGTAATATGTTATATCGCCCTAATGATGTGCTTGTACCAGTCAAGGCACCCATTGATCCAGCCAACCATCTACTTCAACCACGCCTCAACCATCCACCTTAACCACACTCACACCTTCGACCAATGAATCCACCGCCGCGAATACCACTTCCTTCCCCGCAGACAACATCCCAACTTCATATCCCTTGGTAGATGTTTTTCAACGCCTTACGCTAGGGAATATCACCTATACAACGTTAGCACCTTCCATACCCCACAGGAGTATGGACAGTTACATGCACATCCTACCTACTACTATTGTGTGGGGGAGGTGATCTCCTACGGACCACCTAATTGCTGCACCAACCTAACGTGTGGGGGTGTCGACACATCCTCTATCACCCCTGAACCTCCCCTTGGTGTGGTTCCCTTCCAATATGATTTTCAATATCTAACCAACCGTCGTTTCGCCTCACCTTCCTGACGCGCTATGCTTGGAAGGGTTTTGGTTTTGGTCTTTATGAACAAGGCCGACATACGATCATTCCCGTAACTACCCGCAAACACAAAGATCGTCGTGGTCTTGGATTTTTTGAACCACCTACACCGAAGAAACCTCATGTCAATTGTATCTAGGAAAACAACGAAGTCACCCCTTCCGAACCATCATCGCCCATTTTTCCATCTTCACCCACAGAATCAATAGACCCGGAATCTATCCCTCCTAACTTTTTTTTCATGAATGCTATCTTCCTGGGTCCTCTCACTTATCAATGCGATAGTGAGGACCCATATTCTCTCCCCCTTTTGTATCCAGATATGATTGAAGAAGATTCACCTTCAATTAATGTTGTGGAGTGCCAGGATGATGACTCCATCCTCACCTACCTCGGTGCGGATGACTCTTATATTCAACGTGCCTTACCATCTGACACCCAAACTATGTTGAATGAATCGACTATAGAAATCAACATCCACATAGAGGACGATCCTCACATTTTAAAGATCGGACAATATCTCGACGCATTAGAACAAGCCGCCTTCACTACCTTCCTCCGTTCCCGCAATAAAGATTTTTCTTGGTCCTACGCCAACATGCCAGGAATCGATCCTGACATTGTTGTCCATAACATCACTCTGAAACCAGACTCTAAACCAGTTAAACAGAAACTAAGAAAAATGCATCCACGCATTGCCCTCTTGGTGAAAGAAGAGCTTCAACGCCTCCTTTTTGTTTCTTTCATCTTACCTATTGACTATCCGCAATGGATTTCTAATGTCGTACCTATCACTAAAGTGACGGGGGACTTCGGATATGTACGGATTTTGGGACCTTAACCTTGCTTGCCCAAAGGATGACTTCCCCTTACCTAGCATTGATCAACTTGTTGATCTCACTACGGGCCATGAGATGCTTTCTCTCATGGATGGCTTCTCAAGATACAATCAAATTTTGGTAGCCCCGGCCAATCAACATAAAACCACCTTCATTACCCCCTGGGGGACCTTCTGCTATCATGTCATGCCATTCGGCCTTAAGAATGCTGGTACGACATATCAGCGGGCTATGACTTATATTTTCCATGACATTATGCACACTATCCTCGAGGATTATGTCGATGATCTTCTTGGAAAATCCAAACATCGCAGTGAACATCTCGATGTTTTAACCATTATTTTCAATCGCCTGTTACAATACTGTGTTCGTCTTCAACCAAAGAAATGTGTCTTTTGCGTCCTTTTGGGAAAACTCCTTGGCTTTATCATCTCTTTGCGTGGCATTGAGGTCGACCCAGCTAAAGTCAAAGCTATCCTAGAAATTCCCCACCCACTAACCTCAAACAATTGCGTAGTTTGCAAGGCAAACTCCAATCTATCTGGCGTTTCATTTCACAACTCTCGGATCGATGTCAACCTTTCCATCATCTCCTTAAAAAGGACATTGTCTTTCAATGGAGCGAGGAGTGCCACCAAGCCTTTGAGGCTCTTAAAGCTTATCTCTTGCAACCACCCGTGCTTGTCCCACCTCAGGACGATCGCCCTTTCTACCTTTACCTTTCTGCCACCGACCATGTTATAGGAGCCATGCTCACACATCGTGACTCTGAGCATCGAGAACAAGCAGTTTATTACATAAGTCGTACTCTTGTGGATTATGAGACTAGGTATACACACGTAGAAAATTTGTGCCTAGCCCTATCATTTGTGGCCACAAAACTCCGACATTACCTCCTGAATCACAAAACTTTTTTCATCACCAACGCTGACCCCATACATTATATGTATGCCAAACCTCATCTAAACCAACGCATCGCCCGATGGATTATGCTCCTCGCCGACCTTGACCTTGAGTTTGTACACTAGAAATCAGTCAAAGGACAAACTATCACAAACCAACTCGCGGAAGCCCCTCTACCTGGGGAACAATTTACCAATTTTACTTTCCCTGATGAGCTCATCGCAACTCTTTGACTCAGTGATGTGTCGTATCCAATGACCCTCTTCTTCGATGGATCTAAATGCCAATGCGGTGGAGGGGCAGGCGTGGTTCTCATTCCTCTTGAAGGTGAACCTATGCCTCTTTCATTCAGGCTCGATTTCCCCTGCACTAACAATACAGTGGAATACGAGGCCCTTGTTTTGGGTCTCCACATTGCGTTACACTTAGGTGTGAAGTCTATTAATATTTTCGGTGACTCTCAATTGGTAGTAAATCAAGTTACTGGCATCTACCAATGTAAAAATGAGGAACTTCAAAAGTACAAACATTACGTGGATTCACTTTTGACCTTATTTTCTCATTATTCTATCCAAACCATTCCCTGCTCAACTAATAAATTTGTAGATACTATGGCTTGCTTGGCCTCGTAAATTCTGGCCTCACCAACTGACTCGGACATATTTGTCTTGGTCCAACAACTCTTTGCCCCATCTTACTTAGTTCCAGGATGTTTGTATGGTAAATAATGTATCTGCTGATTCGCAGGATACCTAGTATCACCAGTTTCACGACTACCTTACAACCTCTGTTCTACCACCTGACCTTACTAGTAATGGAAAACATGATTTTCTTAAAAGTGTTTCTCGTTATGTCATCATGGGGGGACTCCTCTATAAACGTGGCTTCGATGGTATCCTCCTTCACTGTCTAACCGGCGCTGAAGTCACTCATACCACCCAACAAATCCATGACGGACTTTGTGGCGGGCACTTTAGTGGCCTCGCCATGGCCAAGCAGATCCTTCGCCTAGGATATTATTGGCCTACTATCAATAAAGACTGTTGTGAATATGTTAAGCGTTGTGTTATGTGTCAACAACATGCCAACCTTCAACATACTCCTAGCCACCCGTTACAGGTCACACGAGATCTTTGGCCTTTCTCACAATGGGGTTTAGACCTTATTGGCGAGATTCACCCACCTTCTTCACAGCATCACCATTGGATCATCATGGCAACCGAATATTACACTAAATGGGTGGAGGCCATTCCACTCATTTCAACCAAAAAAGAAAAAATTGTTGAGTTCATCAATCATCACATTATCTGTCGTTTTGGTGTTCCTCATCGCCTGATAACAGATAATGGAAAATCTTTCAAAAATAAGTTGTTACAAGACCTTTGTGACAACTTTGGTATCAAACTTAGCTTCTCGTCACCCTACTATCCACAAGCAAATGGACAAGCTGAATCTTCTAACAAAACCTTAATCAAAATTCTCATGAAAGTCGTTAACAATTCTGGGAAAAACTGGCATGATCACATCCCCTTTTCCCTTTGGGCTTATCGTACCAGCATTCGTACTTCCACTAATGCCACACCATTCTCTCTAGTGTATGGTACCGAGGCTGTCTTGCCTCTCGAAATACAAATCCCTTCTCTCAAAATATCTCTTCAGGATATTCTCGCCAATGATGACTTCCGCCAAGAGCGGTTAGCCCAATTAGAGCTTCTTAACGAGCGTCGTATTATAACTCTTGACCACCTACAAATTTATCAAAAGCACATTAAGCGTGCTTATGATAAGTGAATTCATGAGCGTACCTTTAAGATTGGTGATCTTGTCCTCAAAGAGAATCAACATGTAACCAAACTAGAAAAGAGAAAATGTGGAAAATTTGCTCCTAATTGGATTGGGCCTTACATTATCACTCACACCTACGGATCAGGTACTTATCGTTTAGCTTCACTTAATGGTAAACCCGAGCCTGAACCCCTTAATGCCTTGCATCTCCGACCATTCTACTGTTGAATTTAGTGTTACATCACTTCTTATCTACCTTGCGCTCGTCCCTTGAGCTCATTTACCACCTCATACACCTTGTTTCGTGCATCTCAAAATGGAATCAAGCTCACATGGTTTGATCATCACCTCCTCTTAAAGATGCCTTCCTTTTTAGTCTGGTCCATGACTTAACAAAAGATCAAAATAAAAGTTCTCAATTATATGATTCTGGGATATTCTTGAGTCAAACTTCCTGTAAAACTAGATGCTTCATGCCAAATGGACATCTAGACCACTACACTCTAAACTAGACTGCTCCCTCAAAGGATAGCTATGTGCAAAGCCACATCTGTTATTATACACTAGACTACTCCCTCGAAGGACAGCTATGTGCAAAGCCGCATCATGCTACTATAAGTAGACTGCTCCCTTGAAGGACAGCTATACAAAGTCAGCCTCTATCAGAAGCTTCTCGCATTGATCAGCTTCGTGAAGACCTCAAGAAACAACAAAATGCATATCCCATATAGACTTCCCGCATCGATCAGTCTATATCCAGAAAAATAAAAGCAGTATTCAAAAGCACTTTTGAGTCATGGACTCATCTATTTAGGTTTGGATCTATTTCGTCAGAATAATCACCTTATAACAAGTCCTCTACGCCCCAGCTATACCATCCACCTCACCTCACCATTCTTCAAAACAACAAAACTCAAGGGACGTGATGTATATCCGATATATTGTGATTATACAACTCTTTTCACCTATCAACTTCTCGCCTATGCAAGGTACCTAGGGATTCAAGCTCATCCTATGATAATACGTGGTTTGTTTAGCTCTTTCCAACTATGGGACATTTTTGCCTCTTTTACCCGAATCTGGGATTATATGTTGACCTTAATCAGGACACGGTTCCCTAATGCTTGGGTAAGCTAACCCTCACTTCACCTATACCTTACCAACTCCAACAACCTTACCCTACCAATATCAAAATTTTTACCAACCAACAAATTGCCTAACCACAACCAAATTGCCTGAATTCACCTCTCCCTGGTCCTAAGGGAGAACTAAATCGGTTTGAGGCCCCTCCTTGCTTTGTGCAATGGGATATGTAGGCAGCACTTAGGAGACATGGGGTCTCCCAAGGTTAGCTCAACCATCCCCTACCATAACCTATCATGTGTGGTGTTTTGCTTAAAAATATAAATGTTTTCGCATATTTATATTGATAACACTCACCTTTGTCCTTTACCAATCCAAACATTCAAAACACAAACATTTCTTATTATTATCATAACCTCAAAATCAACATACATATTCAATTTTATTTAGATGTTAAACAAATACATCTTCTCTATCATCGACACGTAGGTCGGCATCCTTATTTATTCTTCTACCCCTATGAAATTCACGTAGGCCCCCACGCCTCATCCCGAACTAGGTAGTGATGGTGATCGTCGACGCCGCTCACCTAGCCTCTCCATCCTCAAAGGGGCCACTGCTATTGGTTCCTCCCACTGATCTGCCAATCTCTCCTGTAACATACGAATACGCCTCTCGCATGGAGGAATCTTGCCTCTAGTCTCTCCACTCGTGACTGCGAAACCTCTAACAATCCCGTTGTCTTATTCACCTGTGTTTGAAGCTGGTGAACTAAACCCTGCAGGCAGTCTCTCTCCACTGTAATCACAGCTAAGTCAGGATGATCAGCCCTCTCATGTGCACCTCACAGCTCTGCTACCCACCATAATCTATAAGACTTTGTCACTCCTACATCCATTACCCTGCGATCGGCTGTTGTCTCTTCTGGTCCTTCTGGAAGTGTCGGTCGTGGCGGTGAGAAGGGTGCCTCAAAGATCGATCCTCCTGTATGGTCTATGAGCCATGGGTATATCCTGAACAAATCCAAATTGTCACCGCACGCGATCTAGAGGAATCCTCTCGTACTCACCTGGCCTGTGTCCCGCGATCCACCTTAATCACTCTACACCCCTCAAATCCTCGGCTATGTTCACCGTCACCATGTAGTTCCCGTACGGCCTCCAATGGATATCCACAATCGTCACCATCTCCCACATCTACCTATAATACTCGGCATCATCTATCACGGTTTCGGCTCTTGCCTCTTGCTCTGTCTGGACCCATCGTCTGAATCCCAACCTTTGCACTCTTGTCTCTCCTCCCTGGATTGGTTGGCCTATTGGTCGCACACACACAATGTGCTCATAGGCCCAACAATGTAATAAGTATGCACAATCTAGTGTAGTCCTGTGATTTCACCTGCATGCCCATAAACCCCTGTATAGCTCCGCAAGATATGTAGGTGCCCATGCGAAAGTAACGCTACCTTCTATCATCTCACGAATAATACACATCAATGATTTGGAAATATTCCCCCGTCCGCTCTAGGTAATGCATAATACCCCACCGCTATCATTAATACCACTGCCAACCTTTTTGCCTCAGGGTGTGCCGCAAACATTATACCGTAAGTGAATGTCAAACCTCGCTGTGTCAAATCTCATGCAGCTGGACCAAATGTTGCCATTATCGTCTCCCACGCCGTGTTAGGCCCTACCTGATACACTGGTCTTCCTGTAATTGGGAGTCTCAAAATTCGGAACATATCTTCTAACGATCACTGTCATCTCCCCTATTGGCAGATAAAGGTATTCTTTTCAGGATTCCATCTCTCAATCAGTGCCTACAACATAGCATGATTGCGTGCGATCCGTGAATAATAGTGGATTCGCTTAACCCCACACGGTTTATTAATGCCCACTCAGTTGGTGTTACATCCGCTCGGACCCGTGACAACAAAGCTGGCACCCTATCATTCATCCTCAACCCTGCCTGTGCCTGCACACATTAAACCAACAAACAACAAATCAACAAATAACTTCCAACGTGTTTTTTATCGCAATCCACAAATTTACATAGTAACCGATATCGGTTATAGACAACCGATACCGGTTATTCTTAAACGATATCGGTCACTGCCAATAACTCACTCCCCCACTCAACTAGTTCCAACTCAATCAATTCAAAACTCAGACAAGAAACAGGTTGGCACTCAAATTCAGAATGTGAAAATGACACGCCGTATTTTTTCTTTTTATAGGTTTTGACCTCTAACCGATATCGGTTATGGCGCGCCCTAGGAAACTAGTATCGGTCTTCCAACCGATACCGGTCAATACTAACCGATATTGGTTACCTACCTAGTTTACCCTAACTCTTGCTCTTCTCAACCGAACTCTTATTTTCACCACATCGCCTGCCCCCGGCCTTTGCTCAATAGCCTTATTTTGAATTCATTGGCCTAACCCAAGGCCGGCACCTAACAATCGGCTTGACCCAAGGCCGCACCTAACCAATCGACCCGACCCAAGGCTGCACCGAACCAATCGGCCCGACCCAAGGCCACAACCAACCACTCGGCCCGACCTAAGGCCGCAACCAACCAATTGGCCCAACCCAAGGCCGTAACCAACCAATCGGCCCAACCCAAGGCCGCACCGAACCAATCGGCCCGACCCAAGGCCGTAACCAACCACTCGGCTGACCCAAGGCCGCACCAAACCAATTGGCCCGACCCAAGGCCGCAACCAACCAATCGGCCCGACCCACGGCCGCACCATTTAAGTACCTCGACCGAAGCCCACAAATTACGATTCTATCCACCCATAATGTAGCTGTTTGTTCAATCGAGCTCACCTGTTCGTGTTTTAGCATGACTAGGATACTTGAATTGATCCGCCACCCAGCTTTGCTTAGACCAAGACCGTGACGTTTATCTCAACCAAACCAACCATTTGGTACTGCCGAACATGCCTAAACGTTCCGATACCTTCCACGTTATATTCTCTGGAGCTACTTCATATGCCTTGGATACCATGATTATATCAGCCTCGTTTGGATAAACTATCAACCTTTGCCTTCTGTGAATTGCTTGTTGGCTCTTCAAACCATATACCCCTGGTCGCACTATCGCATTTTAACGTGCGTCGCCACCTTCCTTGTACTTACCCCACCATCTTACCAGCATCTCACCATCATTTACCCTTTATCAACCCTATCCCTGATTTCATGTCACCTCCATCTGTGATAGACTTGAGGGGGATTACCTATACCCTTAATTGGGGCAACCAATTTTTATTATTGTCAGTGCAACTTTAAAATACAAGCCACATGACAACAAGGGGAAAATGTAGACACCAAATTTGGGTCTTACGACACCCCTGCACCCGTATCTCGTCCCGCAACCTAACCCTACCTCACCACCTAAACCTTACACACCTAATGATTTATTAATTACCTTATAATTAATAAATCCACATCTCCAACCCCGCCACCTCATCTTGCCACCTCACCGTGACCTAGCCCTAACCCTAAACCAACCTAATTAAGACCTATGACTTGGTCCAGACCCACACCCATGACTCATTACCCCTCACCCACACCAAAACGAGCCTAATAATGACTTGACCAAGCCCACAACTGATCCCTCAGAGAAAAGGAGGGAAAGATGGCTATTTTACTAAAAATAGCCACTTTGACCTAACCAACATCGGTTCCTACTCAACCGCCATCGGTTACATAACCGCCATCGGTTCCCTGTTAATGACCTCCCCCAACCAAAAAGAAAGGATCCGGAATTCATTTGGGCAGAAAAAGAGAAGTGAAACAAGCAGAAGAGGTTGTAGAGAAGAGGATCGAGCCAAGATCAGAATCGAGCAATGGATTTGTCACACTCATCCCAGCATTGGAAAAGACTGAGGATAGCCTCATCAGCTCACTTTCCAATACCGGATCAGCCCAACTAAGCCTTACTGTCGCCACCACATTCCTTGGACCTGTATCTTCATCATAAATTAGTAAGTAGTATCTTGTAGTTCTTTGTTATCATTTGCTTTAATTCGTATTAAAAGGGGAACTTACCACCTTCGAAAGGAAGTCTAATATTTCTTGGGCCTAAGGCAGTTCCCTCACTTATTTTCTAACTAAAATCTGGTGGTCTTGTATTCTTATTTACAGGTAGTCCTTCCTAGACAAAAAGGATTTCTTCACAATCGATCTGATCTCTCTACGGTACGCGCACACCTTCCCAACACTCAACAGGTATTCCTCCTAGCCCTAACCCTTATCTGTTTCTCAAGAGAATGAAAGGATAGAAGCAACTCTATTCGAAATCAAATTCTATGCGAAACACAAAGAGTAAAACCCATTGTCCTTCATAAAATATCCTTTTTTGATGTGAGCATCATGCCAAGTTTTCCGTTGATGCTGTAGAATTTCAGTCTGTTGTTGTGCCTCCATCCGCATTTCATCTAGTTCATTCAACTACAACACTCGTTCATGATGTGCTTCATCCAAATCGATCCCAACTTCCAATGTTTTTCACCAAGTGCGTAACTCGAACTCAACAGGTAATAGTGGCTTCTTCCCAAAGACCATCTCATAGGGAGAGAAACCAGTAGTTGTTTTCAGTGTCGTGTGGTAGGCCCAGTGGCCTCGGGAAGCCTTGGTACCCAATTATTTCTGTCGGCATTAACCACCTTAGTTAGAATATTCTTGAGCTCTCGATTGGTTACCTCCACTTGCCCATTGGATTGGGGGTGATATGGTGATGATTTCCGGTGCCTGATTCTGTAGATTCCTAAGAAAGCTTCAATCATATTTGAAACAAATTGAGGACCTTGATCAGATACAATGGCCCTTGGTGCTCCAAATCGTAGCAATATCCGGTTGTAGATAAAATTAGCAACAACATCTTCATTGGTAGATGCCAATGCTTGAACTTCAGCCCATTTGGTGACATAGTCCGTGCATACCAAGAGATACTCCTTCCCGAAAGATGGAGGATCAAATGGTCCAACAAAATCAATACCCCATTTCTCAAATGGTCCTAGAACCAACTAAGGGTTAAGAGGCATTTCTGTAGAAAGTGTAGGTTTTCCCATTCGTTGGCATGCATCACACTGCCACACATACTTCTTGACAGTCTTATAAAGGGAAGGCCAATAGTACCTTGCTCCAAGGATCTTGTGAATTGTTCGTTTCACTGAATAATGTCCACCGCCTGGCTCATCATGACATGCTCACAATATGTCATATACCTCATCCTCACAAACACACCTACGAAGAACCATGTCAGGAAAACATTTGAATAAGAATCTGTTACACCATTTATATGTTGCACTATTTCTAACCAATCGCCTTCTTTCCTTATGAGTAAAATAAGCAGGAAACTTCCCTGTTGTTAAATAATTTGTGAGATCAGCGAACTAGGGAGTCTTAGTGGAGATAGCAAACAAGTGTTCATCGGGAAATTGATCTTGGACTGCTTCGTCATCACCTGAAACATTTATTCTGGAAAGAAAGTCAGCAACAACGTTAGATTTCTGGGCTTATCTATGATAGTGAGATTGAATTCTTACAACAAGAGCAACTAGCAAATGAGCCTTCTCCCAACCACTAGTTTGTTCATCAAATATCGAATGGCAGAGTGGTCAGTGTAAACAAAATTTTTATATCTAGTGATGTAATGACAAAATTTATTCAAAGCATAAACCACATGACCAAAAACTCTTTTTCCATAGTAGTGTAATTCTTTTCCGTAGAGTCCGATTTTTTCTTTGATAAAGTAAATTGCATACATATGATCTTCTGAGTCTTTTTGTCCAAGGACAAAGTGCCCATAGCTATATTAGAAGCATCAGTGTGGATATGGAAAGGTTGTCCCTAGTCAGGGCCATGTAAGACAGGGGTTGTTGTTAGCTTTTCTTTGATAGAATCAAATTCCTGCCGACATGAAGACCATTCAAAAACACAATCTTTGGTTAGTAATGAAAACATTGGGGCGGAAATTTTGCTAAAATCTTTTATTAATCGGTGGTAATAACTGCATGGCCAAGGAAAATTTTGATGTCGAGTCTCATTAGTGGTGTAGGTAATTGGGTGATGGTCGATATCTTTTTGGGATCCACCTTTACACCTTGGGTGACACATGGGGACCTAAGACAATTCCTTGATCAACCATCATTAGACATTTTTCATGACTCGAGAGATAGTTTGTTTTTTTCACATCGATCGAGTACTTTCTCAAGATTATTCAAAGATTCATCAAAAGTGGATCCATGGACAGTGAAATCATCCATATAAACCTCAACACAGTCATTAGCAAGATCTGCAAAAATGGCCAAGACTACCCACTCGAAATGTGGCGGGGCATTACAAAGCCCAAAAGGTAAGACTCTGAAGCGAATTTACCCAGGGCACGTAAAAGTAGTCTTATCCGATCGGCAGGGCAATACTAATTTGATTATACCCATTAAACCCATCCAAGAAAGAGAAATATTTCTTACTAGCCAAATTGTCTTGGACTTGGTCAATGAAAGGCAGGGGAAAATAATCTTTCTTTGTGGCTTTGTTAAGTTCCCGTAATCAACACATATTCGCCACTTACCATTCTTCTTGGGAACAATAACTAATGGGGAAACCCCATCGACTATCGATATAGGATAGATGAAACCTACCTTTAGGATATTTTCAATCTTAGTTTTGACTATGTCTCTCAATGTTGGATTGATTCTTCTTTGCGGTTGCCTTATAGGTTTGACATCGTCAGTGTAAATATGATGTGTACAAATGATAGGATGAATTCCTTTCATATCAGTGTAATCCCAAGAAAAAGCATGGTAGTGTTTCTTCAAAACCTCAAGCACCCTAGCTTCTTGATTGACCTCCAAGTCGCTTCCTATAATCAGCTCTCTACCCATACTGACAAGCACCTGCTTAGTATCATCCGCAAGAGCAAGCTCTGTACTAGAGATAAAAGAATTCAATGGGAAAACATGGGGTGGAGCATGTGTAGGATGGATACGTTATCAAAAGACGAAACTTAGTTGAAGGACAATAGAAATCGGGAACTAGATGTTCAGAATTATAAGCATAGATTTTCCTACAGGACTCAAAGCAGAGGTAATGTCTTCGTCGATATTCGAATTCAGCAGAAGTAGTCTTGATTTCCGTAGTTGCAGAGTCCTTAGAATCAATTAGCACATAAGACTCTGCAGCCTCCGTCATATGATTATGTACTACAATAGTGGCTAGAAAACAAGAATTCAAAGAGTTAGCATCCAAAGAATCCACCCATACCTGGTCACAATTGTTCGTATAAGGCTGGGCAGGAGGATATAACAAAATGTGTTTGGCTTTCGCCATTTATAATTGTCATGTTTCTGGCCTACACTCAATGTAGCAAGCAACCATAGCCAGCCAAGGTCTCCCCAAGATGATTGGATATCCCAACTTTCGAGCTTTAGGCTGCAAAACCATGAAACCAACTAGGTACTCCCATGATTCAATAGTGACCATTATATCTTCAACCACACCATCGTGCAACAATGGATTGATCTCGCTAACTACTGCTGTAAGCGGTGTTGGTTGGTTCAAGTCCCATCAAGGATAGTTGGTTAAACATTTCTATTGTGATGACATTAATAGTAGCACCAAGATCCACCAAAACATTAGATATTGACTGGGTGTTTATACAAATAGTAATGACAGGGCTCCCAGGATCCCCATATTTTGGTGAGATGAGGGTGCCAAAGAACTAAATCAGCCAAATTTCCTCGACTCTGACAGATTTGGGTATTTCTTTTTTCTTCCTGGTGTCTTTATACATTTGTTTCTAATGGTTTGGTTTAGTTCAGGGATGTCCCTTATTACACATAGTAGTGGAACCTCAATATGTACTTTTTTCAATTCCTGAACTAGTTCTATTTCATCTGCAATCTGAGTGTCCTGTAATCGCTCAGGGAAAGGGGTTGTAGTTGGTTTGGGTATTTGAGCATCCTATTCATCTGGTATTGGTGAAGAACCATTGTTACCTTCAAGTTTTTCTTCCTTATTGGCATCATCAGGTAGTTCTGTGATAACAACAGGAGGGTTCAATATTTTTCCAGATCGTAATCGTAAATTACCAATAGTGTTAACCTACATGGTATTACCCGCATCTGTGTCATCAATTGAAGTTGTCTGTTGATTTTTTGGATTGGCTACTGGCTGAGCCAGAAGTTGTGTTTGTGTTGCTTTTCCTTGATTTTGGTAGGCTTGAGGTGGAGGCATTAAAGCTTGTTGTGGCTGTTGGAACCTACGTTGTTGATTATTGTTTTGTGGTGGTGCCTAGGACTGATTTTGGCTAAAATTTTGTTGAGGACCCCACTGCTGATTGTGCCAAGGATTGGCTATGGGTGGTGGAGCCCAACCCGGCTGAGTGTAGGGATTTGTCCAAGGTGGTGGATATGGATAAGTCATCCAGTTTGAGTTTTCCCACTCAAGTTGTCCCCAAGAAGATTGAGAGGCCTGATTTGGCCATGGCATTCTCAGGATTCTAAGTCGGTCTAGATGGGAACCCACCCCGATTGTTTGGTCTCGGAAAAATTTAATTCAAAACTTGTTTGAGAGATGGCATTCAAAATTCCCTTTAATTGTGGTAGAAGTGTACAATGTTTAGTGTTATGGTCAAGTAACCCTCGCAGATTAAGCACATATCGTGACATCCAAAGGACATTCTCTCAAGGGGTGTCTCTTCCGACATTTAGGGAAATGCATGTCCAATGGTTCTTTAACGGGGTGGCTTTTGCCTTGAGTCCATCTATGGTGGATGTTAATTGTAGTAGAATGTCTATTTTCATGTTGGCCATTTCTTCTAGAAGTTCAGAGGTACCCAAAGACTTGGATGTTTGTTTCCTTCTTATCCCTCCACGTGTTCTAGAATATCTTCTACATAGCTCAGTAATTTGTTCCATGGTAAGCTTATGCACGTCTCCACCTCCCATGAGATGGAGAGAATCCTTGGTTTCTTCATCCAGTCCTTTCAGAAAGACTGTTTTAGTGATGTCTGCATGCAACTCATACCCACTACATTTATGAAGAAAGAGGAATCTATCCAGATAATCCTCTAGATTCTCATCTTCCTTTTTCTCGTATTTGGAAGAACTCCTCCTTCCTATCCCTTCCTCTACAATAGTCTTGGTATTTATCCAAGAAGGCTATTTCCATGGCTTCCCAGGAATTAATGGAGTTAGATGGTAACCCCATAAACCATTTCATAGCAGAATCTTTAAGAGTGGAGGGAAATAATTTGAGTTTTTGATTATCGAGTTCGGTAGTCATATGTCCGGCATGTGATTTTAAATTCAAACAGTAAACCGATCGTGGTCTTCTTTGGTCATTCCTCGAAAGAGGGGGAGGATGGATGGTGAGATGTTTTTCATGGGTGCATCCTCATCTGCATCGAGGACAATGGGGTATGTAAATGTTCGTCCTAAAGGTTGTTCTTCAGCATTTCCAAGATCCCCATTGTAGAATGATGTGAAGAGGATACAGAATGCTCAGAAAAGGTTCTAGGCGTGGAATTGGAATCTGTATCACTCTCAGTGTTTCTCTCTTATGAAGTGTCTAAAGAGATTTGTTGAATATTACGTGCTATAAATCTCCCTTGGTTATCTTGTGACCTATGCATCCAGGTTGGTTGGTTTAAATCGAGGTCCGAGAGAACTACTGGTTTCCTATATGAACTCTATTAACACCCATAACATATGGAATAAAACAATGGAGCTTATGGTTATGTAGTTCCCGGAAACGGCGCCAAAAATGATGGGTCGTTGTATTATTCCAATCATTTAACTGACATAATCTTGGTCAGTGTCATTCTTAAACTAGGGTTGTGTCCAAGGCAATATGCAATAGAGTCTAGGAGAACCAGTTATGCATTGAGTTTGTTGGGGGGTTGCTTAGCTTAGTGGCTATTCTACAGAAGTGCAGTTAAAATCTACGAAATTAAATACAAGTCTACGGAATTCAACTGTTTGCAATGAAATGGATTTCAACAACTAATCTTCTACTGTAAAGTAAAATACGCACACACTTATTCTTAACAATTTAAACCATAACTGAATAACTGGAATTCAACAGAAAGCAAGACTGTTTATGAGCTAAATTTGCATGGAAAAAGCATCTACTTAAAAGTGAAAGCAATAATGGAGAAAACAGGGACAGTTAATCAAAGCATGCATGCAACAACTCATCAAATGATAATTGTAGTAAAACTAATCGAAGGACTGTATGCATGAAAAACTTAAAGTAACCTCGTATCTCCTCGGTTGAGTGGGCCCTTGCTCTTCCTCGGGATAGAGTGATCAACAACTTCTGATTCTCAAAATTCCATAGATTTCATTAACTTTCAAATGAGTTCATAACATATCCAAAAACAAATCCAGAACAGTTTGCAGATAATTTTCTTTGATAAATCAAAAAGTGGTACCACCAATTTTGAAGACAAAGTCTTCATATAGATAATGTTTGTTACAAGATCCACCATATCAGGTGGCATTAAACACTATTTCATCAAATATCAATTAAAACTCTTAGATTCCTATGGGCCATTAGAGTCAAGCCCAAGCTAATAGGTCAATTTGGAAACAGTCTTCAGCCGCATGCATCGAACTCGGGCAACTTATCCACCAGTAACCTCCATCATTCCCTGCACACATCATCACATTTGATCTCATAAAAATAGTTAGTAGGAGGTCATGTGATAAACGGTTTTCATAAATAATAGCAAGGAAAAATGCATCAACCTACTAAGACATGACTATATAAAACATCTCCATATACAAATGAGTCATATCACGAAGAGTATTTCTGGTTTGAAGAAATGATATTAATGAGCCAAACTATGCACTCATCACACATGGTGTTTTACAACACTTTGAAATACGTGATCATGTTCTCCAAAAGGTGCAACCCGGTGTTTTTCCTTATGGTTGTAAACATTGACTCCACATCAAGTACTTTTCGGTGGAAAAGTATTGAACTTTTCCAATGCGATGAAAATGGAGTGTTTTCCGCCACGTTGAAAAATGCATGGTTTTTTTTAGCACTTTCAAAAATGTGATCCCGTTCTCAAAAAGGTGTAACCCAAAGTGCTTTTCCTCATGGTTGTAAACATTGACTCCACATCAACTACTTATCAGGTGGCGAATGGTTGAATTTTTCCAATAAGATGAAAATTGGAGTGTGTTTTCTACCACGTTGAAAAATGAGATCCCGTTCTCCAAAAAGGTGCAACCCGTGGTGATTTTCCTCCTTGTTGTAAACATTGACTCCACATCAACTACTTTTCAATGTTAGAATGGTTAAATTTTTCCATTGCAATGAAAAATGGAGTGTTTTTTCTGCCACATTGAAAAACACAAGGTGTTTTTCAACACTTTGAAATACGCGATACCATTCTCCAAAAGGTACAACCGTGCCGCTTTTCCTCCTTTTTATAAACATTGACTCCACATTAACTAATTTTAAAGTGGAGAAGGGTTGAATTTTTCCATTGCAATGAAAAATGAAGTGTGTTTTCCTACACATTGAAAAACTCACAAAGTATTTTTCAGCACTTTGAAAAATGTGATCTTGTTCTCCAAAAGGTGCAACCACGGTGTTTTTCCTCCATGTTGTAAACTTTGACTCCACATCAACTACTTATCAGGTGGACAAGGGTTAAATTTTTCCATTTCGATTGAAAATGGAGTGTGTTTTCTACCACATTGAAAACGCACGGTGTTTTTCACCACTTTGAAAAATGTGATCCTATTCTCCAAAAGGTTCAACCCGTGGTGCTTTTCTTCCTTGTTGTAAACATTGAATCCACATCAACTACTTGTCAAGATGAGAAGGGTTGAATTTTTCTATTGCAATGAAAAATTGTGTGTGTTTTATGTTAAACACTACACAATTATATAAAAACACGAAATATAATTATATTGAATTTAAAAATCATTTAGGATATCTTTACATAGATGGAGCATACAATTTATAGTGTTTGATCTCCTACAAAGGTGGAGTCAACACTCATCTTCAAACCCTACAATTTCTCTCCATAAATCTCTTAGATATATCCCTAGGATATCTTTCTCATCCCTTTATTATCTCACACACCAAAATAGCTACGTGAGTTGTTTATTCAACAACTTTACTCACACACAACTATTAAATATATTATTAATATGAGTTGTATTAACTCATTATTAATAATATTACAATATATTAATACTATTACATTTTATTTAATAATGTTACACAATATTTTTGTAACATTCACTCCCCTATTGTTAACATTATTAATTCCCAATATACACTCCCCTAATGTTGACATGGTATAACATAACTCCTTTTTCTGCAACGTGTTACATAGGCTTGCCTCATAATCTGGATCAAAGAAAGGCATGTAAACTTCCAATTGGCTGATTGTCTTGCTACACATGACCACAACTATGCGAAGGAACGCATCCCACATTTACTCCATGAAAATAATGCACTCGGCATTCCACTGGTGGATCATCTTCATAAAGAAGGAAGGCAGTCAGAGGACCGCTACATCAGTAAAATTTTATCTACCTTTTTACATATGTGGTTTTCTGGATCTACCACCAACCCTTTCCAAATCTATGAGTGTTACAATAAACTTAGAGACATACTCTACAATGTTTTCTTCTAGGAGGTTACATATAGGAATTTATCACACATTACAATTGAACAGGAATGTGACATTTGTTCTTATTTTCACATGTAGAAAATAAACACACAACTAAAGAAAATGTCACAACTTCATTGTGCGGCCCCATCGCTTGCGGTGGCGAGAGGTCATTGATTGACCTCCTTCCTCCATTGCCTCCTTCCTCCATGACGTCTGTTGCTAGCTCAATTGCATTTGATCATGAGGCTTAATTTATATTGATGGATGTTGGTTACCCCGAAAATGCGTCCGTAAGACAATTTTTTTAATTTTACGGACATTTACAATGACTCAATTGACACTTTTGAACATGACGAAATACATTATAAAACAAAAACAAATTAACAATGACACAAAGTTACAATACGAATTTAATTATTTCAACATAAAAGGACTCTTAAAATTGTCACGCCCTAAATATAAATACACTAAATCAATAAAAACTTTAAAAAAGAAAATTCTAAAACAAACTAGATAACATGACATAATTAAAAATAAATAAAGATTATTTTTTCAACACAATTATAACTACTTAAAAATGAGTATAAAAAAATTGACTTAAATAATAAATATTTGATAAAAAAGAAAGAAACACATAAACATTGCATTTTAAGACTAAATCTTAAAAGACTATATAAAACATAAACCAAAAAGAGAGAAACGTGAGACTACAGATTTTTATAACATAAAACATGAGCATATAATAAAATTTTAGACTCACACTATTGAATTTTTAAAAATATTTATGACACAAAATTAAAACGTGAATAACTACTAAGACAAACTAAAATAGACTATTTGGACATGAAAAATAATATAACGTAGAACAATGCTAAATAAACACGGTATTACCAAAGACTAAATGAATCAAAGTCAGCAAAATCCTGGAAGGAATTTGGACAAAATCAGAGGAGACACATATATCAAAGTAATTTTGTCAACATATTTTTGCATGCAAGACAAGAACTGAAAAATTGAGCAAGTGAGAATTCATATGAAACATGTAGTGACGTATAGGAGCTGGAAAAGATATACATGAGCAAATAGCACACGATGCATGAAAAATTTATACAAAATTACTCATTGCAAATTCTGGAATTCCACTCTGTTGCACCTTTCCCAACAGATAGAAGTAAACACGAATAAATGGTTGGGCGATGATAGAGATCCCTAAACAATGTGACATCAACATAGAAATTATTCTGCCATGAATAAAAAAACTAGACTACGCATGATGCTAAAATGAATCCAATCGCTCTAATTTTTATTTTAAAAAGAACTCTTAATGATGTTATGCTCAAACATAAATCTGAATACAAAGTAATAGAATTCCATTCATAAATATGGGACAACACTATAAGTACGAAATTGCCCCTTTTTTATTTTAATTCTCCATCATAAGAATGATTAGAACCTTCTCTGATACCACTGTTAAACACTACACAATTATATAAAAACACCGAATATAATTATATTGAATTTAGAAATCATTCGGGATATCTTTACATAGATGGAGCATACAATTTATAGTGTTTGATCTCCTACAAAGGTGGAGTCAACACTCATCTTCAAACCCTACAATCTCTCTCCATGAATCTCTCAGATATATCCCTAGGATATCTCTCTCATCCCTTTATTATCTCACACACCAAAATAGCTACGTGAGTTGTTTATTCAACAACTTCACTCACACACAACTATTAACTATATTATTAATATGAGTTGTATTAACTCATTATTAATAAGATTACAATATATTAATACTATTACATTTTATTTAATAATGTTACACAATATTTTGGTAACATCCGTCAAGGTGTGGAGAAGGGTTGAATTTTGTAGTCTTAATGAATGGTAACACACATTTAAACTAAGATCATTCCATTGTAATGTATACGTAATATGAAAATTACATGCTTCAATGAGAACTTGAAATTCAAATTCTCTATAATATGTACATTAACTAGAAGTAACATTCACAATACTCGCACATTTTAAATCTTATTCCAATTTAAATTTTGTAATTATATTTTAAAACCTTCTAATATTTTATTATGTTTTGATGGTTTAATTATTATTTACTCTTTTTAAAACTAAAATATACATTTAACCAACATCGTTGATGTCAAAGGTCACATGGACAAGTGTCATTTTATTACAAAGTCATATTTTATGTCAAAGGTCACTTGGATAGTATTTGGTGTGAGCGATCGGTACTTTTTTCTCGGTCAACACCTTGGTGAGGATGTACATCTTATTCCATAATTCTTTGTGACCTTCACAAATTTTAACAACGGAATTAAAACTTGCTACTTGATTTTCGAACACTTTTTTATTAGATTCACATGTCGTCTCCCAATTCTTTATTTATAATTCCAACTTTTGAACCTCAAGCTCTAACTCCATCTTCTTCAAGGAATTATCTAGTAATTGGTCCAATAATTCCTTATTTATCTTTGACAATTTTAAATCTTTGCCAGATCCTAATTCTTTCACGCTCAATCAATTTTATAAAACTTTTCCTTGTTCATTACAAGTTTCGTTCTATTTCCATACGAACCGATGGGGACGACTCATCTTCTTTTCCAACTATGACATTTTCATTTGCAAGGCTCTCTACAAAGTATTTCCAAACACATTAGTACGGCACTATAGAATTTTTCATATTCTTTGGTTCCATCATTGGTGAGGCCTTGTGCTTTCCAACCTTCTATTGTATTACCATCTAATTAAACATGTATTTAAACAACCAATTAATATTTGTTAACATTCAAATGTAATTGTAACCATATACGATACACGGAAGCAGTAACCCAAAAAGTAATTAATGTGCACACATATATACACTTGTCTTCTAATCACACTTGTATTACTCTTCCTTATTCATCGCATCGCATACCGGATATAACAATTCAAATACATGATTTAAATACTAATTAATGTGCACATCATAACATCAACTCGAAAAAGAACCATATTAGTGTAAAATCACATACATATAATAATCATTATTTAACCACATACATCTATCCATATCATCTATTATACTACAAAGGCAAAATTCATCAAATATAACTAATTTTTGGAGAATGTGCTATAAAAACCATCTAGTGTGTTATAAAGAGAACCACTAACCATATTCAATTTAACAAGAATGTAATACTAAATTGTAAACGTCAAACACATTAAAGTAACAACCTCATCACACATATATACGTTTGTCTTCTAATCACACTTGTATTACTCTTCCTTATTCATCACATCTCATAAAAAATATAACAATTCAAATACATGATCTAAATACTAATTAATGTGCACATCATCACATCAACCAAAAACAACCATATTAGTTTAAAATCACATACATATGATAATCATAATTTAACCACATACGTCTATCCATATCATCTATTATGCTATAAAGGAAAATTTCCTCAAATATAACTAATTATTTGCATACCACATAATCAATATATATACATATATGTCTAATATATAAGTAAAATTTGTCAAATATGTAAGTGAAATATAAAATTTCTATAGATGCTATATTCATTTGTTATCATTGTCTTGGGTGGGAGTGCTCGGATTTTTTTCCTCAATCACCACTTTGGCCTACATGTACATCTTCTTCCATACTTCCTTTGATCTTTATGTATTTTAAGAATGGTATTAAAGTTTGCTACTTGATTTGTGAACACTTTTTGTCCTCTTCACGCATTCTCTACCAATTTTTAATTTCCGATTCTAACTCCTGAACCTCGAGCTCCAACTCCATCTGCCTTGAGGCAATTTCTCCTATTTCGTCCAATATTTCCTTATTTTTTTCATAAAATATAAATTTTCCAATGCAAAGCTTTCACATTGGTTTTGATATATCTTTGTATTCTTTGTTACAAGTTTCATTTCTAAATCCATACAAACTAACAGGGAAGGCTCATCTTCTTATGTAGCACCAACATCTTTGTTTGTAGAGCTCTTTGCATTCTTTTTGAATGGATAAGTGTCACTATCGAATGATTCATAATCATTTGGTTCTTGCACTAGCGAAGCCTTGCACTTTCCAGTCTTCTTTAGTCTTTCCATCTAAATAAACTTGTATTATAAAAATCAATTATTATCTATTACCATTCAAACATAATTAGAAAGGAAATAATGCACTTGACTTATACGCTACAAAATATTATCATGGATGAAATATATATATATATATATATGAAAGTTTTGTAAGCACATCAAACCCAAGTATGCATACATGGATGAAGAATACAACTATGTAACGATAAACCACAAACCGTAATCCATAATACACAAAATTTGAAAACAAAATTGTGAATTATCTGCGATAAATTACTGAACACGTCAAACCCAAGCAGGCATACAAGAAAGAAGAACTCGACTATGTAACCACATACCAAAACCATAAGCCACAATCCATAGTCACATTAATACATTTACGGATACACATTGAAAACATCATCATTTGTGCAATAAATGAAATGTCACATAACAAGAATAAAAACCATCTAATGCATTATAAATAGATCATAAATGGATAACTCTATGTAACCCATAACCACAAACCATATTCAATATATCAATAATACAAGTACTAATTCGTAAACCTTAAACACATTAAAGTAACATCATCATCATATACACATATATACTAATCTAACTTCTCACAATAAATGTTATACATAAATTTTTTCATCTCCTTCGTTTCCTAGTGTTAATGCGACAGCTAATACTCCATCATAAAATCTAATACATTTCTTCTCATTTCTATGAACAGAATTTGGTGTGAGGCCAATAATTGGTGGGGCATCCGATGTCTTTATCTCGAGTATGGCACATTGTCTCAACTTGTACTACATCGTCCTGAAATCCAACCATATAGTAAATAAGTCAACGTAGATGAATCTCTTAGTTAAACACATAATTAAATTAAATCATTCATTATAACTACTTGCCTCTTTAGGAGTGTCAAGTCTAATATCAGCTGAGATCCCAAATAGCAAACCCTTTAACACACTCTGCCAAATTGTTTGCAAATGTATTAGGGTAGGGCAATGGAGTAATGGAAACAATGGCCTCAGAAATAATCACTTTGACAGTAAATTTGGGGAGTGTGATGCCATGACACTTCGCATGCGAGCTACTATCACAAACCACTCCTCTCGCGATAACCATGTCATCTGACATTAACCTGACTTCAACCCCATCAGGAAAAGCCTAGAATAATGACAATCTCAATTGCATTAATAACTTTTTCTTAATTTCACCAAAAAAGAATACATAAGATCAAATGAAAACATGAAATAACTTACCATTCCAGTTCCACCCTCTCTCGTACTATCGAAATAGTGTTTGTGCCATTCTCCGCATGCCTTCTCTTGTCACCCTCTCTCTCCTTGACTAGCAAAGAAGCTACAACTATGGGATTTTTCATCTCTCGCCTCTCTCTTACCTCATGCGAAGATATCTCTCCAATAACATCAAGACCATAGGTTGATTGAGAAGGGGGCGTGTTATCACAAATGTCAACCTATAATAATTGATTCATCAAGATAATTTAAATATCAACAACATAAGGCAACATACATTTTTCAAGTGTGTGTTAAGTGGTTTTTACCTCTCTCTATTTCACACTACGAATTGAGTGTCTCTGTCGGTGTAGGAGTTGACACAAGGGAATGTCATAATCCTACGCACACCTATAGTTAGTATATACAAAAATAAACAAAAACTACATTGTATCCTTACTTACGAAAGACCAATAATTACTTACGTTATCATTCATAGGGGGTCAACATTTTTGCTACTTGTTCCACCCTCTTCTCTAGCTTCCTGTTCATGACAGAATATTAAGTTTTTGATTTCCAACCAAACATAATATATAAAATACTATACTAATCTTAAATTTACCTATGTTCTGATATTTGAGTTTTTATTTCCTCTCACTCTATACCAATGCTCCTCTCTTTCCTTTCGCATATCCATGAATTTTAGGCACGCTTTGCATCATCCACCACCCTCTTTCCTTCATGGCTCAATTCCTTGAGTTTATATTTTCATTATTTTTTACAAACTCGATCGATAACCCTCCTCCACTGCAAGTAGAATCGTTTCCTCGGGACATAGTTCATATATGCCTCCCTCTTTTGCAAGTATGCCCTACTTCTATCTTTAGAGATAGGTGATCGTTTCCCCGTATGCTTATAGCCACGCTTATGAGGTTCCATAGAGGTAATATTGTGTTCTACTTGTGATGTCTAATTAGTCTATGCAACTCGGAAAACCTAACATCCCCACTAACAAGACATGATCCATGTTGGCAGACATAACGAATATGACCATTAATATATTCAGTTTTATACTCTTTGGGTGGATCATGGATATCTCGAGTGAATGATCTTGGAAGAACCATCGACGTATCATCATCAACTTTTGGAGGATCATCTCCCTTTACTTCTCTATGACACTGCGAAATGTGTACGCGCCATGTGATGTGAAGGTGCTTATATCTAGGGAGTCCAAGTGCATAACTATTAGCCCAACATAAAATATTAAGTATTTTTCAAAAGAATTAATGTTCACATATTCGAATATTACCATCATGGAATGTGAAGAAACTTGTATGAAAAGACAACAATTTCATAATTGTTATCCCAACAAATGACATTAGGTACATTACTATGACAAACAATTAATGTTCACAAAGTTATATATTATCGTCTCATTATTTATGTCTTCCCCAAAAACATAAGAATGGATTGTGAACATGGATCGACCCATGTCACCGAGCTTCCACATGTTTCGTTCATGTGCATTGTCATAACCATCGTTGAAGCGACGCATTGTAAAACAAGTTAAAATGAAACAAATGGTGCACGATCTTATTTATTCGTATTTTGCATTCATATTGAGAAAATCGTGCAAAATAAATGATTTGTGACAAAATCAGCCGCACACATTATTTTTCAAAACTGGATACTCGACTCTATATGTTTTCAAGTAAACATGAAATGTGAATTGCAAGTGTGTTAAAATAAGATAGGATAAAGCATGAGGTATCCAAAATGCCCGGTCTATCAACCAACACTATAGAATATATTATCATATTATCCACAAAATATATAATATATACGCTAAAGACAATTCACATAATATTAGTTATTCACAATCTAATAAATAATGTATCTCTACCATTACTCAAAAAGGAAATACGGTGTGTACATATATCATATTGAAATGTCTTCCATGAATAGTGCTAGAAAAGCTACCACTTTCGCTTGGTTTATAGTGTCCATAAACACTTGACATACATCTAACCTACCTCGTTAACTTTTACATGCATGTATGAACATTTCACAAAGTGAGACACACTCTAGCGCTTGAACTCGAAGAATTGAAAGATTTACATTGGTATAAACCGGTCATTTGTTTCACAACAAAAATATCGTGAGAAAACACACAAATGTTATGAACATCGTGGTGTATCATTTCCTCAAGGCCTATACTCGGCTGGTGGAATGCTATACTTGTGATTTCTAACAATTGTACCTCATTATACTATCTTTCTTCCATCGTGGTCGTATAATATGAATGATGAACATGTAAGATTTTTGGAGGTATTTGACACCCCATGAATTTCCAATCTCCAAATGGCAACCATGTTTACCTTTACAATGGAAAAAAATATCATAATCAAACATAAAAAAAAAAAAAATGAACACTTCTAATTTGAATTTTCAATACAAACATCGTAATTTAACATATGACAAAGCCCTAAAACATTTTCTATTGAGTTCATTCATTAAAAATGATTTCTTATTGGAGATTCAATGGAGTTAGTACTTTTCTAGATACATACACTTTAAATGAGTTAACGTCAAGTGTTCATGAGCGACTTCTTTTTGGGAAACATTGTATTAAAATATTGTGTTTCTTACAATACTAAAACTTCATATTTTGTATGTTATACTAAAGTGTGAATAAATTTGAATAAATCACTTAATAAATTGATTAGTCTATTATGAATAGATAGATTTCAATCTATTTGCAATATCAATATCTATAAACATTTGATTAGTTATAGTATACTTAAACGAAAATCCAATAATTGTTATAGCCTTTATAGTATTGTGAACAAAATTCCAATAATTGTTATAGTTTATTCACTAAAAACCATTGTAATGTATATCTAGTATCAAAATTACATGCTTCAATGAGTACTCGAATTCTCTAGAATTAACTCCTTTTCAAACAATATTGGTTTTCTATATTATGTAGATTAAGTAGGCTACATGTGCATCTCTATATGAGTTAAACTCATATTAGAACACTCTTTACACACAAATAAACAAACAGGTATATGACTATCAAAAAATGTGAATAAGGTAGACCAAGGGTCACATGGATAAATTTCGAAGAGAACAAGGACTCTTTTCTCATAAACTTGTAGTCTACCAAAACCTTTTGGACTTAAGTTCCTTATCAAGTACAGTGACCTAGCAAAAGTCTTAGAGCTACACAAGATAATTTTAAAAATAAGTAAATAATCAAAGGGGGCCATATGAATACCATAAACGATTGGAAATGATAATTACACCAATACAATCCTAAATTGGACAAATGATGATAATCCCATACTTAGTGAATTAGAAAATTGTTACCATTACACATTTCCTACCTAAATATAATTTTAACATAAATGAATTTTAATAATCTAAACTTGTTATAAAATATCTAAACATTAGTAATTTTAAAAATATAATCCATAGAAACACATATTAATACTAAGGAAAACATATTTAATCCAATGCAAAACATATTTAATATTTAATCTCATGTGAATCAAGTATATATTCAAACAAAGAAATGAAATATATTTAAGTTGGGGTGAATCAAAATCCCACAAAAATTAAATATTTATATAGGTTTTATTCAAACATATCATAATTTTTTTAGAGCAAAACATAAAAAATAGTATCTTTTTTTTTTTTTTTTTAGCGAGTAAAACTTAGAGTTGCTTCCATGTGTAATCTTCTTTGCACAATTTTTTGGATCTATCGCCGGTTTTTATGACCGGAACTCCCATCTTTCTCAGCTTATGTGGAGGCTCATACTTCCGAGCATCCTCCATCGTGTCATAAGCTATACCATATCATTGCAAATACAGCCATATAATGCGGAACTTAGACAATTAAATAACAGAGGTTTCCGGCAAATTGAGTCGGGCCTTAACCATGGCTATAATTTCTGGTTTGGGTGCCTTATTTTGTTGATGATGGTCTATATAGACCACAAATGTGGACCTCCTGAAGCATTCCTCCCTTTGGAATTTGGGAGTTGTTAGGTTAGTTAATTATGCATAATATAAATTGATTATTTAATTAATTTTATTAATTAAATAATGTTGTTATATGGTTATATTATAAACCATATTAGTATGTACTGGAGATATATTGGTGCAACTATTCTCTGACATCCCTACAATTTGAGGAAGTGTCATTAGCCAAGGAGAAAATATGGTGGAGATAACAAGCCTCTGATAGAATCCGCACTCAACAAAGGAAAAATGTGCAGCAATATAAAAAAACAGAAACACCACCATTGCAGCATCTCCACGCATACCACTGGACCTACATTCTTGAACAGCTTAGGCATGAACAAAGCACCATTACTGTACACAAGCCGTACTCCATCGAGCCTACAAAAATATATAAAAATCATATTCAATCAATACAAATGGTGGCCAATAAAGTAAAAGGAGAGAATAGAAAAATCAATGAAGAAAAATTAAAAATGGTAGAGCAAGCAAAATTACAGTGTATGGTGAACAATAATAGGCGGCATGCAAAGCAAAGCCAAAGGAAAGAGAAAAGGAAGACACCAAATCTATTTTTATCACGGGAACCCTAATCCATGCATACAACTTACGTGGAACTCCAATTTGTCTCCAAATTTGCCATTTTCATGAGGTTAGTCACTTTTTATATATATTAAATATAAAATACTTCACTTCATCTCTCAAGCGCTCATAGAGCCTGAGTGGTTAAGAGGAACAACTTACAAGTGGGAGGTGTGAGGTTCGAATCCTACCCCCAACTTGTATTTTTGAATTTGAAGCAATATTTGGTGGAACCGCTAACTTTAGCGGAAAATTCAAATTTAGTTATAATTAACTAAATTTAGCGGGAAATCCCTAATTTAGGGTAAAAAAAATTTCCCCATTCAACCTGTTTTTTCATTCTGGACATTTTTTGCTAAAGGAGGCCTATCCAGAAATTGCATTTTCAGCTATATTTTTGCAATTTTTGGCGTAGTGGGTCATTTTGGGCTCCGGAGGCCACTAGGCCCACAAAACAAAAAAATTACATACCATTCAATTTTTTTCTATATTTTTAATGTAATTGCATGCTATAATATATTGTACTAAGTTTCAGGTTGACATAAGTCAACTGTAAACTTTGTAACTGATCAGAAACTAGTAGAATTGTAATAAAAAACAACTTAAAAAATTGGTTCTATGATACTCACGAGATCCTAGATCTCATTCGCAGCGTTCGGTATATACGGTGCCTTTGGGAAGTGCTTATGGGTAAAGACATCATGACTAAAACTACACTTAACCCCTAATATAGCTGCAACAATGTGTCCTGGGAATCGAACCTTTAAATCGACAGGAGTAATAAGGTCACAATGCACACACTATGAGTCATCCCTTCCATCTCGTGAATGATTGCATGACATAAATCCGAACTAATAAATTATCCAAGTATATAGTGAAATTACGCACGTGTATGAGGATATTTCTTTGAGCCGGTGTTAATAATCACTGCACCCCTTTCAAGATCTTGTCTTGGTGCCACGTATTGAATTCTTTCACGTATGTTAACACCTATTTCATGTACCACTGGGTATATAGAAAGGGTGAGCTTCTTCCACGTACCGTCAGGTATATCAAAAGGGTGCGTATATAGAAAGGTTCGGTATATCAGACTTCCGGTATATAGATTGGGAAACCTTATACTTGGAGTGATAAGAGCCAAACCCCGTCGGCTGATATCTGAAAATGGGCACCAACGCCCCAATTTTTTTTTCTTCTAGATTCACAAGTAATCAGAGGAAACAACTATGCTGCATGGAAGACAAAAATTAAGACACATCTTGAGTTTGAAGAGATCTGGCCTGATGTGAATGGTACTCTGACCAGATCAACTACTGATACAACACAACAGTGGCAGTTTGATAAAGAAGATCAAAAGGCCAAACTCATCATCTTGTTTGTAGTGTCTGGTGATGTGCAACCCCACATTCGAGATGCCAAAACAGCTAAAGAAACGTGGGATAATTTGAACACAATATACGAGGCCAAGAACAAGAATGTTTTACTAAATTTATGATTGAGTTACACACATTGAATTTCAAGCAGAATGAAAAAATAGAAGCTTTCTTAAGAAGAGTTACAGAATTGAGGGCTTCACTTCTAGCCCTAGGAGAAGTGGTCAAAGATGATGATCTCATTCCCATTGTTCTGATAGCACTCCCTTCTTCATACTAGATTTTTGTAGCAACACTAAACTTTTCAGATATGACCATTAGTTTTGACAAATTAATAAACTTATGCAATAAGAGGAAGCCATACATAATAAGGATGATGAAGAAGAGAATGCACTCTCTTCACATCAAAAATGGAAAGGAAAAGGTAAAGGAAGACCTAATTCCTATAAAAATTCCCAAAATTAAAATCAAAATCAAGGGGACAAAGCAATGTCCTATCTGCAAAAGAGGACATAACCTAAAAGATTGTTGGTATAATACTTACAAGAAAGGTTCATCTAGCAACTTTGGACCTCAACAACAATAGTCTTACAAGGGACATTCTAACCACAATCATGGGTAGAAAAAGAGGAACTGGAAAAGAAGACCCCATCAGCAAGGAAATATTGTTGAGCAACAAGAACAGTTAGAGAATGAAGACTACAAGACTACTTGTTCACTTCTCAGTGAAGTGAACCATCCACATCATCTAGTGATATTTGGTATGTTGATTCGGGGGCCACTCGACATATGACCAGCCACAGAGACTAGTTTATTTCAATGAGGGAAACACCGTCGAAAAATCATGTTTCCTTGGGAGACAATTCTTCATATACAATTCAGGGGATTGGGAACATTTCTCTACCCCTTGGTTCACACAACTGCAGACTATCAAATGTCTTATATGTCCCTAGGTTGACAAAGAATTTTCTTTCAGTCAGTCAACTCCTTGATCACAACCTAAAAATTGACTTTGATAGTCATTCCGAAAGAAAACATGTTTAATTCGAGATAAATCATGAGGCTCGAAAATAGTTGCAAAAGCCTCCAATGTGGGACACATGTTCTAACTTGATTTTGTTCACAAAGATGATCAAGAACTTGTGGATAATAACTCCACCTCAGCACAATTGTGGCATCAGAGACTTGGTCATGTAAGTTTCAAGTATCTCGAGACACTTTTCCGGCACAATATGGTACATGGGCTACCATCTCTTCATAAGGATACAGATAAGTGTCCTCACTGTCTAGCAAGAAAACAACACAGAGCTTCATTCTAGAAGAGTACATATCGAGCTCATGGTCAGCTTGATCTGGTTCATACCGATATTTGTGGTCCGATGCAACCAATTCATTATGGATTTCATTACTTCATGCTATGTGTTGATGACTATTCAAGGAAAATGTGGATTTTTTGTCTTCACAAGAAAAGTGAAGCTTTTGAAACTTTCAAGAAGTTCAAAGTAGTAGTTGAGAATGAAATTGGTCATCACATCAGAACTCTCCACTCATATCGAGGGGGAAATTCACCAGTAATGAGTTTAAAGACTACCTACAAACTCACGGGATTCGTCAACAAATTCCTCCTCCACACACACCACAGAGAATGGTGTTGTTGAGAGAATAAATTGTACTATCATGGAAATGATGTGATGCATGATCGATAACTCTGGACTTGCAAAGAGTTTCGGGAAGAAGTAAAGAAAGACAAACCGTGTATTTATTGAACAGAGTGCACACAATTTCTCTTGACAGAGTAACACCACAAGAAGCATGGTCAAAGCGGGAACCATCGATTGCACACCTTAGAGTATTCAAGTGTAAAGCAAGCATGCACATACCCAATAAGAACATAAAGAAATTGGACATGAAGTCACGAAACTCATCTTCATTAGGTATAGTGAAGGGACTCTTGGGTACATATTAATAGATCCTAATTTTTCACCTGATTCTAGATGCTTTTCTTCAAATGTTGTTGAAACAGATAAGGGTAATGGGCTAGGAGGAATACTTGTTAAGATGTTGGTTGTAAGTTTTTGTGCGCGTATGACTTCTCGATCCACTGACTGATCGTGAGAACTTACTTTTTTCTTAGAGGAACTACCTAAAATGGAACACAAGACCACCAAATAAAAGTTAAACAATATATGCAGTGGACTGCCTAGTGTATGCTAGATCTGGGAGGTGTGATACTTCCTAGATGGTTGTCAATCCACTGTTTAAAACAACTTAATGCAAACAATAAAGGAAATCCTACTATAGTTAAAATGATTTATGTACCTCATTCATCTGCAATAAGAAAATTCGTTCACAACAGGCTAAGATATGATTGAATCAAGGTCAAAGTGTCACCTTTGTTAGGGAACCTGGTACTAGTCAGGGTGAGATTCTAGGTAGTTTTGGGTATTGGGTGGAGGTGTAGAAGCTTTGTTCTTGGTTTCTTATCAAAATACGAGAGACCGACGCGTTGGTCTAGGATGATCGGTAACGGTTTAGGTTAACCAATGACGGTTATGGGTAATCGGTGTCGTATGGTCTGGGGTATAGGAAACTCAATAAAAACTTGGTTGGGTGATAGATCCGAGGCTAGATGAATATGGGAGGGTAATGGAAATTTTAGTATAGATCTCGAGGTATGTGTTTCACCGATTCTTGGACATTTCTTTGAAATATTGATGAAATAGGTAGGGTAATGGGCATAGGAGGAATACCTATTGAAATGTTAGTTGTTAGGTTGTTGCGCGTGTGTGACTTCTTAATCCACATCGATCGTGAGAGCTTCCTTTTGGCTAGGAGGAACTACCTGTAATGGAAAGCAAGACCACCAAAAAGAGTTAAACAATATGTGCGTGAATCGCCTAGTGTGCTAAACTGGGAAGTGTTATACTTCTGGATGGTGTCATCCAATGTTTAAAACAATTAAATGTGAGTAATAAAGTAAATCCTATTGTAATTAAAATTATTTAGGTATCTCATTTAAAACACAATAATAAATATCTAATCTAATAGGCTAGGTTAAGATAAGATCCGAAGGTCAAGTAATCGGTTTTGGGTCTCGTAGCAGTCCGACAGAGGTCTCGTGAAGGTCACAGGTGAATAAGGGTGATGTGGGAATAGTTGGGTAAGTCATCATTCTGGATTGTATTGGTAAATACAGAGACCAATGTTGGTTAAGGGTGACTGACGCTGATTGGGGAGAACCGTGCTAAGATTCATCGTGGAATACTGGGAATACCACAGAATGAGCTTTGGATCTCCCTTATGATTACACAAAGGACTTGGTTGGCCAAAACAAGGTATTAGGCTATTTGGACGGGATTTGGTGAGGTTTTAATGGGTATATGGAGGGGTGAGTATTAAAGGAGGTCAATGGGTGGCTAGGAGAACAAAGGATGAAGATACAATGATTAAATGAATGAACCAGAGGAGTAAATTGTTCCACTTACTTGAAATCTGGTTCTAGGTACCTGTGAGTGATGAATGAAGGTGTTGGTAAGAGGTTGAATGCTACAAAGGATCACCGAATGTTAGAAAGCTCCTGTATGGGCTGCATGTGCATTCCTTTTTCTTGGTTGGATCAAATCTGTGTTGGAGTGAGTGTTGGATGCCTATGCAAGAGAAAATGCTTGATCTCCTTCTTTACATGTGTGTTCTTGCTAAAACTTGTTCTCAAAAGATGTGATATCTCTCAAGAATGTGCCAACATTTTTCCAACCTCCAAAATAAGGTTGTTTTGGGAGTTAAAAGGTGACCGGCGGTTGTTTCGGCTTAACCGGAAACGGTTAGGGGTAATCAAGCATCGGTCAAGGAGGGATTTCCTAAGTTTACTAAACTAGGAGATCATCTTGATTTTTGGGATCTCATTTTTTTTTACCCCACGGATTAGAATGGAAGCTTCATTCTAACATGTGAGAATGTGGTTAGAGGGAATGTAGGCATTGATTTTTAGGGTTTGGGTAAGACTTAGTTAGTTATGGCAACTTACTAAGAATAGGTCTTAGGGTGAGGTGTATGTGTGGGAATTATCTAAATTAAGATATTTAAATAATAAATATGGTGAGGATAATGAATTAATTTAATTAAATTAATATTAGTGGGGTGAAGGGGGCCATGGCTAGGTGAATGTGATGAAGGTATTTATTTTTCGAGGGACCAAAGGGGAGTGTGACCTAATTTTAGTGTCTACATTTTTCCCCTTTTTGTTGCAGTAGCTTGTATTGGTAAGCGACGCTAACAAAAATAAGATGTGGTTGCCCCATGTGTGGGTGAAGGTGATCCCCTCAAACTAGGAACTAACGAGGCGGTAGGAAGCAATGAGTAGTTTGATAAAAATTAGATGTGAGAAAGGGAAAGGTGTGGAACGGGGAAAAGGAAAAAGGTCTACTCGGGTAATCTAGGTAATGGGTTAGGATGAAAGCTAGTAATGATCAAATGCACGCACACGTATAAATTGCAACATAGTACCAGGTTGAAGAGCAAGAAAACTCTACATTGTCTAAGGTCGATAGGTTTATCCAAACAAGGTTGAAGTGATTCCAGTATCCAAGGTATAGGATATGGTCAGGAAACACGATGCAGGTTAGGTGCAAGAACGTGTAGGTATGTTCGATACACAAAGGTATGGGCAGGATAAATGGTCACAGCAAGAGGCAAGGTAAGGTCATTAGGTCAACAACACAGGTAACAGTGCCACAAGGTATAGCAAACACATGAGGTCAAAGGTCACTAGCGATGGTCCAGGTCCAAATATCTAGGTCACGGTGCGGGTAAGGCCGAGGTATGGGTAAAATAATGAGTCCCCAAAGGAGGACAAAGGTAGGTAGTAAATGATGAGGTCAGGAGGGTGAGGTAAATAGTCAGGGTAAAGGTTGGGTGAGGTAAATGGTCAAGGTAAAGGGTAGGTGTGGAAAAAAAGGAGGGATAGGCAGGGTAATAGGGTAAAATTTGGGTTTGTGCAAGGGAGGGTGACTGATGCCGGCCGAGAGTAACCGACGCCAGTATAGTGTAATCGACCACGGTAAGGTAGGGCACACAACCGATGCCGGTAAAGGTTAAACCAGCATCGGTTAGGTCAGGTTTGTTATAAAAAAAAAAAATCCATGTTTTTTGTTATTCATTTGTCATTTAGTGAATTGAGAAAATGAAAAAAGAGAGAGAAAAGAGGGAAAAGTGTCCGGACGAAAAGGAGTGTTGAGTTGGCGGTCTGAATGGTGGGGATTGGTTGGTGAGAGGTGGGTCCACAAGATCGGTGTGTGTGATTCAATCGGTTAGAGATGCGGGTGGAGATTTGGTGATGGCAGAGGCCGGAGAGGGATCGGGTAGGCCACCGGTGCAGCGGCCAAACGTGCCACCACGACGACATAAACATGATGAGGTAAGTGTCTAACTCTAGTTGGATTTGGTTAGGTAGATTAGGTGATTTGCAAATTAGTTTTTGGTTTTTGTTTTGGGTGTGGGGAAAAAATAAAATTTGGAAATGGGAGGGTAAAGTGGGTAAAATAGGAATGGGGAGAGAGATAAGTGGGAGAGGAGGGGAGGGGAGGTGTAGGTGATTTTAGGTGGGTAAAAGGGCATGGTGGAAATGTTTTGAGAAGGGGGTTTGGGGGTTGCGGTTTTTCACCGCGATAGTGACCTGGAATTGGTCGGGTTTGGCCGAAGCGTCGTAGGTTTTAACCGGTATTGGTCATGAAACATGTGAACGATGCGGTTTAGGTGTGACAGGGTTGGTTAGAGAGATCCGGCATGGTTATGTTTTTTAGAGCAAGGGGTCAAAAGTGCCACAAAGTTGGGTGATTGAGATGGGTAGGGGTAAAGTAGGGTGCGGGAAAGCAATAAAGGCAAGTATGGGTGTGATAAATGTAGATTAATGTGTTGTTTGTATTGGATGCAGGGGAAAGATCAGCTACGCATGTGGGACAGGGTTTCACCCTTGCTCATGTGATGATTCGCGGCGTAGTGACCCCTAAGGAGCTGCAGCATGTGAGGCGTTGGGCCTAAGTGGATTCGACACTATCGACATGTGGTCCGGAGCAAAGCCTAGTTTGATGGTCGCGCTCATCGATAGATGGGATTTCGTGACCAACACATTCCACCTACCGACGGGTGAGATCACTTTCACCCCTGGAGGATGTGTTCAGATTATGTGGCTACCCATATTGGGTACACAAGTCTACTCGATCTCCTCCAAGGCCTCGGAGGAGCTGATGCTAACGGTGTTTGGAGAGGGGATGGCCAAGCTAACATTCCATAGTGCCAGCATTTACTATGGAGAGATGTACCTAGCCCATCCAGAGGAGATGAGGCTAGTAGTTCTATTGATGGAGGTAGTGTGTTGCTTTGCACTGCTAGATGCAGAGGGTGGGTGGTTTCCCCAATCATTGATGGGATACTCCATGACATGATGATAGATCAGACCCACTTTTCCTGGGCACCAACATTCCTGGTGTAGCTATACAGGGAGTTATGGGCATATGGGCAGCTGCGTAGGTTCAGCCTGTGTTGTACCTTTTTACTTCATTGTTGGGCTTATGAGCACATAGTTTGTGTGCGGCTAGTAGGGATGCCCCGAGAAGATGCATTTCCACCGAGATTGGTGTGGGTGGGGTACAAGCGATGGGTGCCTACTATTGGAGAGCGGAGATCAGACAGGCCCACACATGATGTGGCCTATTTTTGGCATTTATTGGAGGGGTTGTCTAGAGTGGACATCATATGGAGGCCATATGTGGGATTCCCATCATATAGGCATATGCATGATGAGCTAGCTGAGCTCTAGCTATTGAGATGGATACAAGTGTCATCATGTTGGGGAGCACGAGATGATCTTGGTTGACAGAGTTAGGCGGTAGTTTGGGCTGCTACAGGACATACCTCCACCCTTCCCATAGTATAGGAGAGACGACGTGGAGAGGTCCTTACCTCTACCACAACCGAGATAGTGCCCATAGTGCAAGAGGAGCAAGTAGTGGAGTGGTGGATTGATGATTTCAGGGTCACATATAGATATAGACAATGGTGGGTGGCTCATTTATGAGCCATACCACCCAAACCGGGGCAGCCAGATCTAGCCACCATCACGATGCAGAGAGATTCCCTACAAGGCGGTGGCTACTCTGATTACCCAGTTGGGTATGGTGTGAACACAACTGTGCGAGCTCGAGAGGCGGAGGTAGAGGAGCTACATGTATAGGTGGCGGTTTGCACCCAGATGGCTGGGGTGGGGATGGAGGTGGAGATGAGGATGATGGTCAGGTGGCAGCATTACAGGCACATGATGCATGGTTGCAAGGCCAGTTGGCCACAACTCAAGCACAGATTGGGGCCTTACAGGACTAGATACAAGCACAGGGGTAGAGGGCACCACCACAGGAACCGGGACAGGGTCTCAGTTCACAGGCAGGAGCAGGACAGGGTCTCGCAGGACAGGTACAGAGGCCGAGGCCTATGGGGCCACCACAGACTGTGCCTATATATAGGTTACGAGGATGCCCTAGGTGAGGCCAGATACTACTAGGATCAGCTGATGGTGGCCGGGATAGATTTTCTATCCTATGGAGAGTACCAGGAACATCAGGCTTTGAGTGAGAGGACTAGATACCGCACTCACAGTGTAGAGAGCACAGGGGTCCATCGAGCTCCGAGGCTAGATTAGGGAGAGGCCACCAGCTCACAGAGACTAGCTCCATGTGAGGTGCCAGCAGGGACATAGCCACCACCTATGATGGGTGGGGAGATGTTAGCAAGTCACTAGACAGGGGCCGAGGAGGCAGAGGGTACAGTGATACTGATATCAAGGATATCCACCGAGATGACTGATATATGCCTACTGATTTTTGATGTATTGGAGTCATTTTTATATATCTTGCCTGTGTCTTTGAAGATAGTGAGGATGTATGAGATCTTTCGTATATTTTGAGCATATATCGGCTTTGTCGCCAAGATATTTTGTATTTGTTTATTATTTTAGTGTATATGACCGGCTTGTATGCCGATGACATTTTTATTGAGTATCACCTTGCGTGCCAATGATGTGTTTGAGATGATGGACATGATTGGATATCCATGTACATTGTATTGAGATGCCTATTCATTTATATGATGAGAAACATGAGATGCTTGATTTTTTGTTTTGATGATACTTTTGATTGGTTGTTGTGATATGGTGATATGGATGGAAATTGGGTGAGTTAGGCATGATGGAGTCGGGTTTGGTTAGGCATGGCTCGAGTCAAAGTTGGTTTAGGCATGGATCGAAAGTTTTTTAGGCATGGATTGAGTCATATTTGTTTAGGCATGGTTGAGTCGAGTTCTATTTAGGCATGGATCGAGTCAGGTTGGTTTAGGCATGGATCGAGTTAGGTTTGTTTAGGCATGGATTGAGTCAAGTCTATTTAGGCATGGTTGTGTTTAAAGTAGTTGAAGTTGTGATTCATTATTTTGTGCAATGAATGATAATATGGGTCATGTGTGAGATGTGTTATAATATACGCATGATGATGGTAGAGAAATGGTAGTCAGTAATAAATGTATGTTGTGATGAGGATTAAAATGTGAAGCAACTTGTTATGTATGTGGTTTAATTTCCAATTTTGGATATAAAAGGGAAACTAAGTGGGGTATGATGTAATGTTAGGAAGATGAAAGATGAATTGGTTAGGGTAGAGAGTGGTTGAGCTAACCTCCAAGGGCCCCATGCCCTCGAGTGCTGCCTACATAGTCCCGGTGAAAAGGGACCTCAAGCCGATGTAGTTCTCCCATAAGCTAGGGAATAATATGAGGAGGTAGGAAAATGAGTTGGTAGGTTTGAGGCATGATTTGGGTTTAGATCTATTAGGTGTGGGTGGGTTATAGGTAAAGTGATATAGGTGATGTCAATTATGGAAAAAGAAGAAGATTACCCCAAAGGTAAGCGTCGAGGACCAAGTCCTGTATAAGGTAATCAAAACGTAAATAAAGATGGTCAAAAGATAAGAGGGGGCAATAAAGCCACCTGATTGGTTAGGATTAGACTGAATAGATCATACCTTGGAGGAGGTGATGAATGTAAGACCCTAAAGACATTACATGATTGATTGTTCTAAGGTGAAAAGTAGTCACATGATCACCAAATGTCTTGGTTTCCAAGAGGTCCCTTGAGGCGGTAGGAAATGGGAGTGGGAATGGTGAAAAGGGTGAAAGGTGGTTAATTTTTATATGGTATGAGGTAGCATGCTCTTTGGGAAAGAGATCCGAGGTCACAATGGGCAAGTCCATGACTAAAAAATTTTTTTTTTTTACTTGTATTTGAGATAGACTTGATCAATGTGGGAAGTCTATATGGGATAAGGAATTTAACTCCTTGAGGTCTTCATGAAGCTGATCGATGCGGGAAGATTCCACTTTTCTCTCTCTTTTTTTTCTTTTTTAGCTTTACATAGCTTTCCTTTGAGGGAGCAGTCTATTTACAGCAGCGATTTCCGAGAGGAAGATGTCCTTTTGAGGGAGTCCTCTTTTTATTAGAAGTTTGACTCAAAGATTTGGGTCCCATGTGAGAGCTTTGAAGTCATGGACAAGAAAAAGGTGAAGAATAGGACTCTTGTTCCAAAAGCAAGGTGAAAGGATCAAAGGATCTCATCTAAAGGTAGACAAAAAGTATCCATGAGAATCATACTATTTGTAGCATCATGGTACACATATTCAAGAGAAGATGACAAGTGATCGGTACTCACATGATTCTTTTTAATCATTGGTGAGGTGTATGATTTGGATAGCGCTTAAGGGACGAGCGTGGAAAGAGGAAAAAGGTGATGTAGGACTAAAATTCAACAATAGAATGGTTGAAAATGTAAGGCATTAAGGGGCCCAGTTTGGGTTTACCATCGAGTGAAGATAAACGATAAGCACTATCCATAAGTATGAGTCACGATGTATGGTCCAAGCCAATTAGGAACAAATTTTCCCATTTTACTTTTTTATGCTTTGGTTACATATTGATTTTCTTTCGAGACAAGGTCACCGACTTGAAAGGTTTGTTCATGGACACGCTTTTTGTAGGCCCGTTTGATACGTTTTGGTAAACTTGAAGGTGATCAAGAGCATTAAGAATACGTTCATCTAATAACTCAAGTTGTGCTCAACGGTCTTGATGAAAGTCATCATCATTGAGCATGTCATGGAGAGAAATGCAGAGTGAGAGAATCTGGACTTCGAGAGGGTAAACATGCCTCTGTACCATAGACCAAAGAAAATGGGTGGCAAGCGAGTGGAAGTGTGAATACTAGTGTGGTATGCCCATAGGAAAAAGGAATGTTTGTATGCCAATCCTTCCCAAAGATCGTTAACCACTTTCATGAGAATTTTATTTAAAGTTTTGTTAGTGGATTCGGCTTGGCCGTTGGTTTGTGGGTAATAAGGTGATGAGAAACTGAGCTGAATGTCGAAGGCGTCACAAAGTTTTTGTAATGTTTTATTTTTGAATTATTTTCCATTATCAGTGATGAGACGATGAGGAACACCAAAGTGAAAAATGATGTGATGATTGATGAACTCACATATTTTCTCAACTTTCATGGAGATGAGTGGTATGGCTTTCACCCATTTTGTGTAGTATTTGGTAGCGGTGATGATCCATTGATGTCATTGGGAAGAATGGGATTGATCTCGTTGACAAGATCTAAACCCCATTGAGAGAAGGAAAAATATCATGGGTGACCTATAAGGCATGACTAGGTGTATGATGAAGGTTGGCATGTTGTTGGTATTTTACACAATGTTTGACGTAGTCACAACAATCATGGTTAAGGGTCTGACAAGTAATAGCCTAGGCAAAGAATACGCTTAGCAACAAACAAGGCCATCGAAGTGACCTCCACATATGCCATCATGAACCCCCTTAATGGTATAAGGAATTTCAGAACTCATGAGGCATCGCAAAATAATACCATCAAAGCCACGCTTATAGAGGAGGCCCCCCATGATGACATAACGAGAGACCTTCTTAAGGAAGGCACATTTTTCATTACGGGTGAGATTAGGAGGTAAGATGGAGAGAGAAAGATAGTCAGAGTATTGTTTATACCAAAGGTCACTCGGGTCAGGGGTGATAGTTCCAATGGAGTAAACATTGTGAGGTAAGTAAGAGGGTGATTGGAGTCATTGTACGGTGACAAAGATTTTAGAATCGGTGGGTGAAGTGGGTATTTGGGAAGCTAAGCAAGCCATGGTATCTGCAAATTTGTTGGTTGAACGTGGGACAATTTGAAGGGCATAATGATCAAAGGTGGTCAAAAGTATGTCTACATGATGTTTATACTTTTGAAGTATCTCATTACGACATTGGTATATACCATTGACTTCCTTTATAACCAATTGAGAATCACAAAAGATGTTGATTGATTTGACATCTAGGGCATAAAGGCGGCTTGGAGACCTAATACGAGGGCTTCGTATTTGGAGATATTGTTTATGCATTCAAAATTGAGTTTGAAAGACAAAGGCATGGGCTCACCATCAAGAAGAATGAGGATAATACCAGCCCCACCCCCACACTGACACTTGGAACCATCGAAGAAGAGTTTCATTTGATAAGCGGGTTCCTCCGAGGAAAGGGTAGCAATTGACTCATCTGGAAAGTCAAAATTTGAGGGTTGATCCCCAAAATAGGTGTGTCGGCCAATTGGTTGGTGATAGCTTGGCCCTTGATGGACTTTTTATGAATGAATTCGAGGTCGAGGTCAGCTAAAAGCATAAGCTAGCATGCGGCATGTTGATTTTGATAAGGTTTGGCATACATGAAGTGTAAGGGGTCGATGTTGGTCACAACATAGGTTTTGTGGTTGAGTAGGTAATGGCGGAGTTTGGTGGCAACGAAAACTAAGGCTAAGAAAAAAATTTCGAGATGGGTGTATCAGGTTTCATAGTCCAAAAGAGTACGGCTTATGTAATAAATCGCTTTGCTCCCTGTGTTGTTCATCATAATGAGTGAGCATGGCTCCCAAGGAGTGATCGGTAGCTGAGATGTATAGGTAGAAAGGTTGATCATCTTTAGGTGGAATGATTACGGGTGGTTGGAGAAGGTATTGTTTTAGGGCCACAAAATATTTGTGGTAGTCATCATCCCATTTAAAGGAGACATCCTTCTTGAGTAGATGATGAAATGGTTGGCACCGATCAGATAATTGTGAAATGAAACGATGAATAGAGTGTAACTTACCTTGTAGGCTACAGATTTGTCTAAGTTTAGTGGGCAGAGGCATTTCAAGAATGGCCTTGACTTTATTAGGGTTGACTTCTATACCACGTAGGGAAATGACAAAGCACAAGAGTTTTCCTGAGAGGACCGTGAAGACGCACTTCTTAGGCTGAAAGTGAACGTAATATTTAATGAGACGATCAAATATGGTTTTGAGTACGGCAAGGTGCTCGGAGCGGTGTTTAGATTTAGCGAGGATGTCATCCATGTAATCTTCCAATATACAATGCATGATATCATGGAAGATGTAAGTCATAGCCCATGATATGTGGCACTAGCATTTTTAAGGCCAAAAGGCATGACTCAATAGTAGAAGGTCCCCAAGGGGTGATGAATGAGGTCTTGTGTTGAGGCTTTGGGGCAAGTAGGATTTGGTTATAACCCGAGAAGCCATCCATGAGTGATAGCATCTCGTGACCAGCGGTAAGGTCAACCAGTTGGTCAATACCGGGTAAGGGAAAGTCATCTTTCGGGTAAGCTAGGTTGAGGTCATGGAAGTCTGTGTAAATGTGGAGTCCCCCTGTCACCTTAGTGACAGGGAAAATGTTAGAAATCCAATGAGGATAATCAATGGGTAATATGAAGGAAACAGAAAGAAGGTGCTAAAGTTCTTCTTTGACGAGAAGGGCAATACGAGGGTGCATTTTCCTCAGCTTTTGTTTAATGGGTTTGGCATTAGGAATGGTTACGATATTGTGGACCACTATGGTGGGGTCAATATCGGGCATGTCTGTGTAAGACCAAGTGAAAGTGTGGTTATGATCTTTGAGAAAAGAAGTGATGGCTTCCTGTTCAACAACATCTAAAGATTGACCAATCTTTAGGAAGTGTGCGGTCGTCTTGAGTATGAATATTGATCTCGATAGTCAATTCATTCAACATGGTTTGCGTCTCAGAGGGTAATGACCGATGAATATATGAGTCTTATACACCAAGGTAGGTGAGTATAGATTCATCATCTTGACATTGAACGACATTAATTGAAGGTGTATCATCATCGATCATTTCAGGATATAGGAAGGGAAGAGAGGAAGGAGCCTCGCCCTCGCATTGGTAAGTCAAAGGCCCCAAGGAAATGGTGTTTATGAAAAAAAAAAAAGTTAGGAGGGATAGATTATGGATCCATCGACTCTCGTCGGTGAAGGTGGTGATGAAGGTGGAGCGGGTGAAGAAGGTGGAGAAGGGTTGATGTCCTTGATGAGTTCAATGTGGGCATGTTTGGTAGGTGGTTTAGGAAAGCGATACCACTAAAATCGATATGTTCACGGGTGGTACATGGAAGAAAAGTATGGTGGCCTTTCTCGTAAAATCCAAAACCAAAGTCCTTCCACACACATCGGTGTAGGAAGGTGTGGGAAAACAGAAATTGGTGAGAGACCAGGAAGTCAAAAGTTGGAAAATGGGTGGGTTTGTGATGGTGGTTTGGGTGTGTAAGTGGTAGTATCAAGTCCCCCATATGTGAGATTGGTATGAAGATGAGGAGGACCATAAAGGAGTCATTCTCCTATGCGATGATCATAGCGAGGGTGTTGGTGATGACTTCCATACTCTTGTGGAGTAAGGAATGTGTTGACACTATATAGGTGATATTCCCTAGAGTAAGGCGTTGAAAAACACCTTCCAAGGGATCAGTGGTTGGTATGTGGGTAGTGGGATTAGATGATGTGTCGGAGGTCGATGCGGAGGTGGAGTTAATGGATTGGGAGGCTGATGTGTTGGCCGTGGAGGTTGTGGTGGTAGTAGGTGATGAGTGCATTGTTTGGCTCATTAATATAATTTCTTCAAGCCGAAAATACTCTTTTTGATATGACTTATTAATGCATGGGGATGTTTTGTGTAGTTATATCTTAGTAGGTTTGATGCATTTTCCTTGCTATAGTTTATGAAAATTGATTATCACATGAACCTCCTACTAACTATCTTTGTGAGATCAAACGTGATGATGTGTGCAAGGAATGATGGAAGTTGCTAGTAGTTATGGAGCCCGAGTTTGAAGCATGCAGTGACTGTTTCCATCAAGTTGACCTATTAGCCTAGGCTTGTTCCTAACGGCCCGTAGAGATTTATGTGTTTTAATTAGAATTTGGTGGACAAAGTGTTTAATGCTGCCTGATATGGCGGATCTTGTAACCAACAATATCTATATGAAGACTTCATCTTCAGAACTTGGTAGTACCACTTTTTGATATACTAAAGGAGATTATCTGCATCCAGTTCTTGATTATTTTTATTGTCTATGTTATGAACTTATTTTGAGTTAATGAAAGCCACGACGTTTTGAGAATCATAAGTTGTTAATCCCTCTATCCTGAGGAAGAGCAAGGGCCCACTCGACCGAGGAGATAAGAGGTTATTTTGAGTTCATGCATACTAGTTCTTTGATTGGATTTACTGCAATTATCATTTGATAAATCTTACATGCATGCTTTGATTAACTGTATCTGCTTTCTCCATTACTACTTTCATTTAGAATAGATGCTTTTGTTATGCAAATATGGTTAACGAATAATCTTGCTTTTTGCTAAGTTTCATTTATATAGTTGTGATTTCATTTGTTAAGAATAGTGTGTGTGTATTTCATTTTACAAGCAGAAGATTAGTTGTTAGTTTCCTTTCATCACAAATAGTTGAATTCTATATAACTGTATTTAATTTCCATAGATTTTAATTGCATTTCCATAGAATAGTCACCAAACTAAACAACCCCCAAACAGACCCAACATATAACTGGTTCCCCTAGACTCCATTGCATACTGCCTAGGACACAACCCTGGTTTAGAATGACACTGACAGAAATTATGTTAGTTAAATGATTGGAAGAATACAATGACCCATCATTTTTGGTGTCGTTTCGAGGACATAACCATAAGCTCCATTATTTTTATTCCATATGCTAAGGGTGTTAATGGAGTTCATGTAGGAAACCAGTAGTTCTCTCGGACCTCGTTTTAAACCAACCAACCTGGATGCATAGGTCGCGAGATAACCAAGGGAGATTTATAGCATGTAATATTCAACAAATCTCTCTAAACACTTCACAAGGAAGAAACACTGAGAGTGATATAGATTCCAACCCAATGCCTAGAACCTCTTCTGAGCATTTTGTATCCTCTTCACACCACTTGGCAATGGGGGACCTTGGGAATGTTGAAGACCAACCTTTAGGGCGAACCTTTACATATCCCATTGTCCTCGATGTAGATGAGGATGCACCCATGAAAAACATCTCACCATCCATCCTCCCCCTCTTTCAAGGAATGACCAAAGAAGACCCTAATCAGTTTCTGTTTGAATTTAAAATCTGTGCCAGACATATGATTACCGAACTGACAATCAAAAACTCAAATTGTTTCCCTCCACTCTCAAAGATTCTACTATGAGATGGTTTATGGGGTTACCATCTAACTCCATTAATTCCTGGGAAGCCATGGAAACAACCTTCCTAGATAAGTACCAAGACTATTGTAGGGGAAGGGATAGGAAGGAAGAGTTCTTCCAAATATGGCAAAAGGAAGATGAGAATCTAGAGGATTATCTGGATAGATTCCTCTTTCTCCATAAACGCAGTGGGTATGAGTTACATGCAGACATCACTAAAACAATCTTTCTTAAAGGACTGGACGAGGAAACCAAGGATTCCCTCCATCTCATGGCAGGAGGAGATGTGCATAAACTCACCATGGAACAAATCACTAAGCTATGTAGAAGATACTCTAGAACATGTGGAGGAATATAAAGAAAACAAACATCCAAGTCTTTGGGTACCTCTAAACTTCTAGAAGAAATGGCCAACATGAAAACAAACATTCTACTGTAGTTAACATCCACCATAGATGGACTCAAGGCAAAAGCCACCCCTGCTAAAGAACCATTGGACATGTATTGCCCTAAGTGTCGAAAGAGACACCCCTTGAGAGAATGTCCTTTGGATGTCACAAACATGTGCTTAATCTGTGAAGTTACTGACCATGACACTAAGCATTGCACACTTTTACCATAGTTGAAGGGAGGTTTGAATGTCATCTCTCAAAAAAGTGTTGAATTAAACTTTTTCCAAAGACCAAACAATCAGGGTGGGTTCCCATCTAGACCAACTCAGAATCCCTGGAGGATGTCATGGTTGAATCAAGCCTCTCAGTCTTCTTGGGGACAACCTGAGTGGGAAAACTCAAACTGGATGACTTATCCATATCCACCACCTTGGACAAATCCCTACACTCAGTTGGGTTGGGCTCCACCACCCATAGCCAATCCTTGGCATAATCAGCAGTGGGGTCCTCAACAAAATTTTAGCCAAAATCAGTCCTGGGCACCACCACAAAACGGTAATCAACAACGTAGGTTCCAGCAGCCACAACAAGCTTTAATGCCTCCACCTCAAGCCTACCAAAATCAAGGACAAGAAACACAAACACAACTTCCGGCCCAGCCAGTATCCAATCCTAAAAATCAACAGACAGCTTCGATTGATGACACAGACCAGGTAACACCATGCAAGTTAACACTATTGGTAATTTATGACTACGATCTGGTAAAATATTGAACCCTCCTGTTGTTATCATAGAACTACCTGTTGATGCCGATAAGGAAGAAAACCTTGAGGGTAATATTAGTTCTTCACCAATACCAGATACACCGGATGATCAAATACCCAAATAGACTACAGCCCCTTTTCCTGAGTGATTACAAGACACTCGAACTGCAGATGAAACAAAACTAGTTCAGGAATTGAAAAAAGTACATATTGAGGTCCCACTGCTACATGCAATAAGGGACATCCCTAAACTGAACCAAACCATTAGAAATGAGTGTATAAAGACACCAGGAAGGAAAAAGAAATACCCAAAGACTGTCAGAGTCGAAGGGAATTTGGCTGATTTAGTTGTTGGCACCCTTATCTCACCAAAATATGGGGATCCTGGGAGCCCTATCATTACTATTTGTATAAACAACCAGTCAATATCTAACATTTTGGTGGATCTTGGTGCTGCTATTAATGTCATCACAACAGAAATGTTTAATCTGCTATCCTTAACAGGACTTCAACCAACCAACACTATTCTGTAGTTAGTAGATCAATCCATTGTTGTACCTGATGGTGTGGTTGAAGATATAATGGTCACTATTGAATCATGGGAGTACCCAGTTGATTTCATGGTTTTGCAGCCTAAATCTCGGAAGTTGGGATATCCAGTCATCTTGGGAAGAGCCCTGGTTGGCTACGGTTGCTGCATACATTGACTGTAGGTCAGGAAACATGACAATTCTAAATGGGCAGAAATCCAAACACATTTCATTATATCCTCCTGCCCAGCCTTATACGAACAATTGTGACCAGGTATGGGTGGATTCTTTGGATGCTAACTCTTTGAGTTCTTCTTTTCTGGCCACTATTATAGTACACAATCATATGGCGGAAGTTGTGGAGTCATATACACTGACTGATTCTAAGGACTCTGTGACTACGGAAATCAGCACTATTGCTACGAAATCTAGAATACAGCATTAGACATCTCTTCTGCTATTTCTCTGGTAGACATTACCTTTGTTGAGTCTGGTAGGAAACTCTATGCTTATAATTCCAAACATTTAGTTCCTGATTTCTATTGTCCTTTAACCAAGATTCTATCTTTTGACAACATACCCATCCTGCACATGCTTCAGCCCCATGTTTTCCCATTGAATTATTTTATCACTAGTACAGAGCTTGCTCTTGCGAATGATACCAAGCAGGTGCTTGTTAGTATGGGAAGAGAGCTGACCATAGGTAGCGACTTGGAGGTCAATCAAGAAGCTAGGGTGCTTGAGGTTCTGAAGAAACATTCCCATGCTTTTTCTTGGGATTACACTAATATGAAAGGAATTCATCCTAGCATCTGTACACATCATATTTACACTGATGACGTCAAACCTATAAGGCAGCCACAACAAAGAATCAATCCAACATTGAGAGACATAGTCAAAAGTGAGATCGAAAAACTCCTAAAGGTAGGTTTCATCTATCCTATATCTGATAGTCAGTGGGTTTCCCCATTAGTTATTGTTCCCAAGAAGAATGGTAAGTGGCGAATATGTGTTGATTACAGGGAACTTAACAAAGCCACCAAGAAGGATTATTTTCCCCTGCCTTTCATTGACCAAGTCCTAGACAATTTGGCTGGTAAGAAATATTTTTCTTTCTTGGATGGGTTTAGTGGGTATAATAAAATTAGTATCGCCTGTTGATAAGGATAAGACTAATTTTACGTGCCCTTGGGGTACATTCACTTACCGAGTCTTACCTTTTGGGATTTGTAATGCCCCTGCTACATTTCAGCGGCAGTCTTGGCCATTTTTGCAGATCTTGCTAATGACTGTGTTGAGGTTTACATGGATGATTTCACTATCCATGGATCCACTTTTGAAGAATCTTTGAATAATCTTGAGAAAGTACTCAGTCGATGTGAACAACACCAACTATCTCTGAGTCATGAAAAATGTCTAATGATGGTTGATCAAGGAATTGTCTTAGGTCACCATGTTTCAGCCCAAGGTATACAGGTGGATCCAAAAAGATATCAGTCATCACCCAATTACCTACACCAGCTAATCAAACTGACATCAAAAGTTTCCTTGGTCATGCAGGTTATTACCGCTGATTCATAAAATATTTTAGCAAAATTTCCACCCCAATGTTTTCACTACTAACCAAAGATTATGTTTTTGAATGGTCTCCTTAGTGTCAACAGGCATTTGATTCTATCAAAGAAAAGCTGAAAATGGCCCCTATCTTACATGGCCTTGACTAGGGACAACCTTTCCATATCCACACTGATGCTTCTAATACAACCATGGGCATTGTCCTTGGACAAAAAGACTTAGAAGATCATATGTATGCAATTTATTTTATCAGAAAAAATCTGACTCCTATGGAAAGGAATTACACTACTACGGAAAAGATTTTTTGGTTGTTGTCTATGCTTTGAATAAATTTCGTCATTACATCACTAGATATAAAAAATTTGTTTACACTGACCACTCTGCCATTCGATATTTGATGAACAAACCAGTGGTTGGTGGAAGGCTTATTCGTTGGTTACTCTTGTTGCAAGAATTCAATCTCACTATTATAGATAAGCCTGGGAAATCTAACGTTGTTGCTGATTTTCTTTCTAGAATAAATGTTTCAGGTAATGACAAAGCAGTCCAAGACCAATTTCCTGACGAACACTTGTTTGCTATCTCGACTAAGACTCCTTGGTTTGCTGATCTCGCAAATTATTTAACAACAGGGAAGTTTCCTGCCTATTTTACTCATAAGGAAAGAAGGCGATTGGTTAAGAATAGTGCAACATATAAATGGTGTAACAGATTCTTATTTAAATGTTGTCCTAACATGGTTCTTCGCAGGTGTGTTTGAGAGGATGAGGTACATGACATACTGCGAGCGTGTCATGATGAGCCAGGAGGTGGACATTATTTAGTGAAATGAACAATTCACAAGATCCTTGGAGCAAGGTACTATTGGCCTTCCCTCCATAGGACTATCAAAAAGTATGTGTGGCAGTGTGATGCATGCCAATGAATGGGAAAACCTACACTTTCTATGGAAATGCCTTTGAATCCTCAGTTGGTTCTAGGACCATTTGAGAAATGGGGTATTGACTTTGTTGGACCATTTGATCCTCCATCTTTTGGGAAGGAGTATCTCTTTGTATGCACGGACTAAATCACCAAATGGGCTGAAGTTCAAGCATTGGCATCTTCCAACGAAGATGTTGTTGCTAATTTTTTGTACAATCGGATATTACTGCGATTTGGAGCACCAAGGGCCATTGTATTTGATCAAGGTCATGTTATCCAAAATTCACCCCCCAGGGTAAATTTTGATAAAATGCATTAAATTCTGAAGTCCCGGGCAATTATATTGATTCAGGGAAAAAAATCATGTTTCTAGGGTCCCCTCATATTTTTCTAACTCCCCTGTCCAAGTAGAAGAGAGCAAGTTCTGAGAAAAGGTGAAAAATTTGCAGAAAACAAGCTCGGGCCAGAAAAAATCATGAAAAATGGCTAAGTCCTAGTCCTCGCAACAGTCGGGACATGAGGGACATCTAGACGCGAACCGGCCGAAAGGCCACCAGGTGGTCTACACAGCATTTGGGACATCCGGGCCAAAGGGACGCGCGGGACGCGGAAATCCGAACTGGCCGAAAAGTGGAAAAAATTGACTAACTGTTGAAACAGGCAGTCTGGGACAGTTGGGCCAAAGGTACGCAAAGTACGCAAATAGGCCGGATCGGCCGAAATGAGAACTTTAAATGCATCGGGACATGAGGGACAAGAATACGCGGGACGCAGATGGCGAAGGAGCCGAAAGCCAATCAGATCACGCCACGTGTCACCGGCAGAAAAGGGACATGGAAGCCCATTTCGGGCGGTTCGGAAGAATTTGTCCCGCGCAGCACTGGGACATTCGGGACAAAGGGATGCGTGGGACACGAAAAGCCGAAGCGGCCGAAGGCAAAGAAGAAAAGTCAATGTTTGACCCGTGGAACTTCAAACGGCCATAACTTTTGACTTCGAGCTCCGATTTTGATAAAATTGGACTTTCTGGAACGAGCACGACGTCCTCTACGCCACAAAAATTTGATTTCTTATTTTTAATGAGGGTAGATATATTTAAATAAGAGAAACATATTCGGCTCCAGTCAGTTAATGCTCATTCCCATCAAATGACAGAAAACGCCTGCCAGGCCCAAAGTAGCTGCCCGCACTCAGAAGGCCATAACTTTTGCATTTCTCAACGAAATCACACAAAATTGGTACCATTGGAATCATGGTTCCGAGCCCAATGCACAGCAATCAAGAAATTCTATGAGTTTTTTTAAGAAAACGTGGCCGGGTTCATAACGAGTGTTTTATTGGTAGCCGGGAGTGCAATTAAGAGGTATGGTCATCATTCTTTCTCTGCTAAAGCACATGGGACAGTATGGGGAGCCTTTTGCAAGTAATGTACAATCATTTCACTCCATTTAATACCTCTTACAGGTGGTTGAAGGACAGATTTCGGGATTTCCATTTTTCCCTTCTCTTTTCCTTCTCATTTTTCTATAAATTGGAGTGTTGGGCTCATTGTAAAGGGGAGAGTTTTGGGTAGAAAGCTCTGCCAAAATTGCTTTGTGAATCCAAAGTGTGTTGCAGGCCCTTGTAGTGGACTCCTTGCATGGTGATCCAGTGCCCTTATCTTGTAATAGATTGAACTCGTGCATATCATGAAGCAATAAAATACCACTTTGTGGATGTATCTTCCCCGCTTTGTATTTTCTTGCATTCTTTCGCCCCTTTGATCTTTCTATAAGAATATTGTGTCTATTTATTATGTTCTTGCAGGGATTCATTATCATTGTGTATGCTTGGAATATTGTTGTGAATGCATTTTGCTAGATTATGGTGAACTGTCATCACCTCTTCTAGTGTGCACTTTACCTCTGTATTTCACACATTTGGAGACTACTCTCACACCCTCCTTTTCTGGTGTATCACCGCTTTAGTGTAGGATTTCATTTTATGCATTCTCTCTCCCTGGTCCCTTGGAAATTTAGATTAGAATAGTTAGCTTATCCTGCATTAGAGTAGATTGTGGCAGGTAGTTTAGGAGCAAGAACGACTTTCTCTCGGAGGTCTATCTCAAGTAAAGCAAGTCCCACAATTTGGAGATAGTACCCATGTTATCCAATCACACCGTGAGTTCAATTATATGCACTTGTATAAACACAAGGGTGCTGTGATTCGGTGATAACAGTTCTGGCATGCCCGGTGGGACCTTAGAGGTCTTTAATTTCATTGCAACAAGATTGATGTGCACTTGTTGTAAGTTCCAGCTTTGAAGGAGCTTTAAAATCGCACATCTGGCGACTCCAAAAGAGGCATAATCCACTGGTTTCTGCAGTCCAAGCCTGGAAAATTTATGAGAAGAATACAGACCAGGTCAAGAACTAGGGAGGAAGGATTGTTTGTTTATCTACACCTATCTCTAGGTAGAGAAAGAAGGGGAAGAAGAGCTCAAAGATCTGCGTCTCCACCTAATAGAACTTTGTCTACACCTCCACCTGGTAGACCTTTTCTCGCATCAACAAGGGTTCTCAGGCCAATCAGAATGGCACAACCACCGAATCCCTTTGTCAACTTCACTGGTAGTAGCCCACTTGCCCTCAATGCACAGAATCCAGTTCCAATTGCAGCATTGAAGAACATTCCATTTTTCACTGGAGAAAATCATACCACTCCTGGCGATCATGTCAAAGACATTGCTAACATCTTTGCAATCCATGAGATAAATGAAATGGATGTGGCTGTCAAATTGTTGGCATCTTCATTCAAAGGGAAGGCATTGCAATGGTTTAGGAGCCTTACAGCCGGTTCTATCACAAATTGGAATCAGTTGTGCATAGTTCTCCATGAGCAGTTTGGAGAAAAGGGAGACAAATTGTCTCTACTAGAACAATTGACAACTATCAAGAGAGCTCCCAACGAGCAGCTGACTGACTTTAACTTCAGATTTCAAAGGTCTTGGGATAGGATTCCAGTGGCAGTCAGGCCAACAGCAGAAGGTGCTTTTCTATATTACCTTAAAGCTTTGAATTCATATATTTCTATGTTAATTCAATCTATGGGAGGCACAACCTACCTTACTCATTGCTTATAGCATTGCCATTAGAGCCGAAAACTGTCTTATTCAAGCTAGTAAACTAGCTCCTAGGCCTCCCATGCCCTTGTATTCAAACTTAGAAAATCCAAGCACTAGTCAAGCACCCAATTTGGCTCCTATTCCCACCCCTAGAAATCAAAGTTCAAATGAGACTTCTACTTCATCCTCTAGTGCTTCAAATGAACTCCAAGAGGTCATGAAACAATTGCAAAATTTGGGAAATGAGCTGGTTACTATCAAAAGACAGCAAGCTCAAAGTGCTAGACCGTATCAGCCTCAAGCGCAGTACCAGGCTAGGCCCCCATACCAACAAAATAGGTCACCAACTCAGGCTGCAAATCAAAATCAAAGCCAAGTAAGGCCTCCCGCTAATAGACCATTTCAGCCCTATAACCCCAATGTCGTATCTGCTTCTAAAGCATTAGTGCCAGTCCAAAATAACATGGCCCAAGAATATGATTGGTGTTTCCCGTGCAGTCAGCCACATAACCAATCAATGTGCTTTAACGGTGCATTAAATCAGGCTCTGATGGTGCAAACCATTGGTGGGTCGCAAGAGTCCAGCCACGAAGAAGATCAGCAGCAAGGAGCACCTCAGCAAGGAACATCTCCGAATGAAACTACTCTTGTCAATTGGCAGGCTGAAGATTTCTGTGGTATGAATCAAATACCCTCTCAAAGTGTTGCAGCCAACACAAGGTCAAAGAGGAGAAATTTGGGTGAAGAACAGCCATTGGCTTCGAGTAATCCACAACCTTCTACCACTCCACAAGCCGCTGGCAAACAAACTGTAGTTCCAAACATGCAAGGAGCATCCAAACCAGCTCCTAAACCAACTCAAATGCCAGTTGCTGCTGCCCATGTGCAAGGAATGAATGTGCAGACTAAGGGACAGCAGAGGGATGCTTCATCCCCATTCAACATCATTGATCAGATGAAGAAGACAAATGTAAACATATCAATGTGGGAATCACTATCTATCCCAGGACAAAGAGATCTGCTACAAGCTGCCATGAAGGACTGGTCAACTTCAAATCAACAAGTCCAAATGCAAGAGAAGGTACTCACAAATGCTGCCCAGCCTGAGGGAAATCATGGAGGACTGCAAGGTAAAATGTTGAAGCCCCCTCCATTTTATGTTTCATTGATCATAGGAGATAAGTTGGTGCATAATTGCATGATCGATTCAGAGCAAGCAGCTCAGTCATGCCAAAGCAAATAGCTGATCAGCTAGGACTCCAATATGAAGTCATCTCCAAGGGTGTAGTGCAATTAGACGGGACAGCAGTGACAACGGTTGGAGTAATCAAAGGTTTGAGCCTCACACTGCACGCATGTCCCAACGTAATAGTGTTACAAGATGTGTCAGTCATAGACCTGCCACCACTCTTTGCATTGTGCTTGTCAAGAGACTTCACTGCTAAAATTGGAGGCTATCTTTCGGCGGATTGGTCACACATGTTGTTCAGAACAAGATATGGAACCAAAGCCACAATCAGTCTGAACCTATTGCAAACTTTCATATTGAGCCTTACACTCCAAGCCAAATCAATACCAACTGTTCAGCGTTTGATCAAGAAGATTATCCAAGCACTGATGAAGCTGACACCAAGGTTGGAAGCATCCCAGATTTGACTCTTGATGAATGGGCAAGCAAGGTGCATGCTTTTGATCCTTATCAAGAAATAGAAGAATCTGAGCTGGGAGTCTATTGTTTACATGAAGAGAATCAACCTCTCCCCAGATCACCAAGCCAGATCATAAAGACATGAATGAAGTATGGAAATTGTTCTTTGATGGATCAAGGAGTAGACAAGGTGCAGGAGGAGGAGCTATGCTCATTTCACCACAAGGTATAAGGTATTACTCAGCCTTCCGTTTCCAGTTTTCCTGTTCAAACAACACAGCTGAGTATGAAGCCTTAATTCATGGATTGCACTGGGCAAGGAAGAAAGGCATCAGGAATTTACAAGTATTTGGTGATAGTGAGCTGATCGTAAACCAAGTCAAAGGAAAAAATGCTGCCAAAAATGATCTGTTGAAGAACTACAAAAATCAGGTATGGGATCTTATTGAAGATTTTGAAGCTTTTAGCATCAATTCCATCCCAAGAAAAAAGAATGAAGCATTGACAGATGGCAGCAATTGGGGCTGCGTTTGATGTTGTAGAAAGTATCAAAAGTGAGAAAACTCAGCCTCATATCAAAGTGGTTGTGAGACCAGTTGTTCGGATAATAACACAAGTTGGCAAGTCTTCGAGAATGATCAGCAAATTGTTAATTTCCTACAAGAAGAAGCTGAGTTCTCCGCGAGAAATCAAGACAAGCTGGAGCAGCAGTATGGTGACCAAGTGGTGCAGCTGAGAACTAACAAATTACCAAAAGGCCTCATAACCTTGGAGTCAATCTTCAACCCGAATGATCAGTTCCGGAAGGAGAAAGTGAACATTCAAGTAAAGGGTGAAGATTCAGAGCCTATTTTAGTAGAAGAAGGCAAGACATTGCAAATTGGCAAAGTACCTCACAAGAGAAATCTGATTTTGTTCAGCTTTGTCAAGAGTTCCCAGATGTTTTTGCTTGGACTTACAAAGATTTAAGAGGTTTCAACCCAAATTTGGCACAACATACTATTGAGTTGGATCCAGAATCCAAGCCTGTCAGGCAAAAGCAAAGGCCAATAAATCCTCATATCGAACCTCTCATGAGAAAAGAGTTAAGCAAGCTCATTGAGGCCAGTATCATCTTCCCCATCAAACACTCAAGTTGGGTTGCAAACTTGGTGCCGGTAAGAAAGAGAAATGGAGAAATAAGATTGTGTGTGGACTTTCGCGATCTAAATAGAGCATCACTCAAAGATCATTATCCGCTTCCATCAATGGAACAAATATTGCAGGTTGTAGCTGGTTCAGAAAGGTTTTCATTGCTAGATGGATATTCAGGCTATAATCAGATAATGGTGAAGGAAGAAGATCAATTCAAGACAGCCTTCACTACAAAATGGGGCACATATGCTTACAAGAAGATGCCATTTGGACTGTCAAATGCCGGAGCAACATTTCAGCGAGCTATGGATATGGCATTCAAAGGCTTGATCAACAAGATAGTGCTGGTATACCTAGATGATATCACTGTCTTCTCAAAGAATGCAGCAGACCATCTCTTTCACCTCAGGCAAGTGTTTCAGAGGTGTAGAAGGTTCGGAGTGTCATTGAATCCAAAGAAGTGTGTATTCTTGGCACACGAAGGCAAACTGTTGGGCCACATTGTCTCTAGGGAAGGGCTAACAATTGATCCTGAAAGGGTTGAAGCCATCCGAACGCTTCCATTGCCACACCACAAGAAATCTCTCCAAAGCTTCTTAGGAAGGATAAACTTTGTCCGCAGATTTGTGCCTAATTTTTCCACTCTTGTGAAGCCTCTAACTATGATGTTGAAGAAGAGTCTGGCATTCAAATGGACAGCAGAAGGCAAAGAGAGTTTTGAAAACATCAAGCATGCAATATCACAAGCTCCAACTCTTATCAACCCAGATTTCTCAAAGGACTTCATGTTGTATGCATTTGGAGGATCAGATACAATCTCAGCTATCTTGACACAACTGAATAGAGAAGGTTCAGAACAACCCATAGCATTCTTCAGCCAAACCTTGGAAGATTACGAAATAAAGTATTCTTTCATCGAAAAGCATGTCCTTGCCATCATCAGAAGTTTGAAGAAGTTCAGACACTTGGTCTCAAACAATAAGATTCAACTGCTGGTGTCTCATGCTGGTGTCAAGGACTTCCTCCTAAACAAGGATTTAAACGAGAAGAGAGCAGGTTGGATCACTCGGGTGATGGAATATGATATTGAAATCAAAGTGACCAAGCTAGTTCATGGCAAAGGCTTGTGTGAGCAGCTCGCTTCCAAACAACCAGACGGGTCAAAAAGTGAAGAAGATGTTATCCTACTACTACAGAATGATCAAGAACAACTAGCTGATGATGCACCCATCCCATGTTGGACTCAAGACTTGGTGCATTACCTCCAAATAGGCTTGTGCCCTCTAGAAGTGAGAAAAGCAAAGAGGAGATACTTCAGATTACAAGCCATCCCATATGTGTTTGTTGATGGACTCTTGATGAGAATCGAGGACTTGACACTCAAAGCTCAAATCAGCCCTATGGGCTGATAGGATCACACCCAAGAGATCTACGGGAAGCTCTCCATACAAGCTTGTGTACGGGAAAGAAGCAGTTCTACCCATATCACTCGAGTTGCCGCATTGGAACTCATGAAACGATTGGAACTTCATTTGAGCTATGGAAATCGTGTATGCAGAGTGATGGAATTAGAAGAGACAAGAGAGCACTTGTAATACTGAGACCATGGAAAAGGATAAAGCATTGGTCAAAAGGAGTTTTGACAAGAAAGCTAAGGCCAAGATATTACAAACTAGAGATTTGGTACTGAAGTGGGATGTTGATCGTGCAAAACCGGGAAAGCACTCCAAGTTTGATGCCATCTGGAGTGGCCCGTACATGATCATTGAATGCAAAGGTAGCAATGCTTTCCGACTGGCTAAGTTGGATGGTGAAGAATTGCAGATTCCGGTCAATGGGATCTATCTCAAACATTGCTACTAGAAAGATAGATTTTCACCCTTGTAAATATTAATTTAGAATTTCCATTCCTCTAAGTGCTTATGCACATTGTACTGTTGTTAGAGTAGTTTTTATTTCCCTAAGTGCTTGTGCACATGTCCTATTGCTTCTAGTATGTGCATGTTTGCAGTTCATCAAGCTCCTAGAAAAGAATTGCAGCCACAGGAAAACCAGCTCAATGAATGTTTCAATGGCTCAAGGACACAGGTTTTCAAATTTCAGATCAGCTGAGAGGTTATCAAACAGACTCCATGCCCAATGGATTGCTACAAGCACTGGCCGTTCTTCATCTGGCGAGGTAGATGACCCATTGAAGTCGCTAAAATTGTTATCAAAAATTCACCCCCCAGGGTAAATTTTGATAACATGCATTAAATTCTCAAGTCCCAGGAAATTATATTGATTCAGGGAAAAAAGTCATGTTTCTAGGGTCCCCTCATATTTTTCTAACTCCCCTGTCCAAGTAGAAGAGAGCAAGTTCTGAGAAAAGGTGAAAAATTTGCAGAAAACAAGCTCGAGCCAGAAAAAATCATGAAAAATGGCTAAGTCCTAGTCCTCGCAAAAGTCGAGACATGAGGGACATCTGGACGCGAACCGGCCGAAAGGCCGTCAAAGGTCTCTGTGCAAAGCATTTGGGACATCCGAGCAAAGGGACGCTGGACGCCGGAAATCCGAAGCCGGCCGAAAAGTGGAAAAAGTTGACTAACTGTTGAAACAGGCGATGCCGGGACGATTGGGCGAAGGTACGCAAAGTACACGAACCGGCCGATCGGCCGAAATGAGAACTTTCGCACCGGGACATGAGGGACAAGAGTACGCGCGGGACGCGGATAAATGGCCAAGGAGCCGAAAGCCAATCGAGATCACGCTACATGTCACCGGCAGAAAAGGGACATGGAAGCCCATTTCGGGTGGTTCGGAAGAATTTTCCCACGCACAGCACTGGGACATTCGAGACAAAGGGACGCGTGGGACGCGAAAAGCCGAAGCGGCCGAAGGCAGAGAAGAAAAGTCAACGTTTGACCCGTGGAACTTCAAACGGCCATAACTTTTGACTCCGAGCTCCGATTTTGATAAAATTGGACTTTCTGGAACGAGCACGACGTCCTCTACGCCACAAAAATTGGATTTCTTATTTTTAATGAGGGTAGATATATTTAAATAAGAGAAACATATTCGGCTCCAGTCAGTTAATGCTCATTCCCGTCAAATGACAAACAAAAAACGCTGTGCCCAGAGTAGTTCGCACTCGAGAAGGCCATAACTTTTGCATTTCTCAAAGAAATCACACAAAATTGGTACCGTTGGAATCTTGGTTTGAGCCCAATGATAGAAATCAAGAAATTCCAGATTTGATCATAAATTTATTGAGTTTTTAAGAAAACGTGGCGGGTTCATAACAAGGTGTTTTATTTGGTATTTGGAGTGCAATTAAGAGGCATGGTCATCATTATTTCTCTCTTTGCGGGACATGGGATAGTATGGGGAGCCTTTTGCAAGTAATTTACAATCATTTCACTCCATTTAATACCTCTTACAGGTGGTTGAAGGACAGATTTCGGGATTTCCATTTTCCCTTCTCTTTTCCTTCTCATTTTTCTATAAATTGGAGTGTTGGGCTCATTGTAAAGGGGAGAGTTTTTGGGTAGCAAAGAAAGCTGCCAAAATTGCTTTGTGAATCCAAAGGTGTGTTGTAGGCCCTTGTAGTGGACTCCTTGCATGGTGATCCAGCCCTTATCTTGTAATAGATTGAACTGTGCATATCATGAAGCAATAAAATACCAGTTTGTGGATGTATCTTCCCCTGCTGTGTTTTCTTGCATTCTTCTTGCCCCTTTGATCTTTCTATAAGAATATTGTGTCTATTTATTATGTTCTTGCAGGGATTCATTATCATTGTGTATGCTTGGAATATTGTTTTGAATGCATTTTGCTAGATTAGAGGTGAACTTTCATCACCTCTTCTAGTGTGCACTTTGCCTCTGTATTTCACACATTTGGAGACTACTCTCACACCCTCCTTTTCTGGTGTATCACCACTTTAGTGTAGGCTTTCATTTTATGCATTCTCTCTCCCTGGTCCCTTGGAAATTTAGATTAGAATAGTTAGCTTATCCTGCATTAGAGTAGATTGTGGCAGGTAGTTTAGGAGCAAGAACCAGCTTTCTCTGGAGGTCTATCTCAAGTAGCAAGTCCCATAATTTGGAGATAGTACCCATGTTATCCAATCACACCGTGAGTTCAACTATATGCACTTGTATAAGCATAGGGGTGTTGTGATTCGGTGATAACAGTTCTCAATTTGTTTCAAATATGATTGAATCTTTCTTGGAAATCTCTGAGAATTAGGCATCGAAATCGTCACCATATCACCCCCAATCCAATGGGCAAGTGGAAGTAACGAATCGAGAACTTGAGAATATTCTAACTAAGGTGGTCAATGCTTTGATAGAAAGAATTGGGTACCGTACGATGTAAAAGTGACAAGCGAGCGTGGGAATCTACAAGTAACTCTTCCTCGCACCCGACCTCCCGAGGTCATGCCGAGATAGCCGGTGGGGATGGAATACGTGTGGGATGCAGACAAACTAGTTAGGTAATCTTATGTCTTCGACGCGCACTAATGGAAACTGCAAATCTAAGGAAAAGAAATCCCTCCTAACCTGAACTGGCATGATAGATCGATCGGCAAGGATGACTTCTCGAAGGCTCCAATCAATATCGAGCTCTGGCGTGATTCGGTCTATCATTGTGGGATACGTGGAAAATGACACGGGATAGTTTCGTGTATATCTCCAGAAAGGGTCATAAGGTGGATGATGGATACAATGGACTCTCTTGGTGATTTTCTCGGTCTAGTCCGAACTCTTTAGCTTTATTAGCTACTACGTCTAGCAAGGATAATTGTTCAATGATGATAGGTGGAAGTGGAGTAGATCTGAATACTAGTGTGCGTAAGCCAGCATCTATGTCTGATTCACTTATGGATTCGTTGGGTTGTGGGATTCGTGGATCGCAACCGTAGACTCATGGTTGTTGTGGACCTGCTATGGTCATGTGTGGAATCAGTCCCTAATCCCTAGTATCCAGTAATTGTATGCTTTCTCGGCCTTCTATATTCGAATTAATAACTGCACGATCTTCTCGAATATCTTACAAAGCGTTCATGCAACCTGAATTCTTAAGCTAGTATCTATGTCTATGAGAGTGTCTCCTGCGTCTGGTTATGGGACCAAAGGATCACAACCGAATGTTTTCTCTCTTTCAAGCCCTTCTACAGTCATATGGATATGTATCTAGGGTAATCTGTAGTTTGGCTGATTTGACCAAAACGTGTGTGCTTGGTCGTCTTCTATGTTTAACCCGTGTAACTGGGAGCTGATTTGTTGTAAGTTTACCGTTGTTCGGAAGATTTGGATCCTAAGATTTTGATCTATATCAGTTATTGCTGTGACAAGATTGGGTTGGGGCATGATTGGCTCGAATATGTATTCTCTAGGCTCTCTAGGTCCCGTGATTGTCATACAAAAGGAAATTATATAAATCTAACTAATGACAGAATAATCTAATTGTGAAAGATATATCTATGTATTTTACCAAATCTAATAACTTATTGATAAACTATTGAACATAATTTAAAGAACATTTATCTAGCATATCTAAAATTGACAACTAAACTAATAATGTGATTTAAAACAAACAGAGCAACCGAGTGTAGTTACTTATCTGTGCAGTTTGTAGGTCTATTCTAAATAATGAAATAACTGATCGAATCTATTTGAAAGACTCTCGATCCTACCTCAGAAGTGAGGAATGAATCATAGTTTCTCATAAACTATCAATCCCCACAGCTTCCCTGGCAATATCGAAAGTAAAGTTAACTGAAATGAAATGATTGGCTACTCTATTGGATATGCTTCTAACTAGAACTTTGAAAGCTAGAACCTAGATTCTGCATAACAGTGGTGAATCTAATGGTGTGTGTGGCTTTGTCCCCTCAGTGTGATCTCCTCGCTCCTTCGTGCTCACATGGATCTAGAAAAGCGTGTAATGCTAGCATCAACAGAAGTAGATATTGGAACAAAGGTAGCTTAGGATACAGATTGAATACAATGCGAGTAGGAGAGAGATAGCGCAAGAGTACAGAGCTTGGCTTATGCAATTCTGAGTGGGATTTATTGTGAGTCATGCAACATAAAACGTCCAGAACCTAAAATTATCCTGTTTGAAGAACAAAACCTGTAACTTTAATGGCTTCTTATTGATAAACAGACTATCTTACTCCAATGTATTGGATGAAATAACAACAACACTTGCACAAGATGGATATGTGGCTTTTTAACCGCAAAACAATACTAACTAGGCATGCAATAATTGAAACTATGAATTCTAAGCAAAAGAAGAATCAAGCACCTTTGAAATGAGAAATTGAGAGGAAAATTTGAGGGCCATTTGCTTGAGCACAAGCCAACTATTTATAGCATTTCATTCACCCAAAGGTAAAACCCAAATTGATCACTTAAACCATAAACAATGTAAAAACACTATTCCAGGAACCAAAATCATCAATGCAAGCCCAAAGCGGTGAAAAAGTTGGTAAATGTTGAAATTGCGTGAGTCACGGTAAAAAAGCATTCTAAAAACACATGAAGGAACGCCACCCCGATCAGGCGGCGGTCACGAGACCACCACTGTGAGCGGGCGGCGCGGTTTCAGAATCAAGAGCAAAAGGCAAAGAAAAGAGGGGAAAAGAAAAACAAAGCATGCGGGGGCTAAGCGGGGCATGCGGGATGATAACGCATACTTGGAGAGATTTTCCAGATCCTGAACACCTTGTGAGGAGACCTGTATCATCATTGGGGCACGTGTTACGTTGTTTTGGTAGTGCAGTACCCTACAATTTTGGGTACGTACATATTGCCCCCTCGGAGAAGCGTTTTAGCCATGAAGAGGTGTAAAACGGTGGGTCCGAGTATGGCAGTCCCGAAATGGGAAGTTAGAACTTATACCTGATACGTCTGTGTGTCGAAATGGCGCCATCCGAAATTCCCGCCACTTGCAAAATGAAAAGAGGAATCAAGTGCAGATAGATAAAATAGATCGGAAAATAAATGCTAAAAGAATGGGAAATGAGGACATACCATTTGTGCGGGGGTAAAAACTTACCTCCGTCGGCGCTCCAAACCTACAAAAAGGGCATTCAAAACAATTCAGGTTGCTATATATGTAAAATTGGGCCCATTTCCTATTCATTTGCGCGTGTTGATTTGGTTGGTTTTGAGCTCTAGGACCCACGGTGACGGTTTCTTACAAGAGTAGAGTCAAAACGTTCATGACGGGATAGTGATCATGCCTTCGCGAGTAGATCATCGACCGTGAGAGGTCACAAAGTTAGTTTCCTCAATTTATCATTTTTACCTCCAAACTTTTAAAATGCTAAAATATTTGTCGTGGGGGGGTTATTTTTGAAAATGTTAGGTTCAAAAGGTCCATCTAAGGGGGCGCCACTGGGTAGGCTTTTTTTTTTTAGTTAAAATAGTCCTTTTTCATGTTTTTTTGGCTTTTAAGTTATAAAACATGTGTGGGTTTTCGGGACACAACCACCACCTTGCCCTGTGGCGGCGGTTAAGACGACCGCCTGCCACATTCTGTGGCGGCGGTTAGAAGACCACCGCCTTTAAAGGCGGGTTGTGAAACCGCCGCCGCCTGTTCAGGCGGCGGTTCTTCTGTAATGTCAAAAGAACACTTGCTTGAGATTGTTTTTGCACTTTTAGCACTTCTATATGTTTTTCATGATTTTTCTAATGTCACTTGGATGCTAACTTGCTTCGTTTTGTGTGTTTTTGGGTGTACACATAGGCGAGAGAGGAGTATAGTCGGTGGAGCTTAGAGAGAGAGTGTGACTAGCTCCCAGCAGTGTTAGATGCCCTTTCACATGAAGAGCAGGATACTCTTCAGAGGGTTGGAATACTACGTATATCGCGGGTTCCACATGTTGCACCATCCAGTCACATACTCTGTGACTTATTTTCCTACCGGGATGTTGATGGGAACACCTTCCGATTACCAGGGGTCCAAGGTGAGTGGACCATCACACTGGAGGATGTTTATCGTATCCTGGGGGTCCCGATCATCGGGAGACGACTCACCCTTGAGATAGCAGGTTCACGGGCCCAGATAGCACAGTGGGCTTCTTACATGGGAGATGCAGTTATCCCCATGGGTTTGAAGAAGCGGGTCAGAGTTTGGTCTATTCCTAGTTTGCCTATCCCTTTGATTCACCAAGCTATTATGGGGATCCTTGCCTCGAGATTGATCAGGGACAAGGGAGGAGGCACACTGCTATACTGCTGGTCCCCCATCATTGCACAGATCGAGGGACATGGCCAGATTTACGCCTGGGGAGTGGATATACTTGGGACTACCTACCATGACTTGTACCGGGTAGTCTGTTTATAGGGCGATCCTTGAGTCACCCGACCACGGTTATGAGTTGGGTCTATGAGCACTTCATCCCCTATGGCAGAGGTGTAGAGGTGGCGGATCTTGGAGCTATGAGGGCAGCCAGATGGACAGACATGTCGATGCTCGAGCACCTCATTAGCTTGATTGCTTCCTCCCGACCACCGATGACATGGAGGCCACACCGTATCAGGCCATGGCAAGTTTATGGGGTGAGGAGGCTCTTACTTTGATCTCCTACTCCACCACAGGGCAGCTTGTTGACAGAGTAGGGCGAGTGGAGATACACCCCTTTGCCGAGTTCCTCGGCAGTTTGGCCTTCCTTACATCGACATGCTTCCCCGTAGTGCAGTATACTGGTCATTCGAGAGGCCGAGAGGGGGCCTAGAGGTCGTGGTTGGATAGTTGTCACACCGGCATTCCTATGTAGCAGAGGAGGGCAAGTACGTACCCGAGGGAGAGCCGGTGCTTCTCAAGCACCCTTACTTCAGATTGCCGTGGGTCTTGCCCATAAGAGCGATGACCCTATTGATATAGACTCCGAGTCCGAGGAGTTTACAGTGGAGAGATAGAGGAGGATACCGAGGCCGAGGACAAGTGAGTCGGGGAGAGGAGGACGGTGATCCCGAGTGGCATGACACTCGGGGATATCATGCAGGCAGAGAGGGCAGAGCAGAGCGCAGAGAGGGTGACTCTAGTTTCAGAGGAGCCACTCTCCCAGGGCCATGGTAGGGAGGATGAGTCTGTTGTGGGATGCTACGTCGCTCCAGCCATGGGGGAGCACCTTAGTCGTGGGCGGCCTCTGTGGCGGGTGTTGAACCTAGAGATCCATCTTGGAGGCCCTGGGTGACTCGAGTAAGTTATCTTCCCTTTTCTTTGAGTTAGGATTGCTTTAATTGCCATCTCTCCTTTTGTTTATACTTGTGTTTTATCTCTTGTTTCATTTCTAATTCGTTTTCTCCTTTGTTTGCAGAGACCGTCGATGAGTGGCGAGACTTGATTCGTAGGGTATGCACCGATACCCTGATGATCCCTATGGAGAGGACCCGTGCAGAGTTGTCTATGGATGCAGGGGAGCCCTCAGCATCCGGTAGACACACCGACGTCTTTGCCCCTGTCTGGAATGTGGCTAGGATGGTATCGACTCTCCGTACGGAGCTGGCGGGGTATAGGACAGCAGAGCGTCGATGAGGATTCATTCTCATGGCGAGATTGCAGCTACCCCTTGGGATCGTGAGCCCTCCGTGCACTCGTGAGCGCCAAAGAGCACGGCCGGAGTCCTAGACGTGGACATGCACCTTCAGAGGGGTCTCATAGGGATTGAGAAGCCACTTGGCTCTCCTATATTTTTGTATGATATTTTTGTATTTCTCGGGCTCTTTGAGTGTTTTGACCATGCTTAGTGCATGATGGCATTGACAGAATTTTGACCATTTATATGTATATACATTCTTTGGATCAGTCTTTTAGTAGTTATGATGTTTGTTTCTGTTTCCGTATGTGAACTATGATGTTGTGCTTATATGCTTTTTAGAATGTATGCAATGGAGAACAAATGATACAAATGTTTACTTTCTTTTTGTATTTCATGATGCTTTGATATATGATAATGTAAATACAATGTGATTTTGAATTTGTAGTTTCTTCAAGCAACTTTGATACTTCATATCTGTTTTGGCAATGTAGTGAAGATAAGCTGGTATGATGAGTAGATAAACTTACCCCACTCCTAACTCCACGCAACTAGTAAGATGCGAGGGCTCGTCACCGAGAGCTAGAAAGGGCACAAGTTATAAACCATGTTGAAATGGTAGTGATGAAAGATAGACAAAGCTTTGGTGGAACCGAATTAGGATGCTACAAGCCTATTTTATTCGATGACTCCATAGTTTGGGATGTAACTTGCTTTGCGGTTTATCTAGACTTAGATCCGTAGATGGCCACATGGTAGACAAAATCGGGTTTTAATATTTTTAACTCTCTTGGAATTTTAGACATCTGGTTCATTTGTTTTTGACTCAAGACTTCAAGATTTGAATTGTTTGTTTATGACCTTTTAACGTTTGTTTGTTAAGAGGACCCCCGCACCTTGCCCCATGCTACTAGTAAAAGCGTGGGTTTATCACCATGGGAAAGGCATAGGCGAGTAAGGGCATTTCCATCCCTTCCCAACCCTACTTCACTAGTAAGAGATGCAAGCTCATCACCAAAGGTTGGTAGGGCAAGGAAATGTGTAAATTTAAAATTTTCTATTTAATCTGTATTTGACTTGTTTACTTGAGCAAAATGTTAGTGTGTTCTTACTTCCAAAGAGATATACATAAGGGATAGATGTGACATGATGAAGCTTCTAGAACAGACCATAGGCAAGACACCTATCCCGGAAGAAACTAGAAGTGAGAACAAACTTGCAGATCTTGGTATGGTTACCGTTAAGACCTTGTCATATCTAGCTTTATTTGATGAAATGAATCTGAATTAGTTGATGATATCATGGAAATGGAGAAGTAGGATTAGAGTGCTTATGCCAATATCATCACAAGTTTGTGATGAATTGCTTTGATGATAAATTCCTCGATCACAAAATTGCACGAAACAAGCGGACAAAATGATCCTAACTATATGAAGATGCAATGTAGATATAATTATACAAGTAGTGATGGTTGCTTATGCATAGAATCGTTTAAGGTGTAGGGAATTTCTTGTTTCACCAAATTCATCACCTTCTAGTGTACATAAGAGATATGCACCATTTCCATAGTCCTTCATGACTCAAGATGGGCCCAACCATTTGGGCCGGAATTTCCTTCCTTCGCCGGTCTTTTTATCAATCCGGTTGTCTAGCCTTAGAACTAGATCACCTTCATATATGTCACGTTCATAGACCTTCTTATTATACTGCCTAAAGACATCCGGTCAAAGCATAGACTTTGTGCCATTGCTCAAAGATCTAACCTAGCTTCATCTAGGCTTTCGGTTGGGAGAGACATGCTTCTCTATAAGTGTCTTCATCAAGAATCCCTTGTAATGAGATACGGAGACCGGGTATTTTGACTTCAAGCGGAGAACCGCTCTACCCCGAATACCAGTGAGAAAGGAGTCACTCTTGTTGGTGTTCTTATTGAGGTTCAGTGGGCCCACAAGGCTGGATATAGCTTCAAATGCCAATCTCATTTGTTTTCTTTCACTGTTTTAAGGAGAATGGCTTTTAATGTTTTGTTTGTCGTTTCAGCCTGTCTGTCGGCTTGAGGATAATACAAGGAGGCCGTATGATGGCTTATTTTAAATTTATTGCACAATTCGTGAACTTTGTCATTCTTAAAAGAAGTTCCATTATCTGAGATAATGATTTGCGGGATACCGTACTGCAAATGATTTGGTTCAAAATGAACTTGGCAAATATAGAACTCCGGATAACAGAGTAAGAGGCATAGCCTCTACCCACTTGGTAAAATATTAGGTGGCCGTGATTATAAAATTATGGCCATCTCAGAGATGAGGGAGAGAATTTCCCTATCAAATCTAGGTCCCACGTAGAAAAGGGCCATGGAGTAGTAATTGGTTGCAGAGCTCAGACCGGCATGTGAATATCGTGGGAGAATTCTTGACACTTATGACACTCGCGCACAAACTCTACTCGCATCGTGTTCTAGGGTGGGCTAGAAATAGCCCATCCGATGTATTTTGTGAGTGGTGGCATGACCACCAAAGTGGCCTCCACATACTCCACTTTGTGAGATTCTGGAGAATCCTCCTAGATTCTTCGTGTTGACACATCTCGAAGCATTCCATCGAACTCTTTTCAATAGAGCACTTGCTCTATGATGACATATTTAGCTACGATAATGCGTAAACGCCTTCTTCGTTGCGGTGTAGTACCTTCCGGATATGTATGGTCCATGATATAATTAATGATATTAGTGTACCAAGGACACTTAGAGATAGAAGGTCGGGTTTCAATGTAGTATATGCATTCATCGGGAAAGTCTAAATTTACTAGATCACCTCCGTCTCAGTGGATTATCGGCTAACCAATCAAGTGATGATTTGCCCCTTAACGGATTTCTGATTTACGAATGTTAATTCAAATTCACCTATTAAGGTTATAAATCACCCAACCTTTTTAGACAAGGACCTCGTGCATGAGGAAATTTTGTAAATGGTTTGTTTTTACAATGACCCTTGTTTCTTGATTCAACATGTAATGTCTTAAGCATTTGGTTGCAAAAATTATGGCAAGGCATTCTCGTTCTACCTGTGTATAACATGTTTCATAGTTGAGCAACGTTTGGCTAATGAAATAGATCACGTGTTCTCTCTTGTCATCGTCTTCTTGAGCCAGCATACAGGCTATCAAGACATTGGTAGCTCGCGAATATAAAATTAATGGGTGATCTGGCTTAGGTGGCATTAGCGTAGGTGGTGATAACAAGAAACACTTAACTACATCGAAAGCTTCATTACGCTTTCGGTCTAATCAATACTATAATCTTTCTTGAGTAAATTGTTGATTGGATGAATGGCGAAGCTTAAGTCCGGGATGAATCTCCAGATTGCACCAAGCTTTCCGAGAAACGACCTGACTCCCGATTCATCCGAAGGTGGGACCATTTTGAGAACAGCCTTAATTTTGGTTGGGTCAACATCAATCCCGCGTGACGATATAATGTAACCTAGGAGCTTCCCTCCTGTTACACCAAAGACACATTTTTCTAGATTTAGCGTGACTCCATATTCTATTAGACATGAGAGAATGACGCGAAGCACTTCCGGATGGTCGCGATGCTTCTTAGCCTTGGCCAGCAAGTCATCTACGTAAGATTCGACAATTTTATGAATAAGATCATGGAATATATACATCATAGCCCGCTGGTACGTAGCAACATCGTTCTTGAGTCCGAATGGCATAACAAAGATAACAATAGGTTCCCAAGGAGTTACAAAAGTGGTTTTAGCTTGGTCTTGTTCGGAGATATTCCGATTTGATTGTATCCCGAGAATCCATCCATGAGAGATAAGCTCAAATCCAGATGTTGCGCCAACAATGATGTCTATGGATGGTAATGGGAAGTCGTCCTTAGGACACACCTTGTTAATGTCTCGAAAGTCTATACTGAGATGCGTATCTTCTAATTATTTTTGAGAACGGGAATGATATTAGATACCCACCGAGAGTAATCGACTGGTTTGATGAATCCTACTTCAAGGAGTTTTATTACCTCTTCTTTCACCATGAGAGGGACCTTGGGTTTCATTGGTCTCGACTTTTGTTTAATTGGATTTGCATTCGATTTAGTGACGAGGTTATGCACCGCAATGTGTGGTGTAACCTCTGTCATTTCTTTATAATTAAATGTAAAAGCCTTCGATGTTCCTTGAGGATTTGAGTGTGTATTTCTACTTCTGATGGAGTTAACGAGGATCCTAACTTCAATATCCTTGGTTCATCTTTCGTTCCGATGTTAATATCAATTGTGTCTTCGATTAAAGAAGCGTTACCTTCTTCAAACTCGGGTGGGGCTGGAGATAGTTTCAGATCATCTCCATTCTTGATCGCGTATATGCCAAGTTCCTTTTGTGGGGGAAGTTTCACATGGGATTCCCAAGTAGAAAGATGAATGTGGGATTAAAGACAGGTCTATCACATGATGGGCGAGATATAACGCCGCATGGGCGAGATGTAACGCCGCATAGGCATTTAAGTAATCAAGAGTGGTCGTATTACTATCAATGTGGTTTAGGATAGTAGATTTTTTCCGTCTTTGTTCGTTAAAAGAGGTTTTGACATTGCTTTCACCAACGTTTTAGTATGAAGGGATACCATAAAACGGGTATCCTCCAACCTACTATTTCGAGTAAAGCGTGACGAGGTTTCTATTGAATCGGCAAGAAGATTTTTTCTCATGGGATTGCTTCAATTGATATGAAGTCAAATTCCTTGCTTAAATTCAATAAGCTAATTTGTAGAGTGTAAGTGCTCGGCACTGGTTTCATACACCTCGAGACCTAGTTTGCTACCAATTGCAAGTCTCCTAACACTCGATATTATCGACACCAATTCTCTTAGCTAAGAGGATGCCAAGGAGGAGGGCTTCGTGACTCAAAGTGTCGTTATTTGTGTATTCAAAATTTAATTTAAAGGCAAATGGTAGGACTTTTCCCTCGGGAGATGTAAGGATTACACCTACCCCAGCCCGTAACGACATCTAGCTCCATCGAAATGGAGAGTCCAATACTTAGCTGGGAATATGGGCGTTGGGATATTTTTTGTGTTAACATCCTCTACCTCTACCATGCAGAGATCTACTGTTGGAAGAGAACCAACACCTAGGGTGTATCCCATGCCTACATAATCAAATGGTAGGAACATTGGTAGATCCTGTTCTAGCAATTCAACAATTTTTGCAGTAGTTCCCAATGATACCGTTTCTACAATCTTAACCTCATCTTTGAGGGTTGGGATTGTCTTGGCTAGGCTCATAGTCTCAAGATCTGTCATTGTAGGTACCAACTTTTCCTCCAGTTTTGCATCAGTGGGTTTATTAAGTTGGTTTGTTGGGAGTTCAAACTCGAGTGAACGCCTAGTCTTTTCTTTAAGTTAGCCAAGTGTATATGGAATGGTTTTGGATCACCTTTGGCTACGAATATCTTTCCTAAGTGTAGGAATCTTACTTCTTGAAATAACGTAGAAGGGATTGCCTTCATATGGTGTATCCATGGTCGCCGAGGATCATATTATAGTTATTTTCCCGATCTATAATATTGTTGTCCACTCAAAATTCCCCTGCTCTTAAGAAGGTGAAAATTTAAAATTTTGAGTTTAAGTGTCTTCTCTGTTGTACCGATAATGTGAAAAGCCGATAAATTGAGAAAATCTACGTTTTTTGGGTCATTTTGTGTGTTTTTAGCGGTCTGTCGACATTTTTGTCCGACATGTCCCAAGTTCAATCGGGGCCCCTGTTCCCGATCGGCCGATTTACCCGAAGTCTGTCTTTTCGGGCCCCGAACTTTTTGTCCCAAGTGTCCCAAGTTCGCCTGGACCAAATTGTTACATTTTCGGCCAATTCACCCGAACCACGTACTTTGCGCTTTCACATCCCAAATGTCCCAAGTTCGCCCGGATAAGTTGTTCCATTTTCGGTAGATTCTCCCGAACCAGCGTACCTCGCGCTTTCAAGGCGTCCCAAATGTCCCAAATTCTTACGGACCCGCTATTCCTTTTCGCTCGATCCGTCCGAACCGCATACTTCGCGCACGTCCCGCATGTCCCAAAAGCATTTCAGGCGTTTTTCCCGCATCGCCGAATCGGCCGAACGCGTACTTCACGTACTCGCGTCCCTCATGTCCCAATTGAACCAAGTGCCATTCATGCTAATTTTTCCCGCTCTACCCGAATATCTTGCTTTTCAAGTTGGTGGATATGTATTTAATGCACACTTATGGCCTTTCTCTCCTAAACAACCTATATAACGAGTAGCTCCCCATGCGTTTTGCACATTTCTTACATGCTATCTTTTGCTCGAACCCTCGCAATCTAAAATCCTGCGCGCGTATCCATTTCCCTCTGCAATTCATTCCCGAGTCTAGCTTGTAGCTCTGCCCTCCGAACTACTAGCAACATGAAGATCAAATTTTAGGGGCAAGAACAAATCTCACCACTAAAGTCCTGGCTGCTCCCGATATCGGGGGACAGTGAAGTTCGCCACCTTGACTTTGGAAATTTTGGATGAGGATGACAGACGTGAACCCTACACCCATGGCATAGATGATTCATGACAATGTCCTGGTTTTCACGGTGGTTTCCCAATCATCACCCCACATGGCGTAGACATAGCCGAGGCCAAGAGATTCGCAGAAAGTGGATTTTAAATCGTGGGTCCCTCCTATCATAAACACTGTCTTCTTCTCCTATTTCTTCTCTTCTCTTCCCATTATTTCTCTCGATTTATTGTAATTAATTGAGGTATGCGATTAGCAATCCTTAACTAATCATTAGTTAAAAAGAAGAGTTACCAAGAGTAACCGATTTGTAAGTTATATAATGGCCTCTCCTCGCCATTTTAAAGAAAGGAAGAACTTGGCTTATTTTTGAAAGTGTAAATAAATCATAAAGACATCAATACAGAAGGGCTTTCCATTCTTCGTCTATCCGATCTCTTTTATCCCTAAGCTTTTCATTTAATCTTGTCAAGATCATTTGTCTATGTTATGATAAGAAGCTTTGTATTCTGCAGATGTTGTTTATAGAACTTTGTGTCTTTCAAATTTCATCTTGCTTATATAACGCAAATGATCTTGTTCTAATTAATTCTATAATTCAGAATTATAGATGACATGAGTAATTGAATTATAGAATTACTCGTCATCTATAATTCTGAATGGTGCCTTTCTCGCTTGTTCTCGTATTCTCATTCTTGGTCCTTTGTAATATATGATCCTTATAGAAAACAATTTCGTAATATTCAAGTTCAAAGAAAATCATGTTTTGTATATGTGTAAATAGGTTCGTTTCTGAATAAGGGAACCTCTCCCATTAAAGAGGAGGGACTTCTTGTCCCCTGACTGTTGCTCTTAGTAAAGTCCTATTTGACGACCAATATTTTTTGGCGACTCTGCTGGGGAAATCATATTCCAGTTCTATAATTATTTGATCATCCTTTGATCTGGCGACTCCACGTTTTACTCGAGGGAGAAGGGCCCTTGGTATTGAAGATTCTCAGTTTCAGATTTTGGAACAGCAGGGTTTTCCTTTCCCTTCAATAAGAAATAGAAAGACTCATTCAACAAGTACTCCACCTGTCCAAGATAGAATTCCTACGGGTGGTATTCCTTCAGAGCCAATCAGTCCTAATCTTCAAGCTTTGATTCTTGCTGGTGTTGTAGTTCCTCTTCGAGCCATTTTTCCAAGAATGGCGGTACCATTGCCCTAGGGTCATCGTGTCGGGCCCCTTGCCCTTCCTCAGCCTTTGCATGAGTTACCCAGAGGTAACCGGAAGAACTTCCCTAAATTCAAAGGCGATGGAAAAGTACATCCTGATGAACACATCGCAGCCTTCATAGTTACATGTGGAGTTCTGGGAGTTGAACATGAAGATGTCTCCGTAAGGCTTTTGTTGAGACTTTACAAGATAATGTTGTTGATTGGTTCTATCACCTTCCGTCCTAGTGCTATCACTAGCTGGGACACAATGAGAACTAAGTTTGAAAACCGTTTCAAACCAGCAGAAGACATGCATGCCTTGCTAGCCCAAATCTCTCAAATAAAGAAGGATTCACAAGAGCCCATGAGAGAATTTGTGGCCCGATTCAACAAAGTTGATTAACAAAATTCTGCAAATACTCAACCTGTGGATCAAATTCAAAAATGTTTCTTTCTAAATGCCCAATTGCCTGAAGTAAGTTATGCACTGAGGAGGGCTAATCTCGCAACATTGGCTGAGGACCAAACTCTTGTTGTTAGTGTTGAAGATGATTTAATCATGTCAGGGAAGTTGAGGAGAGACCCTTCCAAATCTAAATCGGCTTCTTCCTCCTCTTCCACTCCTGGACCTAATACTGATCCATTGGTACAAAAACTTGTAAATGATCTCATCGCCATTAAGAAACAATTGGCTCAGCATGCTCCCTATGCAGACGTTCCAAGGAGGAATTTTCAGCCCAAAAATTGTTTGCCTGCTTCTCAAACAAGGCTAGCGCTTGAAGGACCTCCTATTAAAGTTCCTATCAATGCAACCTGTGAAGTTGAGGAACCAGAGGATGAGGAGGTTAATGAAGATTGCGAGGAATTTGTTGAAGAGGTTGATGATGAAGCAGATGAACTTGAGGGATCTCGAGTTAATTTCTTCACCACTGAGGGCATTGATGATGGAGATGATTATGACGAAGTAGTAGCAGACATGAATAGCGAATCATACGCTGTCATGACTCGAGAACAGACAAACCAGAGGGAGAAAGTAATGCAACTCACCAAGAAATCTAAGGAGTAGCAGACAACTATCCCTGTAATTACAAAAAGGGGATCTCCTATCCCCATTTCATCTACACCAAAGGTGAGTCCCACACTCGCTACTAAAGTTACTTCTTTTTCTCCTAAAATTGATAAACCTAGGATCTCAAATGATGATAACCCGTCCACTTCTGGGTCTTTTGATATTATTGACCACCTAAAAAAGACTAAGGTTCAAATCTCAGAGGCTGAGTATTATCAAACCCATCCCAAGGCTTTTGCTAAAATGATTCACTTTGTCAATTCCCATTCTAAAACTACCTCTAAAGGCCTTTTACCCACTCCTTCTTCTGCACCACAACCTAATCTGGTAGCCGCTGTCACCTCGCCCAATGACAAAATCAAACCATTCTATGTGACACTTCTTATAGCTGGCCATAGGCTCAGTAATTGCGTCATAGACTCAGGAGCATCAGACAATGTGATGCCTGCTAAAGTAGCTCATGCCTTAGGCTTGACTCTCACACGCACTTATGGATCTTGTTATTCTATGGAGAGTAAGGAAGTGCCCTTGGTCGGAAGAATTAAAGATGCACAAGTGGCTTTTGTTGCTTTGCCTGAGAAGAAGGTTTTGGCTACTATCTTAGTAGCAAATATTCCTCCTTCATACGGGATGTTGCTAAGTAGGAACTTCTGTAAGGACGTGGGTGGAGAAATTCAAATGGATTGGTCACATGCCCTCATACCTGTTAATGGGAAAATGAAGAAGTTGCTTCCTGAGAAGCAATCTGAGTATATTGTACAAAACACCGATGATCCCAAAGCACAAATACTCTATGAGGATATGGGGCATGGCAACTACATGATTATGTCTCCTGAAGAAATCCAACTCCCAAAGTGTCACCTAAAGATCCTAATGGTGTTTGGGTTTTAGAGTTTGATGGAAGTTGTTCCTCAGCTGGTTCTGGAGCTGGTGTCATATTGATGTCACCTGAAGGAAGCCTTCATCCTTTCTCATTCAAATTACAATTGAAAATACCAATAATACAACAGAGTATGAGGCTCTCATTCTTGGACTACATGTGGCAAAAGAACAAGGTGTGAATAATCTTCTAGCTCGTGGAGATGCGGAATTGATTGTAAAGCAAGTTAGAAAACTTTTTCAAGTAAAAAATGGAAGGTTGAAACACTACAGGAATCAGGTTTGGGATTCCATTGAATTTCTTGATGCTTTCTCCATCGAAGCCATACCGAGGGAGAAGAATACTAGGGCTGATTCACTAGCGGTCTCAGGTTCACTGCTCATACCTCATCCTGACTTTTCTCAAGATAAGTTCACCGTTGAGATGATCCATCGACCCAGTGTACCTGATAATACAAGTAACTGGAAAGTTTTCAATGATGATCAACACTTGCTTTCTTTCTTAGAACTCAAGGATAATTTTGAACAAGTTGTACTTTGAAGGAAGCGATAACTTGCCTCGTGAAAGTGTGCCCTCTAACAAAGCAGCCACCTAAGAAGAAGAAACGGATCAGGATGGATGTATCAAACTCAAGGGAAACAAGATTCCTAAAGGATTGGTGAGTTTAGAAGAACTATTTGATAAACACAACAGGTATGTAAAGTCTAGAGCTTCTACTGGACCTCAACAATCACCGAGTATGAAAAATTAATATTGGGAGTTCTACTGACCCCAAGCTCGTGAACATTGGAAAATGTTGCACGCCAGATGAGAGGGACAAAGTAATTGATCTTTTAAAGAGGTATAAGGATGTTCTTGCCTACTCTTATGAAGATTTAAAAGCTTTCCAACCAAAAGAGATGCAGCATTTTATTCCTCTCAAACCTGGAATTAAGCCTTTTAAACAAAAGCAGAGGCAATACAATCCTAAAATAGCTGACACCATTTTTCAAGAAATACAGAAGTTGTTGAAAGCCAAAATCATTTTTCCTATCCATCATTCAACATGGATTGCCAATATTGTACCTGTTAGAAAGAAAAATGGTGAGATTCGTATCTGTGTTGACTTCAGGAATCTGAATCAAGCTTCCTTGAAAGATAATTACCCTTTACCTATGATGGATCAGGTCTTACAAGTAGTAACAGGATCTGAAATGTTGTCTATGCTTGATGGATTCTCAGGATATAATCAGGTAGAAGTTAATACTGCAGATCAACACAAAATAGCTTTCACTACTCCTTGGGGTACCTTTGCTTACAAAAGAATGCCTTTTGGGCTCATTAATGCCAGTGCCACTTTTCAGGGGCTATGGACCTAGCCTTTGGAAGTTTGAAAGGGAAGTGTATTGTCAGATACCTTGATGACTTGATGTGTATTCTAAAACAAGGCGGATCATTTTCAGCACTGAGACGATTCGCTAAGATGTAGAGAACATGGGATCTCTTTGAATCCTAAGAAATCTTTCTTTTTTTGTCACGAGGGAAATTATTAGGGCACGTTGTCTCCAAAGATGGTATTAAGATTGATCCTGAGCGAGTTCAAGCTATTCAGCAAATTCCTCTTCCAACCAGCAAAAAAGGCGTGCATTCTTTCTTTGGTAAGATTAACTTTTTGAGAAGGTTCATCCCTGATTTTGCTGAGCTAACTTTGAATATTTCCCAAATGATGAAAGGCAAACAAACATTTGGTTGGTCTCCTGAAGGGAAAGAAGCCTTTGAAGGCATTAAAAGAGCCATTGCTAAAACTCCTGTTTTAGCATGTCCAGATTTCAGCAAAGATTTTATTATCTATTGCTACGCCACAGATAACACCTTGGCTGTTGTTTTGACTCAGGAAGATTCTAATGAGAATGAACTCCCAATCACCTTTATGATCTATATTCTGAAAGATCACGAGTTGAAATACACCATGATGGAAAAACATGCTTTTGCAGTGGTTAAAGTTGTCAAGCAGTTTCATTTTTACATTCTTAACTCTCACTCCACGGTGTTGGTACCAGATACAACTGTTAAGTCAATTCTCACACAGCAGGAATTTGGATCCAAGAGAGGGAACTGGGTGGCCAAGGTCCAAGAATATGATATTGACATCAAACCAACCAAGCTCGTCCGTGGAAAAGGCCTATGTGAGCTCATTGCTGAAGGAGCTAGACATGAGTTACTGGAGGATAAAGTTGGTCTTCCTACCATTCTATTTCTTAGCTCAGTTGATGAATGGTATGCTGATATCGCTCATTTTCTCACCTATGGGGAATGCCCCTCTCATTTAATCTGCCAAAGAAAAGAGGACTGTTAAACTAAGGTCAATGCAATATGTGTTGTGGGAAAACGCCTTGTTTAAACGTGGGTTAGATGGAAGGTTTTTGAAATGCGTGGACAAGGAACAGCAGAAAAACCTACTCTCGGCTTTTCATGATCGGGCATGTGGAGGGCATTAATCATCAACCTCATTACTACTCATAAGATAATTCGTGGAGGATATTATGGCCTACCTTGTTCGAGATGCATCAAAGTGGGTTGATAAATGTGAGGCTTGTCAGACTTTCGTGGGTAGACCCAAATTGGCCTCTTTGCCTCTTAGCCCGATTGTAATTGAAGAACCTTTTCAACAATGGGGTTTGGACTTCATTGGAACACTTAATCCCTCTTCTAGCGTTGGTCATACTCATGTATTAAGCGCCATGATTATTTCACCAAATGGGTAGAAGCTATTCCAAAGAAAGAGTACTACTACAAGTAGTGTGTCGTTTCATCAAAGAAAACATCTTGATAAGGTATGGTGTGCCAAACAAGATTGTGACAGATAATGCCTCAAAATTTTCTTCAAATGAAATGATGGATTTTTGTTATGGATATGGCATCTCCCTGGCTCATTCTTCAGATTATTACCCTCAGGGAAATGGTCAAGCAGAATCCACTAATAAAAATCTGGTGACCATAATAAGGAAATTAGTCAATGAGTCCCAACGGAACTGGCACAAGAAGCTCTATGATGCTCTTTGGGCAGATAGGATCACACCTAAGAGAGCCATTGGGATGTCTCCTTTTCAGGTGGTATATGGAGTAGAAGCTCAATTACAGTAACAGTGGAGCTGCCAGCCTTGCATCTAATGAAGGCCATTGAAGATACCAGTTTCAATGATGCTTTGGATAAGAGAATTATGTACCTTCACAAATTGAATGAGGACAGATTGGAAGTTGCTGATAAGATATCTGCTCACCAGCAGAAAGTAAAGGTCCTGTTTGATAAGAAAGCCAGGTTCAGGGATTTCCAAGTTGGAGACACTGTTTTGTTGTGGGATAAAAGGCATGAACCTCGTGGCAGCCATGGCAAGTTTGATTCCCTTTGGCTCGGACCTTTCAAGATCAGACACTTTGCTGGTAAGAATTCTTTTTACCTTGATTATATGGATGGTTCTCCTCTCCCACTTCCTTATAGTGGGCAGTACCTGAAATTGTTCAAGTCATAGGTGATTAGGGAGTCTCTTTGTATATTCTGTATAGCGTTTTGTTTTCCTTTTGTTTTGGTGTGTTGTCCTCTGTATTGGTCTACTTTTTGACTCGTGGCCCAATGGATAAGGTACTGGTCTACTTCCCCAAGTTTGTCTAAGTTCTTGCCTTGTCTCATTCTTTGAATTTATGCCAAGTCATCCCCAGAAGGAGCCAGCTGTTGTCCACTCAAAATTCCCCTACTCTTAAGAAGGTGAAAATTTAAAATTTTGAGTTTAAGTGTCTTCTCTGTTGTACTGATAATGTGAAAAGCCAAGAAATTGAGAAAATATGCATTTTTGGGTCATTTTGTGTGTTTTTCGTGCCTGTCGGACATTTTTGTCCCACATGTCCCAAGTTCAATCGGGCCCCTTGTTCCCCGATCGGCCGGTTTACCCGAAGTCTGTCTTTTTTGGGCCCGTCGGAACTTTTTGTCCCAAGTGTCCCAAGTTTGCCTGGACCAGCTGTTACATTTTTGGCCGATTCACCCAAACCACGTACTTCGCGCTTTCGCGTCCCAAATGTCCCAAGTTTTCCCAGACAAGTTGTTCCATTTTCAGCCGATTCACCCGAACCGCGTACCTCACGCTTTTGCGTCCCAAATGTCCCAAATTCTTACGGACCCGCTATTCCCTTTTCGTTCGATCCGTCTGAACCGCATACTTCGCGCACTTCTGTCCCGCATGTCCCAAAAGCATTTGTGCGTCTTTTCCCCGCATCGCCCGAATCGGCCGAACCGCGTACTTCACGTACTCACGTCCCTCATGTCCCAATTGAACCAAGTGCCATTCATGCTAATTTTTCCCGCTCTACCCGAATATCTTGCTTTTCAAGTTGGTGGATATGTATTTAATGCACACTTATGGCCTTTCTCTCTCCTAAACGGCTATATAACGAGTAGCTCCCCTATGTGTTTTGCACATTTCTTACATTCTATCTTTTGCTCGAACCCTTGTAATCTAAAATCCTACGCGCGTATCCATTTCCCTTTACAATTCATTCCCGAGTCTAGCTTGTAGCTCACGGCCGCCTCCGAACTACTAAGCAACATGAAGATCAAATTTCAGGGCAAGAACAAATCTCACCACTAAAGTCCGCATGCGTCCCGATATCGGGGACAGTGAAATTCGCCACCTTGACTTTGGCGATTTTGGGACGAGGATGACAGACACGAACCCTACACCCATGGCGCAGATGATTCATGACAGCGGTTTGGTTTTCGCCGGTGGTTTCCCAATCATCACTCCTACGTGGCAGAGACATAGCCGAGGCGTTGAAGAGATTCAGACAGCAGATTTTAAATCAGTGGGTCCCTCCCAGTCATAAACACATGTCTTCTTCTCCTATTTCTTCTCTTCTCTTCCCATTCTTTCTCTCGGATTTATTGTAATTAGTTGAGGTATTGCGATTAGCAATCCTTAACTAATCATTAGTTAAAAGAAGCGATTCTAAGAGTAACCGATTTGTAAGCTATATAATGGCCTCTCCTCACCATTTTAAAGAAAGGAAGAACTTGGCTTATTTTCTCGAAAGTGTAAATAAATCATAAAGACATCAATACAGAAGGGCTTTCCATTCTTCGTCTATCGATCTCTTTTATCCCTAAGCTTTTCATTTAATCTTGTCAAGATCATTTTATGTCTTATGATAAGAAGCTTTGTATTCTTGCAGATGTTGTTTACAAAACTTTGTGTCTTTCAAATTTCATCTTGCTTATATAACGCAAATGATCTTGTTCTAATTCACCATACCTTCGCATGAATAAAGAATTACTCTGTCATCTATAATTGAATGGTGCCTTTATGTTTGTTCTCGTATTCTCATTCTTGATCCTTTTGTAATTGATGATCCTTATAGAAAACAATTTCATAATATTCAAGTTCAACGAGAAAATCATGTTTTGTATATGTGTAAATAGGTTTGTTTCGAATAAGGGAACCTCTCCCATTAAAGAGGATGGACTTCTTGTCCCCTAAGCTGTTGCTCTTCGTAAAGTCCTATTTGATGACCAACAAATATAAAACTTAGTCAAGATTGTTTTGGGTCCTAAGGTGACCGGTAGTATTATAGTTCCAATCGAGGTGGCTTTAAGACTATCATAGCCTCTTAGCGTGTTCGGAGTCGTGGAACAATTCATTTCTCCATATCCTAGCTTTTGAAGGAAAGAGAAGGGGACTATGTTAACTGCAGCCCCGTCGTCAACCATTGCGCGTTTCACATAATTGTTATAAACCCACACTTGCAAATGTAAGGTTGGATCACCTCTGCGGGTAATCTCAGCATCTGTTGGTATTTTTTTATTTCGAATATGAATTTAGTATCCCTATCCGGCTGCCCCGGAGGGTGGATATCAAAGTCTATATGGTTTACTTGTGTTTCAGGAGGCGGAGTGATGTTAATTAAATGACCTAAACCTAATGCTTCTAAAAGAGTAGCCCTGTGGGCAGGAGAGTTCTTTAATAAATCCAAAAAGGAGATTTGAGAGAAAGTCTTTGTTAGGTCATTAATCAAATCATAGGCACCTACGGGTTTTATTAACATTTGTTGGATGTTATCTGTCTCCGGTAGGTGATTTGAACTTTGGTGAGAAGAATACTCTCGTGTCCTTATTACAGCCTTCTAGAGATAGTTCGCGTCTAATTCCACTTTGAACCGAGTATCTTATGTTGTGGTTGAATTCCTAATTGTGGCGCAACTAATGGATTTAGTGAAATTGAGACTTCATGATCATTGTTTCCTATAACTACACCCTTGTTTGTCCCACTCGTTTTAACCCGTTGTTGTTGTGATTTGGGAGTGAATCATTGAAGATATTAAGGGTGCATTTTGAGGGAAACCGCCTGTAAAAGTATTAGGTGCGGTGACGTATGATCTGCCAAGAACATATCCATGAAAAGTTATCTTTGTTCATCTGGCAAATGTTGCATGAACTTATTGTAGTCACGGCACGTTCTAGTGTTGTGGTTCTGAATATTGTGGAAACCACAATATGAGTTAGGATTGTAATTCTAGTTTGTTGGCTTGGTGTATATTGTGGCCCAAAACTCCGATCAAACCGTCACCTATTAGGATTCAAGTTTTACGTTTGGTGTCTTTGGTTTGAATGCTGGTTTTGATACCCAGCTGAGTTTTGGCTTGGACCCTGTGTATGGTTTCACCGTTGTTGTTGTTGTTGTTGTGGATGATTAAAATCCACTGCATTGATTGTTGGGGTAAAGTTGTTTCGTTGGTTGTTCATTAGTGGTGGAGTATTCATGACATTTACCTTTTTGGCCTAATCAGTTACTCCATTTGTTGTCACTCCGTGATTTTTATTAAGGATTTTAGGTCCTTGATTGACATTCGTGGTAGTAGGATAATTTGTAGAGTTCTACTTGGAGGTGATTGACCTCCCATTTGCTCCATATGTCTTACGACCGCTATCTATTGCCGCTTGATCTATTTGGAGAGTGCTCTCAAGTACTTCATCATAAGTTCTCGGTGGGAATTTTTGGACTTCTTCCTTTACTTCTCTGCTTTGAGAGAATAAAGGAATAGATCACATAGTTCCATTTGATCCATGTTTGGAGCACTTGCCGAGGAATAAATAGCGTACACCATCTCTCGGATGAAATGGGCGATAGATTCATTGTATTCTTGCTTAATGTGCAAGAATTCCCGATTCTGTTCTTAATAGTTTGTTCATGTCAAATGCCTTAATGAACTCAAACAAGTTGTTTAAACGAATGCATGGAAGCCTCGGGTATTCTATAATACCAATCGAGAGCAATACCTTCCAAGGTTTTGCGGAATATTTTAAGAATAACCCCATCCCAAGGGATTAGTTCTCGAATGGTTGTGGCGTAAGCCTTGATATGTGCATTCGGATATCCCTCTCCTTTGTATTTGGGTAGATCAAGAAGGGGTCTTGGAAGCATGACGCTTTGTAATGTGAAATCTAAGGGCTCTTTCAAATATTCCAGAAATGCGTTCTATCGCGTAAGTTTCGACCATTGATGGTGCTTGTTGGGGGAGTGGTGGTGGAATGGGTTGTTGACATGGTGTAGCGTATGCATTAGTAGGGGTGTAAGGAAACCCCTGTGTGTGGCGATTTGGAGTACATGTTTAAGTATGAGGGGGTATTATCCAAGAATGGATTATTTTGTACTAGACCAGAAGATACCGGAACGGTGTTAGAAATGGTAGTTCTATTTGGTGTTTGTTGTGAATGCGAGGAGGCATGCCCAACATGCCTATTCCTATGAGGAGGTCTACTTGGCTAGGATGGTGTGGAGGATTAGAATTTTCTGACCACATGAGTTAAGAATGGTGATTTACCCGAGCAAGTTCTAACCCTCTAAGCCTTTCTACTAAAGTTGAAATGACCTCATTTGCTGAAGTCACGATATTTTGCATTAGTGGCATTTGTTGTATACCCGATGTTGTATAGGCATGTGATATCCTGTTATGAATTGATCGCGCTGCCATGCCAAGTTTCCCGAGGGCATTTCCTATATGTAGTGGTATGGAGGTATTTTCTTGAAAAGAAACCTTGGGTTGTGTTTGTAAACTCCCTATAGGTGGGTACATACTCCAAGAGTGTTGTTCATTCCTAGCATAACGCACTTAGAATATGTTCGTCATCTAAAACCGGTATGGGTACGATTGTCTACTAATTTGTGGTCTAAGCAATACCTAAGGAGACGAACCAGATTCTCCTGTGAACGTCATATTATTCAAGCCTGAAGGCTCTGTTTGTGGTGTTTGAGTGAAGCTGATCAAACTCCTCTGTTTGGAAAGATGAGCTATATCTTATCCTTGGAGATGGAGTTTGTGTTGACAACTAGTTATCTGAGTAGTTGTCACCCCATACCGAGAGTGAGGGTGATGATTGTCTATTTAGTTGAGCGTAGTATGCCTCAAGACCTAAGAGAGGCCCACCATATGCATCGAATCCTAACATGTTCGGGGGTATATGAATACCCATAGAATAATGGGAAGGAGTGAAGGTGATGGTGAAAGTTGATGAGGTAGTAAAGATGAAAAAGTCGAGTTAATTGAAAGAACAAGTAGAAATCGACTCAACCAGAAATTAGGAAGTTTCACATTGGGTTCACCAATTTTGTACGATGGAAAAGTGAAAAGCAAGTGTGGGAATCTACAAGTAACTCTTATTCACACCCGACCTCCCGAGGTCGTCTTTGAGACAATGGTGGGGATGGAATACGTGTGGGATGCAGAAAAACTAGTTAAGTAATCTTATGTCTTCGACGCGCACTAACGGAAACTACAAATCTAAGGAAAAGAAAGCCCTCCTAACTTGAACTGGCATGATAGATCGATCGGCAAGGATGACTACTCGAAGGCTCCAATCAATATTGAGCTCGGCGTGATTGATCATGGGTTGTGGGATACATGGAAAATGACTGGGATAGTTTCGTGTATATCTCGAGAAAGGGTCATAAGGTGGATGATGGATACAATGGACTCTACGGGTGATTGTCTGATCTAGTCCAGAACTCTTTAGCTTTATTAGCTGCTACGTCTAGCAAGGATAACTATTCAATGATGATAGGTGGAAGTGGAGTAGATCTCGAATACTAGTGTGCGTAAGCCAAACATCTATGTCTCGATTCATTATGGATTTGTTGGGTTGTGGGATTCATGGATTCGCAACCGTAGACTTGTGGTTGTTGTGGACTGCTTTATGGTCATGTGTAGAATCAGTCCCTAATCCCTAGTATCCAGTAATCGTATGCTTTCTCAGCTTCTATATTCAGAATTAATAATTGTGTGATCTTCTCAGAATATCTTACAAGTGTTCGTGCAACCTGAATTCTTAAGCTAGTATTTATTTACGTGAGAGTGTCTCCTGTGTTTGGTTGTGGGACCAAAGGATCAAAACCAAACATTTGTTCTCTTTAATCCCTTCTGAGTCATATGGATATGCATCTAGGGTAATCAGTTTCGCTGATTTGACCAAAACGTGTGTGCTTGGTCATCTTCTATATTTAATCCGTGTAAGCGGGAGCTGATTTGTTGTAAGTTTACCGTTGTTCGGAAGACTTGGATCCTAAGATTCTGATCTATATCAATTATTACTGTGACGAGATTGGGTTGGGGCACAATTGGCTCGAATATGTATTCTCTGGGCTCTCTAGGTCCCGTGATTGTCATACAAAAGGAATTTATACAAATCTAACTAATGACAGAATAATCTAATTGTGAAAGATATATCTATGTATTTTACCAAATCTAATAACTTATTGATAAACTACGAACATAATTACAAGAAAATTTATCTAGCATATCTAAAATTGACAACTAAACTAATAATGTGATTTAAAACAAACAGAGCAAACCGAGTGTAGTTACGTATCTCATGCGGTTTGTAGGTCTATTCTAAATAATGAAATAAGCTGATCTAGTCTATTTGAAAGACTCTCGATCCTACCTCGAAGTGAGGAATGAATCATAGTTTCTCGAAACTATCAATCCCTGACTTCCCGCAATATCGAAAGTAAAGTTAGCTGAAATGAAATGATTGGCTACTCTATTGGATATGCTTCTAACTAGAACTTTGAAAGCTAGAGCCCTGGATTACGCATAATGATGGCAAATCCGATGGTGTGTGTGGCTTTGTCCCTCGCATGTGATCTCCTCGTTCCTTCGTGCTCACATGGATCCGAGAAAAGTGTGTAATGCTAGCATCAAGATCAGTAGATATTGGAACAAAGGCGGCTTAGGATACATGGATCAGAATACAATGCGAGTAGGAGAGAGATAGCGCAAGAGTACAGAGCTTGGTTTATGCAATTCCTAGTGGGATTTATTGCGAGTCATGCAACATAAAACATCCAGAACCTGAAATTATCCTGTTTGAAGAACAAAACTTGTAACTTTAATGGCTTCCTATTGATAAGCAGACTATCTTACTCCAATGGATTAGATGAAATAACAACACCACTTGCACAAGATGGATATGTGGCTTTTTAAGCGCAAAACAATACTAACTAGGCATGCAATAATTGAAACTATGAATTCTAAGCAAAAGAAGAATTGAAGCACTGAAATGAGAAATTGAGAGGCAAATTTGAGGGGCCATTTGCTTGAGTACAAGCCAACTATTTATAGCATTTCATTCACCCAAAGGTAAAACCCAAATTGATCACTTAAACCATAAACAATGTAAAAACACTATTCTAGGGAACCAAAATCATCAATGCAAGCCCAAAGCGGTGAAAAAAAGATGGTAAACATTGAAATTACGTGATTCGCATTAAAAAAACCGTTCGGAAAATGCGTGAAGGGACCGCTGCGCCCGAGCAGAGCGGCGGTTACATGACCGCCGCCCGATCGGGGTGGCGGTCCACAAGACCACCACCTGCAAGGCGGTAGTTTCGTAATTGAAGAGCAAAAGGCAAAGAAAAGAGGGGAAAAGATAAAAAAAAAGCACGCGGGGGCTAAGCGGGGCATGCGGGATGATAATGCATACTTGAGAGCTTTTCCAGATCCCGAACACCTTGCGAGGAGACCTGTATCATCATTGGGGCACGTGTTGCGTTGTTACAGCGGTGCATTACCCTATAATTTTGGGTACGTCACAGTACCAAAGCTTCCGAGGCCGTCTGGGCCTACAACAAAACCTGGAAAACAACTACTGGTTTTTCTCCCTATGAGTTGGTCTTTGGGAAGAAACCACTATTACCTGTCAAGTTTGAGCTGCACGCTTTGTGTAATGACAGCGTTGGAAGTTGGGATCGATTTGGATGAGGCACAACATAAATGAGTGTTGCAACTGAATGAATTAGATGAAATGTGAATGGAGGCACGGCAGCGAGATAGAAATTCTACAACATCAGGGGAAAACCTGGCATGATGCTCACATCAAAACAAAGAAATTTCATGAGGGACAGTGGGTTTTACTCTTTGATTCCCATTATCAACATTTTAAAGGCAAGTTACGTACACGTTGGTTGGGTCCCTATCAAATAAATCAAGTGTTTGATAATGGATCTATTCGATTGATACCTATTGATGGAGAAAACGGACTCTTCTCGGTGAAGCGGGCATAGGCTTGAATTTATCACCAACATCATTGGATAAGAAGACTTTCATCAATGACATTACATTACACACAGACATGCATACATGCACGAGGAGGCTCTTTTCCTCACAATCATGGAGTTATCAATCTCTTGAAAATTCAATAAAGGAAGATGATCCTTCATTCGATCTTCTTCCCTTAGTTAGCACTTTTCTTGTTGTTATTTCTAATAAATGTAGGAATTTTTATTATTTCTACAAATCGTTACTCACGCTTCATCTCGAACTGCAGGGTGTAGGAATCTACGGATATCGGTGACTAAATGTGGCATGGGTAAGTGCATTCCAACTTGCTAACAATATTTCCATGCAAAACATTTCCCCATGTATGCATTTGTCATCATTACGCCATCATGAAATGATTGCTATGTTCATTTCAGATCTCTTTCCAAATCTGGTTCTATGGATGACGGCATAAAAAGAGTAATGGCTCATAATCACCACATGCCTTGAATGTGTTGCACTCTCCAAAGTCAGGATGGGTGGCGCTCGCTCCTCAACCGTGGGATATGCACCACCGCAAAAATCTTAAACTCACACGGGTGGCTGGTCTCATTCACTATTTTTCCACCGCCACCTTCGCTTGATTTTGCGTCACCCAAGGAATATGGTGCCATTTGAAATTTAATGCTTCTACAATTGCTTCTTACCGTTGTTGTATACACATCAAGCATGATTGGTTTTATCAGTCACTAGACAGAAGTGGGAGATATGCTCTGTTCTAGTTTTTTCTGCTACCTAGTATTACTCACCTTCGGCTTCGGCATGGGACCACGAAAGACATCAGAACCTGATTCACCAGACACCTTACTCCGGAATACCGCCTTTTCACAGGTATTTCACGATTTTGGATGGTTGGATTTCATTCACCAATTTAAAGGTTTCGATGAGGGCATTGTGGAAGAATTCTTGAACAATTTTGAGTCCACATGTTCACAAGTTGGTGGAAGACAAGTTGAAATTACCAGTCAGGTCATTTCTGACCTATCTGGCCTGCCAGACTTTGGTTTGAAGGTTATGACGAATGCTCCTTTACAAATCCTGATTGCTCTATTTCACGATGAAGGAGAGGAACTCTGGAAGTCATCCTGACTCCATTGGGTGTCCAGAAGGGTGTTAAGTGGACAAGTTTACCTGGAATTTGGAGTGAGATTGCGAAATGGGTCAACCGGTATTTTATATGCGATGGTCAAGCCCTCTGTAGGTGGTGATGCACTTAAAATGCTAATCCACCTTAAAAAGGGACGTGTCAACCAGGCCCTTTGGGTAAATCTGCCAGAATACCTCACGGACTCCATTATTAAAGTTTTCCAGAAGTACCGGTCCGGTGGAGGAAAGTATGTAATTAAACACCGGGGTTGATTCATTTGTTGTGTTCACACCAAGTCTTCTTTAGACCAAAGCGAGGCTCGAGGGACGTGCTTTGGTGGTGAAGGGTCTAGACCAAAGCAATTGAAATCTGGTCTCTCTTCTACACCTCGGTCTACCCTTGCATTGGGCCCTTGCCCTTCACATAACCAAGTAGAGGTAGCCGATGTTCCTGAGCATGCGGACACATTTGGTACTCCTGAGGGTCCATCCCCTTCCATTTTGATTCAAAAGGCAAGTGCGCCATGGCTCTGTCTTCTTCCATGCAACTACAGTCTCAACAGCTTAGTTCATTTTTGCAGACTGGTGGTTCCCAATCAAAGACCTTGCCTGATGATACCGCCCACATTCGGGAAGAACTGCATAAGGAGGATCACCTAGCCGCTCCGGCATCTACTATTCCGTCATCTACAAAAATTCACCTTGTGGTTCCTGAAGTGCTTGACACCCAAGTTGCGCCTTCTCACAACTATTTGGAGGAAATCACGCTACTAAAATCTCAATTACAAGGTATGGAAGAAACAAACCTTTTATTACAAGCTGAATTTACACAACAAACAGTAGAAAAAGTTCAGGAGATTGCTACCCTGCAGCTTGAAGTAAGTTTTTTGAAGCGACAGCGTGATAAGAGTCTTACCCTCTTGGATAGTTTCCATTAGTTATCCCTTCAGGAAAGGGAATTACGGAAGGAAAATCAAAAATTAAAAAAGGAAAAGGAATCTATACAGGAGGAAAAACAAAAAGTGACATCTATTTTAGACTTTGTCTGTCCTTTGGCCCTCAAACTTTTGTCCTATAGGAAACCCTCTTCATCTATAGCATGTTTGTCTAAGAACAATTTTATTCATGGTAGTTATTTCAATTGTGTTCTCAAGCTCCTCGTGAAATTCCCAATGGCCCTAGTTTTTATCAGTTTACAAGAGTAGTACTCCAGAAATCCAAAATTTACTTTGTGAATTCTATCTCCATAACATGATAGTTGCCAATGTCCCTAATTTCTTAATCAATGTATTTGTGAGTGATTTCAAAATTAAGACCTTTGGTCCGCATTGTGGAATCAGATCATTTAGGGTCAGAAAATAGACATTTTCAATCACACCACTCAGTCCATTGGATTCCACATCCACCCAACTCATCACATGAGATGTAGCCTGCGGAAAAACTTTCACCACCGTACTATCAAAGGGAGTTGGGGTACACACCTCTCTCGATTTTACTTCAGTGTGTTATTGATTTTAAAAATTACAGTCAGGAGAACTTTGGGACTGCTTGGTAGGCTTGTGATAGGAGGTGGGATACTCTGAGTCTACCCTTGAAATGCAGGGAGGTTCTCTCTCCCCAGAACTTGAGCTGGAGCATGCGCAAGGGTGATGCCCTCATCACCATTATCAAACAAACCACAGAGAAAACCAGCCGAAGTATAATGATGAATGGGTAGGCCTCCAAGTACATCCACCACTCCTTTTGAGCCCTCTCACTACTCAGCTAGAATAATGCAGCATAGTCAAATGACAGTTTCACAGCATGGGTAGAAATTACCTCCAATACTCAGGGCTGCAAGAACACCACAAAGCAATACGCTGATCAATTTGAGGAGTATGACATGGCTGAGTAGCTTAGTCGTAGGCAAGGGACGCTTGAGATAAGTTGTATAGGGACATGCAACAAGTAAATTCAGGGGAAAATGATGAGTGCATTGTTTGGCTCATTAATATCATTTCTTCAAGCTGAAAATACTCTTTTTGATATGACTTATTAATACATGGGGATGTTTTGTGTAGTTATATCTTAGTAGGTTTGATGCATTTTCCTTGCTATAGTTTATGAAAACCGATTATCACATGAACCTCCTACTAACTGTCTTTGTGAGATCAAATGTGATGATGTGTGCAGGGAATGATGGAAGTTGCTGGTAGTTTTGGAGCCCGAGTTCAAAGCATGCGGCTGAAGACTATTTCCATCAAGTTGACCTATTAGCCTGGGCTTGTTCCTAACGGCCCGTAGAGATTTATGTGTTTTAATTAGAATTTGGTGGATAGTGTTTAATGCCGCCTGATATGGTGGATCTTGTAACCAATAGTATCTATATGAAGACTTCGTCTTCAGAACTTGGTAGTACCACTTTTTGATATACTGAAGGAGATTATCTGCATCCAGTTCTTGATTATTTTTACTTGTCTATGTTATGAACTTATTTTGAGTTAATGAAAGCCATGGCATTTTGAGAATCAGAAGTTGTTAATCCCTCTATCCCGAGGAAGAGCAAGGGCCCACTTGGCCAGAGGAGATAAGAGGTTATTTTGAGTTCATGCATACAATTCTTTGATTGGATTTACTGTAATTGTCATTTGATAAATCTTACATGCATGCTTTGATTAACTGTATCTACTTTCTCCATTATTGCTTTCATTTAGAATAGATGCTTTTGTTATGCAAATCTGGTTAACGAATAATCTTGCTTTCTGCTAAGTTTCATTTATACAGTTGTGATTTCATTTGTTAAGAATAGTGTGCGTATTTCATTTACAAGTAGAAGATTAGTTGTTAGTTTCCTTTCATCGCAAATAGTTGAATTCCATAGAACTATATTTAATTTCCATAGATTTGAATTGCATTTCCGTAGAATAGTCACTAAACTAAACAACCCCCCAACAGACCCAATAGATAACTGGTTCCCCTAGACTCCATTGCATACTACCTAGGACACAATCCTAGTTTAGAATGACACTGACATAAATTATGTCAGTTAAATGATTGGAAGAATACAATGACCCATCATTTTTGGCACCGTTTCTAGGGACATAACCATAAGCTCCATTATTTTTATTCCATATGCTATGGGTGTTAATGAGGTTCATGTAGGAAACCAGTAGTTCTCTCGGACCTTGTTTTAAACCAACCAATGTGGATGCTTAGGTCGTGAGATAACCAAGGGAGATTTATAGCACACAATATTCAACAAAACTCTCTAGGCACTTCATAATTAAGAAACACTGAGAGTGATATAGATTCCAACCCAATGCATAGAACCTCTTTCGATAATTTTTTATCCTCTTCATACCACTCAAAGAATGGGGGCCTTGGGAATGTCAAGACCAACCTTTAGGGCGAACCTTTACATATCCCATTGTCCTCGATGAAGAGGAGGATGCACCCATGAAAAACATCTCACCATCCATCCTCCCCCTCTTTCGAGGAATGACCAAAGAATACCTTGATCGGTTTCTATTTGAACTTAAAATCATGTGCCGACATATGATTACCAACCGACAATCAAAAACTCAAATTTTTCCCTCCACTCTCAAAGATTTTTCTATGAGATGGTTTATGGGGTTACCATCTAACTCCATTAATTCTGGGAAGCCATGGAAATAGCCTTCCAGATAAGTACCAAGACTATTGTAGGGAAAGTGATAGGAAGGAAGAGTTCTTCCAATTACGAGAAAAAGGAAGATTAAAATCTAGAGGATTATCCGGATATATTCCTCTTTCTCCATAAACGCAGTGGGTATGAGTTACATACATACATCACTAAAATAGTCTTTCTTAAAGGACTGGATGAGGAAACCAAGGATTTACCTCCATCTCATGGTAGGAGGAGACGTGCATAAACTCACCATGGAATAAATCACCGAGTTATGTAGAATATACTCTAGAACACATGGAGGAATATGAAGAAAACAAACATCCAAGTCTTTGGGTACCTCTGAAGTTCTAGAAGAAATGGCCAACATGAAAACAGACATTCTATTGCAATTAACATCCACCATAGATGGACTCAAGGAAAAATCCACCCCTGCCAAAGAACCATTGGACATGTATTGCCCTAAGTGTCAGAAGAGACACCCCTTGAGAGAATGTCCTTTGGATTTCATAGACATGTGCTTAATCTGGGTTTCGACTACATGACACTAAGCATTGCACACTTTTACCACAGTTGAAGGGAGGTTTGAATGCCATCTCTCAAACAAGTGTTGAATTAAACTTTTTCCAAAGACCAAACAATCAGGGTGGGTTCCCATCTAGACCAACTCAGAATCCCTGGAGGATGTCATGGCCGAATCAAGCCTCTCAGTCTTCTTGGGGACAACTTGAGTGGGAAAACTCAAATTGGATGACTTATCCATATCCACCACCTTGGAAAAATCCCTACACTCAGCTGAGTTGGGCTCCACCACCCACAACCAATCCTTGGCACAATCAATAGTGGGGTCCTCAACAAAATTTTAGCCAAAATTAGTCCTAGGCACCACCACAAAACAGTAATCAACAACGCAGGTTCCAGCAGCCACAACAAGCTTTAATGCCTCCACCTCAAGCCTACCAAAATAAAGGACAAGCAACACAAACACAACTTCCAGCCTAGCCAGTAACCAATCCTAAAAATCAACAGATAGCTTTGATTGATGACACAGACCCAAGTAACACCATGCAATTTAACACTATTGGTAATTTACGACTATGATCTGGAAAAATATTGAACCCTCCTATTGTTATCGTAGAACTATGTACTGATTCCGATAAGTAAGAAAACCTTGAGGGTAATATTGGTTCTTCACCAATACCAGATACACCAAATGATCAAATACCCAAATAGACTACAGCCCCTTTTCCGAGCGAGGACAGAAGACACTCGAAGCGCATATGAAACAAGACTAGTTCAAGGATTGAAAAAGTACATATTGAGGTCCCATGCTATGTGCAATAAGGGATATCCCTGAACTGAACCAAACTATTAGAAATGAGTGTATAAAGACACCATGAAGGAAAAATAAATACCCAAAGACCGTGAGAGTTGAAGGGAATTTGGCTGATTTAGTTGATTTGGTAGAGATGTGCATGAAAGTGCGGGTGTAAGTCATTTCGGATGCCCAGGTATGTTGGAGGTTTGTGAGGAAGGAATGGGCTGTTGTGTTTTCAGTTTATTAATGGGTGGAGGTTTCTTAACCATTCTAGGAATTTGAGGTCCTAAGATAGATGGGACATGTGCGCAGTGTGATTTGTGCAGCTAGGGTATGAGTTATATGGGTTTGGTTCTTTATTTGGGTGTCAAAGTGGGTGTGGTGTTTACTTTGGAGGTTGTAGCTAAATACTGAGTTTGATAGGTGGATGAAAAAGGTGGTGGTTAGGTGACCCCTAAGGTGGTAATAGGTTTAGTCGAGGAAGATGTTGTAGGTGTGGGTTTGGGTTTAGATGTAGGTTGGGTTATGGGTAAGGGTGTATGTTGAGCTATGATGGGTGTCATGGAAGAAGTTGTGATAGAGGTGGTTGTGTTCGGTTCGATTGGTCAAAATATTTTTGGGTAGATAGTGGAAGTATCAGAAAGTGACATCTGCATCTGCGTTGAGATAGGAAGCAAAAGGTGCCCCCAAAGTAAGGCCCTATCCACATAATCTAGGTGATTGGCCAAATGTGAGAATGGCACATATGTAGGTGAAGTTGATGAGGAACTAATGGCTATTCCCGTAAAATGTGTCTTAGAGATGGAAAATTTTTTAGCTTCGGCTTTCGTGGGTAAGAGAGCTGAAAGTAGGTCTGTGGGATCTTGGGTAGATGATGGAGAATGCTCGCCAAGAGGCAAAGGTATCTCAACTGGGTTTGTGATAGGTGGAGGAGATGATGGGTGCTCCTCTATAGGTGGAGGAGATGATGGGTGCTCCTCTATAGGTGGAGGAGATGATGGGTGCTCCTCTGTAGGTGGAGGAGATGATGGGTGCTCCTCTGTGGGTGGAGGAGGTAAACAAGTATCCTCCATGGAGTGAAGAAGTATTGTGGGTGTCAGTTCTCTAGGTGGAGAAGCCAAAGGTGAAATGGTCTCGATGTTAGTGGAAGGCTCCTCCATAGGTGAGGCAGAGAGGTGAAAGGTGTTCCTCTGTGGGTGGAGGAATAAGTGAGGTGGGTTCCAATGCAGAAGGAGGATTTCAGGCTAGAATCTCCTCTATGGAAGGAATATGGGGTAATTGGGAAGCAATAGATCACTAAAAATAGCATGGACCTCACAGGTATGGCTATCATGAGTTGAGGTCTCACCGATTTTATCGAGATGAAGGGGCATGATTGGGAAAGGGTTTTTGAAGATGTGTAGATTTTGATTGGCAAGTGCGTTAGGATTATCCACGGTTAACTCGCCTTTCTCAAGCATTTCTTGGAAAATGTTTTTGAAAGTGATGCAATTTCCATCACTATGACCATTTACTCGATGATAGTTATAGAAGTCATGTTCTTTATACCATGCGGGTGTGGGGTGAGAAGGGTCAAAACCAGTGTGTGGTTTTATAAGTGAAAGGGTGATTTCCCTAGCTTTGATAAGCTTTTCAAATACTAAAGAGTAAGGTTCCCCAATTGGGGTGTATGTCCGTTGTTCTCGTCTGAATTGAAAAGTCTAGACGGGTGAGAGATTAGATGAGGGTGCTTTGATTTGTGGATGAGTGGGCCAGCCTTGAGTACCATTGTGTTAGCGGTGCCCTTGGCCTTTGAATAATTGTTTTGTGATTTGGAAGAAGAAGAGGTATCATTCGACTTGAATGCCAAATTCCTATTGCGTAATTGGTTTTTCTTCTCTTCGATGGCACGAATCTCTAACTTTTGTGCCATAATGAATGCTTCGTCAAATGTTTGGAAATTATGGACCTGCAGGGTTGGTGAGATATGTCTAGCACAAGCTCATGTGAAGATTTCGATGAGTTATGTTTGTGGCAGTTGGAAGGTGAGTTGATTGATCAGGCTACGCCAACGAGTGACAAAATATGTGATAGATTCGTCCTCATACTAACACGTGGAGTATAGGTCAGTCATGGTAACCTTTTTGATGATATTAATGGAGAAGTTATCTAAGAAGGCTTGGGTTACTGATTAAATGAAAATAGAGGGTGTCTAGGTAACCCATTATACCAATATAACACGAGTCCGATCAGAGAGACATGGGAAAGGTCCTTAAGAGAAAAGCATCATCGTGAGCATTTAGGTAGCACATGTGTTTGAACGACCGCAAATCTTGTTGCGAGTCTTCCTTGCTTATGAAGCGGTTGAATTTAGGAATCTCTTAATGTACGGAGTATGGACGAATAGGAATGGATGGGTGGATAGGCTCATTACAAATCTCTCATAGGTGAGAGTGTTGCGGAGCCAAAACCGATGCCTCCAATGTCTGCATCTTATCCATCATCAATTTGATTAGGTCGTTGGTAGGTTGCGATGATTGGGTACCTCCTATAGCATGAGAGGGTTGGTTTTGGGCATATAATGGGGTGGCATTCTAGTATATGGCACTGCCATGTAGGTTTATTGAGAAGAAGGTAGTGAAATAGGGGGTACATACCTAGAGTGAATAATAGATGAAATGGGAGGTTGTTGATAGTACGTATATGGAGGTGGAAGGGTCATGGTAACCCTAGTGGAAATGGGGGCTAACGATTGTGGAATGGAAAGGACCACATTCTGAAAAGGGGTAGGGGTCACCGACACCGGAGGTGGTAGTGTAGTTATGGGTATATGCAAGATATTTGGGGTGGATGAGGTTGCGTTTTGGGTGGTTGTCAAAGGTATGGTGGATGTGGCGGGTGCAACGGAGGTAGAAGACGCGGTAGTCATAAGCAGTATAGGACCTAGCTACGAAACAACTGGGGGTAAGGTAGATGCAGTAGTAGTGTGGGGCCAGATGGGGTGACACAAGAGTGGGAATGAGAGTCGGGGGATAGATATGGTCATGTCATATATCAACTTACCCGAGGCATCTCGAGTGGGACGAGTGGAAAAGATAAAGCAAGGTGACGGGGTTTTGGTCAAGGAGTCGTGTAAACTCCTCATATCCGGTAGAATAATAGTGATAGTGGATAGGATCCATGGCGGGTGATAAAATGGAAGGTGGCGAAGGGCTAGGTGGGAGCGGATTGACAATTGGCATGGAATACGATTGTGCTTGCTTGTCTTTGGGTCAGCACCATGTGAATAGGTACTCGATCGAGTTGAAGTCACGCTTCTCTGTAAATGACACGTAAAAATAGCGAGAGCAGGTGAAACAAGTGGTAAAAAGTGGATTAGGTACCAAATGTCAGCTAGAAAATGACACAAAGCAACCGATGCAGTTAGAGTAAAGCCCGACACAGTCACGGTGTAACCACGGTTGGTCACTATGGGAAATGGACAATAAGTCAAAAACAAGGTATAAGGTCAAATCTGACAGGTATGCCAAACCTGATGAGTTTTACAAGGTCAATAGGAACGATAGTAGTAGCGGGAACTCTGAAAAGTTGAAGAAGATGAATAAATGTCCCTTTGGGTAGGTTAACCAAAATGATAGTGAACCAACACCGGTTGGGTATAACCGAGCGATAGTCGGGGTAATCGATGACGATCGTTGGTGACATCGGCCACTATGAAATGAAAGCAAGTTGATGAAAGAAAAGCTGGTTGTGAATTAAAATTTGATGTGGAATCAAACCTAGAATTCTGAGAATGATGAGAATTTGGTCCAAACACACTCATATGAAGCCGGAATACACCAACTATGATGAGGAGCGTGCAAGGATGAACAAGAAATATGAAGAATGTGACCTCTCACCTCAAATGCAAGCCAAGCGAAACACTTAAGAAAAATGCGATCCTAAGAGTGCCTTTTCTATTATGTTTGTTTAGCTTATGTTATTTAAGGATTGACTCATGAAGCGTAGAATAGAATTTTTGGTGAGGATGGCTTCATATGAAGAAGGAGATCTAAAAGGTGAGGTTTTAGGTATGTTATGGTGGGGCGGGCTTCACTCAAGTATGACTCGACAGAGTAATGTGGCGGTGGGGAGTACTGTCAATCCTCATATCGTGCAATCGTTGTGGTGTTCCCAGGGGAAATATGTTGTTTAAGAATATGTAATTGTTTTGAATTTTTGTAATTTGGCAAGACTCAGAGAGAGAGAGAGATGTGCTTTCTACGATTCGTTTGTCAACCATCAATTGGGAATGACTTCCAATGTATAGGTTGCCCACAATTAATGTGAGCTAATGTGATAAATCAGAATGTAATGCACTTATTTTAAGCCCAAATAGAATTATGAATTTGGATGACACAAGTAGATGAAGAGGAAGAGGGATGATCTTTCACTAAAATGCAAAAAAAAAGAAGAAATGGTTCTTTTTAAGTACACCAAAAGAAAGGTTTCTTTTAGAGAAAATAGAAAGAAAAAGTAGGTTACCAAGGAAGAAAATTAATGTGTATGCTTTTCAGATGGGAAACAAACACACAATTTTTCCTAGGAATGAATAAAATGCAAGGAACCCCGGATGGGTCCTACCGGGTGTGCCAAAATGTTTCACCTGATTCTTGGATGTTTATTTGAAATATTGGCCAGAAACAGATAGGGTAATGGGCATAGGAGGAATACCTATTGAAATGTTGGTTGTTAGGTTGTTGCGCGCGTATGACTTCTGAATCCACGGCTGATCATGAGATCTTCCTTTTGGCTAGGAGGAACTACTTGTAGTGGAAAGCAAGACCACTAGAAATAGTTAAAAAATATGTGCAGTGGAACTTGCTAGCGTGTCTTAGATCCAGGAAGTGTGATATTTCCTGAGCATTTGTCATCCATTGTTTAAAACAATTTAATGTGGGTAATAAAGTAAATCCTATTGTAATTAAAATGATTTAGGTATCTCATTTAAAACACAATAAGAAATATCTAATCTAATAGGCTAGGTTAAGATAAGATCCGAAGGTCAAGTAACTGGTTCTAGGTCTCTATAGGTCTGACAGAGGTCTCAAGCAGGTCACAGGTGAATAAGGGTGATGTGGGAATAGGTGGGTAAGTCATTTTTCTGGGCTGTATTGGTAAATACAGAGACCAATGCCGGTTAAGGGTGACCAACTCCGGTTGGGGAGAACCTGCAGTCGGGTTATTGTGGAAAACCGGGAATACCACGAGAATGAGCTCTGGATCCCCCTTATGATTGTACAAAGGACTTGGTTGGACGGAACGAGGTATTAGGTTGTTTAGACGGGATTTGGCGAGGTTTTAATGGGTATATGGAGGGGTGAGTATTAAAGGAGGTCATTGGGTGGCTAGGATAACAAAGGATATAGATACAATGATTGAATGAATGAACCGGAGGAGTAAAACTGTTCCACCGACTTGAAATCTTGTTCGGGCACCTGTGAGTGATGAATGAAGGTGTTGGTAAGAGGTTGAATGCTGCACAGGATCACCAAATGTTGGAAAGGTCCTGCATGGGCTGTATGTGCATTCCTTTTTGCTTGGTTGGATCAAATCTATGTTGGAGTGAGTGTTGGATGCCTGTGCAAGAGAAAATTCTTGATCTCCTTCTTTGCATGCATGTTCTTGCTAAAAATTGTTCTCAAAAGATGTGATATCTCTTAGGAATGTTTCAACATTTTTCTTACCTCCAAAATACGGTTGTTTTGGGATTTAAAAGGTGACCGATAGCGGTTTCGGCTTAACCGGTGACGGTTAGGGGTAACCGGCGTCGATCAAGGTGGGATTTCCTAGGTTTACTAAACTAGGGAGATCCTCTTGATTTTTGGATTAGAACGGAAGATGTTGTAAGCATGTAGGAATGTGGTTAGATGAAATGTAGGCATTGATTTTTAAGGTTTAGGTAAGACTTAGTTAGTTATGGAAGCTTACTAAGAATAGGTCTCGGGGGTGAGGTGGCTTGATGAGGTGTCTAGGTGAGGTGTATGTGTGGGAATTATCTAAATTAAGATATTTAAATAATAAATATGGTGAGGATAATGAATTAAATTAATTAAATTAATATTAGTGGGGTGAAGGGGGTCATGGCTAGGTGAATGTGATGAAGGTATTTATTTGTCGAGGATCAAAGGAGAGTGTGACCTAATTTTAGTGTCTACAATATGCACATGAATGATTAAAGTCGAGGTATGGGTAGTGCAAGGGTGTGGATAAAAAGATGGTCAAGTTTTCATGGAGGTAGATGATGGGGAATAGAAATGAAAGCAGAAGCTAATAACAGATGTAAAAGGATCTACCAAATGATAAATGGATAAGTGTTGGTTAACAAAACTTACTGTTTGTACGAGCTTGATGTCTGGTTGGTAATGGTGGGTGATCAAATGGAATGAACTTGGTGTGGTGCTGATGCTTCCCTGGATGCTCCCGTGAAGGAAAATGGTTGTGTGATTGCTTCAGGCACTGGCTGTGGATGCTCTTATGTGTATCCTAACACTGGTTCTACTTGCATGTAGCCTGGTTTTGTCACTTGTTCTCAAAATATATGATTATCTCTCATAAATGTGCCAACCTCAAAATAAGGTTGTTTTGGGGGTTAAAAGGTAACCGATGGTGGTTCTGGATTAACCGGTGATGGTTTAGGGTAACCGGCATCGGTGAGTACATGATTTCCTAGGTTTACTAAACTAGGCAGATCCCTTTGATTTTTCGGGATCTCATTTCATTTTTACCCCGCGGATTAGCATGGAACCTTCATTCTCACATGTGAGAATGTGGTTAGAGGGAATGTATGCATTTATTTTTAGGGTTTGGGTAGGTCTTAGTTAGTTATGAAAACTTACTAAGAATAGGTCTTAGGGTGAGGTGGTGGATAAGGTATCTAGGTGAGGTGAATATGTGGGCATTATCCCAATTAATATACTTAAATAATAAATATGGTGAGGATAATGAGTTAATTTAATTAAATTAATATTATAGTGGGGTGAATGGGGCCATGGCTAGGTGGATGTGTTCGAGGTATTTATTTATCAAGGGACCCAAGGGAGTGTGACCCAATTTTGGTGTCTAAATTTTTCCCCTTTTCATTGCGTAGCTTGTATTGGTAAGCAACACTGACAAAAATAAGATGTAGTTGCCCCATGTGTGGGTGAAGGTGATCCCCCTCAAACTAGGAACTGATGAGGTAGAAGGCAGAAGTGGTGAGTGTTTTGATAAAAGGTGAATGTGATGAAGAGGAAGGTGGGTAATGGGAGAAAAAAGGAAAAAAAATTTACTCGGGTAATCCGGGTAATGGGTCATGGTCAAAGCTAGTAATGTACCAAACGCACACACATGTATAAACCGCAAAGACGCTACCAAGTTGAAGAGCAAGCAAACTCTACATTTTCTTAGGTCAATAGGTTTATCCAAACAAGGTTGAGGTGATTCTAGTATCCAAGGTATAGGATATGGTCGGAAAAACACGACGCAGTCAGTGCAGAACGTTTAGGTATGTTCCAGACACCAAATTTTGGGTCAAGATAAATGGTCGCAAAAGAGGCAAGGTAAGGTCATTGGGTCAATCAACACAGTAACAATGCCTCAAGGTTATAGCGAACACATGGGGTCAAAGGTCACTAGTGATGGTCCAGGGTCCAAATATCTAGGTCACAAAGATGGGTAGGCCCAAGTATGGGAAAAATAATGAGTCCCCGAATGAGGATGAGGTGAGGGGAGAAAGGGTAAGGTCAAGAAGGTCAAATTTTGTGGCCACGTGAGGTGAGTGTAGGATAAAAAGGGGTTTAGGACAAAAATTGGGGATAGGGGGTAGGGAAATATGGCTAGCAGGAAACCGATGACGGTTTTGGGTAATAGGGTGAAATTATGGGCAATGTGGAAGAGAGGGTGACCGATGTTGGTCAAGGGTAACCGATCTTTGGTATAGGGTAACCGACCACGATAAGGTAGGCACGTGATCGATGTCACCAAGGGGAAACCGTCAACGGTCAGTCACGTAGGTTATAAAAAGAAAAAGTTTCACGTTTTTAGATTCATTTGTCTTTTTCAAAGTGGAGAAAGCGACAGAGGAGAGAGAAAGAGGTGGGAAATGACCGAGAGGGATGGATAGCTGAGGTGGCAAGCCAAACAATGTGGGTGATTGGTAGTCGAGAGGTGGGTCCATGAGATTATATTGGTTGATTTTATTGGTGGGGGTGAGGTGACAAATTAGTGATGGCAGAGGCCGAGAGGGATCAACCGGGCCACCGGTGTGTAGTGGCAGACGTGCCACCATGGCAATGGTAGCATGATGAGGTAAGTGTCAACCCCTTTCTATGTTTTGTGAGATAGATTAGGTGAGAGGTCGGGTGGTAAAACAAAATTAGATTTGGGGGAATGAAATTTGAAATGGGGAGGGTGAATTGGGTAGAATAGGAGCGGGAGAGAGGTAAGTGGGTGAATAGGGGTGGGATGGGGTTCGGAGGAAGTGTAGGTGAGAATGGGTGGGTAGAAGAGTCAAGAGAGGGAGTTTTGAGAGGGGAGGGTTTGGGGGTCACATATTTGTCGTGTGCTGACCGGATTCGGTCGGGTTAGTCGGCGTCGGTAGAGGGTCAAACTGGTATTGGTCATGAAACAGATGACTAATGTCGGTTTAGGGGTGACCGGATCGGTTAGAGATAATCGGAACCGCCGAGTTTTGGAGAAAAGGGGGCCGAAAGGGGCCCCAGTCGAGAGGGTGAGAAAGGTAGGGGAAAATAAGGTGTTTTGGTGCAAAATAAGGCATATGCGGGGGTAAAATGGGTATGGGGAAATGATAGTGGGTGAGGGTGGGGGGAGATAGAAATGTGATAGGAAGGTAGGTTGGGAAGAAAGAAAGAGGTGAGACAGTGGGAATAGGTGAGGTGTCGAGGGTGAGTGTGGGTATGATGAAGGTAGATTAATTTGATGTTTCTACTAGATGCAGGGGAGAGATTAACTGCATATGAGAGACAAGGTGTCACCCCTACTCTTGAGAGTGCGAGAGGCAGAGATAATTGAGGAGTGGTGGCACATAGAAGGAGGTGGCCCTGATCGAGTACCGGTCTTTATTGGCATGCGGTCTGCAGGCCGAGTCTGATGGTCACTCTCATCGATAGATGGGATTCAGTGACCAACACGTTCCACCTACCAATGGGTGAGATGACAATCACCCTGGAGGACGTGTTCAGATCCTGCGGCTACCCATATTGGGTTCATCGGTATATTCGATCTCCTCGAAGGAGTTTATGCGATTGCAGTGTATGGGGAGGGACCTGGCAGAGATGATGTTCCATGGTGCCGTTTGAGTTACAGGAATGTACCTAGCCCGTCTAGAGGAGACAAGGCTAGTTGTTTTATTGATGGAGGCATTGTTTTTTTCGCACCACGGATGCAGAGGGTGGGAGGTTTCCCCACTCATTGATGTAGGTACTACAAGAAATGGTGATGGATCAGACCTCTTTTTCCGGGTGCCAACATTCCTAGTGCGATTATATAGAGAGTTGTGGGTGTATGTGCATCCGTGCGAGTTTAGCCTATGTTGCACCTTTTACTTCACTATGGGCCTATGAGCACATTGTCTATGTGCGGCCGGTGGGTATGCCCGAGAAGATGCATTTCCACCAGGATTTATTCGGTGGGGTATAGGTGATGGGTGCCCATGATTGGAGAGTGTCGAGTAGACATGGCTACACACGATGTAGCATATTATAGGCGTCTATGGAGGGGTTGTCAGGTGGACATCATATAGAGGTCGTATGTGGGTTATCCCTCATACATGAAGGATGCATGATGAGCTAGATGGCCTTTAGTGTTGATATGGATAGAGGGGCACCATGCCAAGGAGTATGAGATGATACCGGTTGATAGGGTTAGGCATCGGTTTGGTCTTCTACATGACATACATCCACCCTTCATGTAGTATAGGAGAGATGACGTGGAGAGGCCATTACCTCTACCACATCCAACAATGCCCACAGGGTAGGATGAGTAGGTGGTAGACTGGTGGATCGATGATGTCGTCGTGACAGATAGGTACAAATAGTGGTGGGTGCCCCAGCTACGAGTAGTACCACCCAGGCCGGGGTAGTGGATTTAACCACTATCACAATGCAGCAACACACCCTACAGGGGTAGGTGGCGACCCTAATTACCTAGTTGGGGATGGTGTAGGGACAGTTAGCCAATTCAGAGGCGGAGGTGGCCGAGTTACATGCACAGGTGGCCAGTATTCAAGCCTAGATGGCCCATGGTGGATATGGAGAGGATGATGATAGTCGGTGGCTGCCCTATAGGCATAAGTGACAAGGTTACAGGCAAGTTAGCCATAGCACGAGCATAGATGGTGCCTTACAGCCCGAGATACGAGCACGAGTAGAGGTTGATGAGGCCACCACAGGCACCGTGACAGGGTCCCAATTCATAGGCAGGGGTGGGACAGGGTTCCGTAGGACAGGTATAGGGTCAGAGGATGATGGGGCCACCACAAACAATGCCCATATCTAGGTTGCGGGAGGTAAGAGAGGAGGTGAGGTACTATCAGACCAATTGACGGCAAGGGGTTAGATTGTCTATCGTATGTCGAGTACATGGCACAGTAGGCCTCTAGTGAGAGGACCAGATCACACACCCATAATGTGGAGAGCACATGGGGCCATCGAGCCCCGAGACATGGTCAAGGTGAGGCCACCAGTTCATGGAGGCTAGTTCCAGTTGATGTACCAACAAGGACCCAACCACCACCTATGATGGGTGGGGAGATGTTAGCAGGTTGCCAGACAGGGGCCGAGGAGGCAAAGGGGACAGGTGAGATAGATATGGAGGATGTCCGCCATGATGATGTCTGATATATGGCCCTCAATTTTGATGTAGTTTTGATTTTTGATATATACCGGCTTGCGTGCCGAAGATGGTGAGGTTGTATATGAGAGTTTTGAGAGACTGGATTATATACACCGGCCTGTGTGCCGAAGACATTTGATAGTTATGTATATGGATATTGTATTTATATAGATGATGATGATTATGGGCATTATGTGTTTGTGTTGATAACATTTTATTATTATGCAAAGATAGAGTCGTGATAGGTGTGTTATGCATGGATCGAGTCAGGTCATAGGCATGGTTGAGTTAGGTTTTAGGCATGAATGAGTTAGGTTTTAGGCATGGATGAGTTAGGTTTGTGGTCTAGGCATGGTTGAGTTAGGTTTTAGGCATGGTTGAGTTTAAATTGGTTGAAGTTGTGATTCATTAATTTGTGCAATGAATGATGATATGGGTCATGTTTAAGATGTTTTATAATACATGCATGATGATGGTAGAGAAATGGTAGTCATAATAAATGTATGTTGTGATGATGATAAAAATGTTAAGCAACTTGTTGTTTGTTTGGTTTAATTTCCAATTTTTGATATAAAAAGGAAACTAAGTAGGGTAGAATGTGATTTAGGAAAATGAAAGATGAATTGGTTAGGGTAGAGAGTGGCCGAGCTAACCTCCAAGGGCCCCATGCCCTCAAAGTGTTGCCTACATAGTCCCAACGAAAAAGGGACCTCAGGCCGATGTAGTTCTCCCATAAGCTAGGGAAGAATATGAGGAGGTATGAAAATGAGTTGGTAGGTTGTAGGCATGATTTGGGTTTAGGTCTGTTAGGTGTGGGTGAGTTGTGGGCAACTTGGTATAGGTGATTTCGATTGTGGTAGAAGAAGAAGATTACCCAAAGGTAAGCATCGAGGACCAAGTCCCTGTATAAGGTATTTAATACGTAATAAGGAAGTTTAAAGAGAAGAGGGGGCAAGAAAGCCACCTGATTAGTGAGGATCATAACTGGTGGACCATACCGTAGGTAGGCTAGTGAACATAAGACCCTAAATAATTTACATGAGTGATTATCCTAAAGGTGAATAATAGTCACATGATCACCAAATGTCATAGTTCCAAGAGGTCCCTTGAGGCGGTAGGAAATGGGAGTGCGAATGGTGAGAGGGATGAAAGGTGGTTAATTTTTATATGGTACGAGCTAACCTGCTCTTTGGGCAAGAGATCCAAGGTCATAATAGGTTATTCCATGACTAAAAATTATTTCTTTTTTGACTGATATTTGAGATAGACCGATCAATGTAGAAGTCTATATGGGATGAAGAAATTAACTCCATTAGGTCTTCGTGAAGCTGATCAATGTGGGAAGCTTGATTTTCTCCTCTTTTTTTTTGAAAAAAGCTTTACATAGTTGTCCTTCGAGGAGCGATCTCTTTATAGCGATTGTAGAGAGGAAGATGTCCTTTTGAGGGAGTCATATTTTTATTGGAAGTTTGACTCAAGGAGTTTGATTCCATGTGAGGGATTTTAAGTCATGGATCTGGACCAAGGTGAAGAATAGGATTCTTATTTAGAAAGCAGGTGAAACGACCATGGATCTCATCTAAAGGTAGACGAAAAGCATCCATGAGAATCATGCTATGTGCAAAGATGCTATGGTACACATATTCAAGAGAAGATAACAAGTGGCGGTACGCACATGATTCTTGTTTAATCATTGGTGATGGCATAAGAAGTGGAGAGAACTCAAGGGACGAGCATGGAAAGAGGCAAAAAGTGAGGTAGGACTAAAAGTCAACAATAGAATGGTCTAAGATGTAAGGTGTTAAGGGGCTCAGGTTCGAGTTTACCCTCGAGTGAAGATAAATGATAAACACATGATCCATAAGTATGGGTCACGATGTATGGTCCAAGCCAATTAGGAGCAAATTTACCCCGTTTACTTTTTTTTGCTTTAGTTACATGTTGATTTTCTTTCAGGATAAGGTCACCGACTTGGAAGGTTCATTCATGGAAAGGTTTATCATAGGCATGTTTGATACGTTTTTGGTAAACTTGAAGGTGGTCAAGAGCATTAAGATGATGTTCATCTAATAACTTAAGTTGTGCTAAAAGGTCATGATGAAAGTCGTCATCATTGAGCATTTCATGGAGAGAAATGCGGAGTGAGGGAATCTGGACTTTGAGAGGCAAAATAACCTCTGTACCATAGACCAGAGAAAAGGGTGTGATAGTAGTGGAAGTATGGATACTAGTGTGGTATGCCCACAGAGCGAAAGGAATGTGTGTATGCCAATCCTTTCTAGTATTGTTAACCACTTTCATTAGAATTTGTTTAGGTTTTGTTAGTGGATTCGGTTTGGCCATCGTCCGTGAGTAATAAGGTGATGAGAAACTTAGTGAATGTTGAAGGTGTCGTAAATTTTTCACAATGTTTTATTTTTGAATTGTTTGCCATTATCAGTGATGAGGCGATGTGGAACACTAAAGCGATAAATGATGTGATGATTGATGAACTCACATATTTTCTCAGCTTTCGTGGAGATGAGTGGTATGGATTCAACCCATTTTGTATAATATTCGGTAGCGGTGATGATCCATTGATGGCATTGGGAAGAATGGGGATTCATCTCTCCAACAAGATCCAAACCCCATTGAGAAAAGGGCCAAAGGTCATGGGCGACCTATAAGGCATGACTAGTTGTATGATGAAGGTTGGCATGTTGTTGGCATTTTACACAATGCTTGACATATTCGCAACAATCATGGTTAAGGGTCAGCCAGTAATAGCCTAGGAAAAGAATACGCTTAACAACAGTGAAGCCACTGAAGTGACCTCCACATATGTCATCATGAACTTCTTTAATGGTATAAGAGATTTCAGAAATAGTGAGGCATCGTAAGAGAATACCATCAAAGCCGCATTTATAAAGGAGGCCCCCCATGATGATGTAACGAGAGACCTTTTAAGGAAGGCACGTCATCCATTATGGGTGAGATCGGGAGGTAAGATGGAGAGAGAAATATAGTTAGAGTATTGTTTATACCAAAGGTCACTCGGGTTTGGGGCGATAGTTCTGATGGAGTAAACATCACGAGGTAAATAAGAGGGTGATTGGATTCATTGTAAGGTGACAAATATTTTAGAATCGGTGGGTGAAGTGGGGATTTGAGAAGCCAAGCAAGCCATGGTATCTATGAATTTTTTGCTTAAATGGGGAATGGTTTGGGAGGGTGTAGCGGTTGAAGGTGGTCAAAAGTATGTCAACGTGATTTTTAAAATTTTGAAGTGTCTCGTTATGACATTGGTAGACACCATTGACTTGGTTTATGACCAATTCATAATCACCAAAGATGTTGATTGACTTAACATCTAAGGCATAGGCAGCCCTGGAGACTTAATACAAGTGCTTCGTATTTGGAAATATTGTTAGTGCAATAAAAATAGAGTTTGAAAGATAAAGGCATGGGTTCCCCACCAAGCGGGATGAGGATAAACCTACCCCACCTCCACGCCGACACTTGGAACCATCAAAGAAGAGTGTCATTTGGTAAGCGGGTTCGTCGAGGGAAAGGGTGGAAATTGACTCATCGAGAAAGTCAAAATTAGAGGGTTGGTCCCCGAAAAGGCGCGCGTCGGCTAATTGGTCAGCGATATCTTGGGCTTTGATGTACTTTTGATGGATAAATTTGAGGTCGAGGTTAGCGAAAATCATAAGGCAGGTGTACGACACGTTGATTTTGGTATGGTTTGGCATACATGAAGTGTAAAGGGTCGGTGTTGGTCACAATATAGGTTTTGTGATTGAGTAGGGTGGTGTTTGTGGCAACAAAAACTAAGGCTAAGCAAAAAAATTTGAGATGGGTGTATCGAAGTTTCGTAGTCCAAAAGAGTATGGCTTATGTAGTAAACTATCTGCTCCTATGTTTCTCATCATGATGAGTGAGCATGGCCCCTAAGGAGTGATCGGTAGCTACGATGTATAGGTAGAAGGGTTGATCATATTTAGGTGGAATGAGTATGGGTGGTCAAAGGAGGTATTGTTTTAAGGCCTCAAAAGCTTTGTGGAGTCATCATCCCATTTAAAGGAAACATCTTTCTTGAGAAGGTGATGAAATGGTTGACACCGATCGATAATTGTGAAATGAAACGTCGAATAGATCGCAACTTACCTTACATGCTATGGAGTTGTCTAAGGTTAGTGGGTAGAGGCATTTTGAGGATGGCCTTGACTTTAGCAGGTCAACTTCTATACCACATGGGGGAAACCATAAATCCTAGGAGTTTTCCTGAGAGGACCGCGAAGACACACTTCTTGGGTTCAAGGAAAATGCAATACTTAATGAGACAGTCAAAGATGGTTTTTAAGACGGCGAGGTGGTTGGAGTGGCTCTTAGATTTGGCCAGGAGATCATCCACGTAATCTTCCAATATACAATGTATGATGTCATGGAAGATGTAAGTCATAGCACGCTGATATGTGGCACCAACATTTTTAAGACCAAAAGGCATGAATCAATAGCAGAAGCTCCCCTAAAGGGTGATAAATGTGGTTTTGTGTTAATCTTCTAGAGCCAGCAAGATTTAGTTATAACCCGAGAAACCATCCATGAGTGATAGCATCTCATGACCAGCGGTAAGGTCAACCAGTTGGTCAATGTCGGGTATAGGGAAGTCATCCTTTCGGGGCGAGCTAGGTTGAGATCACATAAATTCATGTAAATACGAAGTCCCCTTGTTTCCTTAGTGACAAGGACAATGTTGGAAATCCATGGGGATAATCAATGGGTAAAATGAAGCGAAACAGAAAAAGAGGTGTTGAATTTCTTCTTTGACCAAAAGAGCAATGCGAGAGTGCATTTTCCTCATCTTTTGTTTGGTGGGTTTGGCATCGGAAATGGTTGCGATATTGTGGACCACGATGGTGGGGTCAATCACCGGGATGTCCGCATAAGACCAAGTGAACGCGTGGTTATGGTTTTGAGAAAAGAAGTGATGGCTTCATATTGAGAAAGCATCTAAAGATTTCCCTATCTTTAGAATGTACGAGTTTTCCGAGTATGAATGTTGATTTCAATAGCAGATGGTATGTTGGGTATGGGAATTGTTGATTGGTCGGTTGCCTTTTCCTTTCCTTCGTCCTTCTAAGCATGGGTAGCAACATGGATCATGTTGATCTGAGGTGGGGAGGTAGGCAAGGTAGGTGAGCCATGAAAGGTATAGTGACATGAAGGGCAAAAGCCAAGTGGCAGGAAGGAACCTTATGAGATGAGCTGGGTACACTGACATTCGGGTAGAGGTCTAGCGAGTTCGTCAATGTGAACCATGTTAATTTTGAATCTTGGGGTGGTTCTTGGAGTTGTGGGGGTGGCTATTTTGGTCATTGGGTTGGTAATGGGGGAAGAACTACAGGAATGGGTGTCGGTGAAATGGGGTCCTCATCGAGAAGATCATCATCGTCAAAGTTTTCTTCAGGAGGACATAATTGGATAAGAACAGTCTTCAAAGCCTTATAGTTCTCTACATCATGTCCTGGCACATGATGGTAGGCACAAATTTTGGTGTTATCAAACCCCTTTCGTTTGGGTTTGAGTGGGTCATAAGGTCTGAGAGGTGGTAATGTGATGACGAAGTTTCAAGGAGGTTGGTTAATATTTTGGCATAGGATCCCTCTAGTGGATCACAATGGGAAGTAAAAGTAGGTTTGGGTGTAAGTGTAGTGGATTTCAGAGAGGTGGGTCTTTGCTTGAGGGGGATTAGGTTGAGCTATGGTTTTAGGTGTTGATGTGATCTTAGGTCTCTGTCGTGTTTGCTTGGATAAGGGTAGGGTAGATGAACCGGCAAGAGAGTGCAGGTTGGTTTGACTACCTTAGTGGGGGTAGCATCTTTTTTTCCTTAGGTTGCACTTCCTTAGGTAAAGGTGGTACAGTGCATGAGATCTAGAGGGAAATGTAGATGGTGGAAGATGGAACATTACCCATGGGGATAACGGTGGTTCCGTGAAGGTAGATGGTGTAGGTCGTGGTCGAGGTGTGAGGGAAAGAGACTGAAGTGTCATGGGTAGTGAAGGAGTGATCAATGGTATTAGAGGTATGGGTGGTAAATATGTTGTAGATGTGGGCGGAAGTCATGGTGGGCGCTTGGGTATGTTTGAGGTTTGTGTGGGAGGAATGGGCTGTTGTGTTTTTAGTTTACCGGTGGATGGAGGTTTCTTAAAGTCACTCTGCGTGGTAATATTCAACAATGATGTCTGTGACTTCTTTGATAAGGGAGACTAGGCGTGTTTGTTTATCAAGCATAATATTTTCTCTAATCTTGATGATCAAGGTGATCTCATACTCAACAAATGACTGTGATCTATCATGAAACAAGGATTGTTCATGCGGGAGCTTGAGTTCCCTATCCATAGGTTTATGCACTTTGCGCCATACTTGATGGTTACGTTGATGTGCATTCTTGAATCGTGTTTGATTTAAAATTTTGAGATTGTTTGAGTTGTTGGGGGATTTCAAGCTCTTGGAATTTTTGAACTAAGCTTGATAATGAACCTATTTGGGTTTCTTATAAGCTGATGTGTGACTTTTCTGACCCCGAGAAGTGGGAGAAGAGAGCAAATGTTTATGATTGATGATAGGAATGAGAGAAATGATGGTGGGCTTGCCCGGTCATTGGTAGAAGGATGATGTGATGGATGAATAAGATATGGTCCAAGAATTGAAGAGGATGGGCTACTAGGAGGAGAGCCACTAATAGAAGATGAAGAATGGCTACTAGGATATGGCCCTAAGATGGAAGAAATTTGGCTACGAGGACATGGAAAAAGAATAGAAGAAGATGACAAAGGGTTGCTTAGGCGTGGCCCAAGTATAGACGAGGAGGGACTACTCAAAGGTATCCCATAGATAGAAGAGGATGAAGGGCTACTAGGACGTGGCCCAAGAATAGAAGAGAATGGGCTACCAGGAGGTGACCCATAAGTAGAAAATGGAGGGCTACTAGGATGTGGCCCCAGGATAGAAGAATAAGAAGGTGACTCGAGGAGAGATTTTGATTGAGGAATGATGATAGATAAGGAATGATTTGGTAATGAGAAGATAGGCCATAGATCAATGCTAGACCCTAACATCTCATCATGCTCAGAAGAAGGTGAAGATGGAATGCTAGAAGAAGAGTCAAGTTCCATGACCTTAGGATCCTCATATATATTATGATAAAAGGGATAAACTTCCTTTCCCCAATATGCGAGCGTATCAAGTTCTAGAAATAATCCTTTTTTGCAATCCTCTAAAGGTATATCATCATGTACTCTAATTATTTCTTCATTCTAAGAGAAATCAATCAGTATAGGTTGTTATTATTTTTCCATATAAGGTGAATAGAAGAAAGCAGTACAATAAGCGGGGACGATTGATTGATAGAAGAAGATGACTCAAGACATGAAGTAGGATTAGAGGCCAACGTCTCATGAATAGAGCGATTTAGATTTGGATCTAGATCATTTTTCTAGAAGACGACCTAATTTGGGAGAGAAAATAGGATCACATAGCCATCCGTTAAGTTGTGACATAGGATTCGAATTAGATGGTTGAATAGAGGGAATCGAGTTGTGGAACTCTTCGACAAAGGAAGGGGTTGTCGATAATTGATGAACAAGGTCTGAAGAAAGGGAGGACCATGACTCAAGACCCAATTAGATGTTCGATCGAAGAAACTTGGAGTCACAAGAGTCTTAAAAGGAGGAAGACATCGTTGAGGTGAGTTGGAATAAAGGTCCTACGATGGAAGGGAGAACCACGATTTGAGATTTGATCTAGGGGTATCCTAAAAATAGTTGGGATCTGAATCTTCAGAAGAAGAGAGGGAATCTGAATGGTAGTTTGGATCTGAATCGGAAGAAGAGGAGTGGGGGGAACCTGAATAATAATTAGGATCAGAAGCATCCAAACCATACCACTGACTATGAGCTGAAAGTGGGGAACATGATACGAGTGGGTCCTCTAGCATGAAGAACCAAACGAGGTTTAGTTGTAATGGGAATGTTTTTATAAGTGTGAGAAACCACATGATAGTCATTCATTGTTGGTGTCATTAAGGTGCGAATGTCTAAACCTAGATAATGTGATAGAAAACCTTCAAAGGAAGGAAATTCCATGTCGATTTGGGAAGTATAATGGAAACCAACTAGACATTTCGTAAGTATGGAGATACGTGCATGATTTTCCAAAGAAGGTATAAGGAAAATAGACATCATGATGATGCAATCTCGATGAGATAAAAAGGATTGTCCTAGAAAATAATTTTCCAGATGAATGATCACAAGGAACAATCACGCAAGGTGTGAAACACAAAGCCAATCAATAAGGAAATACACCCTATTCAAATGTGTGGGAAAAATTATATTTCGATGCAAAGATGATCAACACAATGTAAATATTTATGTCAAGATTGAAATGAACAAGGCTTGAATATTAACAAAGGGTAGATGTGACTCTCAATCAAAGGATACCACAACAAGTTCAACAACCAACAATGCCTAAATGTTAAAGGGTGAGGTTTACAAATGTAAGCCACGTAACCACACCAATTGGACATGTCTATCAAGCTTCGCAGAGAAGTGAGATATTAGTGCCAAAGTGGTATCGAAATGACACAAACAAAGTAAGTGAAACCCATCAACATTTGGAGCAATGTTTGAAGTAAAACCAAGTCAAGGTATACTAAGGATGTGTTAAAATGTGTGTAGTGTAACGCCACAATGTGGATACTTAGATCACGTTTATGAAAAACACGACATAAGTATCTTAATTGTGTTGAGATAATGCGAACAAGGTAACACATCAAAGGGAGATCAAATGATGAATCAATCCTAACTATGATGATGATCTTGAAATCAAGATCAAGTGGCCATCAAAGATATAAGGATGCATCCATGCACTTTAGACGTTTAACAACTCAGCTGCAAACATGGATGAGCATAAACAGACAAAAAAGTGGTGAACACTATCTATGAAAACACTCCCAAAAGATGCCTTCTCTTGTCCCAAATGGGCAGCAAGAATGCAAAGGTGTAGATCAAAATATGGAAATAAACTAAGTGTTACTTGGGTAGAGTTTCACCTCATCCGAAGGTGAGAAAGAAACCAAGATAAGTAACACATTGTAAACTTTGTGATGAGATACACTTAGATCTAACTTAAATGGATTCGTTACCGTGTTCAAAAAACAAGGTTTTGAATCCAAACAAGTTATCACTTCATGATGGCCAAGATGCAATAATGGACTAGTAAAGTGGGCTCCAAGACAGAATGGATTCCTTAATAAGATCTCTCAACTAGGTGTTACAAAGTTGTCTTAAGCGAGCTCGATTTACCCAAAAAGTCACAATGACTAAATTGGGAGTATCTCGGCTTTACTTTACCCCCTTCAAGCACAGTGGGCAATAAATGTGTCCATGTATACTCTCTCACCGGGTCTCCATATGGACAACCAGTAACGCTAACTCACAAGGAAAAACTAGTCAAGTGGGTAAGCGAAGTGCTTCCTGTTTCATCCACGAGGTTACTTAGCGGTGGATTACTTTAGGGTTCCTAGAACCACCCCCATTTTTGTAGCTTAAGGTGTTATGCCAAAGGGGTTATGTTCCAGTTAAGTGGATAGGGACGTACCCTTTTCTGAAACCTACAATACAAGTGTGATGAAAGTGGTGTGTTTTTAAAAGGAATGATAACCAGATCGTACCAAGCCAAGAACATAGATGCTAATCAAACACCACGATCAATAAGATGAAAGTAATTCACCATAATAACTTTACATAAACCTTTGCAAACAAATGAGTAGTAATATCATATATTATTATGGAACTCAATGCAATACAATGAGAATGGGCCTTGCTTAAATAGGTAAGGAATAAAAATCTAAGAACTAGTCAAGGTCGTAGATCAACCCATGAATCAAGGAAATAACTAGTCATCAAAGAACTAGTCAAGACCATAGATTTAGGAGAGAACTAGACATCAATGATCTAGTCAATACCATAAATCAAAGAAATAACTAGTCAATACCATATATCAAGGAAAGAACTATGCCTAACAACTAGATAATATCTCCTAATATCTAAATAAGATAAAATAAATATCCACACACATAAGTGGGTGAGGATAAATACAATAAATGTAAATAAATTACCTAGGTGAACATGATCTAAGGTAAATACCTACTCTAACACCCCCTCAAGTGAAGCTAGGGGCCAAAATAGAAGTGGCATATCCACGGTATGAGTCCTAACAACTAGGCACGATGAGGTACTCATGTACAATAAGCGGGAAAAAGGGGCACATGCAAGGTACCCAAAACTAGTAACAACAAAGTAAAAAGAGTAAAAACCCGCTTGAGGGAATCCCAAGAAGCTCAGCTCAAAAAAATCATACAATGTTGAACAATTTTGGTATGCACTATGGTCTGAATCCATTGATCGATCACAAAACTCAAAAATAACCGACACTTTGGGCTTCACCATAATAGCTCCATACAACTGAGAGACCATCAACAAAGTGAAGTCGAAAGTGTAAAAAAATCAAACACAATTTGATCAACTTCTGCAAATAGGTGTGTCATGATCCAAGAATAATAACCAAAGCAACAAGGAAAGGACAAAATCAAGAGTGTCACGATCCAAGAAAAGCCAAGGTAACAAGGCAAGGACACAAAACCTGAAGAATCAGGATCAACACCACACCCTCCCATACTGCTAAATGGGTGGAGGGACACTACAAATCTATATGAATTATCAAAACAACTACTCAAACACTAACAAACTAACACTAGATCGCACTGAGAATAGATCCCCAAGATATACTATCAACATGTCAAAAGTTTGAAAATAAAAATACAAAATCTCTCAACAAACAAAAGAGATACACTACACCTACTAAAGAAAAATGATCAAAACAAGAAACATCACAATGCAGAAGGTATAGAAAGTGGAGTAAGAGGTCAAATGGTGGAGGTGTCACACCTATAGAGTCCTCTCAATTAATTACTATGTCACCACTACGAGTGATCAGATATCCACCCCAAATCAACAATGATGGATGAAGAAGATGCTTGCATATGACTTGGTGCAAAATGCACAATGGGTGCATGAAAAAGAACATCAGAATGTGTGTCAAGTTGATTATGACCGACGGCTGAAATCTCAAGTTTCTCAATCCACGAGTGAATATGCAGAACTCATGTGTTTCTCATGATCCTCAAAAATATTCGGGCAAACAAACAAAGGAGCTCTATCAATGTGTGATCCCAATGAAGTATCTACACGAAAACCAATGTCATGGCAAGAATTCCACTTAACATGTGGAAGAGGAAAATAATACCCTATGAGTGTGCACAATACCTTTGCTAGTGAAACACAAAACAAAGCATGTGAGAACCGAAGGCAAAGTGGTACGCTTCTCAAAAAGGCCATGCAGTTGAGCAGAAATAGGATACACAATATGTGGTACTGTAATAGGCACAGATGTGGAAGAGCATGCAGTAACAAGCCTCACAAGTTTAGAAGCATCAAAAGCAGGAATAGGCTCAAAGACTAACAGATCAATGTCAGTGAGTACAGGAGCAATAGCTGCAAGTGGAATAGGAGCATGGATATGGTTGTGCACAATATCATGGTGATGATGTAGGCTAGTAATTTGTTATTACAGGGAGTAGATTATTGTATTCTTATCATGAATGAGTGATTGTAGAAGAGAATTTCACTTCTTGAGTGATCTATTTTCTTTCACAAATTTTACAATATCCTCTTGAAGTCAACATACTTCAGAGAAAATCATGTCATTCTCATAATCCTTGATAGAGAAGAATGTAACTCACAAAATTTTAGGACATCAGGCTCAGCTGAAATTGCATCCACAATTGATTACAACACTCCTCCATATTTGGAACTTTATAATTATAGTGCAAGTCTCAAAATAAATATTTCCAATGGAAAGAGCACGAAAAATAAGCACTTTTGCAAAAAATAGCACTCAAAACCGAGTTACTGAGCAAAAGATACAAACTTTTCAATATTATGCTTTGTTATTTATTTTAGTTGCCACTAAAACAAAATAAAATGCTCTTGCCTTCACCACAAAAAAAAAATGAAAGGGGCTGGAGTTAAGTACCTACTAGTAGGAATCACAAGATTTAAGCCCTCATACGACCATACCATATGACCAAGGGCTAAGGATTTTAATGGACCAAATCTCAAATTTATTTGCAAAACAAAACTTACTGAGATGGATGTCAACAATATCATATATTATTATGGAACTCAATGCAATGCAATGAGAATGGGCCTTTCTTAAATAAGTAAGGAATAACAATCTTAGAACCATTCAAGGTCGTAGATCAAGCCATAAATCAAGGAAATAAGTATTCGTCAAAGAAATAGTCAAGGCCATAGATTTAGGAGAGAACTAGACATTAAAGATCTAGTCAATACCATAGATTAAGGAAATAACTAGTCAATACCATAGATCAAGGAAAGAACTATACCTAACAACTAGATAATATCTCCTAATATATAAATAAGATAAAATAAATATCCACACACATAAGTGGGTGAGGATAAATACAATAAAGATAAATAAATTACCTAGGTGAACATGAGCTAAGGTAAATACCTACTCTAACAGCTTTTTTATCTTGCTTATCTTAAATGTGGTTTTAAGTAGCACACAATTTGGTAACCTGTATGAAAACACGTGTATTAGAGGGTTTTTATTGTTTCGTTTTGACAAGTGATTTTGGTCCTACATACCAAGGTTAGTAATTTTCTAAAATGTCATACAAAGGAGATAAGATGTTGTTTTTGATTTCCCAGATCGTCCTAAGATGCAAGGAAAGAGCATACGCAACAAGGTATCTCACTCAAATTTGTAATAAATAGAAAATTCCTAAGTACAATGCAAAAAGGAGTTCCTTTAACCAACTTTGAAAGCTAATTAAACCATTTTGCAAGTATGAAGAAAGTAGTGAAACATTTCTGATTCCCAAGATCACCTAGAAAGGCGCAAGAGAAGAGCATACACATTTCAAACTTTCACAAATGAAGATGTAAATATTTTTAAACAAGTTAGTACAAAATAAATTAATGAAGAGGAAACTTGTAAACCATTGTTAGAACCCTATAAAGTTAGAAAACCAAGAAAATCGTAAAATTCTAGAAATCTATTTTTAGCAATTTTTTAACAGTTTTAGTATTTTACATTTTTGGAGGTCTCTGAGCACTTTGGGAGTTTTTGTGATAGAATTAATTATACCAAAGGTATATTAATTTTAGAAGTTCCCTCGCAAATTACACTTCGTTCTCTTTCTGATGCCTATTCAAACTCGAAAATGGGTTAACGAGTCAAAAGATATGATCAAAACAAGGAGCATTAAAAATAAAATGAATGAATCCGGACTACACAGACACTCGCGCATCCAAAGCGACACCTACGTGCCCCGAGAGAATAGAGACACCCCTAACCAATGCAGACACATGTAAGGTAAAAATGCAAAGGGGGATAACACCTACGCGGGCTTTTCTGACAGGTACGCTAGGGTTCCGACAGCGGACGCGCCTAACTCAACAGATACGCTGTAAAATAAAATTAGTAAAATCCACAGTATACCAAAAACACAGACCCATTCAGAGAGACAAAGACGCTTGTAACTCGACATGGAAACTTAGGGTTCAATGGAGACACGTCAAAGCATAAAACAAAAAGTTTCAATTTTTACACAGTGGGGTTATTTACACAGACGCATCCAGAGAGACGGAGATGCTGACCTGCCGACGGAGATGCGTGCACGTCCCTGCAGAGAGAAAACCTGTTAATGATAAGTACATCCATACATGTGCGTGTCTGTTTTTGTGACGGGGATTCTAGGGATTCAATGTGGACGAGCCCCTTTACAACACCTACGTGTACCCTGTGAAAAACCTACAAAACTCACTCAGATTCAAAAAAATTTAAGAGCAAACAAGTTAGTTGTTAGTCAAAGTATCCTATTTCTAGTTCAAACCCACAAAATAGATGCAAATAAGTGTGATTTAGTTAGTGTTAGAAACATAAATGAGGAAATAACAAGTTGTTTTATCCAAAAAACTTGCAAATGAACTTTGAAGAACTCAAAATACCTCCATTAATGGTGGATGGACATAAGCGTCTCACGGGAATACCAAATGTGTTCAAAAAATCTATTGAAATGGGGAAAGAACCCAATCTTTGTGCAAAGTCCCTCAATGGACCATCAGATAAAAAATGAGCAAGGAAACCTACTTTGCATACATTATACTTGAAGAAAACAAGAAATCTAGAAAATATAACTATCGTCTATTCTTGAAATCTTGATAAAATGAGCCTAATAAGGATCTAAGCAATCATTTTTGTTGTTTACTCCATGAGGGTGAATGAATCTCACTAAATGGCTACATGGCCAAGTTTATCTATTCCATTACTAACCTATCATGGGTGCAAGATGAAGCTATTTTAATGGAGGATAGCCAAGATCAAATGCCTATTAGCTTGGCTAATGCAAATGAGGTCTAATGCCAATATCTCCAAATGTGAGAGAGAAGGACTTGTGAGTGAAGTTGTAAGTTTGAAAGGGAGGGGTGACCCTTCTATTTATAGTTTTCCAAATGGAAGAGTTTGAACTTTGGGTGCATGTGGGACTAAATCTCAAAAAGCACTTTTAGATTAGATTAGGATAAACATGCTTTAGGCTTAGTTAAGCTTGGTTTAGGCTAGTTAAAATTGATTAGCAAGTGATTAGAGACTCATTGAGAGTTGGGAGGGGTTTGGATAACCAATTGTGATTAATAAATAGCCTATGAAGCCAATAAAAGTGGTCTAGAGAGAACTAGGGAGGTTATGAATGGTCGAAAGGAGGAATGTTTAGCTAATAAGAGAGATATTAGCCAAATAAGTTGATTATAGGAGGAATACGACCAAGAAGGTGTCGTAAATGGGCATCCGAGAATGGAGCAAAGAAGGGTTGATTAACGAAGTGTCGTCAATTGGTTGAATTGGATGAAATGCTAAGTGTAAGCATACTTTAGGTGTCTATTCCACCATTTTCATGTTCAAATGTTTTGTGTTGTATCTTGGTTAACCTCGTAGAGGTTATTATGAAAGTTTGTATTCCTTGTTTCCCTACCTCTTTATGTGACTTCTAGGAGGAATTCAAGTCTAAGGGGAGGGGGATGTAATGACCACTCCTCTTCAACACTTATTCTACTATAATTTTGAGAACTATTGATTAGAGACTTAGACCTTAGTAGATATTTTCATAGACTACTGTTAGAGACTATGGATATTGTGACTCATGTTGTGGTTTGTATGGACTCTTAGAGTCATGGATAGATATTTCAGTATTGATGATGATGAGGTGTTGTTATTTTATATATGTAATGGCACTAAGGATTCTTGACATATTGATATGTTTTGATGTTCGTACTATTCTTTTGTTCTCATTGATGCTAGTAGAAATGGTAGAATTGAAATGTTAGAAAAATGTAAATGATTGATAGCATTTCTTAGCTTTGATGATGATTTAGTTATGTGATATGATGATATTTATTGATGGATGTACATGTATTGTATTGTTGATGTATTTGATGTGCCCACAAGGCCGAAGGATATATTGTTTGATTTTGTAGGTAATTATATCACAACAAACAAAAGGGGGTTAGGAGACCAACCATAGTGGAATATTGTATGGATATAACGATGGTCACCATGACAACTTTGTGTTATGTTATTGTTGTATGTTGTTAGTTTTTTTGGAGGTCCCCATGGGGGGATGACCTAAAAATGTGACCATGGGCTTTATATGTTTTCCCCTTGCCTTTTTAATTATTTGTGGAGTATGTGATTTATTTTGTAAAGTAATTCATTTCATTATTGTTGAATAATGTGCTCTTATTTAAGTTGGTAAATCATGTTTATTAAGTTAATTTTTGATGGGACAAAATGGGACATTTATTACAGTAGTTGTTCCTTTGATTTTTGTGATTTGAGTTGATTGTAATTGATTTTGAGTGTTGGGTACTCAACCCATCTTCCAAAATCCGAAATTTGACCTTTAAGCCATTTTTGGAGGCTTGTGGGACAAGTTAAGCTTGTCCCACACCTCTTAGATTCATCTACCAACCATACCTATGGGTTGGGGGTCAAAAATAGACCCCATTATGTGAATTGTAAGGTAAAAGGTGATATTTATTGCACCTTCTTACATGAGTTTTAAATTATGTCCTTTAGAGGTGTGGGTATGAGTTTGTGTGTGTAAGAGGCTTGTCATTTTTCTCAACCACCAAATTATTAGCCTTGGGGTTGATGTTTGACTTGTGATGTGGAGTTGAGGATAAGTGATGTGGCATCCTACATGGAGCCACCTCACCCTCCTCTTCTCTTTTTCTATATATGCAAGTTTATTTGTTGGTTATGGGGTTACTTCATTTGGTGTGCACTTGTATTTTTTAGAGTTGAGTTTTGAGTTGCTTTCTTGGGAGTCTTGGAGATTGTTTGGCTTGGATTTGAGCTTTGAAGGAGCTTGGAGTTTTGATTTTGGGATCAAGATCTTGCTATGGAAAGGTAGGAGCTACACCCATGTTATTTGTTTTTATATATGTGTGTGTTGTATGTAAATGAATGGTTTTGTGTGCTTGTTTGGGGTCATGGGTAGAATTCCTTAAGTATGGTGTAGGAGACGATTTATGAGGATTTTATTTCGAGGGAGGCATAAGAGTATTGTTACATATTTTGGGAGGGAGTTGGGTTGGGAGTCCCACATTTTTGATAAGAAAAATGCCTAATTTTCTTAAATGTTTTAATGAGGGAGACATAAGATATTGTGGGGAGGCATAAGAGATTGTGGGAGACATAAGATTTGTGTAGGGGTTTGTTTTGTGTTTTGGAGGCTTTTAAGGTGGGCACCTAATCCCATTGGGAGACATAAGTGATTTCCCCATACTTCCTTGCTCCATTGGCTTTGAGTTTTCAAGCTTTGTTATTTTGAAATGTTGCATTCTTTGTTATTTTTATTTTGTGTTTATGTGTGTGTTGTAATGGGGAAGCACTTGTAATAGTTGTCATTGGTTTTATCCATTTCTTATTGTACTTTTGTTAAGTTTGGGGCCAATGAGGAGGATAGCTTCTTCTCCTCATTGGATTATTAGTCAAAGCGGAGAGCGTTGCCTACTTGCCATTTATTTGTTGTTGTGCTTGAAGTGAAGAAAATGGTAGAGCTCAAGTGAAGTTTTGGGACATTGTTGCATTTTGAAGAAGACAAGAAGAGATCCTACCTTTGTAGAAATTTTGTCATGTTGTCTCCACCTAAGTGGAGGGATTTTGTAACTTGCATTTTAAAGTCTCCACTCCTTGTAATTGTATCATGTAAAACTGATTTGTATTGATTATCCAAGAAATGTATATTTTGGAATAGAGGCAAGTGAAAGTTGTAATCTCGTAAATTATTCTTTCAAATTGTTGGAAAAGAAGAAATTTCCATTTATAAATTTTATCCCATCGTTTCAAGTGGAAAGTTTGTAATCCATGCAATGAATTCTTGTAAAATTGTATGGTAAAGAGCTCTATTTGGTTGTATATTGGATTATGAAGATTTGAGAAAAGTAAGGAATGTAAAAGTTGTTTGTAAATAAATTTATGAATTTTGGAAAAAGATATTTTTTTATTCTTGTTGTAAATGTCGTTTTATTTGAAATCTATAACTCATTGGAAGGATGGAAGAAATTTTAAACCTACTTCAAATTTCTATGAAAAAATCTAGAAATTTGAGCGTAGGAATCAAAATTGAGTTATTTTATAATATGTATTTCTCCTAAAATATCTTGTGGGTTTTCCAAAATTTGGACAACTTAATTCTAACATATGAATCTAAAAATATTTTAAATTTCATAACAAACCAGCATGTAAATCTCAAGATATATGCCATGATCTTTGAGTGGTTTTAATCAGTAAATGTGTGTGTAAGAATTAAATTACAGCAATCTTAATAAATTTATTACTCCTAAAATACCTTATGTGCTTTCCCAAAAATTGGACAACTTACTTATAACATATGAATCTAAAAACCCTTTAAATTTCATAACAACCCAACATATAAATCTCAAGATATGCCATGATCTTCAGAGCAATTTTAATCTTGAAATGTCTGTGTAAGAATCAAATTACATTAATCTTAGAAAATTTATTACTCCTAAAATATCTTCTAGGTTTTCCTAAAACTGGATAGCTTACTTATAACATATAAATCTTTTTTTTAAAAAAGCATCACAACATAGCATGTAAATCTCAAGATAAGTCACAGTCTTTAGAGGGGTTTTATAAATGAGCCATGGTGAGTTTAAATTATTATGTGACATTGTTGTTTTAATTATGGATCAAATAAATAAATGTGTAACACGAGTATGTTGGAATTATTTTACTTAGGGTGATCAAAAGTTTTTTTAAAAACATAATGACATGGATATTTTAATTTAATATGATGATTGTCTTAAGGGTATATTATTGTAATGTCCCCAATGGACATATTTTTGCCCCTAGACGGATTTCAGGCAATCCCCAATCCTCATATCACAACTTATAACACAAATTAAATTTACTTTTGCAAATCTGAATTTATAAAGGAAATTGGGACTAGGGTAAGATTAAATACCACCACAAATAAGCTAGTAAATCTATATCATTCCACTCAAATCTAGTACCACTAATTTATAAAGTCGAAATATGTATAAAATTGTATATTTCAAATGTAAACAACGCCACAATAAATTATTTAAAATCCTTGTCTACAACATAACTTCAAAAATTCATATCTTTTGCTAGAGAAGTCCAAATGAGCTGAAACTTTGGATCTTGGGCCAAAAAAATATGAAGAATAATATTCCAAAATTAGTTTTTGCACAGCAAGCCTAAAAACCTAATTTTTCCCTAAAAAGTAGGTTGCCCAACACATTTAGGGCATCAAATCAACTCCAAAAATTAAGAAAACAAGCTATTTTGATTCCCAACATTCACCTCAAGATATAGCAATACAAATCAGATTTTTAAGTACCTCCAAAGCACACAAATCAGCCAACAAGTAGGTCACTCCACTATAAATTAATAGAAAAATAACCATTAATATTTCTTTAAATCCTTGTTGCAAAAATCTGCCAAACACTCCTCTAAAATTAATCTCTACAAATCAACCCTAAATCAACTCCAATAATGACAAACTAGGGTGGATCTTTCACCACCAAAGAGTGCCCTACTAGCTAGGAATGGATCTCTCACCACCAAAGCTAGGATCCCTGTGGGATCTTACTCCACAAGTTAAAGAAAATATAAGTGTGTATGCAAAATCTATAAGCTTAAGACACAAATCGGAAAATATCAAATGGTTATGGAATTCCTTCCCCTCAAGTCGACTTCTCCTTATAAGGGAAGAAGAGACCCAAAACAACCTCTACAATATTCAATTAGTTCACAAGGATTTTCCTATGCCAAAGCATTTAATATTTTCCCATATTAAATATTTTTCCCAACAAATTTTTCCGTCCTAATGCAAGTCACATTTTTCTAGGGGAAATACATAGTAAAATGGGCATTTATCCTTTCTATGTTCTGTTATCCAAAATTCACCCATCGAGGTAATTTTGATAACATGCACTAAATTCTTTGATCTCTCAAGTAAGTAGAATTGATTCCAAGGCCCAAAATCATGTTTTGGGGTCCCTTTCGCTTCTCTCTAACTCCCCATCCAAGGAAAAAAATTCAACAAGTTAGAAAAAATGGAAAAAATCCAAAAATTGAAGTCGTAGGCTTGTTTTAATGCATTGTGGGTCTGGAGACTTCGGGTCATACCAAGGTTTGTCGTACCAAATTTGAAGCCGAAATACAAAGGAATCGGCTAAATTGAACATTTTTTTCCCAGCAAATCAGGTGGGACATTTGGGACACTGGTATGCGGGACGTGAAAACCTGATTTTTCCGCAAGTTAGTGCATTGCGGGTGGTACGGATGAAAGTGTCCGGGACGATCGGAGACAAAAGTACACATGGGATGCACACAGTGAAAAAGCCGCAAAAGGAACCATGGGATGCGGCAAATGCGGAGGTCAACGGCCCTCACGGCCTGGTCAACGACAGATGTGCAAGGACAAGGAATCCCAAATCGAGTGATGTGGATGAAAGTATATAGGATAGTCGAGATGCGGGCCCGATTTTTCCGCAATACCCACAATTCAAAGGAAAAGTCAATGTTTGACTCCATAACTTCAAACGACCATAACTTTTGACTCCAAGCTCTGATTTTCACAAAATTGGACTTTCTGGAATGAGCACGATGTTAAATATTTCTTAAATTTGATGAGGTTAAATATATTAAAATAAAAGAAACATATTTGGCTCCAGTAAATTAAATGCTCATTCCCGTCAAATGACATAAAATGCCTAGTAGACCCAAAATAGCTGCTCGCACTTAGATGGCCATAACTTTTGCATTTCTCAACGAAATCACACAAAATTGGTACCGTTGGAATCATGGCTCTAATCATGACATATAACAATCAATAAATTTTGGATTTGATGAGAAATAGATGGATATTTTTCATAAAACTTGGTCGTGTTCATGACAGTGTTTTATTTGGTAGTTGGGAGTGCAATTAAGAGGCATGGTCATCATTCTTCCTCTCGTTGCAGCACAGGATAGTATGGAGCCTTTTGAAAGTAATATAAAATCATCCCACTCCATTTAATGCCTCTTACAAGTTGGAGAAGGACATATTTTGGGATTTCCATTTTTCCCTTCTTTCTCCCTTCTCATTTTTTCTATAAATTGGAGTGTTAGGCTCATTGTAAGAGGAGGTAGTTTTTGTTGGAGCAAATATCTTTCAAAATTTATTTGTGAATCCAATGTGCTACATGACCTTATAATGGACTCCTTGCATGGTGATCTAGGCCATTATCTTGTAATAGATTGAACTGTGCATATCATGAAGCAATAAAATACAAGTTTATGGATGCATCTTCCCCTGCTGTGTTTGTTTGCACTCATCTTGCCCCTTCAACCTTCATTACAAAATATTGTGTCTATTTATATGCTCTTGCAAGGACTCATTATTATTGTGCATGTATGAAATATTGTTGTGAATGCAATTGCTAGATTGTGGAGAAAATATTGTTATTCAATCACACCATGAGCTCAAGTATATATGCACTTGTGTAAACATAAGGGTGTTGTGATTCGGTGATAACAGTTCCCATTCCCCCTTCTAAGGAAATTCACCTTTTCACCTAGGATGGATAATAATTTATATTTGGGCCTTTTCCATCCTAGATTTAATAATTATTAAGTAATATGAATTATTATAAGTGCTCTATATATTTTTTTCTTTTATTAATGGCACTTTATAATAATTAAATATAACTTAAGTCACCCTTATATTTTTCCTTTGGCCGTTGAGTTGAAAAAATAGGCCAAATGTCTTCGAATGGGAAGGGGATATTAAAATCCTCCCCTCCAAAAATTGTTTTCCCTCAAACATTTGCACCTTTGTTTTGTCAAGAGCTATGCACAAAATATAAAACATGCTGAAGTGTTCTACAATCCAGGCCCATGTACCTATTAAGTGAGCTAAAACTTGTCACCATATATCATCCACAAGATTCTCATATACACATAGTTGGAGCAATGGTTCAAAAAACTCCATAATGAAGACTTCATCATCTACCGTACCATGCATCTCATGATAGAAATAAATTGGAATAGGCAACAATAAATAACACACATTATTATGTTGTTCATACCTTTGAATGCCATCAATGTCCTCTGTGTGTTCAAGATAGACATATGTTGAGCTTCCCCCAACATTGTTGCCTGAGTGCTCGTTACAAGTATCTGAAAGCTGATAAAAAGTTGATGGTTTGGAAATTACAGCATGCTGCAATTTCACACAAGTGTCCATGTGAGGATCCTCCTCATGTGCAAGTTGCTCTATAAAGACTTTTTCGTGGTCAGTTGTAGAGTTTTGGAGGATTTAAAGAAATATTACAATGGTTGTTTTTATATTAATCTCTAGTGGAGCGATCTACTTGTTGGTGACTTGTGTGCTTTGGAGGTACTTAAAAATCTGATTTGTATTGCTATATCAAATCAACCCTAAATCAACTCCAATAATGACAAACTAGGGTGGATCTTTCACCACCGAAGAGTTCCCTACTAGCTAGGAATGGATCTCTCACCACCAAAGCAAGGGTCCCTATGGGATCTTACTCCACAAGTTAAAGAAAATATAAGTGTATATGTAAAATCTATAAGCTTAAGACACAAATCGAAAATATCAAATGGTTATGGAATTCCTTCCTCAAGTCGACTTCTCCTTATAAAGGAAGAAGAGACCCAAAACAACCTCTACAATATCCAATTAGTTCACAAGGATTTTCCCTATGCCAAAGCATTTAATATTTTTCCATATTAAATGTTTTTCCCAACAACTTTTTCCCTCCTAATGCAAGTCACATTTTTCTAAGGGAAATACATAGTAAAATGGGCATTTATCCTTTCTATGTTCCCATTCACCCTTCTAAGGAAATTCACCTTTTCACCTAGGATGAATAACAATTTATATTTGGGCCTTTTCCATCCTTGATTTAATAATTATTAAGTCATATGAATTATTATAAGTGCTCTATATATTTTTTTCTTTTTATATTTTTCCTTTATTTTGGTCGTAGAGTTGAAAAAAATAGGCCAAAGGCCTTCGAATGGGAAGGGGATATTAAAATTCTCCTTCCAAAAATTGCTTTCCCTCAAGCAATTACATATTTGTTTTGTCCAAGAGCCATGCATAAAATATAAAACATCTTTGAAGTGTTCTACAATCTAGGCCCATGTACTGTTAAGTGAGCTAAAACTTCTCACCATATATCATCCACAAGATGCTCATATATACATAGTTGGAGAAATGGTTCAAAAAAATCCATAATGAAGACTTCGTCATCTACCATACCATGCATCTCATGATGGAAATAAATTGGAATAGGCAGCAATAAATAATACACATTATTATGTTGTTTATACCTTTCAATGCCATCAATGTCCTCCATGTGTTCAAGATAGACATATGTTGAGCTGCCCCAACATTGTTTCTTGGGTGCCCTTTGAAAGTATTTGAAAGCTAATAAAAAGTTGTTGGTTTGGAAATTACAATAGGCTGTAATTTCACACAAGTGTCCATGTGAAGTTCCTCCTCATGTGCAAGTTTCTCTATAAATACTTTTCGTGGGTGTAGACTTTCTTGCATCATTTGCCCACATCTTTGCCTTGAACTCTTGTAGGTGTTGTCTTCCTTGAGTGGATATCAATCTAGCAGCTCTAACTCGATATTCCATTCCTCGCACTTTTTTTTAGAGTTTCCATTACATCCTCCTTTCTTGCATTTACAAATTTCTTCTCCGATTTGGAATAATTTCTCTAACAAGCAAAGTTTCACTAATGCAATTATTTTCTCAATGGAAATCATACCTTTTTCTCTAGAAGATTATTCTTCTTCAAATGAGTTCTTTTATAATTCAAGTATCATCATATGATGACCTCGCTTGGGCTTCTTTACCAATCTTTATCATTCAATAACTGAAATGGCATATTATCTACGAAACCCTTACTCAAAGATTGCTATTTCCTCCAACAAGAATCATCATCAATCACCTCTATTGGGTTCCCTTTATTATTGTTCTCACATTTTTCCTTATTGTCCCAAGATTTAATTTGATTCAAATTCGAGTGAGTTGGCTCAAATAAAGGTTAGTGGCTTCCTATTGTTTCACCATGTTGGTGAACATTTCCTTCATAAAACCCACATTGAGATCTTTCCAATATGCCATATTTTGACTGTTTCTCCACCCAAAGGATTGGAGGAACAAAAACGCTGATACCGATTGTAATGTCCCCAATGGACATATTTTTTCCCTTAAAAAATTTTCAGGCAATCCCCAATCCTCATATCACAACTTATAACACAAAGAATAAATTTACTTTTGTAAATCTGAATTTATAAAGGAAATTGCGACTAGGGTAGGATTAAATACCACCACAAATCAGCACATAAATCTATATCATTCCACTCAAATCTAGTACCACTAATTTATAAATTTGAAATATGTATAAAATTGTAGATTTCAGATGTAAACTAGGCTGCAATAAATTATTTAAAAACCTTTATCTCGCAACATAACTTCAAAAATTCATATCGTTTCTTTGGAGAAGTCCAAATGAGCTTAAACTTTGGATCTTAGGCCCCAAAATATGTATAATAATATTCCAAAATTAGTTTTCACAAAGAAACCCAAAACCCTAATTTTCCCTAAAACATAAGTCACCCAACACATTTAGGGCATCAAATCAGCTCAAAAATTAAGAAAACAAGATACTTTGATTCCCAACATTCACCTCAAGATATAAAAATACAAATTAGATTTTTAAGTACCTCCAAAGCACACAAATCATCCAACAAGTGGGTTTATCCACTAGAGATTAATAGAAGAACAACTATTGCAATATTTTTTTAAATCCTTACTATAAAAATTTGTCAAAAACTCCTGAAATTAATCTCTACAAATCATACGAATCAACTCAATAATAATAAACTAGGGTGGATATTTTACCACCGAAGAGTGCCTTACTAGCTAGGAATGGATCTCTCACCACCGAAGCTAGGGTCCCTGTGGGATCTTACTCAACAAGCTAAAGAAAATATAAGTGTGTATGCAAAAGCTATAAGCTTAAGACACAAATCAAAAATTATCAAATGGTTATGGAATGCCTTCCCCTCAACTCGAATTCTCCTTTTAAAGGAAGAAGAGACCCAAAACAACCTCTACAATATCCAATTAGTTCACAAGGATTTTCCCTATGCCAAAGCATTTAATATTTTCCCATATTAAATGTTTTTCCCAACAACTTTTTCCCTCCTATGCAAGTCACATTTTTCTAGGGGAAATACATAGTAAAATGGGTAGTTATCCTTTATATGTTCCCATTCTCCCTTCTAAGGAAAGTCATCTTTTCACCTATGATGGATAACAATTTACATTTGGGCCTTTTTCATCCTAGATTTAGTAATTATTAAGTTATATAAATTATTATAAGTGCTCTATATATTTTTTTCTTTTATTAATGGCACTTTATAATAATTAAATATAACTTAAATCATCCTTATATTTTTCCTTTAGCCATCGGGTTGACAAAATGGGCCAAAGGTCTTCGAATGGGAAGGGGATATTACAGATTATTTGGGCTAACCTTAGATACTTAGGGTAGATTTAAATTTCGAGAAAAAGTAATTTTTTTAAAGGACTAATTTTTTTAAATGCTAACATGTGATTTAAGTCGAATGTTATAGTTGTAGGTGCCTTTTTGATATGTATATTAGATGTGGAGGCATACACAACATATGCAAATTATTTGACAAAAATACCCCAAAGGGGTAAGGTCGATGAAAAAGAATATTTAGATGCGAAGGTGGAAGCTTTAGTAGTTGGACGCAAAGTGTTTGATAATAGGATGGAACGTGGTATATTTTCATAGACACCTAATGATTGTTTAAAATGGGCATGTATTTAGTTCATTCAGCCTTGCTTTATCCCATGTTGTTGAAATATTTGTATAATACACTTGTCACTAGGCTTTTATCTAACACCCTATTTTTCCTATTATAAATTTGGCCCAATTTTCGTTGTTAGGTAGAATCTTGGCCCATGGCATTGAAATTTCTTTAATAATTGTATGTTAAGAAGAGGCCTTAGGTATTTCCTTAACTTGCATAATGAGATATGTAGAATAGAGAGGGAACATTCATCATAACATAATGGGAAGTTGATTTTTTGTTGTGGGTTTTACAAAGAATTCTAATAAACTCTTTTAAGTAATGACACACTCTACCATTGTAGGTCCGACTTGATGTAATGCCCACTCCTCTTCTACTCTGTTTGAACCGTGTTATAAATTTCAAATGGATTATAATCTCAAAACTTTGTTGTTGTATTCTAGCTATCATACAATAAATGTGTGGGACATCATGATTGTTATTGTGTTTTGGTTATTATTATTTTGACTATATGTCGTACTGTGGACCCTGATGGGCATTTAAGGATAAGACAATTATCTAGAATGGTTATGTTGTCGTAAATTAATTGTGATAGCATTACTCTTTGATATTGTTTTTTTAGTCTATCTCTGTGACTGGACACATAGACACTATTATGCATTCTTTAGGAAGATATTAATAGACGAACAAATTTAACTCATTACGATAAGGAAATGAAGGATATACATTATTATAACTGAACTGATTAAATTTTGATAGACATTCAGTATGGAAGATAATGATGTGTTGTCAACTTAGATATATATTGATATTTTGAATTTTCTTCGTATTGATTTTTATTAGGATGATCAAAGTCATTTTGTGATTTCGTTGATATTGAAGGATTGACGAAATGGTGAACAAGTGAAAGTATTTCTTAAATTAGATGATTTAGTTGGTTATGATCTTAATTACAAACTGATGTATTAACGGAATCAAAATGTTAGAAATTGAGAGTAATTGTTGAATCACTTGGTCTTAGCAATAGTAGTTATGACATTTGACGTTGAAATTGATATGTAGATATAAGCATTTTTATTAGTTCGATATCACTAATATGGCCACGAGGCCAGAAAGGTATTGTGTGATTTTACAAGTAATTATTTCACAACAATAAACTAGGGGGGTAGGAGACCAACAACGAAGGAATGTGGGGTATTGACAAACTGGTCACCATGGAAACTTGTGTTATGTTGTGTGTGTCTTGTTTGTTGTTAGGGGTCCCCATGGGGGGATTACCTCCAATTGTGACCAAGGGTTTTGTGTGTTGTTCTTTTAATTTCCTTCAATTAATTTTAGTGTATGTGATTTTATGGTGATGTAATTCCCTTTTATCATTTATTTAATTTGTGTCTAGATTAGTAAATTAATCATGTTACTAAACTAATTATAGATGGGACAAAAATAAATCATTTATTAGTTTAGATGGCTCTTTATTTTATGTTTTTATGTTGGGTGTATGTGATCTTAAGTGTGGTACACTCTACCTCTCCTAGAAATGCGGATTTGGCCTAAAGGGACAATTTTGAAGGCTTATGGGACAAGTTAAACTTGTCCCTGCCTCTTAATTTATTATACCAACCCTACCTATGGGTTGGGGGTCAAAAATAGACCCCATTATGTGTTTTGGGAAGGAAAAAGGTAAGTTTTTATTGCACTTTATTACATTTGTTTAATTTTTTGTCCTAAAAGGGGTATGGGTTGAAGTGGTGTGTGTAAGAGGGTTGTCATACCTCTCAACCACCCATTTATTATGCCTTGGGGTTGAGGTTTGACTTGTGATGTGGAGTTGAGGATGAGTGATGTGGCATCCTACATGGAGCCACCTCACCCTCCTCTTCCCTTTTCCTTTATATGCATGTTTAATTGTTGTTTTGGGGTTACTTGCTCATTTTTTTGGGAATGCTTGTAATTTTGGAGAGCTTGCTTGAGAATGGAGCTTGGAGTGGATGGTGGTTGCTTAGGATTTTGGAAGGCTTGGAGCTTGTTGTGTATTGATACTCTTCATTTGTGAGGTAGATCTCCACCTTTGTTCTTACCTTGCTATTTTGTTGTGCTCTTATGTGTAGATGTTGATTGTTACATTGGTTATGCTTGTTGGAAATAGACTTGTTTCTTAGGTTGTGGGAGAAATGGAAATGGGGGTAAAACTTGAGGGAGGCATAAGAGAAATGTTTTGGGATTTTATGAGGGAGTTGGGTTGGGATGTCCACCTTGTTGATAAATATGTTTTGTATTTATCTTGTTATTATCTTGAGGGAGGCATAAGAGTGGGTTGATTTATTGAGGGAGGCATAAGAGTTGTGTATATTCTTAAAGGGAGTCATAAGAGTGTTGTGTGTATTGTGATGGAATTTTTGGAGGCTCATAGGGGACACCCAAGCCCTTGAGAGGCATAAGGAAACCACCCATGTTCCTTTATCCTCCATGGCTTTAGTATGAAACCTTTTGTTTTGATATTTGTTGGTTGGTTGTAATGAAATTGGTATTGTGTTATTCATTATTTGTCTTGGTTGAATGTGTGTGTGGAAGACTCTTTTTTAAGTTGCAATGGTTGTCTAAATAGCCCCCATTGCTTCCTTGTTGGGGCTCACGGACCAATGAGGAAGAAGGATTCTCTCCCTCATTGGATATTTTGTTGGGTGGAGAGTGTTGCCTACTTCCCCATTTTTTTTTTGTGCATGGCTTGATGAGATGGTGGAGCTCAATAGAAGAAGTGCTCTTGTTGGGAAAAGGCATGTGGAGTTGAAATTTGATCTATTATGGCTTTACAACTTGTAAATTTTACCAACACTATATTGGATGTAATCTTATCCATCGGTTAGATGCTTGTAAATGGTTTATTATGATCTACATTACTTCATGTGAATATGAACCTTGCAATGATCTTGTAAATGGAAATTAAGTTCTCTCAAATCTAAATTTGTGTTTAGGATTTCATTGTTTTATAAACTTGTGCCCTTATATGGGAAATAAAAGTTGATCTCTTGTATTATCGACAACCCTTGTTTATTGAATATTGGAACAAATGCCATTTAAGTGTGGTTCATTTTCTCTTATCTAACTAAATGTATAAGAAGGAATAGATAGAATAAGTTCTATAACCTAGTTTTTTTTTTGTTGCAATAGAAATTTTGTTCCAAGTAGACGAATTAAATCACAATTGGTTTTACCCATATTTAGTTATATGAGTGAAATATATATATTTTGATTGAGGCATATGATTTACCCAACTAGATTATCATGTATATAAAAAAATTCCTAGTCTTTTAGATCTAAAGGTTTCAATTGATTTTATTACACTAATCTACAACTTTCTACTTTGAATGGAAAATTTAATAAATTCATTTTCCTTATAATGTTAATATACCATAAATGTCTTGTTAGTATAAATTAGAGGTATATGTGAATAACATATATTATTATATTCAAAGTTATAATAAATGATAAATGTGTCATTTGTATATATTAATTTATATACTATTAAACATATATGCACATAAACATATATAGATATAACTATATATAATAAAGTATTTACTTTTATAAATAAAATTTTAATAACTAAAAAGTGATTTCTTTACTTACAGCCACATATAATTGTCCTTGTTTTGAAAAAAAAGAAAAAAAGAAAAAGAAAAATAAATACCCATCATATAAAACAAAAAAGAAGATGTTCTTTTGGTCGTTGCTATGGCCTTACACTTGGGTTAATTTAAATGTATATAAGGTTGGGGGGGGGCACAACCCCACCCCGAACCCTTATATTTAAGGGGGTGGGGGTGGGGTGGGGCGGCGCCCCCCCCCAACATTGTAAACCCCACGAAATCAATATTACCTCCAGTCAAATATTTATCTAAACCACCCTTCCTTTTCAATCGTGGCCTACACATAATTCTAAACCACGGTTGGGTAAGGTAAAACCACGTTTGTATATCGAAAGGTTATATATATATATATATATATTTATTTATTTATGTAAAAGAAATAAGTATTTTTTTAAAAGGAAACATAAGCATGCTTTTAATTGTAAATTAAATACGTAGGGTTTGAGGCTTTTATCCAAATGGGTATATACTCATTGTATATACAAGTAACCTACAAGAAAATACCATCTTAAAAACAAATAAAGAAGAGGGACAAAAACCCACAAAAGAAATGGGTAGATCCTTGCCCTAATCACAAAAACTTAGCAAATGAGAGCTTCCAATCCTCTCTAATGGCCTCCATGGCTTCATTTTCTTCTCCTCCTTCCTTAACTGCAAAACAAAATAAGAGAAATGAGAGATTAGTTTTAGAAAATGAATATAAGAGAACCCATAAGGATATCTAGGGTTTCTTTAGTCTAACCTAGATCTAATGGTTTAGATATATTAGATATAAGGGTGTAGGATGAACCCTACATCACTTAAGTGATGGGGTATTTAAGTGGGAATGTTTTAATTAAAATATGTGTATGTGTAATGTTAAATGGGGCCTAAGGGGTTAGGCCATGTTGTGTACCCTTGACACTTTAGGTATTAAACCATGTTAATTTGATTTGTTCTAAACTAGGAGATTATTAATCTTACCTAATAAAATTTTGAATTTAATATGGGGTCATTCAATAAATAGAACTAATAAGACCCTTGGGGCTAAATAACAAAGAGTAAAATGGATTACTATTTGAAGTAAGCATTGGAACTTAATAGGAAAATTAAATCAAAATATTTTAATAGGGTTGGGTCAATAGTAACTAATTATTATTTTAGTGTCAACTGTCATTTAATAGTTTAAAATTTTGTAATTTGAGTTTAAATAAAATCCTAGCTAAGGCCTTGGAACCTTTAAAATATATATGTATTCAATAATTTTCCTTGCTTTTTTCTATCGGGTTTCTCGTGGGTTTGAGTGGAAAAAATGTGGGCGTTATACTTGGTATCGAGATCCATATGTTCAACACTTGGACTGGGCCAACATTGAAACTCGTAAAACCGATTAACATTTAACTATGATTAAAATAATAATAAAATAATAAATTTGTTTGAATTATTGTACTCGCCTAATGGCATTTTGTCGAACCCGGTTAACCGAAAATGTTGAATTAGATTGATGTTTTTGTGAACTTTTGGTATAGCAGAACTTGATTCTCCTTTGAAAAGATGTTGTTTGATGAGTCCTAACTCTTTCTTTAATCGTATGATGTGATAAACCCATTAAGACTCTTCCTTGTTGGACTTGTTGGAATGATAAATTGTATGGTGTGATTCTTATGGTTTAGCATTAGTGGTTGTGTTCGGGAGTCTAACAGAGTAAATTAGAAGTTGTTTAGTCATCTAAAGCTCCCCTTTTTCCTTCAGTGGTTAGACGAGTTAGTTTTGGTTTCCACTTTGGCAACTTAATCCCCGTATGAGTAAGTGGATATTAGGTCTTGGTGTCACATTTGATCCAACTTTGTGTATGCATTATTAGAATGGAGCTTGAGGTATAGTACCCCTATTGGCAGCCATGAAGGGTTGAAGTGATTATGATGTTGACATTTTGTATTTTATATATATTTGTAAATTGGTGTTATTTTATCAAGGACCAACATCTTATTTTATGATTGGATTGAGAAGCTCTGAGGCTCTTTTAGTTATTTATGTTTTTGTGAGAATTTTCAGACATTGCAATGCGGCTACTTAGCCACTTTCCTTGATTACTGATATTTCTTGGATTTTACTTTGATTGGTGACTTAGAGCTCATTTATTTATTGGCTACTTAGCTAAATGTTACATGATTCTTTCTTTCATGTTGTTGAGCTAGTTCTACGTTGTTTGTATTGTGACATTTTTTGTATGGGGCCTGGAATGTCTTCTTAGGTGTTTTAAGTTATTCATTTGTTTTGGAAAGATGGAACCTTGAGTGTGTTTAGGATATTGGAGAGTTCGTTGTGTAGTGTGGTTTAGTCTGCAGTTTGATAGCGGTGGTGGTGATTCTCTTACAACCTGGTAAGAGCTTTTATCCTCGTCAAAGTAGATGTGTTTGGTTATGGGCTTATGGATTGTGTTAGGATCGGATTGACTTTTGGTTGACTGTAGATGTTAGTGGAAAAGTGTTTGTTTGGTAGTGACATTTCATCGATGGCATGCTAAATTGTATCATGGTTTCCTTGTTTCATCTTAGAAAGTATTGACTTGTGGATTGTATGCATCTTGGTAATTATGGTTAGATTTAAGCCCATTCGGGCAATGTGTTTAATTAAGTGTGCTTGTTTTTCTCTCGATGACCTATAAATAAGTCTACCCTTGTCTTAACCTTTTAGATTGTTATGAATAACATTTTATGACCTATTAATCTTTGGGTTACGTAGAGACACTTATGGATTCTTTTGGGTCTTTTGGACCTTGCTCTTAGAGATGTTAGTTTGGTAGATCTTAATATTTTAATCTCGGTGGTGCTTATATTGTGATTCTTCTTTTAAAACTACAACTCTTGGTCATAAATTCCATGTTTGGGTAGATTAGTTGGTTGTCCTATTGCATTTGATGCCTTCTAATGGGAATGTGGTGTCCTTGGAGTAAAATTTTCCTTGTCATTTTGTTGCTTTGTTGGTGGTATCTTGTGGAAATATGAGTGTTGATTTGAAAACTTTCCTTGTCTTATTATGTGAGTAAAATGTTTGAGCCTAAACAACAAACATTGTTAAACCTCTAAAATTTGTAAAAGTAAATATGCCTCTTTAATGGGTCTTTCCTTGTAACTTCTTTTGAGACTTGTGGAGACCCACTAGGAATGTTTAATGATGCTTGTAATTATTTGGTAAACCCTTGAAATATTGGTGTGATACATGTTGGTTGATAGATTCCTAGTTCTTACAAAATTAATGATGTGTTTGTTATGTTGAATGTCTCTTGTTCCTTTAGAATTAAAAATGTGATATGTTGAGTTATCTCTTATTCCCATAAAAGTAATCATGTGATATGGTTGACTCTTCCTTCGCATTAAGATCTATTTGGTAAAATGATTAAATTGAGCATAATAAAACTCTAATTGAGGAGCTTGGACTTGAAACTTAACTGGTACATTGGAACATTAGGAAAAGGAAAATGGTTTCTTGCTATAATCTTGGTAGATTAATAGAAGAAATGAAACTATGTAGAAGAATAGAAAGGAAACTTTGTCCTTCTACCTTCCCTAGGAGTAAAATAAATATTTCCGCCACCTATACTGAATGATGAGATATCATGCCAACCCTAGTGGTGCTCCTTATAACACAAACTTGTGATGTCATAATAGGAGGAAGTTTTAATTAAGAAAACTCGTAAGGAATGTGCTTAGCAAGCAAAACTACAACTTTTGACTTAATAAGTTGATTTATAAAATGAGTAAGATTTATGTATTGAGTACAATGTATAGTTGAACCTTTAGTTATGCCGCCACCTACCAGAATTATCAAACACCTTGTTGATGGTGATGTGTTCTAATTGCGTAGTTGTAGTGCCCACTTCCCTTCGACGCCTTTTAATATTGATTATGAAATTGTTGACTATATTTATGGACATTATTATAGCTTTTGAGTTGGTATGATGTTAGACACTAGAGATCATGGACTGTTGTTGATTTTGATTCATTTGTGATGCATGTAGAGTATTGGGGACATTTTATACTAATGTTGTTATGTTGTTAACATGGTGTTGTGTGTGTGTGTGTGTGTTCGGACATGTGATATTTTGTCATATTGAGTAGACCTAGAAAATTGAACTAATCTTGTGATCATATGGTTATGGATGAAATTGTAAATGATATTTTTGCTTGCTTGGATGATGTTTTGATTCATATATATAGATGATTTGGAGTTATATTTTATATTTATTTTGGATGTTTTGATGAGGCCACGAGGTCAAAGGAGGTATTTTTGTTTTACAGGTAAATATGTCACAACAAACATCGGGGGATTGGAGACCAACCACATTGGAATTCTAGATGAATTCAACAAGGGTCACCATGACAACGTGTATTTGTTATTTGTGTGTGATTGTATTGTTGTTAGGGGTTCCTATGGGGGATCACCTTCGAATGTGACCAAGGGGTTATGTGTACTCTTTTATTTAGTTTCCTTTGTTTAATTTAGTATGTGGATTTTAGTGATGTATTTTCCCCTGTATTATTTATTTTATTTGTGTCTAGATTAGTGAGTAATCATGTTGTTAAATAAATTAAAATGGGTCAAAAGAATGCATTTATTATAGTTTTTGGCTCTTGGTTTATGTGTTTTAAGTGATGTGTAAGTAGCTTTGAGTGTGAAACACTCCACTTTCCTTTAGAAATTCGGATATGTCCTTAGGGGCTCATTTTGGAGGCTTATGGGACAAGTTAAACTTGTCCCACACCTCTTAAATTGTTACACCAACCCCACCTATGGGTTGGGGAGTTAAAAATAAGCCATATTATGTATTTTGGGAAGGCAAGTTGTAATTTTTTATTGCACCTTCTTGCATGAAAATAATTTTGGTCCTTGGGGTGTCGACTTGGATTCTGTGTGTAAGAAAAAGGTCATTTATTCACCCACCTTATTAATTGTGCCTTAGAGTTTGAAGTTGACTTGTGAGGTGGAGTTGAGGATGAGTGATGTGGCATCCTACATGGAGCCACCTCATCCGCCTCTCTCTCTTCTCTATTTATTCAAATTCTTTTGTTTTTTTGGGGGTTACTTTGGGTAGTTACTTAATGTTGGTCTGGTGCTCTTGCAATTTGAGAGAGTTAGAGGATTTTGGATGCTTGTGTATTTGTTGGTGCTTTGGAACTGTTTGGATTGGAAGAAGCTTATTGTTGATCTTTTGGATCAAGCTCTATCATGGAGAGGTAGGAGCTTGACTCTTGTAAAATGTGTTCTTTTTATTGTATGCATATGTGAATGTTTTGAATGTTTGGTATGCTTGTTGGTTGGTTGGGTAGATTGCCTAGGTGTGGTGTAGGAGAAGACTATGGGGATATTTTGGGGAGGCATAAGATCTATGGGGAGGCATAAGATTTATTTGTGGAGGGATTTTGGGTTTGGGTGTTCCACCTTAGACGATAAATAGCTTGCATTTATTACTTTTGGGGGAGGCATAAGAGTATGTAGGGGTTTGAGATGAATATTTTGGCGGGTTTTAAGGTGGTCACTATACGATGGAAAAGTGACATGCAAGCATGGGAATCTACAAGTACCTCTTCCTCATACCTGACCTCTCGAGGTCGTGCTGAGATAGCTGGTGAATGTTGAATATGAATAGATACAGACAAGCTAATTGGGTAATCTTATATCCTCAATATGCAATAATGGAATCTGCAAATATAAGGCAAAGAAGGCCCTCCTAACCTGAATTGGTGTAATGGATTGTTCGGATATAATGGTTGTTCAGAGGCTCCAATCAATGTCGAGCTATGCCGAGATCCTGTTTCTTGGTTATTGGATATGTGGGAAGTGACCTGTGGGAGCTTCGTATATATCTCCAGACAAGGTCATGAAAATGGTGATAGGCGATTTAGTGGATTCGTAGTGAACTATGAGTGATTTTCTGGTCTAGCCCAGAAAATATTAGATTTCTATATTTAATATGGAGAACTACATTATAATAACCAGCGAGAGTGGTGAGGATCTAAATACCAGCGTTCGTAAACCGGTGTCAATGCTTAACTGATTTGCAGGCATGTTGGGTTGTGGGACTTGGGGATCACAACCGTGAGTTCGTGGTTGTTGTGGACCTATTATGGTCATGTGAAGAATCAATCCCTTCTTCCGACTATCCAATAATCATATGCCTTTTCAGCCTCTATGTTTAGAATTAGAAGTTGTATAATTTTTTCAGAATACCTTACAGGTGTTCTGACAACTTGAATGCATAAGCTAGTATCTATGTCAACAAGGAGGTCTCCTGTGTCAGGTTGTGGAACTAAAGGATCGCAACCAAATTCTTGCTCTCTTTCAAATCCTTGTACAGTCATTCGGGTATTTTATCAAGGCAGTCTATAGTTAGGATGATTTGACCAAAATGTGTATCCCTTGTCGTCTTCGATGTTTAAACCTCTCAGTTGTTCACTAATTGCTTGTAGGTTTGTTGTTTCTCGGAAGACCTGTATCTTAAGGTCCTGATCTATATCAGCTAATGTCATGGGTAGATTTGGTTGAGGCACTATTGGTTCAAATATATATTCTCTAGGCTCTCTAGGTCTGTGATTGTCATACAAAATGATTCAATTTTTAACTAAAATTAATAAACTGATTACGAAAGAAGTATTTACACTATGCAAGCATTCTTCTATTTTTGTATTTTTGATGACGTATTTTAATGAAATTAAAGAGAAACTATTCTAGTATATTTAGAAAATGAACAACTAATCTAGTAACAGAATTTAAAACAAACAAAGTAGCTTGGTGTGGCTATTTTCCTATGCAGTTGTGATCTTATCCTAAATATCTAAGCAACTAATTATTTTGAATTGAAAGGCTCTCGATCCTACCTCAGAAGTGAGGAATGAATCACAGTTTCTCGGGAAGCTATCAATCCCCTGACTTCCCGGTAATATCGAGAGTGAACTTTTGACTAAAATAAAATAATTCGCTACTCTTTTGATATGTTGTAACTAGAACTTTGATAGCTCAAACTGGTGTTTACTGAGAATAGTGGTAAATCTAGTTGTGTGTGATTTCATCCCCTAAGTGTGATCTGCTCGTTCCTTCGTGCCTTCGTGAATCCAGAAAAGCGTGTATATGATAGTATCAATAGAAGATGGTATTCGAATAGTGGTAGCTTTGGATATAGACCGAATACAATGCGAGTAGGAGAGGGATAGCGCAAGTGAACAAAGCTTGACTATACAATTCCTACCGAGATTTATTGCGGGAATACAACACAAGTGTACCAAGAGTTTTAGAATCTATCCTTGTGACAAAACAAAACCTACAACTTTAATGGATTATAATATGGAAATGAATTTATTCTATGCTAAGCTAACTTACATGGCACAGTAATGAAGCAAGACTGAAACAAGAAGATCGAATGACCTCTAAAAGACCAACAATGGAGGAAAAATAGGAAATTGATATGATTCTAAGCAAGAAATTCAAAGACTGAATAAGAGAATTGAGAAGGTGATGGACCATTTGTTTGAAAATAAGCTAGCTATTTATAGCAAATGCAATTACTAGAGAGTAACTCCCAATTGAACACTTTCACTATAAACAAAGGAAAACACTATTACCAGGGAACCAAAAAAATTAATGCAAGCCAAAGTGGTTGAAGAAAGCGTGTAAAATTGAAGATTTATGTTTGACGTGATCGTCGGAAGAATCTAGAAAATGCGTACATGACCACCGCCCTGTGCAGGGTGGCGGTTACGGGACCGCCGCCCTATCCTGGGCGGCGGTCACGGGACCGCCGCCCAGGCAAGGCAACGGTTTCGTCACTGAAGACAAAAATGCAAGAAGAATGGGGAAGAGGGAAAAACAAAGCATGCGGAGGCCGAGCAAGGCATGCGGGATACAAACATATACTTGGTGAGCTTTTCTGGATTCCGAACACCTTGTAAGGAGACCTGTATCATCATTGGGGTATGTGTAACATCGTTCCGGCGGTGCAGTACCCTACAATTTCAGGTACATATATATTGCCCCCTCGGAGAAGCATCTTAGCCATGAAGACGTGTAAAATGGTGGATCTGAGTATGGCCGTCCCGAAATGGGGAGCTAGGAGTTATACGACACGCTTTGTGTGTCGAGAAAGTCGCCATCCAAAGTCCCGCTATCTGTAAAAATGAAAAAGGGGACTCAAGTGTAGATAGATAAAATAAATTGAGAAATAAAACAAAATTGATATGAAATGAGGACTTACCATCTATGCGGGGTTTAGAACTTACCTCCGTCTGGCGCTCTAACCCTGCAAAAGACATTCAAAATCAATTTTAGAAAGCTATATATATATAAAATGAACTCATTTTACTATTCATTTGCGTGAATTGATTTGATAGTTTTTGAGCTCTGGGACCCACGGTGATGGTTTTCGATGAGAGTATAGTCAAAACGTTCATGGTGAGATAGTGATCATGCCTCCGAGAGTGGAACATTGACCCACGAAGTCTCAGGTTAGTTCTTCTCAATTTATCATTTTTAAACCTAAAATGTGGAAATGATGAAATCTTTGTCTTGGGGGTGTATTTTGAAAATATTAGTTTTAAATGGGTCTCTAGGGGGGCACCCATAGGGTAGGTTTTTATTTTAGTTAAAATGGTGTATTTGCTTGTTTTTAGTCATTTTTAGGGCTTACGACCGTTTGTGTTTGCGGGGTAGGACCGTCGCCTGCATAGGGCGGCGTGAGTTCTGAGACCGTCACCTTAGAAGGTGGCGGTTATGGAATCGCCGCTCTGCACAGGGTGGCGGTTTGTGAGAAAGCAAAAATAATGCTTTCACTTATTTATTTTTGCATTTTTAGCATTTTCACATGTTTTTAATAGTTTTTCCAATTGGATTTTGGTACTAACTTACTCCTTTTTTGTGTTTTTGGGTGTATGCAGAAGGAGGAGTATATCAGATGGAGCCGGGAGAGGGAGTGCAATTGGCTCCCAACAGTGTTAGAGGCACTCTCTCAGGAAAAGCGAGATACACTTCAAAGGGTGGCATTTAGAGGATTCGCGAGTCCCTCACGTTACGCCGCTAGTCACATACTATCGACTTATTTTCATCTTGGGATGCGGATCGGAATACTTTCGATTGCAGGAGTTAGGGGTGAGTGGACCATCACCACCGGAGGATGTTTACCATATCTTTGGGGGTTCCGATCCTTGGCGGCGTTGTCTCTTAAGGCAGCAGTATCGAGATCTCAGGTGGTTCTTTGGACCACCTATATGGGAGATGCGATTGTTTCGATGGGGTTGAAGAAGGGAGTGAGGATCAGCTCCATTATTGAGTCAGACATTCCCATGCTCTACAAGTCCATAATGGGCATCCTTGCATCAAGACTAATTGGGGAAAAGGAAGGGACACCCTCTTATTACAAGGTAGTCCATTATTACATAGATTGAGGGCCATGGATGTGTCTATGCTTGGGGAGCAAATATCCTCGGGACCACCTACCATGATTTATACAGGGTATTCCGATTACAGGGACAGTCACTGAGCCACCCGACTCTTGTCATGAGTTGGGTGTATGAGCATATCACCCCATATGGGAGAGGTGTAGAGGTAGAGGATCACAGGCCGTCGGGGGGCGAGGTGGGGCGGGGATGACGGTTCTTAGAGCACCCCACTAGCGGTGGCCTCTTTGACCACCGAGACATGGAAGCCACTCCTTATCGAGGCCATAGCGAGGGTATGGGGGAGAGGAGCATTAGATTGATTGCTTGTCAAACTACCAGTCAGCTGGTAGATAGGGCGGGGAAGTTAGAGATCCACCCCTTTGATAGAGTACCACAGCAGTTTGGCCTCCCCTATATTGACATGTTTCCTCGGGGGCCAATTTATAGATCTATTTGGGAGGCTAGGGGAGGTCCTAGAAATTGGGGTTGGACCATTGTTACTCTGGTGTTCCCATTGTGGCCAGGAGGGTAGTACATGCTCGAGGGAGAGCTGGTGCTCCTTAAGCACCTTTACTTTGGATTACCGCCGATCCCACCCATAGTAGCAGAATGAGCCCATTGATGTGGACTCCAAGTTTGAGGAGTTCACGGGGGAGAGACAGAGGAGGAGATAGAGGAGATGGAGATCAGTGAGACGGGTGGGGGATGATAGTGATCCCGAGTGGCATGATACTCAGGAGATCCTACGGGCCGAGAGGGTGGAGCGGAGCGCAGAGAGGGTGACTCTGGTCTCAGAGGAGTTGCTCTCTCAGGACTTAGGTGGAGATGGCGAGTCTGTTATAGGCCATCACATTTCCCCAGACGTGGGAGAGGGACACCAGTTAGTGGCGGCATCAGTGGCAGGCGTGGATCCTAGAGATCCTTCTTAGAGGCCGGAGATCCGAGTGAGTTGTCACTCTTCTCTTGACATTTGTTTTAGTTAGAATTTTCTTAGTCGTTATTTCTTTTTGTTTTGTTTACTCTTGGTTTTATCTTTGATCATTTTCTAACTTGTTTCTCTCCTTTACTTGCAGCGATTCTAGTGATGAGTGGCGAGAATTGATTCACCGAGTATGCACAAATACCTTGTTGCTCCCCTGAAGAAGACTCGTGCTGAGCTATCTGTGAATGTGGGGGAGCCTTCAGCCTCAGTAGGCATATTGATGTTTTCACCTCTATCTGGCATGCAGTGAAGATCATGACTTCTCTTCTTGCTAAGGTAGCCGGATATAGGACGGTCGAGCGCTTGATGAGGAGGAGTCATTCTCATAACAAGAGCGGCTATTGAGTCGTGACCATGAGCCCTAAGTGCATTCGAGAGTCTTTGGCATAGCCGGAGTCTTAGGCATGGTCGTGCACCCTCTGAGGGATCCCATAGGGATTGAGAGGCCATTTTTGTAGTATTTTGTCAGATATCTATATGAGTGTTTTTGTAATTTTCGGGCTCATTGAGCGTTTTGACCATGCCTAGTGCATGATGGCATTATATATGAACCTTGATATATATATATATTGGATCTAGACTCTTGGTGCCTAAAATTTTGTGACTCATTTCCACATGTGTACTTAGATGTTTTTAGAATATTTGTTTTCATGTTTTTCAGTATGTATGCAATGGATGACAAATGATAATAAACAGAATGTTTTACTTTGTATGTTTTTGCAATGCTGATATGAGATGATACAAACATATGGTAGTACCAAACTTTTGAACTCTTTGGGCAATGTTTGTAATTTCTTCTTATGTTGGCAAAATGTGATGAATGCATAGTGATAAAGAGATGAACTTTCCCAATCCCAAATCCACGCAACTAGTAAGATGCGAGGGCTCGACACCAAGAGTTAGGAAGGGCACAAGTTGTATGAGTTTTACTGCATGGAATGATGAGAGACAGACAAACCAATAACATAAACCAAATGTAGACCTACACACCTACCCTACTCAGAGCTACCACCAAGCTTAGAAGGCCACTTACTTTCCAGTTTATCTAGACTTAGATTCATAAATGGCAGCTTGGTTGAAAAAATCTAGTTTTGAGGATTTGACCTCTTTGGAATTTGGATATTTGTTTTCTCTTAATATAGTTTGATTTGTACTTTTTTCATACCAAGATTTTTTGATTTGTGTGAATGGACCCCCCACATCCTGCCTCATGCCACTAGTAAGAAGCATGGGTTTTTCACCAAAGGTGGGATATAGGTGAGTAAGGGCACTTCTTTCCTTTCCCAACCTCACACCACCAGTACTGAAGGTTGATGGGGCAAAGAAGTGTGTAAAATAAAATATTCTGTTTGATTGGTGCTTTTGATTTCATTTGATTTTGACATTTCTAATCTATGACTTTGGGATATCCTATCTTTCAAAGAGATTTTAAGAGGGATATATGTGACACCAAGAAGCTTCTAGAACACACCGTAGGTAAGGACAACTTTACTTAGTAGAAAGAAAGAGCAAAACCAAGTATGCAGGCCTTAGAATGGTTTTCATCAATACTTGTCTGTCCAACCTTGATGAGAAGATTTGAAAATACTTGATGATGTTTGAAGAGATGTGATTTGAATGCTTTTGCCAATATTTTCATAAATTTGTAATAAATTGCTTAAGAGTAAGTTCCTGGACTACCATTTTTACGAAATGAGTGGACAGAATGAAACAACTAAATGACTAATGCAATGTAGGTAGCTATAATGTACAAGTGGTGATTCTGATGTCTTATGCATAAAACCATTTAAGATGCAAGGAATTGACAGTTTCACTTGAATTCCTCACCTTCTAGTGTGCACAAAAGATACGCACCATTTTCGTAGTCCTTCATGACTCGGTATGGGCCCAACCACTTGGGCCGGAACTTTCTTCCTCGTCGGTTTTCTTATCGATCCGACTATCTAGTCTTAGAACTAGATCTCCCTAATATATTTCTCGCTCATAGAATTTTTTGTTATACTGTCGGCACATCCGGTCAGCATAGGCTCTGTGTCATTGTTGGGTATTTAGCATGGCCTCGTTAAGGCTCTCCATTTGAGAGAGGCGTGCCTCCCTATAAGCTTCTTCATCCAGAATCCCTTGTAATGAGATGCGGAGACTGGGTATTTCAACCTCAAGCGGGAGAACTGCTTCTGCCCCGAATACCAACGAGAAAGGGTTGCTCATGTTGGTGTTCTTATTGAGGTTCGATGGGCCCATAAGGCCGGATATAGTTTTAAATTCCAATCTCGCTTGTTCTCCTTGACCGTTTTGAGGAGAATAGCCTTTAACATTTTGTTTGTCGCTTCGGCTTGCCCATTGGCTTGAGGGTAGTAAAGAGAGGCCGTGTGATGGTTTATTTTGAATTTGTTGCATAACTCATGGACCTCGTTGTTTTTAAAGGACATGCCATTATCTGAGATAATGACTTGTGGGACACCATACCTGTAAATGATTTGATTCAGAATGAATTTGGCAATTACCGAACCTGGTACGGTGGTGAGAGGCATGGCCTCCACCCATTTGGTAAAATATTCCATGGCTGTAATTATAAAATTATGGCCATCGGTTGATGAGGGAGAGAATTTCCCTATCAAGTCTAGACCCCACATGGAGAAGGGCCACGGGGTCGTTATTGGCTACAGGGATTGTGTTGGCATGTGAATCTCATGAGAGAATTCTTGGCATTTATGGCACTTACGTACAAATTCCACTGCATCATGCTCGAGAGTGGGCCAAAAATAGCCCATCCGATGTATTTTGTGAGCAGTGGCATGACCACCGAAGTGGCCTCCACATATCCCACTGTGGGATTCATGAAGAATCTTCTTGGATTCTTCTATGTCAACGCATCTTAGAAGCATGTCGTCGAAGGCTTTACAATAGAGTACCTATTCTAAAACAACATATTTAGTAGTGATAATGTGTAACCACCTCCTTTTTGTGATGTGGCACCTTCTGGGTATGTATGGTCTATGATAAGATTGATGATATTAGTGTACCAGGGACATGTATAGATGGGGGGCCTGGTTTCGACGAAGTATACACACTCATCAGGAAAGTCCAGATTTACCAGATCGCCTCCATCTAGTGGATTGTCAGCCAACCAATCTGCAATGATTTGTCCCTTAATGGATTTTTGGTTTACGAATGTCAACTCAAATTCACCCATTAAGGTTATGAAACACCCAACCTTTTTAGATAAAGACCCTTGCGTAAGAAATGTCCGTAAATGATCTGTTTTTAAAATGACCCTCGTTTCTTGGTTTAACATGTAATGTCTTAAAAAATTTGTTGTAAAGACTATGGCAAGGCATTCTCTCTTTGCCTATGTGTAACGGGTTTCATAATCAAGAAATGTTCAGCTAATGAAATAGACCGCACGTTCCTGTTTATCATTGTCTTCTTGAGCTAGCATGCAGGCTAACAAGACATGAGTGGCTCGTGAGTATAGGATCAAAGGGTAGTCTGGTTTGGGAAGCATTAACGTGGGTGGAGATAACAAGAAGCATTTAACCACTTCAAAGGCCTCATTGCATTCTTCAGTCCAATCAATGTTGTAATCTTTCTTTAATAGATTGTTGATTGGATGAATGACAAAGCTTAAATCTGGGATGAACCTTCGGATTGCGAGTTTCCCAAGAAATGACCTGATTCTAGACTCGTCCGATGGTGGGATCATTTTGAGAAAAACTCGTATTTTGGCTAGATCAACATCAATCCCTCGTGAAGATATAATGTAGCCCAGAAGTTTACCTCCTGTCACACCAAACATGCACTTCTTTGGGTTTAATGTGACGCCATATTCAATCAATCATGAGAGGATGATGCGAAATACTTCTGGATGATCACAACGCTTCTTGGCCTTGGCTAATAAGTCATCCACATAGGATTCCACAATTTTATAGATAAGATCATGGAATATGTAAGTCATTACCACGATATGTAAGATGGCGTTTTAAGACCAAATGGCATGACAACGTAGCAATAAGTTCCCCAAGGAGTTATGAATGTAGTTTTGGCTTGATCCTGTTTAGATATTTTAATCTGATTATACCCTGAGAACCCATCCATGAGGGACAACAGTTCAAATCCAGCTATTGCATCAACGATAACGTCAATGGATGGTAATGGGAAGTCATCCTTAGGACAAGCTTTGTTAATATCCCGAAAATCTATGCAAATGCGTATCTTCCCATTCTTTTTAGAACAGGGATGATATTAGATACCCATTGTGAATAGTCAATGGGCTTGATGAATCCCACTTGGAGAAGTTTTATTACTTCCTCTTTTACCATGAGAGCCACTTTTGGCTTCATTGGTCTTGACCATTTAATTGGTTTTGCATCTCGGTTTAGTGACAAGATTATGTACTTGTGACATGTGGTGTGATTCCCGTGATTTATTTATAGTTAAATGTGAAATCCTTTTGATGTTCTTTGAGGATTTGGGTGTGTATTTCTATCTCCTCTGGAGTTAACGAGGATCCCAACTTCAAAATTCTTGGTTCTTCCTCCGTTCCAATGTTTATGTCAATGGTTTCTTCTATTAAAGAAGTGTTACCTTCTTCAAATTGGTGGTGCTTTGGAGGTAGTTCCAAGCTTTCTCCATTTTCTATCTTGTAGATATCGAGATCATACGTGGAGGAGACTCTACCATGGGATTTCCAAAATAGGAAGAGGAATGCGGTATTAGGGAAAGATCAACTATACGATGAGCAAGGTGTAGCTCCACGTAGGAATTTAGATATTCGAGGGTGACTTTATCATTATCAAAGTGATCCGTGATAGAAAAATCATCCTCAGCTTCTCCACGAGTCAAGAGTGATTTTGTTTATATTTTACACACTAATGGTTTGATAAAGTGATACTGTGAAATTTGTATCTTCTAACTCGTTGTTTGGAGTGAAACAGGAAGTTGAGGTTACTTATCAGTCCTGAGAAGGTTCTACTCTCATGGGATTGCTTCAATTGATATGAAGTTAAATTCCTTTCTTAGATCTAATCTTGTTGTTTTATAGAGTTGTAAATGCTCGGCTCTAGTTTCATATACCTCGAGACTTGGTTGTGACGGTTGCAGAGTCTCATAGCACTCTAATGTTATCGATGCCCATTCTTTTGGCTAGGATGAGGCCAAGGAGGAGAGCTTCGTACTCAGCTCCATTTTTTGTACATTCAAAGTTTAATTTAAAGGCGATAAAGGTAGGATCTTTCCCTCAGGTGAAGTAAAGATCACTCCCACCCCACTCCAAAGTGACATCTAGCTCCATCGAAGTGGAGAGTCCAATACTTGCTTGGAAAAATGGATGTTGGGATATCTGTTTATCTATTTCTTTTTCTTGATTACTTCTACCATAAAAATTTCATCTGATGGAAGAGAAGCAATTCCCAGGGTGTGTCCCATACCCATAGAATCAAATGGTAGGAGAATAGGTAAGTCCTTCTCTAGCAACTCGAAAATTTTTGCGGTAGTCCCTAGTGACACTATTTTTATAACATTGGTCTCATTTTTAGTCTTTGGAATGTCCTCGATTGGATTTGTAATTTCTAATTCCATGGTGGGTATCAACTCTTCTTTTGGTTTCAAATTAATTGGTTTGATGAGTTGATTTGTTGGGAGTTCAAACTCGGAGTGAACACCTGTCTTTTCTTCAAATCAGCTAGGTGTATATCGAAGGGTTTTGGGTCACCTTATGCCACGAATATTTTCCCTAAGTGTAGAAATATTATTTCTTGGAATAACGTGGAAGGGATTGCCTTCATGTAGTGTATCCATGGCCGACCAAGGATCATATTATAATTGGTTTCCGATCTATAATATAAAACTCGGTGAGGACCGTCTTGGGTCCTAAAGTGACTGTGTAAAACTATGGTTCCAATCGAAGTGGCCTTGAGGCTATCATATCCTCTTAGTGTATTTCACGTTGTGGAATAGTTTGTCTCTCCATATCCTAAATTTTGAAGAAAAGCGAAGGGGACTATGTTAACTGCTGCCCCATCATCAACCATTGCATGTTTAACATAATTATTGTAAATCCAGACTTGCAAATGTAAATTTGGGTCGCCTCTTTGTGCAATCTCAACATCTATTGGCATTTTTCTTATAACAAATATAAATTCAGTATCCCTATCTGGCTGCCCCGGAGGATAAACATCAAAGTCTACATGGTTTACTTGCATTTTCGGAGGAGGAGTGATGTTGATTAAATGACCAAGGCCTAACGCTTCTAAGAGAGCAGCCCTATGGGTGGGAGATTTCTTTAACAAATCCAAAAAGGAGATGTGAGAGAAGGTTTTAGTTAAATCGTTAATTAAATCATAGGCGCCTATGGGTTTTACCAACGTTTGTTGATTGTTGTTTGGTTCCAATAGATAACTTGGAGTAGGTTGAGAAGAATAATCTCATGTTCTTGTTATGGTTTCTACGGGTAGCTCGATGTCTAACTCTACCAAACCAACTATCTTGGTTTGGGGTCGAGTTCCTAGTTGGGGTGCGACTGGTGGATTTAATGAAGTTGAAGCTTCATGGTCATTGTTTCTGTTACAACACCCTTGTTTGTTCCACTAGGATCTAGCATGTTATTGTTAGAATGGTTTGGGAGTGGATCATTAAAGATCTTGAGGGGTGCATTTTGAGGGGAAACTACCCCTACATAAGTGTTTGGCATGGGCACTACAGAATTTGCTAAAAACATATCTATAAAGAGTTGTTTTTGATCTTCTGGCAAATATTGCATGAATTTATTGTATTCACGACAAGTCCTAGTATCGTGGCCTTGAATCTTGTGGAAGCCACAATATAAATTGGGATTATAATTTCGAGGTTGTTGATTTATAATCTGTTGTGGCCCGAAATTCTGATAAGGTTGCTGGTTGTTAGAGTTAAAATTTTGAGGTTGTTGCCTTTGGTTTTGACTCTGATATCCAGTTGGGTTTCAATTTGGACTTTGTGTTTGGATTTGTCGTTGTTGTTGCCGTGGTGGCCAATTAAAATCCACTGTGCTAATTTTTGAAGTAAATTTGTTATTTCACTGATTATTAATAGGTGGCAAAATGTTTACAACGTTTGCCCTTTTAACTTGGTCAGTTACCCCATCTGTTGTAACTCGCGGTTCTTGTTAAGGATCTTAGGTCCTTGATTAGCATTCTCGGTATTAGGATAGGCTACGGTGTTTTTATTGGGAGTGGTTAATTTCCCATTTGTTCCATATGTCTTACGACCACTATCTATCGTTGCTTGGTCGATTCAAAGAGCACTCTCGAGTACTTCATCGTAAGTTCTTAGTGGGAACTTCTGGACTTCTTCCTTTATCTCTCTATTGAGAGAATTAAGGAATAAATCGCATAGTTCCATTTGATCCATGTTTGGAGCACTTGATGAGTAGAGAACCGTATGCCATCTTTGAATAAAATGAGCAATGGATTCGTTATGTTCTTTTTAATATGTAAGAATTTGCCAATCCTGATTCGTAACAATTTGTTCATATCAAAAGCTTTGATGAACTCTGACACGAGTTATTTAAATGAGTGTATCGAGGCTTTAGGTATTTTGTAATACCAATCAATGGCAATACCTTCTAAGGTCTTAGGGAATATTTTAGTGACAACCCCGTCCCAAGGGAGTAATTCCTGTACGGTTGTGGCATAGGCCTTAATGTGTGCATTTGGATCCCCTTCCCCTTTGTATTTGGGTAAATCGGGAAGAGGTCTTGGAAGCATAACACTTCGTATGGTGAATTCTAGGGGCTCTTTTAAATATTCTGAATAAGTCCCTACCGCATAGGCCTCAACCATCAATGGCGCTTGTTGAGGGGGTGGAGGTAGAATGGGTTGTTGATATGGCATAGCATATGTGTTTGTAGGGACATAAGGGAATCCCTGTGGTTGAACGAACATCCCGGGAGAAGAGAACATGTCTCCTTATGGTGACTTTGAATAAATGTTTAAGTAAGGAGGAGCATTGTGCAGTGCACGGGTTGTTTGGCGCCAAGCCGGGAGGTGTCAAGTTTTCAATTAGAGTGACATTTGAAAACGCGGTCCTAGTTGATGTTTATTGTGGGTAACTATAATGATTTTGAGGAAGCATGCCTAACGTGCCTATTCTTGTAAGGAGGTCAGCTTTGTTTGGGGTGATGCGAGAGGGTTGGGGATTCATGTTTGCCCAAAATATGAATTTTGGCTTGCTTGAGCAAGTTCCACTTCTCTAATCTTTTCAGCTAAGGCTGAAATGACCTCTATTGGTGAAGACACAGTGTTTTTCCTTAATGGTGTTTGTTGTATACCTTGAGGTTGTAAAGGGGTGTGATACCCTGCTATGAATTGATCATTACCCTGCCAAGCTTCACCGAGGGTATTTCCCATAGGTAGAGGAATGGGGGTGTTTTCCTAAATAGGGTATCAGTGTATTCGTAAACTCCTATAGGTGGATACATATTTTGGAAGCGTTGTTCGTTTTTAGCAAAGTGGGCTAAGTACTCCTCATCCAAAAAGGGGAGTGGGTCTGACTGTCTACTGATCTGTGGTCTGAGCAAGACTTGAGGAGATGAAGTGGATTCTCTAGTAAACGTCATATTGTTAGAGCCTGAGGGCTCTGGCTGCTGTGTTTGTGCAAGCTGATCAAACTCCTCAATTTGGAATGAAGAATTTGAGCTAGTTCTTTGAGGGGGAGTTTGAGATGACAAGTAATTACTTGAATAGTTATCAGTCCATGCAAAAAGCGAGGGCAAAGGTTGTTTATTTGTTTGACTATAGTTTAATTCAAGACCTAAGAGAGGTCTGCCACATGCATCGTATCCCGACATATTTGGGGGGTATATGAATACCTGCAGAATAATGGGAAAGAGTGAAGGTGGATGGAAGAAATGAAAATAAAAAGAGGAATATTACTTTGTTTCATGTCAAGTTCACAAATTTTGTTGGTGAAGCTGATGTGAAGGCTAATGAGGTAGAGAAGATGAAACAGTTGTTTGTTTCATGTCGGGTTCACCAATTTTATACGATGGAAAAGTGAAATGTGAGCATGGGAATCTACAAGTACCTCTTCCTCGTACCCGACCTCCCGAGGTCGTGCCGAGATAACCGGTGAATGTTGAATATGAATAGATATAAACAAGCTAATTGGGTAATCTTATATCCTCAATACGCAATAATGGAATCTGTGAATCTAAGGCGAAGAAGGCCCTCCTAACCTAAATTGGTGTAATGGATCGTTCGGATATAATAGTTGTTCGGAGGCTCCAATCAATGTCGAGCTCTGCCGAGATCCTGTTTCTTGGTTGTTGGATACGTGGGAAGTGACTGTGGGAGCTTTGTATATATCTCCAGACAAGGTCATGAAAATGGTGATAGGCGATTTAGTGGATTCAGTAGTGAACAATGGGTGATTTTCTAGTTTAGCCTAGAAAATATTAGATTTCTATATTTAATACGGAGAACTGCGTTATAATAGCCGGCGGGAGTGGCGAGGATCTAAATACCAACGTTCGTAAACCGGTGTCAATGCTTAACTGATTTGCATGCCCATAGGGTTGTGGGACTTGGAGATCACAACCGTGAGTTCGTGGTTGTTGTGGACCTGTTATGGTCATGTGAAGAATCAATCCCTTCTTTTGACTATCCAATAATCATACGCCTTTTCAGCCTCTATGTTTAGAACCAAAAGTTGTATAATTTTCTCAGAATACCTTACAAGTGTTCTGGAAACTTGAATGTGTAAGCTAGTATCTATGTTAACAAGGAGGTCTCTGTGTCAGGTTGTAGAACTAAAGGATCACAACCAAATACTTACTCTCTTTTGAATCCTTGTACAGTCATTCGGGTATTTTATCAAGGCAGTCTATAGTTAGGATGATTTGACCAAAATGTGTATGCCTTGTCGTCTTCGATGTTTAAACCTCTCAATTATTCACTAATTGCTTGTAGGTTTGTTGTTGCTCGGAGGACCTGTATCCTAAGGTCCTGATCTATATCAACTAATGTCGTGGGTAGATTTGGTTGAGGCACTTTTGGTTCAAATATATATTCTCTAGGCTCTCTAGGTCCTGTGATTGTCATACAAAATGATTCAATTTTTAACTAAAATTAATAAAATGATTACGAAAGAAGTATTTACACTATGAAATCATTCTTCTATTTTTGTAATTTTGATGACGTATTTTAATGAAATTAAAGAGCAGCTATTCTAGTATATTTATAAAATGAACAACTAATCTAAGAATGTAGAATTTAAAACAAACAAAGTAGCCTAGTGTGGCTATTTTCTGTGCGATTGTGATCTTATCCTAAATATCTAAGTAACTAATTATTTTGAATTGAAAGGCTCTCGGTCCTACCTCGAAGTGAGGAATGAATCAAATTTTCTCGAAACTATCAATCCCCATGACTTCCCGGTGATATCGAGAGTGAACTTTTGGTGAAATAAAATAATTCGCTACTCTATTTGATATGTTGTAACTAGAACTTTGATAGCTCAAACACCGGCGTTTATAGAATAGTGGTAAATCCGGTTGTGTGTGATTTCATCCCACAAGCAGTGTGATCTCCTCATTCCTTCATGCCCTCGTGAATCTAGAAAAGTGTGTATATGATAGTATCAACAGAAGATGGTATTTGAACAGTGGCAGCTTTGGATATAGACCAAATACAATGTGAGTAGGAGAGGGATAGCGCAAGTGAACAGAGCTTGACTATGCAATTCCTAGCAGGATTTATTGCGGGAATACAACACAAGTGTATCGAGAGTTTTAGAATCTATCCTTGTGATAAAACAAAACCTGCAACTTTAATGGATTCTAATCTGGAAATGAAGCTATTCTATGCTAAGCTGACTTACATGGCACAACAATGAAGCAAGACTGAAACAAGAAGATCGAATGACCTCTAAAAGACCAACAATGGAGGCAAAACATGAAATTGATAGAATTCTAAGCAAGAAATTCAAAGATTGAATAAGAGAATTGAGAAGGTGAGGGGCCATTTGTTTGAAAAACAAGTCAAGCTATTTATAACAAATGCAATTACTAGAGGGTAACTCCCAACTGAACTCTTTTACTATAAACAAAGGGAAAACACTATTACCACGGAACCAAAAACATTAATGCAAGCTAAAGTGTGTAAAATTGAAGATTTACATTTGACACGATCGTCGAAAGAATCTCGGAAAATGTGTGCAGGACCACCGCCCACATGCGCGGTGGCAGTTATGGGACCGCCGCCCTTTCCTAGGCAGCGGTCACGAGATCCCCACCTAGGCGGGGTGGCGGTTTCATCACTGAAGACAAAAATGTAAGAAGAAGGGGGCAGAGGGAAAATAAAGCATGCAGAGGCCGAGCGGGGCATACGGGATACAAACGTATACTTGGTGAGATTTTCTGGATTCTGAACACCTTGCAAGGAGATCTGTATCATCATTGGGATATGTGTAACATCGTTTTGGCGGTGTAGTACCCTACAATTTCGGGTACGTACTGAGACACCCATTCCCCATTGGGAGGTATAAGCATCTTCCCCCATAGATCTTTCTCTTTTGGCCTTTGTGTGATGAGGCCTTGTATATTTTGTTATTGTCCTTCTTGTGACTGTAACTACATTTTATTTTGGACTGTGATATGATTGTGAAATCTGTTTTGTGTTGTGGAAGCTTGTCTTGTTGCCATGAGTTGAATCCATTTCCTATTGTAATGTGGTTGGGGCTCGGGGGCCAATGAGGAGGATGGCTTCTCCTCTTCATTGGAATTCTTGGTTGGGTGGAGAGCATTGCCTCTCCCTCTATTTTTGTGACCAAATGAAACATGGCGGATCTCTTGTTATTGTTCTTGGAGCTATGTATAAAGACAAATTTTGCAATTCTCCTTAGGTTCCTTATTGTAAAATTTCCCACTTTAAGTGGATGACTTGTAATAATATTTGTAGTGAAAAGATGCTCTGTTTTAGGATATGAAAGTTGTATTGGAATGTGAAAAGGAATGAGAAATATTTATTTGGTATATTTTGGAAAACAAAAAGAAGTATGAAAGGAATTATTTCATTTAATTGAATGTTGATTCACCTTCCATCAAATGGTGTTACTCTTGTTTAAAACTTGTTGTTGTAAGTATATTGTAAACTCTTTGTTGAAGGCTAGAAATGCCTGTGTTAAAATTATTGCATTCCTCTGTATTATTTGATTGACACATTTTGAAAATAGAATTACATTATTTCTTTTCACGTATTGAATGAATTAAAGTTAAACATTGTAAATTAGATTGGAATGAACTTAACATTTAGAGTATGGTAAATGAAAATAGATCAACTCGAGTTTAAGTATGTTTTTCCATTTGAATTCTTTGTTAAACCTGCAAATAAATATTAGAAAACATATAGAGTTCCCTACAACAATGAAATTCAAAATGAAACTTTAAAATGAGGATGAACAAAGCACATCATGAAATAATTGCATTGCCCTAGTAATTTATTCAGAACTCCAGTAATCGGGCAAGAGGCATAATAATGCAATTTCACGGAAAAGAAAAGAAAGTCATATTGTAATCTCAAATGTTAATCAATTAATCCTTGTAATCCTTTTGAAATCTTTCAAGTGCATTTCTCCATGCCTGTTTGGTGTGTTGAAGAAGAAAGAATAGCGGATTAGACCAAATCGGTAGTTGAAAAGTTTAGTTCACATTTTTATGGTAGGAAAGACGTTTTCTTAAAATTCACCCACTTAAATTTGTCAAAAAATAATTTTGATGGTTCCTATGCAAAGAGTTCGAGCCCTTTTCAAAATTCCTCATTTTCTCAAATCTGAGCTTCCAATAGAAAGTTATGGCCTTCTGAAGTTTTTACTTCATTTGGTTTCAAAAAAACTAATTGTCAAAAGAAAGGAATTTTTTGTAAATCAGACCCATGGGCCCGAAAATTACTTAGGGAATTTTTGCAAAAATGCAAAAAGTCACAATTCCTCCATGGCCCCAAAGCCCTTCCAATTCGCTTTTGGGAAAACGCTTCGCGGGTTCGCAGGCCCGCACCTTCAAACTTTTCTTTTCGAAAATTTGGTGCAAAATCTTAAGTCTCCCCACCAGTCCGCTTCCTCGCTTTGTCACTTTGTGGGTCCGACACGTGGCTTCTTGAATGTTGGCGAAGGTGCAGATGGTTTTATATCTTATCACCTTTGGAAAAAAGTTGGCAAAAATTCCTAATCTTCCCGTCACCCGCTTTCCCACAGTCACTTTGTTGATGACACATGGCTTCGCAGCATCGGCGGAGGCACGAGTTATTTTTAACCTTCGCGCTTTTTAACACAAAAGCCAACATTTCTAAGTTTTCCCGATGGTCCACTTTTCCGCTTATATCTTTTGGGCGGACACCTATCATCTCTAGGCATCAATGGCGGTGCGGGGTTTTTGAACCTTTTTTCCCTTTAAACAAAAAGAGTTAAAATCTAAATTACCTCCGACAACCCGCCTTCCACGTGGGCTTAACAATGTGCCACATGTCCCTTGCGGCTTGGGAAAATTTTCTTCCCCAGGCCCAAGCCCGCCTTGAGAAAATTTTCTTCCCTAGGCCCGCAGCCCGCCTTTGGGAAAATTTTCTTCCCCAGCCCGCAAGCCCGCCTTTGGGAAAATTTTCCTCCCTGTGCCGCTGACACAGTGGCTTAAGAAATATGAGGAGTTAGGAGGACTTCTTTATATCATTGGAAAGGGGAAGAAATTTCCTATCTAATGGAAATGTTTTCAGGAAACCTTAAGTGTGTTAAATATGTGAAAAATTGGGTTGAATTGAAAATATGAGTCTAAGAGTGGGTAAGTGGGAAATTACCCTTTTTAACTTAAATGTTTAACTCTAGAGCATGGGTTGACCTTTTGAAGGGTCGCATTAGGGGATAAGAGAATGTTTTTCTAACCCATGTATATAAGAACCTTGGTTATTGTTTAGACCTAGTGAAATTAAAAACCTTGGGCATTTAATTGTTTCGGCCCCTTTGACCCTCTAAAATTAATTAAGGAATATTTAACTATAGTGTGAATTTAATTGTTTATTAAATTAACACCTAAGAGAAACTTAACTATGTTTGGGATTAATTACCCTCATTAATTTTATAATGTGGATCTAAAGCTTGTTGCAACGGTAAAATTTCATTCATTAAATTATAATGGACTTTAAATCTTTGTTGTGACAACTATGGTTTGAAGCCTGGCAAAGTGGTCATGCTTTTCAAGAAAAAATTATTGCATAATTTTTCCTATCTATACCTAAGCTGTTCTTGGGTCTCGAGTGGTCGTTTTAGCGGGCGTTACACTTGGTATCAGAGTTGTGGGTTCAAATCTTGGACCCTTGGGCACACTAGAAAACTTGAGACATGAACATTAAACCTAGTACAATATTAAACCTAACACACTTTTAAATCTAGAAAATAAATTTGTTTGGAAATTACATATTTTAGTAAACATGGAAAACTAAATAAAACCTAGAATAATGAACTAACTCTCACCTTGGTCTGTGTAGGAGGCACGGACAAGACAGGGGTCCTTTCACATAGACCTAGACTTGCCACCTCTAGATCATGTTGTAGTAGCCATCCTACCCCAGATTTTACAGATGCTTCAGGATGTTAATGTCACTTTACGCGGAGGGTCCGTAGGAGGATGGTCAGCCAGACATGATAGGGAGCCATCCGTTGAGGCTCATGCATCTCCTCGACCCAGTAAGGAGCATAGAGGAGAGAACTCCCGCATGGAGTTAGGCAGAGCAGAGTCACCACAGAGGGGGTAGGGAGACCAAATTTTTGGACATAGGGATAGGTCTCGGAGCCCTAGGCTTAGGGATGAGCATGTAGAGAGGCCTAGGGGTCACTAGACTACAGCTGCAGACCATATCAGGGAGATCCTGAAGCTACGACCATCTCATTATTCTAGTGACACAGGTGGATTTTAGGAAGAGTCCTGGTTGGTGAGCTTGAGTGGATGCTTCAAGCTCTGCCCTTGTACTAGAAACACAAAAGCTCATGTTGTGATCCATCTTCTGAGGGATGGAGCAGGTGTCTAGTGAAGGATCAAGGAATAAAAGCTCCACGTTGATTCAGAGATGGTTACCTAGGAGCTCTTTGAGGAGTGGTTCAGGAGCATGTACTTATCTTGGAGGTTCATTCAACAGAGGATAGACAAGTTTCCGGACCTCCGTGAGGCCTCTATGACTATAGATGAGTATGAGATTTGATTTTGGACCTACTCCAGTATGTCGACTATACGCAAGATGAGAAGGTATGGATCCACAAGTTCATCCGAGGCTTGAATGTAGATTTGGGTGGTGCAGTGTGTATCCATTGCCCACAGACATTAGCTGAGGCCGTTAAGAAGGCCTATATAGCAGAGGAGACATGGGGGAAAGACACATCATGCCAAAGATAGAGTACGGAGCCGCATCTAGTAGATGTAGGACAGCAAGTCGAGGGGGTCAACTCCTCCTTCTCATGGTGGACTAGGTTCTGCACAGTCATTTTTAGGCCGCACAATGCAGCGAAGCAGAATGCACTCCGCCCACCATATAGGCCTCCACAGAGATTTGATGCACATAGGGGGTGGAGTATGGGGCCTCCTCTTAGGGGTCCCATCAGGACACAGGGTGCACCGAGAGCTCATTTAGCAGGAGCTCGGCCAACAGAGACCTCGGCGATCTATAGTCGGATCATCAAAATCCACCGCATGCACCTGCAGAGTATCGACTAGAGTCATTACTCATGGGAGAGGACTAGGCGGTTGTTTTGGTTGTGGTGTTACTAGAAATTTTTGGAGAGATTGCCCACAAAACCCTAAAGAATAAGGGTAAGATACAAATCTCTTGAGCCTACTATGGTGACATGGGGCGAGGTCATCGGATCTATGCAATGATCAAGAACCGTCAGGTTGAGCACCAAAGTACCATGATTGAGATGACATGTAGCATTGGTGGTGTTCCTACCTCTATTCTATTTTATTCTGGTTCTTCTAATTCTTTTATTGTACCATCTTTGGTAGAGTGATGCAAGTTGGTGGCAGTTAGGCAGGGTCTTAGTTGGGACGTCGAGATGGCTTCTGGAGCCAAAATCTCTATAGACTCCTTAGTTAAGGAGTGTGTAGTGGATTTGGGACCCTTCACCACTACCTCAGATCTTCATATCCTTTCGTTGGGTTCGTATGGAGTCATCTTGGGCATGGACTGGTTGTCTGCACATGAGCCAGAGTGGATTGTTACCATAATATTATATCATATACAGATGATCTAGGAGTTGAGTCAGTGATAGTAGGGGTTAGGAGACTCGTTTCCATTTGCACCATCTCCGCCATGTAGCTTAAGCGGTGTGTGTGACGGGGTTGTCAGATGTATGTTGTCACAGTTAGTGACAGATCGGAGGATGAGTCTAGTGGACCATCACTTGATGACCATCCCATCTTGAGAGAGTTTTTTGAAGTCTTTCCAAGAGAGATACTAGGGTTATCATCCCCACGTGAGATAGATTTTCACATAGATCCGGTTCTAGGAGTAGAGCCTATCTCATGAGAACCTTATCGAATGACCACCCCTAATCTCTGCGAGCTCAAGTTACAGCTAGAGGGCCTTTTGGAGAAAGGCCTAATCCATCCTAATGTATCCACTTGGGGTGCACCGGTGATTTTGTAAAGAAGAAGGACGGATCTTTGTGGTTATGTATTGATTACCACCAGTTGAACAAAGTAACGATCAAGAATCATTATCCCCTTTTGTGCATTGATGATTTGTTTGATCAGATGAAGGGGGCCACAATTTTCTCTAAGGTATATCTTAAGTCAGGTTATCATCAGTTGAGTATTACGGAGGTAGAAATTCATAAGACCGCCTTCCGTATGAGATATGGCCACTACGAGTTCACCATGGTGCCTTTTGGTTTGATGAATGCCCCTGCAGTGTTTATGAGATTGATGAATGGGGTGTTCAGGACTTTCTTGGATCACTTCGTTCTTGTCTTCCTTGATGAAATTTTTATTTACTCACATACGCATGAGGAGCGCGAGGGGCACCTTCATTAGGTTCTTGGTGTCTTCATGCGAGCAACACTTTACGGGAACTTGGAGAAGTGTGTGTTATTTCAAACAGAGGTGTAGTATTTGGGCCACATCATTTATGGGGAAGGTACTGCAGTTGATCCTTCCAAGATTCGAGCTATTATGGATTGGCTAGCACCCACTAATGTGACAGAGGTGCGCAGCTTCATGGGTTTAATGAGTTATTACGAGGTGATTTTTAAGGACTTCTCTCGGGTTGTGCACCCCATCACTTCCCTTCGAGAGGAAATGGAAGAAGTTTTTTTGGTCAGACATATGTGATCAAGCCTTCATAACATCGAAGGAATGCCTTATGACAATGCTTGTTCTTGCAGTACTTCAGTTCCGCAGGGTGAGTTTTTCGTATGAACGAATGCTTCTTTGGCAGGAGTTGGAGGTGTGTTGATGCAAGAGGGCAGAGTAATTGCTTTTGAGTCTCGCAAACTCAAGGATTATGAAATCAATTATCCAACGCATGATCTTAAACTTGCGGCAGTTGTGCACACCTTAGTTCGATGGAGACACTTCCTTATTGGCCAGAGATTCACACTCAGGACTGATCACTTGATTCTTCGTCACCTCTTCACGCATCCCAATCTCAATGCTCATTAGCGACGTTAGATAGAGTTTCTTTGTGAGTATGACATGGAGATAGAACATGTGAAGGGGAAGGAGAATGTGGTTGTAGACACTCTCAGCAGGTAGAGACATGTGGTTATGGCCACCTCAGTGAGCACAGATTTACAGAGCAGGATTCTAGAGCAGCTTCTTCACGACAGTTTCTACATTGCAACTAGATCATAAATAGAGTCTCGAGACCCCTTGAGGGTAAATTCGATGGTTTTTATTTAGAGGCATATGGCCTTCTTAGGAACAGAGGCCAAATTTATGTTCCTAAGGATGAAGGCTTGAGGAAGGACATCTTGACAAAGGCACATCATGCACCTTATTCAACCCATCCTAGGGTGAAAAAGATGCATGCCACTTTGAGACAATTGTATCATTGGAGGGGACTTTGTAGAGACGTGGCTCATTTTGTGTCACATTGTTTGGAATGTCAGAAAGTGAAGGACGAGCATCAACATCCAGTTGTCCTTCTCTTTCCTCATGCTATACCGGAATAGACATGGGACACCATTTCTATGGACTTCATTGTTGGGCTACCGATGTCGAGATACAACCACAATGATATCATGGTCACGGTGGATAAATTGACAAAAGTGGCTCATTTTTCTCTAGTGAAGACCACCTATACAACTAAGTGTAGTGGCACGGGTATATCTAGATGAGATTGTCAAATTGCACGAGATGCCGTAGAAGATCATTTGTGTCTGTAATCCTCTGTATACTTCTCACTTTTGGACTACCATGCAGCATGCCCTCGGGATGAAGATCAATTTCAGCACAGCGTATCACCTTGAGACAAATGGACAGACTGAGCAAGTGAACCATATCTTAGAGTACATGCTTAGGATATATGTTATGGATCATCAGTCGAGATCGGAGGAGTATTTGTACTTGGTGGAGTTTGCCTACAATAATAGTTTTCGAGAGATCGATAGACATGGCTCATTTACAAGCTTTGTAGATGGCAGTGCAGTGCAGGACACCTCTTAGTTGGGACAAGTTAGAGGACATGGTTTCTATTGGACCAGCTTTATTACAGGACATGGAGTAGCGGTGGTTATGATCGAGATAAATACTACGGGAGGCACATGATGAGACATAAGAAGTATACTGAGATCAGCAAAGATAGGACCAACCGTAGTTTTGAGGGGGCATGAAGGTTTTCCTTCGTGTCGGGCCGCATAAGATCCCTATGCATTACGGAAAAGGTTCTAAGTTAGATCCTAGATTTGTAGGCCCTTTTGAGATCTTGGATCGTATCAGTCCTTTGGCCTACCGTCTAGCATCGCCACCTAGCTTGTCTCGCATCCATAATGTGTTTCATGTTTCAAGACTTAGGAGATATATATTTCACTCATATAACTAAATAGAGGTAAAACCAATTGCGATTTAATTGTCTACTTGGAATAAAATTTCTATTGCAACAAAAAGAAACTACGCTATAGAACTTATTCTATCTATTCCTTCTTGTACATTTAGTTAGATAAGAGAAAAATGAACCACACTTAAATGACATTTGTTCCAATATTCAATAAACAAGGGTTGTGGATAATACAAGAGATCAACATTTATTTCCCATCCAAGAGCACAAGTTTATAAAACAATGAACTCCTAAACACAAATTTAGATTTGAGAGAACTTAATTTCCATTTACAAGATCATTACAAAGTTCATATTCACATGAAGTAATGTAGATCATAATAAACCATTTACAAGCATCCAACCGATGGATAAGATTTCATCTAATATAGTGTTGGTAAAATTAAAGTTGTAAAGCCATAATAGATCAAATTTCAACTCTACATGCCTTTTCCCAACAAGAGCACTTCTTCTATTGAGCTTCGCCATCTCATCAAGTCATGCACAACAAAAAAATGGGGAAGTAGGCAACACTCTCCACCCATCCAAAATATCTAATGAGGGAGAGAATCCTTCTTCCTCATTGGCCCCGAGCCCCAACAAGGAAGCAATGAGGGCTATTTAGACAACCATGGAAACTCAAAAAAAGGCTTCCACACACACATTCAATCAAGAAAAATAATGAATAACACAATACCAATTTCTTTACAACCAACCAACAAATATCAAAACACAAAGGCTTCATACTAAAGCCATGGAGGAGAAAGGAACATGGGGGTTCTTCTTATGCCTCCCAAGGGCTTGGGTGTCCACCTATGAGCCTCCAAAAATTCCATCACAATACACACAACACTCTTATGCCTCCCTCTAAGAAGATACACCACTCTTATGCCTCCCTCAAGAAATCAACCCACTCTTATGCCTCCCTCAAGATAATAACAAGATAAATACAAAACATATTTATCAACAAGGTGGACATCCCAACCCAACTCCCTCCTAAAATCCCAAAACATTTCTCTTATGCCTCCCTCAAGTTTTACCCCCATTTCCATTTCTCCCACAACCTAAGAAACAAGTCTATTTCCAACAAGCATAACCAATGTAACAATCAACATCTACACATAAGAGCACAACAAAATAGCAAGGTAAGAACAAAGGTGGAGATCTACCTCACAAATGAAGAGTATCAATACACAACAAGCTCCAAGCCTTCCAAAATCCTAAGCAACCACCATCCACTCCAAGCTCCATTCTTAAGCAAGCTCTCCAAAATTACAAGCATTCCCAAAAACAATGAGCAAGTAACCCCCAAAACAACAATTAAACATGCATATAAATGAAAAGGGAAGAGAACTCGAGGTGGCTCCATGTAGGATGCCACATCACTCATCCTTAACTCCACATCACAGTCAAACCTCAACCCCAAGGCATAATAAATGGGTGGTTGAGAGGTATGACAACCCTCTTACACACACCACTTCAACCCATACCCCTTTTAGGACAAAAATTAAACACATGTAAGAATGTGCAATAAAAATTACCTTTTTCCTTTCCAAAACACATAATAGGGTCTATTTTTGACCCCCAAACCCATAGGTACGGTTGGTATAATAAATTAAGAGGTGTGGGACAAGTTTAACTTGTCCCACAAGCCTCCAAAATTGGCCCTTTAGGCTAAATCCGAATTTTTAAGGAGAGGTAGAGTGTACCACACTCAAGATCACATACACTCAACATAAAACACATAAACCAAAGAGCCATCTAAACTAATAAATGACTTTTTTTTGTCTCATCTATAATTAGTTTAGTAACATGATTAATTTACTAATCTAGACACAAATTAAATAAATGATAAAAGGGAATTACATCACCATAAAATCACATACACTAAAATTAATTGAAGGAAATTAAAAGAACAACACACAAACCCCTTGGTCACAATTGGAGGTAATCCCCCATGGGGACCCCCTAACAACAAACAAGACACACACAACATAACACAAGTTGCCATGGTGACCAGTTGCCAATACCCCACATTCCTTCGTTGTTGGTCTCCTACCCCCTATAGTTTATTGTTGTGAAATAATTACCTATAAAATCACACAATACCTTTCTGGCCTCATGGCCATATTAGTGATATCGAACTAATAAAAATGCTTATATCTACATATCAATTTCAACGTAAAATGTCATAACTACTATTTCTAAGACCAAGTGATTCAAGAATTACTCTCAATTTCCAACATTTCGATTCCGCTAATACATCAGTTTGCAATTAAGATCATAACCAACTAAATAATCTAATTTAAGCAATACTTTCACTTGTTCACCATTTCTTCAATCCTTCAATATCAACGAAATCACAAAATGACTTTGATCATCCTAATAAAAATCAATACGAACAAAAATTCAAAATATCAATATATATCTAAGCTGACAACACATCATTATCTTCCATATTGAATGTTTATCAAAAGTTAATCAGTTCAATTATAGTAATGTATATCCTTCGATTTCCTTATCACAATGAGTTAAATTTGTTTGTCTATTAATATCTACCAGTAAGAATGCATAATAGTGTCTATATGTCCAGTCAGAGATAGACTAAACAAAAGAATATCAAAGAGTAATGCTATCACAATCAATTTACGACAACGCAACCATTCTAGCTAATTGTCTTATCCTTAAATGCCCATTAGGGTCCACGGTACGACATACAAATCAAAATAATAATAATCAAAACAAAATAGCAATCATGATGTCCCACACATTTATTGTATGTTAACTAGAATAAAACAACAAATTTTTGAGATTATCATCCATTTGAAATTGATAACACAGTTCAAACAGAGTAGAAGAGGAGTAGGCATTACATCCCCCTTCCCTTAGATTTGACTTCCTCTCGGAAGTCACAGAGAAAGTGGTAGGGAAAAATGCAAAAGAAAAAGGATCACACCCTTTGTGGAATTGTTTTTCTTCAAAAAGTGTGGGTCTACAGAACCCAAGTTTGGTCCAATGTAATTTAACAAGAAGAAGGGAGATTGTAAGGGATGAGTCCTAAACTTTCTTTAAGTAAGGTTGCGAACATTTAATTTTAAAGAGTAACTCTACGTGATCAACCAAGCTACAACACATAGCATCAAAACATGAAATGGTCAAAGGAGTCTCAAGAATAACCACCAAGTAAAGGAATAATAGGGAGGGTTTTGTGAACTTGATATGACCACATAGTTTTCCATGGGTATAACATATTGTGATAACAAAAGTTAAGGTTTCCACTAAGGTTGAGTTACACTTCAAAGTTCGTTGTTTAGACAAGGCTAGCAAAATCAACCATGACCAATAATTTTGTACGAGAAACATGTCTACTCAAAGGTCTCTCAATTTTGAGATCACACCAGGTGAGGTTTAACAATAAGGAAAGACACTTAAGTTAGCCAAAACATCTAAAATCAAGAAAACTATTCATGGGAAGCACTTCTATAACTCGAGAGGGTACAACTAAATTTTCATGGTAATACTAAGCAGAATCATGACCACAAGGTTTCCTATAGCCTGATTTTACACTTAAAAATGAACACACAACACTAACCTAATTTAGAAATGTCAAACATTAAGAAAATATTTCCACTAGAAACTAACATATCAATACAAGAAGCACCATTCACTATAACACAATGGGATTTATTTATCTTAAATCCTGCTCAAGCTCGAAATAACCATAAAGAGAGCACAAACATAAATCGTAACACCAAAGAGCACTCAAGGAGCTAGAGGGAAGAACAAGTAACAAGAGGGTCCAACTACAATCCAAAAGTGCATCGTACCAAAAGCGAGCAACGACTTACAAAAACAACTTGCACTTTCCTTTCCTAATGGAAAAAAAGGGCAACAACAACAAGGTGTCTCAAAATAAGAAGAAAAGAGGACTTCCCAAAGTTATTTCATATCCTTAACATATGTTGCCTTAAAATTACAATAACCTAGGTCACCAAGGACTAAATCAGCACACAAGGAGGTTGTTTTTCTTAAAAAACAAGAGATAAGACCCAATCCTAAAAGGCCACAACTCACACTCATCAAGCTATGAGGCAACACGGTACGATGACCCAACTCCTAAAAGGGAAAATCATATACACCTATGGACAAGGGAGTAATACTATAGCGCCCGCTAAAACGACCACTTGAGACCCAAGAACAACCTAGGTATAGATAGGAAAAATTATGCAATCATTTTTTTAAAAAAGCGTGATCATCACAAGCTTCAAGCCACAATTGTCACAACAAAGATTCAAAGTCCATTATAATTTAATAAATAAAATTTTCCCATTGTAACAAGCATTAGATCCACATTACAAAATTAATGAGGGTAATTAATCCCAAACATAGTTAAGTTTCTCTTAGGTGTTAATTTAATAAACAATTAAATTTACACTATAGTTAAATATTCCTTAATTAATTTTAGAGGGTCAAAGGGGCCGAAACAATTAAATGCCCAAGGTTTTTAATTTCACTAGGTCTAAACAATAACCAAGGTTCTTATATACATGGGTTAGAAAAAATTCTCTTATCCCCTAACGCGACCCTTTAAAAGGTCAACCCATGCTCTAGAGTTAAACATTTAAGTTAAAAAGGGGTAATTTCCCACTTACCCACTCTCAGACTCATCTTTGCACTTCAACCCATTTTTTCACATATTTAACGAACTTAAGGTATCCTGAAATTTTTTTCATTAGGTAGGAAATTTCTTCCCCTTTCCAATGATATAAAGAAGTCCTCATAACTCCTCATATTTCTTAAGTTACAGGTCGACGACCCTGGGAGGAAAATTTTCCCAAAAGGCGGGCTGGCCCAGTGGGAAAATTTTCCCAAAGGCGGGCCTGTGGGCCTGGGGAAGAAAATTTTCCCAAGCCATAAGGGACATGTGGCACGTTGTTAAGCCCATGTGGGAAGGTGGGTCGTCGAAGGTAATTTAGATTTTAACTCTTTTTGTTTGAAAGGGCAAAAAGGTTCAAAAACCCCGCGCCTCTACCGACGCCAGAGATGCCACATGTCTCAACCAAAATCTACAAGCAGGAAAATTAGACCATTGGGGAATACTTAGAAATGTTGGATTTTATGTTAAAAAGTGTGATAAAAACAACCCGTGCCTCTGCCACATGTTAGTCCAACGGTGACTCATGAGGGAGGGTGGGCCGATGGGGAAACTTAGGAATTTTGGCCAACCTTTTTCCAAAGGCGATAAGATCTAAAATCATCCCCTCCTCTCGTTGATGCTTGAAGAATCCATGTGTTAGACCCATAGTGACAGGCGGGGAAGCAAACCGGTGGGATACAATAGATTTTGCGCCAAATTTTCGAAAAGAAAAGTTTGAAGGTACGGGCCCGCGAACCCGCGGAAGCTTTTTTCTCAAAAGTGAATTAGCAGGGCTATGGGTCTGTGGAGGAATTGTGACTTTTTGCATTTTTTTCAAAAAGTTCCCTAAGTAATTTTGGGCCCGCGGGTTCGATTTACAAAAATTTCCTTTTTTATAGTTAGTTTTTTTGAGACCAAACAAAGTAAAAACTTCAGAAGGCCATAACTTTCGATTGGAAGCTCAGATTTGAGAAAATGAGGACTTTTGAAAAGGGCTCGAACTCCTCTTTGGATAGGAACCATCAAAATTTATTTTTACAATTTTAAGTGGGTAAATTTTAAGAAAACATCTTTCCTTCCACAAAAATGTGAATTGAACTTTTCAACTGCCAGATTTGGTCTAATCCGCTATTCTTTCTTCTTTAACACACCAAACAGGCGTGGAGAAACGCACTTGAAATATTTCAAAAGGATTGCAAGGATTAATTGATTAACGGTTGAGATTACAATACGAATTTCTTTTCTTTTCTGTGAAACTGCATTATTATGCCTCTTGCCCGATTACTGGAGTTCTGAATAAATTACTAGGGCAATGCAATTGTTTCATGATGTGCTTTGTTCATCCTTAGTTCATTTTAAAGTTTCATTTTGACTTTCATTATTGCAAGGTACTGTATGTTTTCTAATATTTATTTGCAGGTTTTACAAAGAATTCAAATGGAAAAACATACTTAAACCCGAATTGATCTATTTTCATTTACCATACTCTAAATGTTAAGTTCATTCCAATCTAATTTACAATGTTGAACTTTAATTCATTTAATACGTGAAAAGCAAGAATGTAATTCTATTTTCAAAATGTGTCAATCAAATAATACAGAGGAATGTAATACTTTTAACACAGGCATTTCTAGCCTTCAATAGAGAGTTTACAATATACTTACAACAACAAGTTTTAAACAAGAGTAACACCATTTGATGGAAGGTGAATCAACATTCAATTAAATGAAATAATTCCTTTTACACTTCTTTTTTGTTTGCCAAAATATGCCAAATAAATCTTTCTCATTCCTTTTCACATTCCAATACAACTTTCATATCCTAAAATGGAGCAACCTTTCACTACAAATATTATTACAAGTCATCCACTTAAAGTGGGAAATTTTACAATAAGGAACCCAAGGAGAACTACAAAATTTGTCTTTATACATAGCTCCAAGAACAACAAGAGATCCACCATGTTTCATTTGGTCACAACAAATAGAGGGAGAGGCAACGCTCTCCACCCAACCAAGAATTCCAATGAAGAGGAGAAGCCATCCTCCTCATTGGCCCCGAGCCCCAACCACATTACAATAGGAAATGGATTCAACTCATGGAAACAAGACAAGCTTCCACAACACAAAACAGATTTCACAATCATATCATAGTCCAAAATAAAATGCGTTATAGTCACAAGAAGGACAATAACAAAATATACAAGGCCTCATCACACAAAGGCCAAAAGAGCAAGATCTATGGGGGAAGCTACTTATACCTCCCAATGGGGAATGGGTGACCACCTTAAAACCCACCAAAATATTCATCTCAAACCCCTACATACTCTTATGCCTCCCAAGTACCTCTTATGCCTCCCCATTCTCTTATGCCTCCCCAAAAGTAAGAAATGCAAGTTATTTCTTGTCCAAGGTGGAACACCCAAACCAAAACTCCTTCCACAAATAACTCTTATACCTCCTCACAGCTCTTATGCCTCCTCACAAAAGATCCCCATAGTCTTCTCCTACACCACACCTAGGAAATCTACCCAACCAACCAATAAGCATACCAAACATTCAAAACATTCACATATGCATACAATAAAAAGAACACATTTTACAAGAGTCAAGATCCTACCTCTCCATGATAGAGCTTGATCCAAAAGATCAACAATAAGCTTCTTCAAATCCAAACAGTCCCAAAGCACCAACAAATCCACAAGCATCCAAAATCCTCTAACTCTCTCAAATTGCAAGAGCACCAGACCAACATGAAGTAACTACCTGAAGTAACCCCCAAAACAACAAAAGAATTCGAATAAATAGAGAAGGGAGAGAGGAGGATGAGGTGGCTCCATGTAGGATGCCACATCACTCATCCTCAACTCCACCTCACAAGTCAACTTCAAACTCCAAAGCACAATTAATAAGGTGGGTGAATAAATGACCTTTTACTTACACACACAATCCAAGTCCACACCCCAAGGACCAAAATTAATTTCATGCAAGAAGGTACAATAAAAACTTATAACTTGCCTTCCCAAAATACATAATAAGGTCTAATTTTGACTCCCCAACCCATAGGTGGGGTTGGTGTAACAATTTAAGAGGTGTGGGACAAGTTTAACTTGTCCCACAAGCCTCCAAAATCAATCCCTAAGGATAGATCCGAATTTCAGAAGGAAAGTGGAGTGTTTCACACTCAAAACTACTTACACATCACTTACAACACATAAACCAAGAGCCAACAACTCTAATAAATGCATTCTTTTGACCCATTTTAATTTATTTAACAACATGATTACTCACTAATCTAGACACAAATAACATAAATAATAAAGGGGAAAATACATCACTAAAATCCACATACTAAATTAAACAAATGAAACTAAATAAAAGAATACACATAACCCCTTGGTCACATTCGAATGTGACCCCCAAGGAAACCACTAACAATAATACAATCATACACAAATAACAAATACACGTTGCCATGGTGACCCTTGTTGAATTCATCTAGAATTCTAGCGTGGTTGGTCTCTAATCCCCCGATGTTTGTTGTGACATGTTACCTGCAAAACAAAATACCTCCTTCGGCCTCGTGGCCGCATTAAAACACCCAAAATAAATATAAAATATAACTCCAAATCATCTATATATATGAATCAAAACATCATATAAGCAAGCAACAATATCATTTACAATTTCATCCATAACCATATGATCACAAGATTAATTCAATTTTCTAGGTCTACTCAATATGACAAAATATCACATGTCCGAAAAACACACACACACACACATATATAACCATGTTAACAACATAACAAAATCAATATAAATGTCCCCAATACTCTACATGCATCATAAATGAATCAAAATAAACAACAGTCTATAATCTCTAGTGTCTAACATCATACCAACTCAAAGCTACAATATTGTCTATAAATATAGTCAATAGTGTCATAATCAATATAAAAGGTGTCGAAGGGAAGTAGGCACTACATCCCCCTCCCCTTAGACTTGACTTCCTCCTAGAAGTCACTGGAATATGTGTGGTAACTGAACTCGTAGCAAAGTAGCATCCTCCCATGTAGCCAGCCTCATCATATATCTGGTCCCATGCACTTGAACCTAGTCAATCCCTCTATCTCGAAGGCCTAGGGTCTTGTGCTCTATAATGCGAATGGGCTCCACCATCACCTGCCCCTAATCCTACACCTACAAAGAGGTCCAATCTAGTACATGAGAAGGGTCTGCAATATATCTCCTAAGTACTGAAACATGAAACACATTATGGATGCGAGACAAGTTAGGTGGCAACGCTAGACGGTGGGCCAAAGGACTGATATGATCCAAGATCTCAAAAGGGCCTATGAATCTAGGAGCTAACTTAGAACCTTTTCCGTAATGCATAGGGATCTTATGCGGTTTGACACGAAGGAAAACCTTCATGCCCACCTCAAAACTACGGTCGGTCCTATGCTTTGATCTCGTATACTTCTTATGTCCTGTCATGTGCCTCATGTAGTATTTATCCGATCATAACCACTTGCCGCTCCATGTCCTCGTAATAAAGTTGGTCCAAGAGAAACCATGTCCTCTAACCCGTCCCAACTAAGAGGTGTCCTACACTCTATACCATACAAACCCCGTAAATGAGCCATGCCTATCGATTTAAAACTATTATTGTAGGTAAACTCCACCAAGTACAAATACTCCTCCGATCTCAATCGATGATCCATAACATATATCCTAAGCATGTACTATAAGATCTAGTTCACCCGCTCGGTCTGTCCATTTGTCTCAGGGTGATACGCCGTGCTGAAATTGATCTTCATCCCGAGGGCATGCTGCATGGTAGTCCAAAAGTGGGAAGTATACAGAGGATTGCAGACACAAATGATCTTCTACAGCATCCCGTGCAATCTAACAATCTCATCTAGATATACCCGTGCCACTACACTAGTTGTATAGGTGGTCTTCACCAGAGAAAAATGAGCCACTTTTGTCAATTTATCCATCGTGACCATGATAGCGTCGTCGTTGTATCTTGACATCGGTAACCCAACAAGAAGTCCATAGAAATGGTGTCCCATTTCCATTTCGGTATAACATGAGGAAAGAGAAGGACAGCGGGATGTCTGATGCTCGTCCTGACTTTCGACATTCCAAATAATGTGACACAAACTGAGCCACGTCTCTACGAAGTCCCCTCCAATGATACAATTGTCTCAAAGTGGCGTGCATCTTCTTCACCCTAGGATGGGCTGAATAAGGTGCATGATGTGCCTTTGTCAAGATGTCCTTCCTCAAGCCTTCGTCCCCTAGGAACATAAATCCGGCCTCTGCTCCCGAGAAGGCCATATGCCTCTAAATAAAAACCATCGAACTTACCTCGGGGTCTCGAGACTCGATTTCTCGATCTAGCCGCAATGTAGAAAAGCGCCGTGAAGACGCCGCTCTAGAATCTCGCTTTGCAAATCTGTGCTCACTCATGTGCAAAATGCAAGTGACATGGACATGATAATGTGGAGCACAAATTATTCGTTACCATGATAATCATTTTAATACCCAAAAAACAAAAGCACTGAAATTATAAACATCTATTCACATGGGCAATATTCATTGACTACTCCTTCCCTTCTAAGATATCTCCAAAAATGTTGCCTTGCAAACCGTGACCCTTTTGCTTCCTAATAATTGGAAAAATTGGGACACGGTTGTTGAAAAGAGGAGTTTCACTTTGTTTCCACCAACCTGTTTTCCTTGACCTTCATTCTCTCCTCCTCAAACCCTTCTTTAGTAACCCTATTCCTTTATCGTTTCATTTCTCAATATCATGTCTTCAATGTATCCCCTTCAACGCTCACATCGTACACTTCACGCATTTATGCTAGTTGAATATTCCATTTAATTTCTCACTAAAATGCTTAATCATCCGTATGATTCCTTTGGTACCTCCCTTTCTTTGTTATCCATCGCTTCGCTTGTTTCCCACATTCCCCAAAATGATGTGCATTTTGAAAAATACTATCACGTTTTTGGACAATCTTCACCTATTTCAATGGCCAAAATATCTTTTCCAATCAAGAGAAGTTGAGCATGAAAGTCTCAGTACTAATGGTAAAGCATTTGTTCTATGCCGATCAAAATAAAGGAACAAAACATGAAATAAAATTACCCTTCATATGCAACTGAGCTCACGATAGAAGCAAAAATACAAAGAACAAGGCCATGAAATGGCAAATCCTGCCGATGAAGGTGCATTTTAGTGGAGGAAGAGGTTATGGTGTTGCTTGTGGACCACGCGGTCGATTGCATTTACGGTGGCAAGTATGCGTAAAGAGTCGGGCGAGAAGTTATGATAGAACAATTGGTTATATAATATAGTTAAGTCCCTAGTTCGTTTCTTCACAGTTGCAAATTATATGTTGATGTATGGTGGGAGGCTTATAACCACACTTTCATTTTGTGAAGACTACTATGTAAATTGTAGTAGCATGTCAATATTTGCAACAATTTGGAATGCATGTAGAGTAAATATAGTAATAAATAGAAATTGGAAGCAAAAAATATCATAAAGTGATATTATAATGTTTAAAGTATAGTATATAAAAAACTTGAAAATTCTTGTTTTTATTAATCAAAAAAACTTGAGATGCTTATAATTTATTTTCAGCCAATAGAAAAATAGAATCTACTTTTTGAAAAAATCAAATAAATACATATTTTTAAAAACTATATACAAATGATCTAAAATGTAATATGCTTTATTGTGATTGGTCATTAAAAAAGTGAAAATTTAATGTTGTACTTGATACATTAATTACAATAATTTAATATTTTTGTAATTATAATGTTTAAAGTATAGTATATAAAAAACTTGAAAATTCTTGTTTTTATTAATCAAAAAAACTTGAGATGCTTATAATTTATTTTCAGCCAATAGAAAAATAGAATCTACTTTTTGAAAAAATCAAATAAATACATATTTTTAAAAAACTATGTACAAATGATTTAAAATGTAATATGCTTTATTGTGATTGGTCATTAAAAAGGTGAAAATTAGTTTTTTGAAACCTATATATACTTCCAACAAGATATGTAATTATAATGTTTAAAGTATAGTATATAAAAACTTTGAAATTTTTGTTTTTATTAATAAAAAATTTGAGATGCTTATAATTTATTTTCAACCAATAGAAAAATAGAATCTACTTTTGAAAAATCAATTAAATACATATTTTTAAAAAAACTATGTACAAATGATCTAAAATGTAATATGCTTTATTAGTTCCTAATACTATACCTTTCACAACAACCTATTAATTTTATTAAATCGTCCAATCAGATTCATTTATTATTTTATTTTTATCAAGTTCTAAAGTTCAAAATTCCTATAAATAATTTTAATCAATTTATAAATGAATATATTTATTTTTTTAAATATGTGATTGGTGTTTAGGTTTTGAAGTGACTAATTTAAGGCCTTATTCAGTTATCAATTTTCCAGAATTTAAAAACAAAAAAATGTTAAAAAGACAAGTGTCCTAGCTTTTATGTGGGATTTTGACAGCATTTATTAGTACTCTGCAGAATCATTAATTTGATATTGATTTTTGTAGTTCAGATTCTCAGAAACTAAAGTCGGTGATTTGAATGAAAAACATTTTCAAATATCTTTATAAATCTCTACAAAAACAGCACTAGGGGAGGAATTTGGCCATACGGTCATAAGCATTGCACTCTGTGAACGAGCTGCCAAAGCCATGTTATTGTTTCCTTCCCTTCAATGGCAGAAGAACAGATGATATATAAACAAAATTTAATTAGGAGACGAATATCGTCGGAAGTCGCTTCACGCACTACAAACCAGAAATGCGTGTGGGGAGAACAGTTCGGGGCAGGTGAAATACCATGCCAAATTTCATAACTGTAATCTGCTCAATGTAGCAAATATAAATATGCATTCATTCTTCTCTATTTCGTATTGGATTCCATATCGATTTGATGAGTTGTGCGGGGATCCAAAATTCCAAAACTGAGGAACACATGTAAGTTATAACCCCGATAATTATGAAATGCCAAGGATTAAAAACACTGTTATTCGATAAGGCGTCTTGACTTCCAACCAGGTGATTGTGGGTTCGAGTCCCAGTGGAAAGAAGGGGGATCTGAATGTGTATGTGTACGCTCTACCGCAACAACTGGGAAAGAAGAAATTGCTGTATTTTCGGGATATTTTACTCATAAGTTACTATTTCTTTGTGTGATATTTTCTACTCTGTTTTATTTACCTCTACTTATCAGTAGTCATTATTTCGTTGATTTCTTCTTCGTTTTTATTTTAATTTTCTCCCGCGTTACAAAGATTTAGGGTAAACGTAGATCTGTATTGATTTGGATGATTAGAAGTCTCTTTCGGCTAAGTCTGTTTAAACAAGACCTGGAATCAGCCAACGGAGTTAGTTTCTGAATATGAACATTTGAAACAATTATGTACTAAGAATTATCAAGAGGAAGGAAACGATAAGGGGATTGCTGTCCAGAATTCACAAGAAACAACGTATCGTTGGATGAAACGAATGAGACAGTCAATATGCAAAACCATGAACTCAAACAAAGAGCAGCTATGTAAGACTGTGACCAAAAATGGTATACACACTACAAACCAGAAATAAGTAAATGCATTAAAGGCATCATAATACGGTGAAAAATATCAGAGAAAATCGCTTCGTGCAATGGATGCATTAAATACCTTAAATGTAGATTACTGGTGCATTAATGTATACAGTCTGCGCTGCAACTCATGCTTATCCACCGAAGGAAATGCAAATTATTTATAGTTAGGCAAGAAATTTTGTTTTTCTAAATCATAATCTGACGGGAAAGATGTTTGCTTTTCACATTAATTCGTGTCGCCTGCCAAAGTTATTTGGCAGCAAATTTTTTGCAAAGTAATTACATGTTAATTGGCAGGGTTAAGATTTGACGTCACTAAATACTGTCAGTCGTTATTCTCCCCATCAAGGTAGCATCTTTGGACACAAAATATAGAAAAAACACGGTCTATATAAAAACTACTATAAATGATTTTAATAATTAGACAACAGATTCAAAATGACAAGAAATTATAAAATTTATTACTAGTTCCATTTCCCATGCTGCTCCTGCAAATATTTTTCCTATTATATCAATTTGGCCTCTCCATTGTTCTCAGGGCATAACATATTTACTTCACCTCGGATTTTATGAGCTTTGCCAAGGTATGCACTTATGAATGTATTTCAGCAGCATTGAAAATTTGTATAATCAACATATAGATTTACAAGTTTTAAACTCCGAATTTGATGAAGGTTGTCGTTTTATTTTGGTTTCTGTAAATGATCCTCTGAGGCTAAGGCTATGCTTTATCATATGTAACGTAGACAATAACTTGTCCGCTCCGGCCGCTGGTACACACACTAATTTAATGAACAATATATCTCGTTTGTGAGGCCCTAATCAATGCACAGAGACTATTTATAATGATGCAGTTATCTTAAGCAATAAATTGTCTAACCAATTAATCAAATTTATATCAAACTACTTGCAACATACACGACAGGAACTGGCCGCCTTGCGGCTCTTGTTGTTATTAATCATTAAAAATGTGAAAATTAGTTTTTGAAACCTATATATACTGCCACAGGATAATAACATGTACACTAATATATGAATTGCAATTTCTATGGTATTTTATAAAAATTTACCCTATCATCACATAGAGTCCTTTTCAAGTATTTTGATTAAAATGCTGTGTGTTGCATGTTGGGCTATTCATTTAACCCTTGTTTTACCTGTATATATGCAGGCTAAGCATGCGTCCATTTATAAAACTGGATCCCGACATCAATTTCACATTCAATTTAGCATGGCCGATTGTATCGATGTGGCAGGAATCCGTGCACTTTTGGGGCGGTTATTATTTTTGTCTTTTTAGTTTGTTTAGTTGATAATTGATCAGATGTGCCCTGTTTTGACAATGGAATAGGTGTTGCAAATGCTTCACTTATACTAAATCCAAGCTTATTTGGATTAATTGCCTTTGAACTGATGTTATATCTATTTTTAATTTTCAATATAACTAATTTTCACTCCATTTTTTTTTTGCTTTTGTGCAGGTTCGAGTGCTTGGTTTTTTCTGGAAGTGTAGAGATTTGAGCTCATGCTTTAATATGCTTTGTATTAACACAATACAAAGATGAATCACAAGTAAATATAAGGTTTGTCTTGATTTTTTTTTTTTCTGCTTTCTTGTCTTTTCCTGTATAACTTATTTTGATGTGAATTCCAAAGACTCAGAAACAACATTTATTTCATAAAATGAATCAAAGCCAAACCCTTCTTACAACTGCAAACAGGAAAAAAAAGGGCTTTGAGATTAAGGTATGAACAAATTATGTATTACCTTTGATCTGTTTTATATCATCCTCTCGTTTTGTGCAACCATGACATTCCATGAGATGGCATATGGACGGCACAGTTTTCGTCAAAGCCTTAAAGCCTTGTCAAGAACCCCGTTTATACTGTAATCTTTGAAATCCATGACACCATATATATATATATATTGCTTTGAAGCTAGGTTGCCACGACTTAGCTTCAAAGCAATATGGTGTGATATATATAAAGCATAATACTCATTTTTAGTCTATAAAAGATCAAACATACGAGAAATATAGTATTTACAAAAGGTGTCCTGGCATTTCGGAGACATTTCCCAGCCGTTTCGGCTTCATATTTCAATCTCTAAAACGTTCCCTTTGAAACGTAGGGCTCTGCTGGCATTTTGTCAAACAATTCACATGCTTTGTGTATCTTCAAACGGAAAGGTTTTCATTATATTATCTGGGATAGATATCCTAGTAGAATCTGTAATACTTGGAGCTGGAGGATTATGGGGTGTTTGTATGTGCACGTTGACTTAAAACAATCCTAAACTGTCATACGACCATCAATCTTAAGTCTCACAAGTCTCACCCATGTTTGAAAAATAATCAAAATAGCTCTCTAGTGGATGATATTCACGCCATTTTTGAGTCTTGCTTTTCCTATATGTATGCAAGCTAAGAGTGCATCCTTTATAAATCAACACTTTCATGGGGAGAGGTTAAGAGTGCATACTCTTTTGTTGCAGAAGAAAACTCATGATTTTTTTGAAACCAGCTATAGGAAGGAAAGAATCTTCTCCTGGAAAATAGGAGCTCTCACTTTTTTCCCTACTGAACTTAAGAGGTGGCCGCAGAGGAGGGGGTGAGATTGGAAGTTTCCCCTTACAATTATGGATAATTTTGTCCACCTGACATGTATTTTGTAATCCCTGGCTCATTATTTTGGTGATATTGGAGGGAATGTTTTAATAGCAAGGTATGGCTGTACTAATCTTTTGTGTTCCCATGGAGGGGGCTCCTAAATTATCTCAGCCTGTGGTGTTGAGCAAATTTAAAAAAATAAGATGGGGTCATACCACTGCGTAAATGCCCTTAAATTTTCTCAGTAACACTTGCTGAGATAATTTAGAGCCCCCTCCACGGGAACACAGAAGAGTGCATCCATTTATAAAACCTGTCATCAATTTAGCATGGCAGATCACACTCAGGTGGTAGAAATACACGGACTTTTCCGGTGGTGGCTATTATTATTTTGTAGTTTGTTTTGTTGATAATTGATCAGATTCACCTTGTTTTGACAATGGAGTAAGAGTAGCAGAGAGCTCTTTTATATTAAATCTATGCTGATTTGTAGTAGTTGCCTCTGAAATGATGTTGTATCCATTTTTTTGCTTTCAGTGTAACTGATTTCAACTCCATTTTTGTTTTTAAGAAGGTTTGAGTAGTTGGGTTATTGGAAGTATAGAGATTTGAGCTCAAGCTATAATATACTCTATATAATCACAATGCAGAGGCGCATAACAAGTAAACATAAGGTTTGTCGGGATCATTTTCTTTTATAGCTTAGTCTGATGTGAATTTCTTTCCAACTCAAGAGAAACATTATTTTAGAAAAGGAATAAACCCATAACCCTCCTTACATCTGCAAACCATAAAAAGGGAGTGTTTGTGATTAAGGTATGTGCAAATTATGTATTACCTTTGATTTGTTTAATATCATATTCCTGTTTTGTGCAACCATGACATTCCGTGAAAAATGCCATGGATGAGCCACTTTTGAAGAACCTTAATGCCTTTTCAAGAACTCCATTTATCCTATAATTATTTCAATCCATGACACCATAGTTCTATTAGGCATTTTGTCAAACAACACGCATGCCTTGTGTATCATCAAATAAAAAAGATTTCATGATTATATTTGGAAGAGAGATCCTTGTTGAATCTATATTTACTTGCAGCTGCAGGATTATGAGGTGTTTGTATGTGCAAGCCATAGTTACGCGGGATGCATTCCCCGATTTTTGACAAGTGCAGGATGTCCCGCACGTCCTCGGGACGTGGGGACGTGGAAACGCGTTTCCCCACGTTTCCTCTGATGTATACTTGGCAGGGAATGTCCTAGGGATGTCTCTGCAGAGGGAAGGAAATATCCCGGGGACGTGGGAAACATTTGGGGGACGTCGGGGATGTCCTGGACATCCCGATGTCCCCACGTGGTTTGCCGCCTTTTTAAATAAAAAAACACACTTTTAACACTCAAAACTATTTTTTTTTTTTTTAAAATTGTAAATCACTTATGACATAAAAACAACAGTCCTAACCTAACCCTAACCCTAAAAGTGTAATTTTATGTTATAAATTTACATTATGGGCTCATTTCATATTCACACCAAGCAAGAGCAAGAGCAAGAGGGAGAGGGAGAGGAGAGAGGGAGAGCAAGAACAAGAGCAAGCAAGAGGTATTTATAATTTTATTTGCTTACAATACTTGTTAAAGTTTTTTTTTTTAAATTTAGATTATATTTGCATTTTTAGGGGCTGTTTTTTAGCATTTGCATCTACATTCACAATGTAATCATGCATATAGTTTGTAGGATTTAAAAAAATGCATATTGCATAGGGTTTGGTTGTAAATGGTTACGTTTTTTTTTAATTACATTTTTATTTCTAGTTTAAAATTTATATTATATTTGCATTTTTTAGGGGTTGTTTTTAGCATTTGCATCTACATTCATAATGCAATCATGCATATAGTTTGTGGGATTTAAAAATGCATCTTGCATAGGGTTTGGTTGTAAATGGTTACGTTTTTTTTTTTTTAATTACATTTTATTTCTAGTTTAAAATTTATATTATATTTGCATTTTTTAGGGGCTGTTTTTTAGCATTTGCATCTACATTCACAATATAATCACGCATATAGTTTGTAGGATTTTAAAAAATGCATATTGGTTACATTGTTTTTTTTAATTAATTCATTACATAATCAATCAATCATATAGTTATGGTTGTTTTTAATTCATTGCAGCAATCATCACCATGAGTTCTTCTGAGTATGAGTATGAATCAAAGCAGGAGAGGGTTGAACGGGAAGTTGAGATAGGTGGTCGTGGAAGAGTTGGTGATGCCACAATGGGGGAGAGTGGAGAAGGGACACAAAATGTAGTGGCAAAGCAATTGGTAGTTCAGTTGGTAGTGCTACCAATTGCCCCTCTCAAATGTTGTCCAAATTTGCCATTGGACCATTTGATAAGAAGAAGCCATTGCAACAATTTGCCCAAATAATTGATAACCCCAAGTCTGGAGGGGCAAGAAAAGTATGGAAGTGCAACATATGTGCACTGACTTGGCATGGCAGTATCACTAGGACCAATGCACACTTGTTGCACCTTACAGGAAGGGGGTTGGCACTTGTAAGGGCCTTTCACTAGAGTAGAGCGTTGAGATGGTGATAATCTTCAATGGAAATACCACGGACAATGTGCCAGAAGTTTGTGGTTCTACAGCTAACACTCCAATGACTCCATTGAGCGCTCATAGGACTAACAAACATAGTAATACTCTGGCTGGTTCTAGTTTTGGAGTGTCAGAAGTGGAAAGCAGAGGGAAGAGAAAGGCCGTGGGGGCAGCCCCAAATTCAGTTGTTAACATGTTTGATTCAAAGGCAAGGGAAGAGGCAGATGATGCTATTGGGAAAATTTTTTATATGTTCTTTGGGATTCTATTTAATGTTGCTCGCTCTCCTTATTACAAGGAGTCTATGGCTAAGGTTCAGTAAAGTAGGTACAAGTTATGTGCATCCTGGAGACACAAAATCGAGGACAACTATCCTAGATAGAAACTATTCCAAGGTTAATTTGTTGATGGAGGAGATGAAGGTGACATGGGTGTCACATGGATGTAGCATTATCATGGATGGGTGGACGGATATTAGACACCGTCCTCTCATCAATATCATTGTCTCTTGCGAAGATGGACCGTACTTCTTGAGAGCAATTGATTGTTCTGGGAAGCGGAAAGATGCTAAGTTCCAGTATCATATTTTGAAGAATGCCATTGAGGAGGTTGGACCTTCAAACGTTGTACACGGTTTCACAGATGCAGTTTATGTGTGCGAGAAGCAGCGAGATGAAGCTAGTGGAGCGAGAATATAGGCATATTTATTGGACTCCATGTTGTGTGCATGCCATGAACAATGCACTGAAAGACACAGGGAAGATTTAGTGGGTCAACCAGATAGTGGATCGAGGCCGGGACGTGCAAAAGTTCAGGTAATCACCACACGTCATTGGCACTTTTTGAATTTTTCGAAGAAGGAATTTTGAAACCAGTTGACACTCGCTTTGCATCCTATTTTATTTTGTTGGAGAGGATGTCTAAGTTGTAGGAGCCCCTGCAAATTATGATTATGACACGGGATTGGACTAGGTGGCGTGAGTCCAAGACAAATCAAGGGAAAAGAGTGAAGGAAGTGGTGTTGCGGGAAACATTTTGGGTTGATATGAAATACATCATATCAATCATAGCTCCAGTTTTTAGTGTCATCAAATATGGGGATTCTAACAAAGACCAATCTTGGTGAGATCTACGAGTGCATTGACAACATGCTTGGGCAAATGAAGGTAGCTATTCGGGTGAGGGACCCCATTTTGGAGTTCTATAATGAACATATACAACCCATTATTCAATGAAGATGGGAGAAGTTGAACACTCCTCTTCATATGGCTGCGTATGCATTGAATCCCAAATGGTATGTGGAGAGGCCAGGCAGAGTTATCCCATTGGATGATGATGAGGTGAAGAAGGGCCTTATGAAGGCCTTTAAAAAAATGTACACTCCACAGGAGGCTTCACAGATCAGATTTGAGTGGCTCGACTTCACTGAACTTGATGGGTACAAAACATCAACAAAGGCAGACAAGGTAACAATAGCATAGGAGAAGCCAGTGAGTTGGTGGCGACTGTATGGGCTTCAGGACTGCTGCGACCACTTTCCATTCGCCTCCTTTCCCAGGTTTCTAGCTCCTCTGCCTTTGAGAGGAATTGGTCTACATATGGTTGGATACACTCTGTTAAGAGGAATAGGCTTACCTTTGCGAGAGCGGAGAAACTTGTAGTTGTACATAGTGCTTTGCGTCTTATGGATCGCAAGACACCTGAGTACAAACAAACCCCAACATTATGGTGGGATGTAGATCCCAAGGAGCCGAGGCGAGTTCAAGAGGACATCTTATGCAACGGGATTGATTGGGCTTACCTTTGAGGACAAAGATGCTAGTACCAGCGAGGAGTTCATGGATATTGCTTCAAATGTTGATTTTGATTTTTAGGCTGATACTTGTGGTTGTCCTCTTTTTTTGTAATATTGACAGTAGACAATTGTTGGTGTATTTGGCTATGAGATTAATGATATGAATATCAACTATTGTCACTTGATCAATCGTAATTTAGAATGGTTTTACTTTTATATTTTATAATATATTTGAAATTTTAGGTTGTCTCAAATTCAAAATTTAAAATTCAAATATGTATTATGAATTTTCAATTTATGACATTAACATATTGATATTATGGTATTAAGGAATGTATTTGATGTTTATGAGTTCAAGTTTCACCTTATTTAAATCTCAAATGGTTTTATTTCAGCTTATTTATATAATTTAGTCACTATATCTTTATATTTTAAATATTTATATATATTTTTAATTAGCCGTCCCCTAGCTGTCTCCCCACCGTCCCCAAAATTTAGAATTTTTGTTGCCTCGGAAACCCGTCCGTCGTCCCGGAGTCTTAGGTAACGGACTTAAGGTTGTGATTTCAAGTATTAAATATGAGGCTTGCTTGCTAACGTTTTTGTTGTGGTTTTAAGTCCAAGTTGTTAGCATATTCTTTGTTTGTATTAAAATAGTATTAGATGACATTTAATGGCCCATTAGTTATGTGCTATCTAATGTTCAATTGTAAACTCTTTAACTAGTATATACCCTCTTTCCAACATAGTAAAATCGATGCACGTATCCGAATGTGTGCCTTCAAATTTCTTTTTATTCTCTCTCATTTTCTAACATCGGTATTAGATTATTGTTCAACAAAGCCCTAGATGTAGGGTGCGAGCAACAAGGTGCAAGTGTTTGAGGAAGCCACAGCAATGGGTATGAACCGTGGAGAAGGGAGATTTTGTTTGTGCCTATGATTACATTGTGAATACCAGATGTGAAGATTCAAAGTCATAGAAACACCACTTTTGTGACTTAAAGGTCGTGCACAGCCCTGTAGAGATTGATAAACGAGTGAAGATGTGTGTGAAATGAGATAAAATGTGACCTCCGAGACGAGACATAAGGGGAAACAAGTGATGAAGACTTGAAGATAAAAAGCAATGCATTTTTTGGGCATTAATCAATAGGAGGAGGTTGTAAGTTTTAGATGTTATTTTTGATGGAGAAGAATGTGCTAGAGCATGCATTTAAGAGAAAATGTGGAGACTTTTCATTAATGCACCACCGGATGCAATCGACTTCATTGATGCACTAGCAGATGCGAGAGACACAATTTGTTTGTGTTCTAAAACCATGATTTTGTGGTTTTGTAGGCCTTGAGTAATTTTCGAATTGTAGTGACACCGGTTAGAGAAGTGTGACGCCACGATTTCGCCACGTCAAGAATCCAAGATGTCAGCATATAACAAAATATCACTAAATCATCATCATGTATAGCAATATCTATCAAAATCTGTCAGGAATCCATACAATCCATAATATGAGCCAAAACACAATAATAATCACAATGCCCATACAATCTAACAATAGGCTGACCAAAATATCAAATAATGTCCATGTCACTAAGCAACTGAAAATCATGATCATAGCAAAATAGGTGTCAAAGAGGAGTGGGCACTATAGAGAATGTCATTCCTACGATAACTTTCATGATATGTCAATAGAAAATCATAATTGTTATATTCTTATAGGCAAGATTTCCAAACTTTTGAAGAAAGTTGTAGACCATCATGCTAGGGCATGAGCATTCAACATTCGTTTTGAGATGGGAATGTGCTGTGTGAAGGACACCACGACATAGGTATTCAAATTTAAAGCCACATTTGACCCTATGCATGGCTGTGAGGTGATTTCTTTTTCGTGCAAGTACACAAATAATGATATTTTGAAGTATTTTGTTGTGTTTTACTTCATTTTTTTATGTTGTTGCCTGCATTGATTTGCGGGTAAGACATTTTATGAATAATGACCAATAATCAAAACATGGTTCTGCTAGAAATGCAGAAGTTGATGGGTCAAAATTATAATGTCTGGAGTCATAAGATTTTGACAATCAAAGATTGTTGAGATTACAATAAAATCATTCTTGGCAACGAAAGAAGGCTTGTTGCGAATTTTTTTGGATTATGACAAGTGTCATAAGGAGGCCTTGCTATTGGTAAAGTTGTCGTGTTAGATTATTTGATACTTGAAGTCTTAGAAAGCCATTGAAGCAAGTGTGTTATGGACCAATATGAAGAACAAGTATTTGAATGCTGAGAAAAGTGGGATCTTGTACCTGAAGCATTTGCTATTTTTAGCAAAGATGCATGACGGTGGGTCTCTGTCTGAATATATTCTTCAGATGAAAGGTCTCACAGACTAGCTCGCTACCGTCACCAAAAACAAAGATGATGACAACTAGGTTGCTCTTGTTTTCAACAGTTTTACTCCGTTACATGAGTTCTTTGTGGAGCTTTACATTTGATGGCTAAAAATTAGACCTTAACTTTTGATCAGGTTAGTTCCTACTCGCTGAAGAAGGAACGCACGTAGAATTAGATAAGCATATTTACTTCTGAACACACAAAGAGTGTACTTATTTCTCAATTCAAGGGAAAGTGAAAACAAATTCCTGGTGAATCATCTTCTAGATATCAAATGAAGTGTCATTATTGTCATAAGGTTGGGCATTTGAAAAAGGATTTCTGAAAGTGACAATATGATATTTTGCGATATGAGAAGCAACAAGATGAGGCAAATGTGGTAAAAGTTCGATGAACGGGATTTGGAGGAAGAATATGATCTCACTAAATCACACTCAAACAACAGTGCTACTAGTTGCTGGATCATTGACTCCAATGCATGTCGATATATCTTGTGTCAAAAGGATTGGTATGTAACATTTACTGCAAAAATAGCTTGTTCCGATCCAATTGTATTAGCGGACGGAGATTCACTTGTACTACAAGGGATAGGAGATATTTGTCTGGTCCTAAGTAATGTTCAAAAATTGCTAGTAAGGAATGTTAGGTATGTCCTAGGCACTAGCACACATAAAACTCTTGTGTGTGTTCATTAGTTAACAAAAAAACCTAATAATGCTGTAATTTTCTCTGGGAAAAATTGTATTGTGTCAGATTTGAAATAGGAATAGTCAATTACTGTAGGCATTGGTCACAATGGCCAGTATAGGCTTGTTGACTCTGCTGCAGTTAAGTTACATGCACATATGGAGGGAGGCCCTTACCATTTAGGATAAGTTGGAGGATGGAATTCCTCATCCGATTGTTGACCTTGCTTCGATCAACTTACATGCACTAGTTTGGAGGGAATGTCCACTATAAATAATGTGTTGGAGGCTGACATGTTTCTTGTGTGGGCTGATGAAATGCCCCAATTATAGAATGCACAAGAGATGTATGGTGAGCTGGCAGGAAAATCCCCTCAAAGAATTTGGACAGTGGCTCCACTATCCATGATACATAGGAGGTTCATGGTGAGATGGTAGGAAAATCCATTTATGGTGAGATGGCTTTGAAAAGCCATTCGAACAAAGTCACTAGCTCAGAGGTCAGTAGTAAAGCATAGTTCTTTTTCTTGTCTTGTTGTGAGTGAATTTTCTGAATAGAAAGGAATAGATTAGAAGGAGACGGTTATTTCTCCTACTCCTGCGGAGTTGTTTATTTCTCCTACTCTTACGGAGTTGGTTATTTCTCCTACAGCCGCGGAGTTGGTTACTCCCACTGTGAAATCTGCAAAGATGGTTTCAGTTGCTTCTCTCCAAAGATTTGGAAGAGGTCAACATGGTGTTGGCTGAAGATTTGTAGTTACCTGAGCGTGATCATTTGGATTGCCGATTGATGGATTCCTTGTACAGACTTATGTAGGCTCCACGAGTGTTGTATATTCTATTTTGCTCAGCATCTCCATGATTCTGATTTCAAATCTATGGAGGTCGGGACGAGGTTTTAAGCCAATAATGATTCATTATTGGTCAATGAATCACTCTACTTAGAATTGGTTGACAACTCGATCCATCCTATGTCCACATGATTCTATGTCATCTATCTTTTTTGGTTTTTCTCTACTTCAAAGCTCAAATTACAGATAACAGCAAAACGTTAGAGGACTGCTGTAGATTTCAGAGTAATCCCTAAGGAGCAGCCACTAGATTTAATGACTTAACTTCCTCGTTTTATTGTATTTGTACATTTTCGGGACAAACATGTTATATTTGGGTTAGTCATCAAGGAGGATATTAACATATTCTATAAACATGTAATGAACCATTGGTTATATGCTAATTAATGTATGGTTGTAACCTCCTCAATTAGTATGTAACCTCTTTCCAGCATAAGAAAATGATGGACATATGGATCCAAATACATGCTTTCTAGTTTCTCTTCATTCTCCCTCTCATCTTCTAACAGTTAGAAGGACAATCTTTAGCTAACTTTCTGTAATGCCACAACAAAATTGTTTTCTGATATGTTTAAGTAAAACATAAAGCACACATCTTTCCCAAAAGAAATGGCATATGTTGCCCCTCTTTCCCGCAACTCCTCAGCACTTAAATGAAATGCTGATAATTTTATCTCAGATTGTTTTGTTATTATTCTAATTGATTTTGCTTGCTCAGATCTCTATAAATGTGGATACATATAATTTTTGTACTCTGTTACATTTCGGTTAGAACCATATTGATGAGAGCTTTGGACTATGCTAAGTTGATCATGTATTATGGTGCCTAACCAGTTAAATTCCTCCTCAGTTGTGGTTATAATTACAGCTACTAATACAATATTGATTTGTTGATTTACAATTGAATATAACCTTTCAAAATGGTGTTTGAAGTATTCATTCCATGTGGTTTTGCAACGAGCTGTAGTGCACCTTAAGCCTCTGTCTAAGTTCTGTACTAATGCCAGAGGATTTGTTTTATGCCCATCATATGCTATATCACTTCATGGTCAAGAAAGGAAAAATCACAGAATAAACATGTATTCTTTACAATTTCTGATGGTGCTTGAAATTTTTCCTTTGCATCATGTACGGTCTTTAAAAATATTTAAATTGTATTTTACATAAAAGCAATCCTAAATGTCAAATTTAGCTCCAAGTCACACCCATGTTCGAAAAACTGGTCAGAATGCACTTCAATGCATGATAGTCTGGCTATTTTTGAGCCTTGTTTTTCCTTTATGTATGCAGACTAAGAGTTTGTCCATTTGTAAAACTGGATCCCTTCATCAATTTCAGATTAAATTTAGCATGGCTGATTGCAGTCGTGCGGTAGAAATCTGAGGACTATTTGGGTGGTTATTTTTTTTTTTTGTAGTTTGTTTAGTTGATAACTGATCAGATATGCCTTGTTTAAACAATGAAGTAGGAGTATCAGAGGCCTCAATTATAGTAAATCGAAGCTTATTTTCAATATTCGCCTCTGAACTGGTGTTGACTCCATTTTTTGCTTTCAATGTAACTAATTTTGTCTCCCTCTTTTGCTTTTGTGCTGGTCTGAGTAAGTTGGGTTTTTGTTTTTTTGAAAGTAGAGAGATTTGAGCTTAACCTTTAATAAGCTCTGTATTATCACAATACAAAGGTAAATACCCAAAAATATAAGGTTCTTCGCGATCTTTTTAGTTTGCCTTGTCTTTTCTTTTATAGTTTAGTTTGATGTGACTGCCTTTTCAAAGACTTAGAAAAAACTTTATTATAGAAAATGAATAAAACCCAAACCCTTGTCATAAGTGCAAACACAGAAGGGGCTTCGAGGTTAAGGTATGCACAAATTATGTATTACTTTTGACTTGTTTTATATCATGCTCGTGTTTTCTGCAACCATGGCATTCCATTGAATGACTTACGGATGGGACAGTTTTTCAAAATGCCTTAAAGCCTTCTCAAGAACACCATTCACCCTGCAATCATTGCAATCCATGACACCATATTTCTTTGAGGCTTTTTGTCTAACAACCCATATGCCTCGTGTATCACTAACTGGAAAGGATTTTATGATTTTATTTGGGAGAGATCCTTACATACTTATTTCCAGTAGTTGTCTTTGAACTGATGTTGACTCCATTTTTCACTTTGAATGTAACTGATTTTGACTCCATATTTTTATTTTGTGCAGGTTTGAGTAGTTGATTTTTTTCCACAAGTGCAGAGATTTGAGCTCATGCTCTGTATTATCACATTACAGAGGTGGATAACAAATAAATATCAGGTTCATTGTTATCTTTTTTTGTTTGCCACATCTTTTCCTTTATACCTTCGTTTTATGTGACTTCCTTTCCAAAAACTGATCAGAGACAACAATATTTCAGAAAACGAATATAACACAATTACAAACCCTTCCTGTAACTGCAAACAAATAAAAAGAGGCTTTGAGATCAAGGTATGCACAAGTTATGTATTGCCTCTAATTTGTTTTATATCATTCTCCTGTTTTGCACAACCATGACATTCCTTGAGATTACATATGTATGAGGCAGTTTTTCAATAAGCCTTAAATCCTTGTCAAGGACTGATGCAGGAGCGTCCCAATTCATGTGTCATCTTGCATCACCAAAAACAAAAGAACAAATATGTGCAACTATCATTACAAAAGCTGAGAGTTTTGAGGAGCTTGTTCTACTAAAATTGGAACTTCTTGTAATTACCCGTTTTATAGGAGCAGTTATAGCTTGTTACCTATATTTAGAATTAGAAAGTCAAATTAGGAGTTTTTTTTTCAGTTGGTTAATATAATTGCATGTTAATCTAGTTTTAGAGGGAGATAGAGGAGCTGCAAGGAAGATTCATGAGTTGCAGAAGAGGGCATAAAAAAATAACCAAAATTTAAAACTCTCCAATTGAAATTCTGAGAGAGGTTTTGTTCATCTTGGTCTTATGATGAAAAACCTCTCTGTTTTTGTACAACAGAAATAGTTAAAGAGTTATGTGCATTTGAATGTTTCAGTTGTGTGTGAAGGTGTATAGAAGCAGAGTCTGCACGTGTTTGTATAGCCCTTTGAGGCTCAGAGTTGTTGTATGTGTGATTATACAGTCTATTGAGACTGTGTGCTGAATGTTGTAATGCCCATTGAGGCTTGAATCAATAAAAAAATTGGGTTCTGCATTAGAAACCACTGTGTTACTCTATAGCTGCAAGGTTGGGCTCTTATTCAATTGAGACCCCATACCTTGACTGCATTAAGAACACCATTTATCCTGCAATCATTGCAATCCATTATACCATATTACTTTGAGGCTGTTTCTTAATCAATCCATATGCCTTGTGTATCTTCAAACGGAAAGAATTTTATGATTATATTTGGTAGAGAGATCTGTATTAAATATGCAACCCTTGCAGCTGCATGATTAAGGGATATTTGTATGTGGAAGTTGGCTTAAGGCCATGCATTCAAGTTTCAACTTTAAAGCTTTCCTGCAGAAACGTTTTTGCAGTGGCTATAAGTTGTTAGTGTATTCTTTATTATAAGGGTAATCTTTTCCCAACTTTCTTTATTGCCATAGCAGAAATTGTACGCTGACAAGTGCAAGTGAAACCACAAGCACACGTTTTTGCCAAAAGTGGTAAAAGGCATATATCACTCTTATCTCTCCATAACTTTGCAGTGCTTAAATTGAATGCTGATAATTTTATAACAGATCGTTTTGTTATTAGTCTCATTCTTTTTTCCTGCTCAGATCTGTATCTATGTGGATACATAATCTTTTCATTCTGCTAGTTTTCGGTTAGAACTATATTGATGAGAGCTTTGGAATCTTGGACCATAATAATTTGATCATGTTTTATGGTGGCTTACAAGTTAGCTAATTCCTCAAAGTTACCTAGTCTGGGAATGGGGTTTCTGGGATGGTAAAAACTTTCCTTATTTTTTGGACAGCAGGGGAATGGATATTAAAATAATATATAAAAATTAATATTTAAACATTTTAATTTTATTCAATGAAATTTAGGGATTTAAACTGTATTTAATGTGTTTTAGGTACTTTCGAGATTAGAATTCAATGCTTTTGGTAAAAATAACAGCATTTTAAAAGTAAAAACATTAGAAAACTTTTTAAAACAATTAAAAAAGGGGACATCACCTCCAAGTCCCCAAGTTGGAATATCGGAGACGTCACCAAAATCTAGGGGATGCATCCCTGCGTAACACTGGTTCCTCCTCAGCTGCAGCCATAATTACAGCTAATGCTAAATATTGATTTTTGATTTACAATTGAATATAACCTCTCAAATTGGTGTCCAAAATATTTATTCCATGTGTTATTTGGGAGGATACATATTCATGAAAAATTCATGTTTCAGTTTCAGGCAACTACCCTTCCATATGCTTCTGCTTTTAAATTTCATTTGATGGAGCCCCTGTTCCAAAGCTGATCCCACTTTGACACTGGGTGGGAGGATGCTGACAGAGACTGGAGATTTTGAATTAATATGAAAACTTAAAATGTTATTTATGAATTAGCTGGCTTTTACAACTTGAATATGTTCAGACGTTTGACATGCACTTAAAAGTTGAATGCCTGGTGACGAGACTGGATGTATTTACATTTTGTAAAATAGTTCATATCTTGCAACCAGCCCAGTTGCTTAAATGCCTCAAAGGATTTTTTCAGAAATCTTGTTTTGGGCATCAATTGCAGGCTGCAGCCATGGCATTCCTTGAGATGACATACGGACAGGGCATTTCTTTGAAAAGCCTTTCAGCCTTGTCAGGACACCATTTATCCTACAGTGACTAGCCACATTGTGGCCCTTGTTTAAAAATATTTCACAACTTAATGTTTGTGAAGAAGAAAAAAATCAGACAATGAAGGTTGAAAAAACTTATAACTAAAAAAATCTAGAATGCGGCAAGGGTAGAGATGCATTATATTTTAGAATTTTATTTTATTTTTAAGAGCAAAATGTTTACCGTGTGTAAATGTATAAGAGTTTTATGATCAACTTGGGTAAGTTTTTAAGAATAGATGTTTTGGGTCTCATTACTAGACCAGTCATGACAATAGCTTGAAGCAAGGCATGAAATACTGATGGAGGAAGGTATGAATCAAACCTACGAAAGCTATGGTAAACTCCTTGAAATTTAGGGCTAGATCACAACATCCACGCGAATAGCTTGAAGCAAAGTGTGACATGGGGTTCTGCCTATCGAGGAAGGTACGACTCGAACATACAGTAGCTTGGTAAACTCCTTGAATTTTTTAATGCTGGATCACAACCTAAACACCTAATATATATATATATATATATATATATATATATATATATATATAATGTATATTAGATGTCTTTACTGAAATATTTGCAATTATAACTTGGTTCATGGATTATGAAATTGGGACAATTAAAGAAGGCTTGCAGATTTTAGTGTGAATCTAAGTGCCAATTTGAATCTATTTTCTAAATAAATAAATATCAAGTTTTGAGATCCACGTTTTCTTTGCCCCATAAAGATGTTAAAAATTCTTTTCTCAAATTTGTCTCATATTAAATTTCTGTATTTAATCATTTACTATTCTAATTTATGTATGATTTGTTACTTCCATTTGAAGGAACTTTATCTTGGAAGAGTTCGAGGATAGGGAAGGATATCAATAGTACAGATATTTTGATAAATCTATTTGAAAAATGCTGAGAGATATCAATCTCAAGGTTCCCATCTTGGATTTCTCACATACCATGCAAATTAATAGTAACTTCATTACCTTCTCTGTGAATTTTCCATTGATTGGTGATAGGTGGTCTCAATCTAGCTGCATACACTATGTTGGAATCGAAAAAAATCTTAATGGGAAAAAAAAACAGGCTCCAAAGTCCACCATATGGCTAAATATATTTGGATTTTTTGATTGACTTCTCCACGCAATATTTTTTTCTTTTTCAAATAACTGTCCAATGGATGTCATACTTAAAGTGAAAGCTCCTATATGATGACCAAATGAATGCCAAATTTAAAGTCGGACACTAATTGTTGACATCTCCTGACATAACAGTCCATCACCACCTCTGAGTTAGATTATAAGATGCCTCTTGGCGTGATTAACAAATACAAGAAAATATCACTCTGGCAAGATTCAAGAGGATTGCATGGTCTATGCAGTTTGTTGGTGGTGTAAATCAAAAGTTGTCGTCATCATCAATAATATTACTCTTATGTTATTTTTTTTTGTTGATGTAGTAATCTTAGCTGGTACGAAGTCTATAAACATCCAGTAGAAGTAGCAATCAACTTGCAAATATGGATAATGAAGACAGTGGCACAATAGTCTGGTTGCAATGGCATAAAGGAGGGTTGCCTGTTCGATTTCCTTGAGGCTGGCAAGGTGTATATGTCTTTGAGGTGGATAATCCCTTTGGAACTGATTGTGATTCCAGTTAAGATTGTAAACTCCATAAAAACCTTGGGTCAAAACAATTCCCGTCAGAGAAAAAAAAAAACATTCATGGCTGCATTAAAAACCTTGCGAACTTCTATATTTTGATATCCAAAGCCCAAGTTTGTCTTGGACGAATATGCCAATGTCAACTTTCCAAAAGAGCCAATAATTGATACAAAGTATCTGAAATTCTCCCCTCTTCTCCATTGCTCATCAAAAGCATCATGCCCTTCTGTATCTCATATTTTTCTGGGACGTGGTCCACAGCTATGGCTTCGACAAAGGAGTTCTTTAAATCTTCCATAAACAAAGAACCTTCCGTAAACACGCCTATGTATAACCATTTTCCCTGTTTCAGCTGCATGGAACTGCTGCTAGAGCCACTCAACCCATCTAGCACTTTCCGGGCCGATACCAAGAATTTTGTATCTTGAAAACAATTAATGACAAAACATACGATGATGGCAGCTGCATTCTGCAAGGTCTCCGGAAACTGTAACATCCACCAAAACTCATGAACCATGGAAGCATCCTGGACTAGAATGGGAGCATCAACGATAGTGAGGTTGGGGAATGTCAGAGAGCTTACAATTGACTCCACATCCCGGCTACCCTTCCAGCTATTGTCATTTCCCATGGCCTCTTCTGCATATACAAAAAAATTCATTACATAAAAGTTGAGCTGGATTTGCCTAACAATTATGATAATTCACTGTTTCTAACAACTTTTATTACCCCTATTGTTCCAATGCATGTTTCCAGAGCTGATCTGGTTTCTGCTACAAGTTGTAGTCTTGATAATCTGTCTAAGTCCTTCAAATTTGTTCTGTCTGGTTCCTTCCAGCAGGTATTTAAGATCAACATCTCCAATGATCTCAAATGTTCTATACCCTCAATTTTCTTAACTTTGCTTGAAATTTCAATTTCTAATTCTTTTAGGGAAGTCAAATTAATAAAACTAGGCAGCTCCTCTAGCTCTGGACACAGAGATATTGTCAGCTTTTGAAGGTTGACAAGGCCAGCAATGCCCCTTATGTTCTTCAGATTATTACACTCGGACAATCTCACGAACTTGACTGTATTTGGTAAAGCTGGAATCTCTTTTAAATATCCATTTTGTACAGATTCAAGTGTTTCAAGGTTGGGACAGCATTCTTTAGAAATTAATATAGTAGACACTTCACTGTTCCATAGAGTTATCTTTCTGAGTTGCGGAAGCATCAGGGGTTTGGGCATTGAAGAATGGGGATCCTCAGACGGTAAGGGTACTTCTGACTCTGCAAGACAAAGTTCTGTGAATGGGGATTCTATAATCTCCAAAGTTTGAAGATTACTCAGCTCCCTAAGGCCTTTCGGAAAAGACTCCACTCCCGAATACCCTAATTTTAAATATTGTAAATGATCTAGACATCCCAAAGACACAGGTAAATGCTTCAACTTGGGGCAGCGACAAATTGTAAATCTGGTCAAACAGGACAAATTTCCTATAGACATGGGTAAGCTTGTCAACAACGGACTCCCTATCTTCAGTACTTCTAATTTGCTCAATTTATGGATGTCAGCTGGTAGTTCCTTTATTTTAGTATCATCCAAATTGAGCTCCGTCAGACATGCCTGATTTGTGATCTGAGGAGGCAAATCTTGCAATTCCTGGCAAACTGGAAACCTTATTTTCTCAAGAGTTGTGATGTTTTCCAGAATGTCTTTCTCTAAATTGACCTTTATACATAATGATAGATCAAGATATTCTAGTTGTGTTAATTGCTTAAAAGAAGGAGACAATGCTGTCAATTCCTTGGAATTGTACAGATCTATATACCGTAGGCTTTTCAAGGCCCCGAAATGTGTAGGCAGGGATGACAACATAGTACAATGTAACTGGAGGTGCTCCAATGATTGGAGAAGACAAAACTCTTCTGGGAGACTCATAATATTAAACTGTCCTGATAGTGAACCACAGAGCAATGCTATTTTTTTCAAGTGCTTTAAAAATCCTATTGATCTTGGGAAGCTTTGCAAATTATTATTGCCCCAACTGGACGTAATGGTCAGCTCCCGCAAGTGAGGAAAAGGAGGCTGCAGTCAAATTTTGTTTCAGTGAGGCAGGAAACATGATTAAAAGTATACCCTAAAAGAGCTGGAAATGAAGATACTTACCTGGGCATCATGCTCCCACACTTGATTCAAGGACCCAGCATCATGAAGTTCTAGAACACGTAAATTTCTCAATAAAAGCCAGGGAGGAAGCTTAAAGTGCTGAAAATCAAACCAGCGAAGCCACACCAGGTCTCTTGATAGCTCTGCAAATTGTTGGTTGAAATAATTGCCTTTTACAACTAGTAGTTGTAATCCAAGGGAGAAAGACGCACTACTTGAGTTTTCCCGTAGAAGCTCCATACACTCAATGAAAGGCGGCTGATAATGCAGTGTACAATGAGGATACTCTTCAAAATCAGCATATACTGTGTTTGCTGCCATTATCCCCCTAATAGGTGTTCTTTCCTGAATGACATGCCCAAACAGTATGAAACTTAAGTGGCTTAAATTAAACAGAGCAGGCTTTTTAATGCTGGATGAAAGACTATTTAAAGCTCACCTTGGGTGCTTTGGGAAGCCAAAAACGACTGGGTGACATTTTTATTGCAATTTGTCTTCCCAAATCACGTAGATGATCATGCATCCTGATGCGGTTCTGCTGGTCAAGCTCGACAAGAGACTTATTCACGAGTGTTTCTACACTGTGCATGCCACTCCACCCTGATCCATCCCATATTGTAATGGCCAAGCTTATCTTTTCACCAACAAAGAAACAAGCTATATCCAGGAATATTTCTTGCTCTTCTTCATCTAGTGCATCATAACTTATTTTTAACCTTTGTTTAATATCTTGAGGCAATATTCTTGAGATCTTATTCAATTGAGGTTTCCAATAATTCTTGGGTTTGCCATAAAGTTGTACTCCTAAGACTTTGAGAGACAAAGGAAGCCCATGGCAAGCGTTTACGAACTGTTTAACTAGAGATTCAAATCCACGAGGTGAGCAGGATTGTAAGAATGCATGCCAGCAGAAGAGCTCTTTGGCATGGGATGCATCCAATCCTCCCATTTTATAAATGCAGGATATGTTGGAGCAAGTAAGGACTGCCATGTCTCGTGTAGTGACAATAATCATGCTACCTGATCCAAGGCTTTCCTTTGGTGGCAAGAGAGCATGTACTTGGTCCACATGATCGATGTCATCCAACACAATGAGCACACGACGAGATCTCAGACGAGATGTCAGAATTCCCTTTCCTTCACTGATATTGTGAAATTTCAAACAGTTGACATGCAGCAGGTCCTCTAGCAGCTTTTTCATCAAGTTATGCAACACATTTTTGGCTGCAGAATCTCTTACATCAAAGAGAAAACTAGACCCGTGGAAGGATGGCTTTTCTCTATTGTATAGCTCTTTTGCCAGAGTAGTTTTTCCGCACCCACCCATCCCCACAATCCCCACAATTTTCACATTCTCAGGACTTTCTCCAGATTGCAATACTGTCATTTTAAAGTTGTGGACAGACTTATCGAGTCCAACTGGATGTCTGGCAACCTCTAATGGGACGTTCTTCATCTCTTTCAATACAATATTCACAATATTCTTCAGCAGTCTGCCTTGATCACTAAAATATACAGCAAAAAGAATCAACACCACCCAGCTCCAAATATTAAAAAATGGAGCTTTGAAAATGCATATGTAAATATCTATGAAGTGAAGTTAGTTTAATACTTACTGGTGAAGCCTGTTGAGTTCCCAGCCAGATTGAAATGAAATTTTGTAGAGTGATGTTTTCCACTCCTCGAGCTTTTGGGAGTCGTATCTTCCCTTTTCTGCATGTAGGGTGAATGCATCAGCATAGATCCCTTTTCCTTCTCCAATCCTTCGTATATCAGTAGGCTGAACATGATAAAAAATAGGAATAATTTTGGTGCCAGTTTTGAGCATAAAGGACAGCTCGGCCAAACACCATGCTGATTGCGCATAGTTTTCTGAAAATATTGCAATATGAAGTGAAGCATTTCGCATTGCCTCTTGAATTGCTGTTGGTAAAAATCTCCCAACTCCAGCTCTTCCATATCCAAAATGCTTTCACTTCCATACACTTGAGTGTATGATAGATGGAGCTAGCAAGTGTGTGTTTTACGTCAATTCCACGATGGTTAATGAAAACGTCACAGATATAAGTGCTAGTGGGAAGTTTTGAGGAGTTTGCAGAAGGGGCAATTCCATGGAAGGCATTTTCAAATTCCTTCTTGCCTTCCCATTTTCTTGTAGAAGAAGAGGAAGTGGATGCCATAGAATTGAATTACGTTTAACTTTAGGAAATCAATGAACAAGAGGTCAGGGCTGGAAGCTGATGACTATAGATGTTAGAGAATACAAGGTATAAGTAGAGCAAAACGGAAGATTCCAACCAGTGGAGTCAAATGATTCCTTCCTAATCCATGTCTTAATATTTACATGCAAGGCTGGCACAAGGATTCCTATAATGTTGAATATTTCAAAACATCCTTTTAAACTCAAGCGCAGGCATTGATTAAGTACTCGGTGTGGCATTTAGTCCAGAGACCGAGCCCTAGAAGACAGGTCAAAATTTCACAAAAAGATTAGTATAATTATAAGTTGAACTAGTTTTGTTTTTAAGTCAAACTTCCATGAATCGGCCCATGTGAATTTCTATAAAATTGAATATTATATTTCTCAACTGTGACGAGAATCTTACTGCCTAGATTCCTTGGTATTTGAGGCAAATTTTTTATTACCAATTTGACATAGTCAACTCTGTTTAAATTTTTTAAAAATGTAAGATGCTTGTGGAATACGAAAAATTATAGAGGCATTTTGTTTTTACTGCAAGTTTGCCGTGTGAGTAGTTTGACCTTGACAACTTCATTTTTGTAGTTTGAATAATAAGATTTTTTAATAAAAACATTTCCTTTAAATCTGAATATTTGCAAGTTTATTTTATGAAGGAAAGTAAAGATCATTACAATTTTATTATTGGAACTGCCTTTTAAATGAATCAAAATAAAAGAGAGTTCCAAGCAGTGCTGGATTTTGACGTTCAATGTTATATGCTACAGTAAAATTATTTGGTGGTTTAGAAAATTATATGGATGTCATTTGATGTTTAATATTTAATACGCTTATCAAATTTGTTTTTATAATAATTATTACAAAATACATAAATTGAGTTAAATTTTATATGCACGTTGGTGTTCTTTGTAATATTTTCTCATAGTTACGGGACTTTTATTTATTTATGGATAATAGATTGGAATAATCAATTTCTTAGTTTTTAACATATTCATTTTTTGCCAAAAAAATTAATGTTGCACTAATCAATTTGAAGATTCATAAACATCATTAAAGTTAATGAGAATATTAAAAATAATTTCAAATTACAATTCAAAACTAAATTTGAAGAAAATGATTGAAATGACTCATTTTTATGTAAAAAATGAGTTCCATTTCCAACTTCCAACTTCCAACTTCCGGGCTTGTAAGGCCAATCTTTTAATTTCATCTTTATTATAAAATCCCAAATCCAATATATCTTTTGTACTATCCAATCTTTGTTTGTAAGAAACCAAACAAATAAAAAAATAAAAACTAATTACAAATCAAAATACATAAAAAAAGAAATCAAAGAAATCTAAAAAAGAAATCAAACAAAATTAATTATAAATCAAACAAAATTAATTAAAAATCAAAATGAATGAAAGTGCCTATTTTATCAATTAGATATGCATATATTTATATTTCATTAATAAGATATTAAGATAATTCTATTTCCTTTATTTTATTTCCATTCTAAAGTTTCTAAATTATGTTTGTCATGAATCTCACACACATCTATAATATATATATATATATATATATATATATATATATATATATATATATATATATGATGGTCAAATTTTGAATATACATGTCATTTTGACATTTAAATTTTATATTTACCTATTAATCATGATAGTCATATTTTAAAAGTGATTGTATTTTGACGTCTAAAATGACTAAAAATGATTAAACACCTGCAAGATACAAGACTGGTTCCAAAAGCAAGGGTGACAAGAAAATTCATGGTCCCACACAAACGCCACGTAGGCACCGAGAAAATGCCCAAGGGTAAACAAAAACTCATGAGTTAAAAAAAAAAGAAGAGAGTCCTCCTTTGAAGGGGAAGGCTGTGGCAAGCTCTCTACGATGGGCCTCTCCTCTGCTCGAAGTTCAAACACTTGCTAGCTCTTTGTCCCTAGTTATTGTGCCTCTTCAAAAGACCATTACAATTTTTGAAATTAAAGATATTATGTTTATATAAAAATTAAGAAATCAAAGTAGAAGAGTGAAAGTGTTTAGAAGTCGCCCTCAATAGGAAACAAGTCATACACAATGAGTTATTAATAATTTTAGCTTGATTAGTACGACATAAAATTTATGAGATTCAATCAACACATAATGTATATTGCAATTATAGTTGGGTGAGGCAATCCTTGATCTTATTGAACAATTATTGGCACAAAAATTCTTCAAAAAAATTAATCCCAAATTTTATGTTGAGTGTATTTTAAAAAAATTATTATGAAAACAATGTCTAAATAATTAGGCCAAGTATAAACCCCTAATATTTAAAATATTAAATTTTCTACGTTTATAAGGGACCTAGTTGTAAATATTACTAGCAATTGCATGTTGAATGTGCGATGGAAATTTTGAAGGAGATTCTTTGAAGGAGTTAAACTTTACGAAATAAACTTGTGAGGAGGGCGACAAAGAAGAAAATTGAGGAGGAGAAATGACAACACTATGAAATCTCATTTCCTTGATGCTTGAAAGGCACGTTCTTCGATACTTGCATACGAAAACGTTTTCAGCCTTTATCAATGTTTAAGGCATTGGAAAGAGAGCGATTTCTTTCTATGCGCACCATCTCCTCCTTTGATTGGCAAGGTAATCCATGGTTACAAAAAGCAAATGTGTTGGTCTCGAGTATTATAATCTATCGACGAGCCAACAAATCGAATGCGTGGAATGAACCTAATGCATATTTGTCAATAGATGATATTTAGAAGAGATGAAAATCGTGATTGATCCATAATGCAAAACAATTGTGAGTTGGCTAGAGGATCGACAATGCAAAGATGTATGCTTGTTGACCTCTCATTTCCCTCATACTTGATAGTCCCAGTTCCCGAGGTTTGCATTTGGAAACATGTTGTGTAGTGTAATCAGTGGTTAAGGCATTGGTAAAAAAATAGCGTTTTTTTCCAAGTGCATTATGTCCTCTTTCAATTGTCGATGTCATGCAAGGTTACAAAAAGGGAATGTGTGAATTTAAGATTAAAATTGAAGGATCCATTGGAAGATTATGATTTGAAAGGTCGGTTTAGAGATTACAATCTATTGACGAGGCAACAAATCAATTCATGGAATCTATTAAATGCATGGATGTCAATGGAAGACAGTTGGAAGAGATGATGACCTATTGTCCCTGCCCAAATAATATCTACTATATGTGCCCTATATTACTGTTTCAAGTCCGTTTAGATGTTTTTCATGATATTTTCCATAAAATACTTGCAAATATTTAAATTTTATTTTGTAATCAAACTATGAACAAACATACGTGAGCTGTAGGCATAGTGAGGGCAAAGGGCACACAGTTGGGTCTAAAAAGAGTGGACTGGGTTCGATATATATTCGACTAAAATAGAGAATTACGAACAAATAATGTACCAACAACAAAACAATCTGACATCATTAGAAGGACTCGCTTTATCGCCATTCCAACATAATCCTCGAACATCCTAAATAATTGCAAGGTGAACATCACTAGTCTACGCGCACCTAACCAGTTTCAGTAGGAGCACAATTTCTCTCCGCACACATGTCTCTTAGGAGTTATCTTTTACTTGTCCGGATGCGCTGTGCCATGATTCTTGGACTTTCAATTTCGATTCGTTATTTTTACATTTGTCCGGTGAAAGTGTTTAGAAGTCGCCCTCAATAGGAAACAAGTCATACACAATGAGTTATTAATAATTTTAGCTTGAATGGTACGACATAACATTTATGAGATTCGGTCAAAACATAATGTAAATTGCAATTATAGTTGGTTGAGGCAATCCTTGATCTTATTGAACCATTATCTGCATAAAAATCTTCAAAAACATTAAACCCAAATTTTATGTTGAGTGTATTTAAAAAAAAATATTATGAAAACTATGTCTAAATAATTAGGCTAAGTATAAACCCCTAATATTTAACGTTTATAAGGGACCTAGTTGTAAATATTACTAGCAATTGCACATGGAATGTGTGATGGAAACGCTGAAGGAGATTCTTTCAAGGAGTTAAACTTGACATAAATAAACTTGTGAGGGTGACAAAGAAGAAAATTGAGGGAGGAGAAAAGACAACACCATGACATCTCATTTCCTTGATGCTTGAAAGGCACGTTTACTGATACTTGCATACGAAAATGTTTTTCATCTTTTTCAATGTTTAAGGCAATGGAAAGCGAGCGGTTTCTTTCTATGCGCACCATCTCCTCCTTTGATCGGCAAGGTAATCCATGGTTACAAAGATCAAACGTGTTGGTCTAAGTATTATAATATATTGACGAGCTAACAAATCTAAATGCGTGGAATGAACCTAATGCATATATGTTAGTAGAGGATATTTAGAAGAGATGAAAAGTGTGATTGATCCATAATGCAAAATAATTGTGAGTTGGCTAGAGGATAGACAATGCAAAGATGTATGCTTGTTGACCTCTCATTTCCCTCAAGCTTGATAGTCCCAGTTCCTGAGACTTGCATTTGGAAACATGTTGTGTAGTGTAATTAGTGGTTAAGGCATTGGTAAACAAAAGAGAGATTTTTTTCCAAGTGCATTATGTCATTTTTCATTTGTCGATGTCATGCAAGGTTACAAAAAGGGAATGTGTGAATTTAACATTAAAATTGAAGGATCCGTTGGAAGATTATAATTTGAAAGGTCGGTTTAAATATTACAATCTATTGATGAGGAAACAAATCTGAATTCATGGTATATATTAAATGCATGGATGTCGATGGAAGACAGTTGGAAGAGATGTTGACCTATTGTCCCTGCCCAAATAATATCTAATATATGTGGCCTATATTACTGTTTCAAGTCCGTTTAGATGTTTTTCATGATATTTTCCATAAAATACTTGCAAATATTTAAAATTTATTTTGTAATCAAACTATGAACAAAAATACGTGAACTGTAGGCATAGTGAGGGCAAAGGGCACACACTTAGGTCTAAAAAGAGTGGACATGGTTCGATATATATTCGACTAAAATAGAGAATTACAAACAAATAATATACCTAGGAAACAAAACAATCTAACATCATTAGAAGCACTCGCTTTATTAGCCATTCCAACATAATCCTTGAACATCCTAAATACTTGCAAGGTGAACATCACTAGTCTACGCGCACCTAACCGAGTTCCAAGTAGGAGCACAATTTCTCCCCACACACACGTCTCTTAGGAGTTATCTTTTACTTGTTTGGATGCGCGCTGTGCCATGATTCTTGGACTCTCACTTTCAATTCGTTATTTTTACATTTGTCCAATGAAAGTGTTTAGAAGTTGCCCTCAATAGGAAACAAGTCATACACAATGAGTTATTAATAATTTTAGCTTGAATAGTTCGACATAAAATTTATGAGATTGATCAACACATAATGCATATTGCAATTATAATTGGTTGAGGCAATCCTTGATCTTATTGAACCATTATCGGCACAAAAATCTTCAAAAACATTAATCCCAAATTTTATGTTGAGCGTATTTTAAAAAAAATTATTATGAAAACTATATCTAAATAATTAGGCTAAGTATAAACCCCTAATATTTAAAATATTAAATATTTAACGTTTATAAGGGACCTAGTGTAAATATTACTAGTAATTGCACGTGGAACGTGCGATGGAAATCTTTGAAGGAGATTCTTTAAAGGAGTTAAACTTGATAGAAATAAACTTGTGAGGAGGGTGACAAAGAAGAAGATTGAGGGAGGAGAAGTGACAACACCTTGACATCTCATTTCCTTGATGCTTGAAAGGCACATTTACTGATACTTGCATATGAAAATGTTTTTTAGCTTTATCAATGTTTGAGGCATTGGAAAGAGAGGGATTTCTTTCTATGCGCACCATCTCCTCCTTTGATCGGCAAGGTAATCATGTAGTGCCCACTTCCCTTTGACACTATTTTTCTGATCGTCAGACTATGGATTATGTATTAGACACTATTTTGGCTTGGTTTAGTATGATGTTGGATTATGGACTTCATTACTGACTGGACTTATACAAGATGCATGATGATTATTATAAACATTATATATATAGATGTTGATGCTTTATTTGACGTAGTTATATCATTGATGCTATCCGGATATGTGATGTTTAATCATTTGATTATATATAGAAAATGAAAATTTTAAATGATGATAGAATGGTTGATTTAATTTATAAAATGATATAGTCGTTATTTCGATGTTGTGTTATGCAGTTATACTTACGATGCTTAGATTTATATTATATTATTTTTGAGCGTTCTGATATGGCCACGAGGCCGAAGGAGGTATTTGTATTTTGCAGGCTATTTTATATCACAGCAGACATGGGGGGATTGGAGACTAACCACAACGGAATTTTGGATGGATTCAACATGGTCACCATGGCAACTAGTCATTTGCGTGTTGTTTGTTGTTGGGGGGTTCCCATGGGGGATCGCCTTTATATGTGACCATGGGGGTTTGTGTGTGTTTGTATGTGGTCCTTCTTTTATTGTTATCTTGCATGTGTTTTATTTGTGAATGTGTCCATTCCTTTATTTAAATAGAATGTGAAAGATAAATTTAAATAAGACTTGCTTAAATATAGTTATTGATGTGTTGATCCTTGCATTTAATGTGTGTAAGAGAGTTGATCTTTGGAGTATAAAACACTTCACCATCTTGAAACTCGGATTTGTCCTTGGAGGGTGTTTTTGGAAGCTTGTGGGACAAGCTAAACTTGTCCCACACCTCTTAAAAGCTTCATACCAACTTTATCTTTGATTGGAGTGTTTATTTTTGCCTCTTGAATGCATTTTTGCTTGTCAATCTTGCTTGTGTAAGTGCACTTTCTTACAAAAATTTAATTGGCTGTCCTTGAGGTATGAGTAGTGGAGGCTTGCAAGTAAAATCTATTTGATTGGCATGAAGACATTACATTCCATTTTTGTTTTCATTTTTGGTTATTATTTTTCACTTGCATTTTGGAGAGAGTTGGGAGAAAGTTGCATTTTTCCTCTTCTTTTTGTTGTTTTGGAGCTGCATGATTTGGAAGCCATTGGAGTTCTTCTCTTGCTGGAATGGTTGTTGTTAGATTGTCTCCTTGGCATTAGAGAGAGCTGTTGTTTTAGACTGTCATTTCATCTTCATTCAAGCTTGTTGTTGGACTGTCTTCTTGGCATTTGAAGCTGTTGTTTGGAACTGTGGAGTTATCATTCTTCTTGCTATGTAGGGACTGTTCTTCCATTCTCCAGCTTGCTGTTAATTGAGACTTTTTTGGTGGACATTCAAGTGACTGTTGGGGCTGCATTCTTGTATTTGAAGCCTGCTATTTTTGAACTGTGATTTGGGCATTCCTATTGTTGTTTTGAAGACTATTTTGTGGACATTCAAATTGATATTTGGGGCTGTCTTTTCTTGCTTGCAAAGGTGTTGTCATTGCTATGGCAAGGTAAGAGCTTGTCCATCTTTAAACTGTTGTTTTCTTGCATGTTATTATGGAATGTAAATGTGTGTTTCTTCTTCATTTGTCTGGTTGGGTAGACTGCCTAGGGATGGTGTAGGAGAAGGCTATGGGGAATCATTATGGGGGCATAAGGGAATGCTAGAGGCATCAGATATTGAGGAGGGAGTTTGAGAATGGGGTCCACCATGGAAAAGAAATAGCTTGCATTTCTTACTTTTGGGGGCATAAGTGATTTTGTGGGGGGCATAAGGAGGTTATTGGGGGGGCATAAGGATGTGTGTGATGATCTTTCATGGAGGGATGTTCAGGTGGACACCCATTGCTCATTGGGAGGCATAAGAAGCTTCCCCCATAGTCCTTGCTCCTTTGGCTTGATTAGATAGAGCCTATGTGTTGTTTGATTGTGAAATACAGTGGAAATTTGTATGTGTGTCTTGACTGTTTTGTTGTTAAAAATCTGCCTGTGTGTGTTGTGGAAGCCTGTGGATGTTGCCATGCGTTGAACCCCATCTTTCATTGTGTTGTGGTTGGGGCTCGGGGGCCAATGACGAGAGAGGCTTCATCTCTTCATTGGATATCTTGGTTGGGTGGAGAGCATTGCCTTTCCCCCTCTCTTCTTGTTGTGATCGATCGAAGGAAACATCTAAAGCATGCTGCTATTTTGGAATCAGTCATGGTGCAGAGTTAACATCCATCATTGTTAGTTTACTTCTTGCTATAATTTCCTTTCCCCACTCTATGTGGATGGACTGTAACTTTCATTATATTGTAAAGATGTTGTATTGACCATGCAAGATGTATTTTGATTTGAGAAAGGGAAACAATCTTGTCTTCTTGCTATTGAGAGAACTGTAATGGTATTGTATTTGTGCATTCATGGCATAATGAAAAGAGATATGTTGCTGCCTCCATTGGATTGCATTTTTCCAAGTTGATTGCTCAATCATAATGTAACTTCATGCTTGAAAGAATGTAAAGGGATCGAGTTGTGTTTTGTATATTACATTTGAAATGATTAAAAGAATTACTTTGTTGCATCCATTGGTATGAGTTGGTGTAAGTAAGAATCATTCAAATGCATGTAATTCTCTGTTTTGGAATGTTGGAAGAAAATCTTGCATAAGGGAATTATGTTATTCTTGTTACTTGTCTTGTTGGGAAACGTTCAATCTATAAAGAATAAGGACTTCGTTTAGATCTTGTTATCAATCATTGAAGAAAGAAGTTTGTTTTAAGCTAGCATGAAATGACTTTAAATGATGTTCTTACATACTTAAGAGTTGTTGTTTCAGTCAGTTAGAACGTAGTAATATGATCTTCCCTTACTTCACTATGCATGTACGCTTAATCAACCAACGAATGAACCAAACAACCCCTCAAATTGTTAAGTAATGAATGAAGTGAACCAACTAAGCCTTACAAGACCAAAAAGACCCAAGACAGACCTGCACACTCAAGGAATTTACCTTAGAAGCTTTCAATCAAACAAATTTAACAAAAGGACTCACTCAGAAAATTGCCAGTCTTGACTGTAGGAGCTTGCAGGAATGTTTTGAAAAAATGACTATCTAAACCTCATCCAATCCTAAGTTTTATGATTTCTATGCAAAGTAGACGTCATCACCTTTCCAAAAAGTCTAATTTTGTCAAAAACCGAGTTCCCAGTCAAAAGTTATAGCATTTTGAAGTTCTTGCTTTGTAAGTAGGTCTGCCAGTCAAATGCGGCTCAGTCGGTCCGGCGGAGAACTTTGCGTCCCGACGTCCCGCGGACCGTCTGGGACAGATTTAGCTGATTTTTCCACAATTTCCTCTCGGAGGCCCGTTTTGATTGCTTTTCTCTCCTTGCTTGCGTTCGTCGGAGCATGGATGATTAGAGGACCTTGTAGGGATTGCAAGCTTGCTTTTTTGACCTAATGGCTATTTTATCTCGTGTGATAGTTGTGTAAGTATGCTAGTTGTCCCACCAGGTTGAAAGAGAGTCTTTAGCTAGATAACCTTCTTGTTGCGTGGTAGATTCAAACGTGCGTGTGTCTTAGACTATGCTTGTGTTAGTATTTAAACAAATTTTTTTATTCCTCTTTCAGCTAATTAAGCCTAGGTTAATCATAGATCTATAGAGGGTTGGTTTTACGGGCGCTACAAATCCATGGTTACAAAACACAAACGTGTTGTTTTGAGTATTATAATTTATCGACGAGCCAACAAATTTGAATGCGTGGAATGAATCTAATGCATATATGTCAATAGAGGATATTTGGAAGAGATGAAAAGTGTGATTGATCCATAATGCAAAACAATTGTGAGTTGGCTAGAGGATATACAATGCAAAGATGTATGCTTGTTGACCTCTCATTTCCCTCAAGCTTGATAGTCCTAGTTACCGAGACTTGCATTTGGAAACATGTTGTGTAGTGTAATCAGTGGTTAAGGCATTGGTAAAAAAAAAAGATATTTTTTCCAAGTGCATTATGTCCTTTTTCAATTGTCGATGTCATGCAAGGTTACAAAAAGGAATGTGTGAATTTAAGATTAAAATTCGGAGGATTTGTTGGAAGATTATAATTTGAAAGGTCAGTTTAAATATTACAATCTATTGACGAGGCAACAAATCTGAATTCATGGAATCTATTAAATGCATGGATGTCGATGGAAGACAATTGGAAGAGATGATGACCTATTGTCCTTGCCCAAACAATATCTACTATATGTCGCCTATATTACTGTTTCAAGTCCGTTTAGATGTTTTTCATGATATTTTCCATAAAATACTCGCAAATATTTAAAATTTATTTTGTAATCAAACTATGAACAGACATACGTGAACTGTAGGCATAGTGAGGGCAAAGGACACACAGTTGGGTCTAAAAATAGTGGACTGGGTTCAATATATATTCGACTAAAATAGAGAATTACGAACAAATAATGTACCAACAACAAAACAATCCGACATCATTAGAAGCACTTGCTTTATCGCCCGTTCCAACGTAATCATTGAACATCCTAAATACTTGCAAGGTGAACATCACTAGTCTACGCGCACCTAACCAGTTTCCAAGTAGGAGCACAATTTTCCCTCGCACACACGTCTATTAGGAGTTATCTTTACTTGTCTGGATCCGCCAGGCCATGATTCTTGGACTTTCAATTTCGATTCGTTAGTTTTACATTTGTCCAGTAATGTTATAAATTTGTGGAACACAACAGCTCAGCTATTTGTCTTGAACCTCGCAACAGAGCTAAAATCAGGGTGGTAGGCCAGGAATTATGCAGATGCAGATTTGAATAGGATTTTCCTTCGATTGACCCTTCTCTGGAGATGGGGCCCCTACGTTCATTTTTGGTGAGGCCGGAGCTGGCCAATACAATAGATCACTCTTCAGTTGTTGCAATTGCTTTAATGATCACTCTTCTCTGTGCATACATTGTAATTGGTCATCTTATCGAGGAGAATCGATGGATGAACGAGTCTATCACAACACTGATTATTGTGAGTATTCATTCTTATGGTAAGTTATTTTGTTGGTTTTGATTACACATTCAGAGTAATATTTGGCGATTTACTGTTTGTTTCTTTTCAATTTTGACAAGGAGTCTGTCCTGGAGTAATAGTATTGCTTATTAGCCAAGGAAGAGGTTCTCATATATTGTTGTTCAGTGAAGAGCTATTATTTATTTATCTTCTTCTACCTATAATATTCAATGCCAGGTATGATTTGAAAATATCATTGCTTTTCTTATTTATCGTCTTATTAAATCTTTAAATTTTACACCTACAATGATGATTTTGTATTTGAAATTAAATCCTTATTTCCATCCACATACCTAGATACATTTTTGGTGTAATTACCAAAATATTTTTGGTGTGATTACCGAAACATTTCTCTTCTCATGTAGAAGATGGGACAAATTCCTCTCAGCCGGGACCAACTGTTAAGAATTAGCTGTAGTGATCTGAACTGGACTTAGGCAGGGCTTGTTGCTTCGATTATTCTGCCCAAGGTGATCTGACCTCATGTAGCAGCGCTACTGTAAAAATTGCAAAACAAAATATCTTTAAAATGCAGAGTGGAGATTGTGGGTAGTGGTGTGGGGCTGAAGCTTTGCAGCAGCCACTGAGATTTTATGGTTTCGAAAGTATCAGTTAATAATCAATCCAAAATTTCTCTGCAGCCACTGTTCTGCAAAATAATAACCTGCAAAAAATCTCCTGAATTATCTGATCAACAGCTGTTGGAAAATTCAGAGGTAACTTTGCGTGCGCTGTTCTGGGGCACGCTTGTACTTCGCTTTGTCTAGCCAGCACTCATCGTCAGCCGTTGTAAATCTATTTAATACAGCTATGCTATTGAAGAGCATACACCATTAATATTTGGCGACTTATTCCTTTTTTCCTTCTTCTGTTCTGATTTTTTGATGTTTATGCTAGGACAAATATTACTAATGACAAGTCTGTCAGCTATAGCCCCATCAACCGAAGGACACATCTAATAAAAAAATGAATAATATAAGATTTCAATGCATCTCTTGCAAACTCCTCTCTACCGTTGATTTCTTGGAATGTGTTAGACTTGGTAAGGCTTCACCCACATAAGATTCTGACTGAGTATATGCCTTCAACATAAAAATAGTGTTATATTAATGTTTCTAAGGAGTGAAGTTTTACATAGTTGATGGATCCACTTGTAAATCATAAATAAAAGATGCAACTTATTGGTGTAAATTTTTTTATTCCTATAAAGCTGTATATTTATATTTAAAGTTCTATAATGTTGATATAATTGATCACATGTACTTTTGTTGGTTACCAATTAATTATCACTAACATTAATTAGATATTCCAATGTTTTTGATACCCTTGTGAATATCTAATTTGTGTATGTCTATGAGAAATAGTTTAGTCCGAATGTGTGTAGATATGAAAAGATGATAACTTTGTGGATTCGTTTTTTAGATGTTTGTAATCGTGTATGAACTCTATATGTTTCATTATTTTGCATCGTCTCCTTAATAATATTGCAATGAACTTCGATGTGTTTGAATCATGCATACATGACCTAATTCTTCACCAACATTGAAGCACTTTTTTATTGAAGAATTTTTATTATGAACCCAATAGATCATGCTCCTTCCATTATGCTAATGGATATTATGCCACAATGGAAATGACTCTCTTACTAACATAATGGTTGATTGGTGGTGGAACAAGTATATTTTCTTGTTCAGCCTTCCCCTCTTCTCATATGTGGCTTCATAATCACAAAAACCACCTTGTTCAATTGCCTCTAAAATACATGCCTTACTACTTTAAGTCGACGTGTCTCTTTAATGCATCGTGGAATTGATTATATGACCCTTAAAAAGTTAAATCCTCCTTCATATAAATAATTAATCACATATCGGTTGGTAATCTTGGTTGTTAACAACATAAACCCAATAGACTATGATTCTTATTTCAATGGCGGTGATGCCACAATGCAAATAACCCTACTACTAACATAATGGTTGATACGTTGCTTGATGAATGTGTTTTCTTGCTTGACATTCCCCTCTCCTCTTTTGTGGTGTAATAATACCATAAAACTCGTGTCCAATTTCTTATAAATAAATGTTGTAACACCCCAAGTTGGATAAACCTCTTTAATGCATATTTGAATTTCTTCCTTAATTTTGAAATGGTCATTCATTCATTTATGGGTGTTGCTTGATGATGTTACAATATATCACCTTTATTTTCTATTTGAATGATAAGAATACTTTATTCTAGAAAAAAATACATGATTATTTATTTTCCTATGTCCAATGCAAAAATCTAAATTTTGTCATCTTAGATGACTAAATCCTTCATTGTTGTAGATTAAATCTTTCCTAATTTTAATAGAAGAACATCAACATACATGATTACGATGTGCAAAAACCTAATTTTGGTACATGACTAGTTAGTTGCTATAGTGCAAATGTGTTTATTTAGTATTTATCAATGTAGGTTTATTTGTGACCTCATCATCTTCTTATTGACTCCTCATTCTTCTTCATGTGTCCCCTTTCTAGTTTATTTTCCTCTTATTTCTCTATTGACCACCTTTGCACTCCCACTTGATACCTATCGTTTGATAAATAGATCATCTCATTATCCTTATTCCAATTTTGGCATTCTTGATTTCTATAGCGTTGGCCCCTAGACATAAAGGGTGGGAGAAAGTAACTAGTTGCGAATTGGTTCAATCTAATTCCTTATCGTGAAGTGGGCTCGGTGTAATTGCATTTTTCCAAACCATACATTCATAATTGTTAATCATGCCAATTTTTACAAGTACAAAACTATTCATTTGTGTTGTGGGCCCTTTTCACCATGATCCGAGTGCCTCGAGGTTTTGGCCTTTATTTTCATCCTTTTTTTTTCTTGATCTAATGTATTGTGCAAATACCATCCTAACTTGAATTCAATAATCTATAAATACAAAGGGGCACACAAGGATACAAAGATATAATTATAGTGTATTTAGGAAACAAGGGATACATGATTCTCAAAGTGAATTTACACACCAATGCTTGCCCATTGGTGTTAGGATTCCCATTTTGGCCTTGTTAGAGTAGGTATTTATCTTAGCTCATGTTCACCTAGGTACTTTATTTACCTTTATTGTATTTATCCTCACCCACTTATGTGTGTGGATATTTCTTTTATCTTATTTAAATATTATGATATATTATCTAGTTGTTAAGTATAGTTTTTCCTTAATCTATGGTATTGAGTAGTTCTTTCTTTGATCTATGGTATTGACTACATCCTTGATGTCTACTTTTCTCCTAAATCTATGGTCTTGACTAGTTCTTTGATAATTAGTTATTTCCTTGATTTATGGCTTGATTTACGACATTGGTGGTTCTTAGATTTGTTATTCCTTGCCTATTTAAGCAAAGCCCATTCTCAAAGTATTGCATTGTGTTCCATAATAATATATGATATTGTTGCTCATTTGTTTGTAAAGGTTTTATGTAAATTATTTTGCGAATTACTTTCATCTTATTGATCGTGGTGTTTCATTAACATCTGTGTTCTTAGCTTGGTACGATCTGGTTATCGTTCCTTTCATGGTATCAGAGTGGAGATTGTTGTTGACATCCGTCTGTAAGTTTTATTTTGCAAATAATTTTTGTATATTCATATATTTGGGATTTGGTCATATTTTGTTGCTACGTGCGGTTTTATGCAAAACAAAGGCTTCCATTGGATCCGAGAAGGTGGGAAAACCCTAAGATTGATTGTAAACTTGGCCATTTCTGGAGGCAGTCATTTTTTTGTGGTTGCGAGTGGAATTGCACGGGTTTGCCTCGGGATTTGCGCTGAGACCAGAAAGGAAATGTGGAAATATATATCCAGGTTTGTTGGATTTGTCGAGATCCGCATTGGGTTTTGTTAAGTGCGGTGGATCCTTTTCGGGTTATGTGCAGAAGAATTTCGGATCTTTCCTTTTTTGGCAGGGGTCCACGGATGTTGTGCACATTTTTACTATTTCGGGAAAATCCACAGGTTGCTATTTTCGGCAAACAAAGGTCACTGTCTACACAGTCTAGAAATAGTATTTTTTTATCAGAAGAGGCAGTTGGATGTGACTTTCTCAAAAACAAGCAACACACCCCAAAATAGTAAGTTGTGCAAATATCCATTAAAATCCTTAGCCCTTGGTCATATGGTATGGTCATATGAGGGCTTAAAGCTTATGATTCTTACTAGTATGTCGTTAACTTTAGCCCCCTTTAATTTTATTTGTGTGGTGGAGGCAACAACATTTTATTTTGTTTTAGTGGCACCTAAAATAAATAACAGAGAAAAATATTAAAAAAACTTGTAACTTTTGATAGGTAACTCATTTTTGCGTGCTGTATTTTTGCAAAAGTGTTTGTTTTTTTGTGCTCTTTCCATTAGAAATATTTATTTTGAGACTTGCATTATAATTATAAATTTCCAAATATGGAGAAGTGTTGTAATCAATTGTGGATGTAATTTCAATTTGAGCAGACATCCTAAACTTACGGAAGTTGCATTTTGTATCTATCATGGATTACGAGAATGATATGATTTTCTTTGAAGTGTGTGGACTTCATAAGAATATTGTAAAATTTGTGGAAGAAAATAGATCACTCAAGAAATGAAATTCTCTTCTACAATCACTCATTCACGATAAAGAAATAATAATACACTTCTGCAGAGAACAAACTTGCTAGCCTACAACATCATCATTATATTGTGAATGGCCATATCCATGCTCTTAGTCCACTTGCAGCTATTACTCCTGAACCCACTGACATTTATCTGTCAGTCTTTGAGTCTGTTCCTTCTCTTGATGCTCATACACCTATGAAGCTTGTTATTGCATGCTCTTCCACATTTGTGCCTTTTACAGTACCACATGTTGTGTATCCTACTTCTACTCAGCTGCATGACTTTTTTGATAAGCATACCACTACATTCAGATCTCGCATGCTCCGTTCTATGGGTCTCATTAGCGAAGTCATTGTGAGACATTCACAATGTATGGTTTCCTCTATTCCACATGTTAAGTGGAATTCTCTTCATGACATTGGTTTCGAGTAGATACTTCGTTGAGATCACACATTGACAAAGCTCCTTTTTTGTTCGCTCAACTCTTTACGAGGATCATGAGCAACACATGAGTTCGCACTGCACTCGGGGTTGAGAAACTTGAGATTTCAGGTATCAGACATGATCAACTGACATATACATTCGATGTTCTTTTGCATGCACCCATTGTGTATTTTGCACCAAGTCATATGCAAACATCTTCTTCATCCATCCATGTTGATTTCAGGTGGATATCGATCACTCATTACTGGTGACATAGGCATTCGTTGAGAGGACTCTACGGGCATGACTCCTCCACCATTCGACCTCTTGCTCCACTTTTTATACCTTATGCATTGTGATGCTTCTTGTTTTGAGAATTTTTCTTTAGCGAGGTGTAGTGTATCTCTTGTTTGTTGAGAGATTTTGTATCTGTATTTTTGACACTTTTGACATGTTGATGAGTATCTCTTATGGGGATCTATTACGGTGCATTCCAGTGTTATTTTGTCAGTGTTCGAGTAGTTGTTTTGACAACTCATACAAATTTGTAGTGCCACTCCACCCATTCAGTAGTATGGGAGGGTGTGGTGGTGGTCCTGCTTCTTCGGGTTTTGTGTCCTTGCCTTGTTACCTTGGATTTTCTTGGATCATGACACTCACGAATTTTGTGTCATTCCTTGTTGCTTTGGTTTTTGTTCTTCGATCGTGACACACCTATTTGCAGTAGTTGATCGAATTATGTTTGGTGTTTTTTACACTTTCGACATCACTCGTTGATAGTCTCCTTGTATGGAGCTATGCGGAGAAATTCAGTGTCAATTGTTTTTGAGTTTTGTGATCGAAAGCGGTGGATTTGGACCACAATGCACACCAAACTTCTTCAACATTGTACGAGTTTTTTGAGCCAAACTTCTTGGGTTTCCTTGGAGCAGGTCTTTACTCTCTTTACTTTGTTGTTACTAATTTTGGGTACCTTGCGGTGTCCCTTTTTCCCAGTTATTGTACATGAGTACCTCATCAGGCCTAGTTACCGGGACTCATACTGTGGACATGCCACTTCTATTTTGGCCCCTAGCTTCACTTGAGGGGGTGTTAGAGTAGGTATTTACCTTAGCTCATGTTCACCTAGGTACTTTATTTACCTTTATTGTATTTATCCTCACCCACTTATGTGTGTAGATATTTCTTTTATCTTATTTAGATATTAGGAGATATTATCTAGTTGTTAGGTATAGTTCTTTTCTTGATCTATGGTATTGATTAGATCCTTGATGTCTAGTTCTCTCCTAAATCTATGGTCTTGACTAGCTCTTTGATAACTAGTTATTTCCTTGATTTATGGCTTGATCTACGACATTGACTAGTTCTTAGATTGTTATTCCTTGCCTATTTAAGCAAGGCCCATTCTCATTGTATTGCATTGAGTTCCATAATAATATATGATATTGTTGCTCATTTGTTTGTAAAGGTTTTGTGTAAAGTTATTTTGGTGAATTGCTTTCATCTTATTGATTGTGGTGTTTGATTAGCATCTGTGTTCTTGGCTTGGTAGGATCTGGTTATTGTTCCTTTCGGGGCCTCTTTGTGCAATATCCTTCCTATGCACATATTGAGTCTATCAAGTATACAGAGCTTGACATTGGATTCATGACCTTCTTTGACCTTACCATCCTAAGATATTCTCATAAAGGTTAATTTTCTTTGGTGACCGTCTTAACTAGCCTACTCCCATTGCTTTTATTTGTAATTTTTTCCACGATGTTATCTTGTGTCAATTGTGGAAATCTCTCAATATGGATATCTTTTGTAAAGATAATCTTTTATTGAAGCTCTCGATTAATGATAGAGTTGTTATAATCTCCTCCATGTTTATGCAAATTTAGGGGCATGATGAAAAAGTTTCTTTAAAATTTCAACACTTTAAGGAGCTCTTATTCCATTGGGGAGTTCCTTGTATGATGAGTAAAGTTTGGCTATACCAACCTCCATAGTGCTCTCTACCACCTCTACCAAAATGCCACTACAACTAGTCAGGCGGTCAGTCCACCTCTCTCCCTCATTGGGGGTGTGGATCTTGCCACCATCCATGCAGGAAAAGCCAACTTTGGGTTAAGTGCATGGAAATGGGGGACAAAAATGAGATAAAAAGTAGCCACTTTTTTTCTTGAAATCAACAAAAGTTTTAACTTCAATTAATAATTTGGCATGGTTATTCTCAAAATCGATAGTTTGATAAGAACAATAATCGTAGTGCTCAGAATCTAGTTTGCAAACTATTTTATTTAAATGGTGGAGATTAAGAGGGTCAAATGTAGTGTGCACATAAAATATTCTTGTTTTTGTGTCAAAAATATAAAATAATGTCATGTGTGCACCCCCATTTTCCAAATTCCATAAAATATGGTACAAATCCCTTTAGTACAAATTTAACTAAGATCGTGTATTGGGTCCCACTATTTTTTTCATGAATATATTATTTTTTACTAATTTTCAAAGTGAATGCATCCTGAAAATTAAATAACCTTATGTACAACCTCTAATTTTGAGAAAAATAATTGAATTTATTTTGAATGTGTGTGGAATATAATGTAGATCATGTTGATTTTTTTTGAAATTTGGATAAGCGGTTAAAAAATTATGTAAAAAAACTATACATGGGTTTTAGTGAAGAATGAAGATATTTGTAGCCTCTTGAGCCTAGAAGACTAATTGATAATGCTCAACGAAGGTATTAGAAATATCAGGTAATTCCGTGAGCCACTGATGCAAGTCATGGAAAAATTTGATCTGTTGAAAAGCATACTTAGCTCGGAGGGATTCGAAGATTTTATTTGACATTTTGTCTCCCACCTTAAGCTAGTGCAACCTCGATTGGATCTACGCACCATAGGTTGAATGAGAATCTTTGAGTGGAGCTTGTGCTAAGTTTTAATAACTTATATATGAAGAGGAATGTCGAAAGGACTAGACTGAAGCATATAACAATGTATCAAGATGGCTTTGGTCAATATTTCTCCTAAGGAGTAGGACCGTTGCAGTGCTCCTCTTTCTTTGGATGAGCTCTATCTTTGCACTCTCTGTGCCTTTTAGATGATAAATCTCTGGGACTAGATGGTTTTCCTTGTGAATTTTACAAAGCAACATGGTCTTTTGTTAGCCCTGATCTGCTCCAAGTCTACAATGAAGCTCTCTAATCCAATTCTCTTGGGAGTTTCATCAATCAAGGAAACATAAAATTCATTCCTAAGGCTAGC